>OX637347.1:12231778-13431778 GCA_951799405.1 Agapetus fuscipes | reverse complement strand
TTCGGAAGCTCCAGCCTCCATAAACCACAGCAACAGATCCCAGAAAACATCTCTCCAGCAAACATGTATGTGTATCACACCTCAAGAGGCCTCTGCTAGCTTGGTCATCGCTGTAGAAAGCGCCAATTCTTTAGCAAGACCCATTTTCTGTAAGGCTGAATGGACCTTAAAATGACCGATCTTTGGTAATGGTATGTCAATTTTTCACCCAGAGAAAAACATATTTGAAAATATAAATGTTTTTTTTGTGCTCCGCCGGGATTCGAACCCACAACCTTCCATTCACGAGTGAGAAGTGTTAACCACTAGACTACGGACCGGTCTTGGCTTTATTCAGCCACATCAATAAACTCGTAAGTTTGCAGAACAGAAACTTGGAATGTCTTTGAAAATGACGTCTTGACGGCGAGAAATCGTCTATTATGTGTGTATGAGTTTACGTATGCGGCCTAGTTAGGCCTCGGTCCCGCCGAGTGTAGTGTATGTGCCGCATGTACTGTCGCAGTGGGACCAGAAACTCGAGAAACTTTACCCCGCAGAAAGTTGCGTCCTCGTGGGCGTACCCCGGGAAGGCAAGCCGTGCGAAATCTTCAAATCTCAAACCGTCACGACTGAGGTGACTTTTAATATAGCGCCAACAATGACTTACTCATTGCGTAACTTTATAGGACGCTAGAATAACCGCGCACAATCAGGAAGCATATTATTCAAGATTATCTCTCATGATCGCAAGTCGGCACGGGGCAAAGTTTCAAAGGTTTATTTGGGTTAGGACTATTACTATTGATACCCAGTAACTTAAACTATTCCTTAACTTGTGATCTCCACCGTAATCGCTTACATTGCAAGTTACCCTGTAGGGGAGGAGACAATTGAAGGTAAAAGGAAATCACCTTGACTCACCCACTATTCAATTTACCTTAACTAAGAAATTTCATTTAAGTGGCAAGTTTAGCATGCAGCTTTTAACCGCTTCATTTACAAGGGGGTCAGCTACATGCTAGCCACTTGATTGAATGCTTGATGACAGAGTAGGTTTCCATTTTTCTGGAGAATAAACAAACCTTCTTACATCTAAAACGAGAGTTAGAAGAAAACACCGGAACGGGAAATTACGCCCCACGCTCTCGGATTCAAAAATCAAAACTTATATCGAGCGGACACCGGAAAACTTACTTCTTGCTCCATAGATGGGGATTAGCTCCATCTCCAGGATGTGACTGTGGGGCGGAGAACCAGACTGTCCGGCACATAGTGGAGGAGTGCCCCATCAGAAGACACCCTCCTGGCCTGAAGGACCTCCACGAGGCCACGCCAGGAGCAGTGAAGTGGATGGAGGGCTTGGATCTTCGCCTCTGACGCGGCCCAACGGCCAAGTGATTTGCTGTGCTTGCCGGCCATACGCAAAGTAAAGTAAGTACCGGAAAACAATATATATTTAAATGCCTACGAATGTCGGTATTCATAACTGTCACGACACACCGAAGAAAGGGTGTCTTGGCTTCCTTGGTCAACTGCAGCCACCACTGCCTCTCCAATATCTTTCTGCTTCAGACTCCTACTCCTTCTGCACAGAAGTATTCGTCCGTCCAGCCACTTTCGTCTGGGTCTCTCCACTGCCATGAGTCTCATTGGGTCCGTCATTATAACTATACTCGTATTTCCCAGGCTCCGAGGATCCATTCGCTAGTTGTGAATCAGCCAATGCGGTATACCGACTTTTTTTGATCGAACCATTTCAATCTCTTGGTAGTGGCCGTTGTCTGATATGAAAATCGTTTTAAAAGTGTCGATTTTCAGTTTTACACACAGAATTTGAAAACATTCATATTTTCCAAAGGCCCTGACACAGTTTTACACACAGGATTTGAAAACATTCAGATTTTCCAAAGGCCCTGACTTTTGAGCTATCGACCACTCTCATTAAAATTCAAAAAAGGTTTTTTCTGTAGCTAAGGTTGTAAATGAAATAGACTGCACCCTTGAGGGATGTTTATAGTATCAGAAAATACGGCCATACATAGCACTAATATTATAATAATAACACTATATGATGTTTGCATAGTTCTGGCTCGACACAATATCTTTTGCTCTAGTGGAGCGCGGACTTTAAATTACTAAATAATATTTTACCTTTATTGTGTATTCCAAGGGGGATTTCCCGCACTAAAAGTTTCAAGAATGCGCAAGTTACAAGATTCATGTATCTAATAAACCTATAAAATAAAGTAGACAACTTGCAGTGTTCCTCTAAGTGTTATTGGTGACGTGTTGTAAGATTTATGATATTCGTTTGTAATACGCTAGTAAAAATATTCTGTTGAATATACTAAAAGTAATATGACCAAAGGTCCATCCAGCCTTACAGCAACTGGGTCTTGCTTAAGAATTGGCGCTTTGTAGCGACGACGATCAAGCTCGTAAAAAGTTCGATAGCTCAATTGGTAGAATGCTTGCATTCCATGCCGAGAGCAAGGGTTCGATCTCAAAGGTTTACTCAGCCTTCAAAAGAAATGAGAACCAGCCCCCCGGGAGCTGGGAAACCCCCACTTCAACTGAAAGTGGTTGGTGTGAGGCCGGCCCCTTACCTGTAAAAATGAATAGGTCCCGAAGCGCCACATGCGACCCCTTCGGGGAAACGCAGGCAAGAAGTTACACTATATGTAGCTTAGTTGCGTTTTTTTGCCTTGCGTTTTAATATGAATATGCTGAAAATGATCTTTTATATACCTTATTAATATGTTGTTAATTTAATCATCTTTTATTATAAACCTAAGTATATTATAAACTGTAAATGTTGCACACTGCTTTAATGTTCATTGAAGTCTGCACATTTCAAAATATCAAAAACGTCGTCGCATTACACTGCAGAGTTACTAAAACATAGCAACGCAACTAAGCTACACAAATAGTGTAATTTTTTACTTACATTATTCCCGCAGGGATCGCATTTGGCGATTAGGAACCAATTTATTTTCACGGGTAAGGAAATGCGACCCTACATCTACAGCACGGTTCTTAATTTTTTTTTGTATTTCATACTAAATTCTTTATATTCTTTTTAATTCACTAGACTTTTATCTTACAGAGTAAAACCTCATACTGTACTCTCGTTAGTGTAAAGTATATATTTTTGCCTTGGCGTTTTTTTACTCAAATAAAATAAAAATAAATTTTGCGTGCAAAGCAAAATTGTTTCGGGGAGTTTCCGTTGAAAAAGGGGAAACAGATAATTCGTCCCTTGCAATTTCTAGAATTTATCGCCCTGGGTCAGATACTCCTCAGTCGGTAATCTGCGGTCATCTCCCTCGGGTGTTTCCGTAAGCCAGAAGGACGACTTACACATAAAATTGTTTTTTTCTGTGTTTGTGCTGGTCAATAGAACAACTGTGGAAAGACAGGACCTCGACACGTAAAACTGGCAACGTAGACAAGGTGCGAGCAGCTTTAAAAATGTTTAAAAAAAATTAGATTGCCAAATATAACAAATCTTTAATCTTTTTAATCTATAATCTAAGTTGCAAAGATATATTAACATTCAAAGCTCTTCTCAAATGCATGCCCACAAACAGACACGTGTAGTTCGTGCTTACAAATACTGAATGTGTACTTACAAATTAAAATCAAAACCTGAAATGAAAATAAACCCTGCCACTTTTGCTGATCTTCCCTGAAACAGGGGTGACATTGACCAGTGAACCATTTTTTACAGTATATAAATCAAACGGGTTATTTAAATTCATAATATCATATGTTTCAGGGAATGTCGGCAGGAGTTGCAGGGCTTATGTTCATTTGAGTTTGGATTTTATTAGTAAGTACACAATCAGCATTTGTAAGCGCGAACTACACGTGTTTGTTTGTGGGCATACATCTGAGAGCTTAAATGAATATATTTTTGAAACTTAGATTATAGATTATAGATTATAGATAATCCATGGAAATGCATTTAGAACAGGATTTTAAGTGATTTGATCTGTGTGATTTTAAAAACGTCAAAGTATGGGCCTACGTGGTTTCAACAAAACGTAGGTGGCATTATTATTTTCTTTATTTTAAAAATTACTCCTTACGCTTTAGAAACACGACTTACTTAACGTTGAACTATCAAAATTTACGTTTAGCGCAATTGTATGTAGTTCTGGTTTTCGCCACGTTCAGTATGATTTGTGCAGAAATATAGCTCTCCCTCAACTGTAAATTCCATACTATTTAAATTGTGTGTCCACTTGCTGACATTTTCCCAAATTAAATCATTAATGGTGTTATTCGTACACATCTAAGATACAACCCTTGTCTTCCGTGTTCCGTGCAACCCTTGTCTTCGGATCCAGTGGCGGAGAGATTGCAAATGTGGAAGGAGGAATGCCCGGAGAGCTTTGTGCAGCCTGCAGAGAGCCTACCTCCAGGAAAGAACCTCGAGTGGCCCGTGTGGAAATCCATGAACAGATTAAGGACCAATGTTGGAAGAGCCCGGGCCAACATGCTGACCTGGGGATTTCTGGGACGGGAGGACTCTACACTATGTGAGTGTGGAGCTCAGCAAACAATGGAGCACCTGCGGTGTTGTCCTTCCTGTCCGACAAGCTGCTCCATGGATGATCTCTTTGCGGGAAACCAAAGAGCAGTAGACATTGCTCGTTACTGGGCCAATACGGTGTGAAGCTGACACGAAGAATGATCTAAGATATGGGCGTTAAGTCCTGAAGCTCCAGTTCTAATAAATCACGGCAACAGATCCCAGAAAGCAGTTCTATCCAGTATTGGCTCATATTATCTCAATCAATGTTTTCTACTTTTCATTTTCATTTACTTTTCATCAAAAGTATCATTACATTACGCAGATTACGAGTACAAGAAACATGAGTAAATTTTAAGACAAAGAGTTAGTTATTCGCTTCATAGAATATCCCAAAATATTTTCAGATTCTGGAAAATCATTTTTGCACAGCTCTCTTCAATTTCCAGTTCATTTTTTTTAGCGGCGTTGTCAAGTTTACACTTTCTGCCTTGTGACAAAGAAAGGCGGCCGCGCGCGTTCGCCCTTCACAGCGGGAAGTAAGTCAATTATTTTTGTTGGTGAATGAACACGTTTCTTTGTTAAGTGAAAAACTATGTTTTTTACGTCCTTAGATTGCTGTACTTGTGCTCATAACAATAGCACTATAAATTATCAAAAGATTCAACAGGAACTGCTACATACTTTCTTCTCGTTTTAAAAGAATCGGTCAAAACCTCAGAAACTCCACTCATAGCTATAATAAATATTTATAGTTTTGCTAACATCTCAATGTGCTTTTCAAATAAGTACGAGGTTCAGTTTATACAAAACGAATTCAGTTCCAAGAAAAATAATCAAGAAAGTATTTTTAATAACAAAAATAAAAATACTAGCGGAAGGTAAATCATTTGCTTGGGCAACTATTTATATTTTCGCAGCTCAGGTGGCCAGCCTTAGGTACACAAATCTCTTCATTGAAAGTTATTTGTTCGTGCTCTCAAAGGAGCAGATTCTCATTTATTGTGAAGAAAAGTGCAGTTACTTGCTAGTTCCAAGATTGAAGAACAATAAAAATTAACGAGAAATCTTACAAGCCTTCTGCTTATTTAATTTGATTTTCAACTAATTAATACGTCGATCAGACAACCATTTGGAGTTCAATTTAAGTGAATCTTTTCATTAAAGATGCATATTAAAATATGAAACTACATCATATTTTTGAAATTCAATTTGGAGTCAGTAGGCTGAATTATATATTATAACACACATTATGATTATTCCTTGCCTTATCTCTTAACAGTTCCGTGAATTCTTTGACCCCGATTATTAAGTGAGACATTTCTATTTGTGGGGAAATTCTTTCAGGTCGTTTGTTTGAAAACTATTACAGAGAAAAGCAGTATGTGGGTTACAACAAAAATATAACCACTTATTACTGAATGGTAGAAAGCTGTTATTACAACAAATCCCACGAAAATTATACATTGTACTCTTAAATACATTTTTTATGTAACAAAACGCTTAGGTACTGTATAGGTACATATATGCCGACTTCAGTTTTTCTTGAAAGGGAAGATCGAGGATAACAAAGAGGTTGAAATGACAATATTCGGGAAAGCTACGAAATCAAATTCCAAAGAATGATGCATTTGGCAGAACACAAAAAGAAAGAGAAAAATGTATCGGCAAAAATGCGATTTTTGGAAAGGTTTTCAATTAAAATTTACAAAAAAAAACAAGTTGGTTTTAGCAAAGAAAAGAAAAGTATTACTTTCGTTATCATCTTTAACTTCGTATTTACGAGTAAAACAAGCAATAATTGCTTATGAATTAACTTAAATTAAAACAATATTTTTTTAAAACATAGTTGAATTTTCACATTTTTTGAGTTTACAATGCCTAAGCGCTATCGGACTTTATCCGTAATTAAAATAAAAATGAATTTTCACTCTGTGAATGCACTAACTCTAGAAAATTTAATTAATTAACTGCTTACCTACAATTTAAAGTGAATGTCTTAAATCAACTGCTAGATGCCGACCTTTTCTGTGGGTATTCTTATAACTGATCATATCTCAAGAAAACGGTGTCATGGCCGAGGGAGTCAAGTGGCTGATCTTTCTAGCGTATTTGGAAAAGAATAACGTTGATTCGATCCCCGCTGGAGTCATTTGACCATAACTTTGATCCTGGTTCAACAGATGTCATTGGGTAATTATTAATTAATAATTCATTAAAATATTTTACAAAAAATTATATAAAAAATTATAATAAATTAAATTTGTAAGACTTATAGTAAAATACCCTCAGTCGCATGAAGCATTTCGTACATGGAAACCTGAGTACGCCGTACATCACAAAACCACAAAGCATTTTATCAAACTAATCTGTCAACAGGGAAATCTCAGCTGAACTTTCTCCGCCCGACAATTTGTATTTAGTATGTGTGTTGTTTGCATCAAACAAATGTTTTTTTTTCCCGCAGATTTCTTCCATACACGGATGATCATCGCGTACAAACAAAACCCTTAGGCCCGGTAGTTTCATCGTTAGCATATGTGACTTTAAACTGATAAAAAAAACTACCCACTCGATTGACATAAGTGCGTCCTTTTCATTTTGTATAAAGTCGCTATGCTAACGATGAAACTACCGGGCCTTAGTTAACTCTACAGTGCTCAAGCTTTCTCAATCGCAAACGGATCAGCCAATGTACTAGATCCTAATGACCCCTGCAGGGTCACATAAACCTTATAGTCTTTGAAACCAGGGAAGCGAAATATTTGGATTTCCTCAGGATGGAGATTACCTAATGGAGTTATTATAAAAACAATATTTTCAAAGTCAAACGAATACAATTTTCATTGAGGGAATTTATCCAGCAGACATTAAATCATATGTAGTAAAATCCTTCTAATCTACATGTTTCAATGTTTTTATCATTATAAAGTTTAAATGTTATTTGAATGTTTCTCGTTCAAAATTTCAGACGGGTGAAGTTTTTTCCTTAATAAATAGTGTCAATGAAGTCTGATAATACCTGTCAAACCATCATACTCGTATTATGAGGATAGAACTTTGAACTCTTATAAAACTGCCTAAAAATATGTTTTACAACATTTATCATTGAAAGTTTATTTCCTTGACTGATAGATTGGTATGAAGCTGACCACACATACTGTATAAAATGGTTCACTTTGCCAATGTCACCCCTGTTTCAGGAAAGGTCGGCAAAAGTCGCAGGGCATATGTTTATTTGAGGTTTGGATTTTAATTTGTAAGTACACATTCAGCATTTGTACACGTACCTACAAGTGTTTATGGGCATGCATTTGATTTGAGCTTTGAATGTTAATATATCTTTGCAACTTAGATTTTAGATTATTATAGATTTTGAGGTAGAATTTCCTTAAATTACGCAAAGCAAAAACGACAAGTAATATTCATTTATTCTAAAATTCTGTGCAGACCTGCCTGAACACACCAGGGTTAACATGAAGGGCGAGGGGTTAAAAACTGTTGAGGTCTCCCGTGAGGGTAATCCCCGCCTATTGCGCAGAGCGCTTTATTCAAAACCCACAAAAACACGTACGTTACTCGGCCGTCTCTTTCTGATACACTGTTTAGCAAGGTGAAAAACAGAGACAGAATTTACACAAGCACATTCACCTTCATTACGTTAAACTTTGTCACATTACCCCGATTTTCGGGACATTGCTCTAAAGAAAACATAACACGTTTTATATTATTAATTCTTGATAGAAAAGCTTTCACTTCTTTGTGTTGCTTTGTTTTTTGTTTTTAATATTTGTATGCTATCATTCGTTTAGATCAGTGTCTATTAACATTTTATGGACCAGAGATCACTCTCACGTTTGCTTTTTCGATCAGTACCTGTAGTACGAGTTTTTTCACAATACTCGAACTATTGAGTATTCGAGAAAAATGTATGTCAACTTGAAAAGCACCTATGGCAAAAAAAGTTTCGAAACTTGTTTTGAAATAGGTTCCACCATGACTAAGATGTCTTTAAAATGAAAATGGTTGACATGGGTTATTGGGAGGGGGTAGAAACAAACTCAATCTCAAAAATGATAAGCTTCCCATCTCCCACTTCGTGTGGTGCAATTGAAAAAAAACGCACGTATGTTGGTTGTTGCAAATATACGGTCGAGTACAATGTTGAATTTGCGACTGATTGTTCACTTCAGTCATAAATTTTGAGTACTAATGTGCACTAGATGACTCCATTTGTTGATGCAACTATGGCTATAATTCGTTCGCTAAAGTCTCAAAACATGCAAATCACAAAGCGACACAAAAAGACTGAACAAAATCAGACAGTGTTAAGCAGAATCCATGATCTTTTTTTGGGTATAAAATTCACTTTAGTTAGCGGATGATCCGTGAATTATTTGTATCTGAATAACACCGAAAGCGTCTACGTAAATTTACACAGCGCAGCGTAATAAGACAAAACAGAAAAAAACAAATGTTTAAAATCCTAGCCTTCACGTAAAAATATGTAAATTGGGAAAAAAAAGTGTTTTACTCTTTGGCGAGGGGCGACGAAAAATCTGCGGCCGTGTTAAATTAAACAAAATCAGCTTATGCAAATGAGCTGCTTTTTTACAGCATTTTCCAGCTACACTATGTGTGTAGTTCACGGCGCTACAGCAAAGTCAGAGCAATTCTTAGCGTTTTCGCTGAGCCTTATTTATCACCGACATTTTTCTTTAACTATGGAAATGTTCATAACGAGGTGCTCGTGCTCTCAAAAACAAAACCTCAAATATTACAGCTACGCAATTTTTCAAACCTTTCTAATGAGAGGTTAAAAATAAGGCGGTAAAAAACGAAAGGTCGTTGCTTTGGGAAAATATCAAAAAGGAAAAAATGTTTGACTTCACTTTTATGGCTCTATTTGAAAAATGCATTTTTTTCTTTAAGCAGTGAAACGTCAGAATCATAAATGAAGAGTTTCAAACATGTTGCTTAGGCTCAGTTTAGACACACGATTTTTTTTTGAATAAGTTTCGATAGTGACGTCAAGCAAGATGGCCGCTCCGCAGTGACAGATGCTGGCAATTTTGATATTATGATGATTTTTAAAAAATGCCGCATGACCCGCTTATTTCGTAATGTTGGTCAGACTGAGTTGTCAGACATTTCCACTTCGGAGTTAAAATGTCTGAAAAGTCAAAGACAATAGGGAAATTTCACAAAGAAAAATTATTGTGGATTTAAATTCCTTTATATTTGCTTATCATAAAACTTCTTGAATTTTATTTTTACTTGCTTTTTTTACAAAGTTATTCATGTTCAAAAAATGAAGTTTGAATTTACGCGCCAAAACGCTCCTTGGATTGAATTTTCGGCTGTGACGTCATTTTCTTTGACTTTTTATAGCCATCGCAATACCAGCAGCGTTGTCGATACAAGAAAATGACAACACGGGGGCTACAAATTTCGTTGACGGATCGCACATCCGTTTCAAAACCGGTCAAAATTTTCAAAAGATCTTTTTTTTAAATTTAAAATTATATAAATTTATTTTAGACTTAAAATTAGGCCCTTGTTTATATGCTTATCGTAATCTAACAAAATTATACACTTTTTACCAAATTCCTCACTATTGCAAATACCCTATAATGCTATGGACTCGACATGGACTCGACAATTTTCGTAGGTATTTTAAATGTTTTTGTTAATTTAAAACTCGAAAACCTTTATTTTCTGTGAAAACTAAAAACAATTTGGAAAATATAAAATAATTGTTAACCCCTTGAAAAGAAAAAGGAAGTAGGTAATAATTAAATTGAGTTTGTTCTTACTTTTGGATTAAAAACAATTTTATTTCACAATGGCGTTTTTTCCATTGCAACGTTTTAATTATGAAATGATTCCGTGAAACTTTTCACGGAAGAAACATGTTAATCAATTATTAAAGTCGTAAATAATTTCAGTCGTAAGGGAAAATTAAATTTAATGTTGGTCTCGGCAAATAAGCGCCAAAAACAATGACACAATATAATGTGAACACAATATAAAATACCAATGCAATATTAATGACACAATTGCAATATTGCATTCTGTTTCATAAAAATATTTTTGAGGTTAAGAACCCGTAATATATTTTCAGAACTAACATTGGAATATTTAGCCAGTTTGTACAACACCACGATGAATGTTAAATTATCTGTATGATTCTTTTTTTTACCGACGCATAGTTAAACTTAACACGTAAAATAATTTAATTCCTACATTATTAATTTAATCCCATTCGATGTTTGAATAAACCGCAACAGCTAAATGCCATTAGAAGAAAAAGATTCTGTTTTGTTCAAAAAATATTTTGTTCAAATGTGTGTGGAGACGGAAAACCGATAGTTGCCGCTAAAAATCGCTGTCTGACGTCACTATCGAAACTTTTTCAAAAAAATTTCGTGTGTCTAAACTGAGCCTTAAAATAGTCTTCGAAATGGCTGGGCGGATAAAGCGGTGGTAATTTGACTAGAGTATGTATCAAATAAAAACGAATTACGTCCAAACGAATACCTTCAAAAACCGTAAGGACTTTTTTATTATAGCTATGTCTCTCAGGGGCCTGCATCCCATACATGCACATTCACCTAGGTAGGTAATAAATGGTAAAAAAAAATCATTTAAGCTTTATATTCAGATTTATAAAGCAAAATTTAAGTTCTATTGGAGCCATCGTTAGCACTCCAGTCAATTTTAAAGGAATGGGAGAAAATATTTATTGTTATATATGTATTTGCCTAGACCATTTGTCGATTTTTAATATCCCTAATGTCATGGGGTATGTACCTTTGAATTAATAATGCATTGAAAAAAAAATCATTGCGGATTAATTGATTTATTGATACCTATTTCTGACTAGGATGAAAAAGTCTAGTAAATCGCAGTCACCTATCAGAAAATTGAACATTTTCATTTTAGAATTAATACTTATTTGGATAAATAATATTGTCGGTGTTATGGCCGAGGGATCCAAGTGGGCCGATCGTTCTAGCGTGTTTGGAATGGAATAACGTTGGTTCGATCCCCGTTTGGGTCATTTGACCATATATTTGACCCTGGTTCAACAGATGTAATTGGCTAATTATTAATTAATAATTCATTATTCCTTGACTTATAGGTTGGTATGAGGCTGACCACCCATTCTGTAAAAAATGGCTCACTTTGCCAATGTCACCCCTGTTTCAGGGAAGGTTGGCAAGAGTTGCGGGGCTTATGTTCATTTGAGATTGGATTTTTATATTGTAGATTCACATGCGGCATGTGTGAGCGCGAAATTATGCGTGTCTGCTTGTCTTTGCTACTTAGATTTAGATTTGGATTAAAATTAACAATCATGAATTGTTCATTGATGATACTAATACCTGTTTCTGGCCAGGCAGAATAGGTTGGTGAATTGCATTCCTATTGACAAATCTATTTTTTTTTTTTTAAAAAAAACAATAATAATAAAAATTACGTAAACCTACATTTACCTAGTTGATTAAGCATATTACGTGAGGAAAAGGTGTTTTGGCTTAAGATATTTAAACATCTTTGCAACTTAGATTATAGGTAGGTATATCGGTGAAATTCTTTGAGCAAAAGCCGCATTAGATTATTGAGTCGGTCTAGTGTGCCAAAGAACACCAAACCACGACATTTCTTAGTAGGATTACTTCTATAACAGCTGATAATAAAAATGTTTTACAGTCTATCGTAAAAGTCTAACATAATTATACGAGTGCTGCCAAAATTGATTGAATTTGAGTGGGTACCTATTAAAATAACAGCGAGTTGGCCACAAAAATACTCACCAGGGAAATCAATATTATCATTATGTTACGAAATGGGAAATTCTGTAATTAAATTACAACTTATAATACTGATTTGTAAGGCTGGTTTATAATTTAGTATAAGGTTTTCGAGCCTTCGAATAATAATTATTTTGTGCTTAAAATCAATTTAATTCAATCGGGGACCAACGGTGATATCCAGAATCAATCATAGGCTAAAGACGGAGTTTACCTAAGATCCATTTTCAGATCTTTCAGCTATACTATAATCTATACCTAATATATAATAAAGTTGCAAAGATATATTAACATTAAAAAATCATTGAAGTTTTTAAATTATGATTACGGTCGTTAGACATTTTTTGGAATGAAAAAAACGGATGTCACTGACCGTGGAAAGAGAAGAACGATTTTCTCTACGTTTCGTCAGAGTCATATCCGACGTCTTCGGGAGGCGTGTGTCTTCTACAGTTCGTGTTTCTGCTCTGTAGAAGACACACGCCTCCTGAAGACGTCGGATACGACTCTGACGAAACGTAGAGAAAATCATTCTTCTCTTTCCACGGTCAGTATCATCCGTCTTTTTCATTCCAAAAAATTAAAAATTCATATTAAATGCATGCCCACAACCAGGCACATGTCAGTCGCGCTTACAAATGTTGCACGTGTAGGTACTTACAAATTAAAATCCAAATATCAAATGAACATAACTGTCAGCCTAATACCAACCTATAAGCCAAGGACACTTAAGTAAATTAGATAACATAACAGATTGTGGACTCTGCACATGATACGATTTAGACAATATTGTGACGTCACCCAGCTGGGTCGCTATGGAAAATTCATACAAATATTTTGTTATCGGTTGCGAAAGACGGCGCGGCGTCCCATACAAGCCGAACAAGAGAAAAAGTTCCAAATTCCAAAATTTTCCGAGTCATAACAGTGGTACACTCATCATAATGAATGAGACATTTTTCCTGGGCCTCTGCTGTGATGTTCGATGCTACCAACTCATAAAACTTCTTTAAAAAAATTCATCTTCATTAAGAGGACCTCCCTTGATATCACTTCTTATAATTTAAGACATTTTATAAAAAAAAACAATCTTGTTCGCACGTTTAGAAAATATCCAGTTTAGCAATTATATGGATTTTTTCAATTAGGTAACACACCTGTTGACAGATGGAAGGTCACCGATAGACTGAAGTTGGATTTTTTGTAGGATGAGTATGAAAGTATATGTTGGTAGAATAGATGTATGTCGTGGTAGAGGAAGACCGAGAAAGGTATGGATGGACCAAATATCCGAAATTGCGAATGAATGGAATATCCAGAGTTATAATAAAAGAAGAGCTTGTATGAAGAAGGTTATGACTCTGGAGGAAATGAAAGAAGTATGTAAGGATAGAAAGAAATGGCGGTTGATCTGTGATGTTGGCGGCTGGGGTTTGTTAAAGTAAAATTGGTTTTGTGATTTAGTTTTTTATGTCAATGTATATATTGTTATTTTATTGATTTTAAAAATGTAATTTGTCATGTATGTTCCTTGACTTATAGGTTGTTATGCGGCTGACCACCCATACTGTAAAAAAATTGGTTCACTTTGCCAATGTCACCCCTGTTTCAGGGAAGGACGGCAAGAGTTGCAAGGCTTATGTTCATTTGAGATTGGGTTTTTATATTGTAGGTCCACATGCGGCATGTGTTAGCGCGAAATTATACATATCTGCTTGTGGGAATGCATTTAATATAAATCTTAAATGATATATATCTTTGCAGCTTAGATTAGATTAGATTAGATGAGTGAGTTAGCGCATTCCTATTTCTCAAAGGATCGCTTTCCTAGCCCACCTAGTTCTTATAAATCGACGGATGAAATTTCCGTTTTCAATCACGATCCGTGTATAACAGCTGTATGGCGCCCAATTCTAATTAACCATTTATTTTACAAACTATTTTGAATATTTGGAAGTAGACATTTGACTTTTTTCTTCTGATTCTCATCAGCCATTAAAAGTTCTTCTCCCCGCAAACATTCTTTGGATGATAAGGTGAAGCAGGCGTTGCCTTTCGTACCTCATTGCGTCTTGGGTTTCCAAATTTTACTTTCTAGCGCCCCAAATGGGCAAAAAGAAAATATTGCTTAAGCGTGTTTATTTTTATCATTCAATTTAAATATATCTACTCCAAACATTAAAAAACACAAAATTAGTTAAGTCGTTGTTGCTTTTTATTTTGTAAATTTCACGGTGTCTGCCCACTGCTGTATTTTCAATTGGCATTGTTTGGGATATTTGAGCGCGAAAAAAAGCACAACACGACACTAAGCCATGAAACCAAATATAAATAAATCTCCTTTCGTTAATTCTCTGCACAAAAAAAATAAACAACGAAAAATTCCGCGGCCGCACGCTGGGAATGTATGTAGATTTTAGTTTTGCGAATCACGTGAAGTGGAAAACGGTTTGTTTGTTCGGGCAATGTTTTCATTGGGATTTTTCCAATTACCTGCGGAGGCTGTGCTCTATGGGCGAGGGATGATAGGAAGTATTAGGTTGTATAGTAGTTATGTGCATTGTGCGTTCTCCATGAACAACAATACACTACATACAAGGACGTACAAGCTATTTAAAATCTACGATTGTAAAAAAAAATGCTTGAAAACTTTGCATTGTCCAAAACAGTACAGTACCTACCTACGTACACTTATGTGCATTACAAATTTTAATTGCGCTAGAATCAAGGAACCAAATTTGTAATTTAAAAAAATCCAGTCATAGATTAATGAAACTCGCTTGAAACTACTGATCTCCAGTAACTGATTGAGTACGTGATAGTACCTACCACGAGTATAAATCATTTTAACTGCACTCGATTGCATGAATCGAAAATGTATGGAATATACGAAGGCGCTCCTAGGGAGTGATTTAGTTTTCATACATTTTTTTCGATTTACACCAGCCATACTCAACCTGCGGTCCGTCAAGCTTTTCTGTGCGGCCCGCGGACGTGATTTACAAAATCTGGCATTCTATATTTCGTAGGACGTAGAAAGGGACGTAAAAATTTTTTTTGTAGGGAGGTTAAATCTAAAATCTAAATCTAAGCTGCAAAGATATATTATATAATTTAAGATTCATATTAAACGCATTCCCACAAGCAGACATGTATAATTTCGCGCTAAAACATGCCGAATATGGACCTACAATATAAAAACCCAATCTCAAATGAACATAAGTCCTGCAACTCTTGCTCAACCTTCCCTGAAACAGGGGTGACATTGTCAAAGTGAACCATTTTTTACAGTATGAGTGGTCAGCCTCATACCAACCGATAAGTCAAGGAATACAAACAATTAATTACATTTAAGTAGGTGTATAAAACAAACAAACACTTAACATTTAAACAGTAAAATTTTAAACCTACAAACATATTCTATAAAAAAGGGAAATTTTTTTTTTTTAAAGCCTCAGCCTTACAGATCAAGGCCAGCATTACAGATCAACTGACATTTTTTTCGTTCCTTGCATAATTCTTTCATTTCATCCAGAAGAACTGCAACTTTTGTTATCATTGATTTACTGTTTACACAATCGACAGTTGACGCAATGTTTTGTACTCGAGGTACAGATAAGCTTGGCTTATAGGTTGGTATGCGGCTGACCACCCATGCTGTTTAAAATGGTACACTTTTCCAATGAAACCCCTGTTTCAGGGAAGGACGGCAAGAGTTGCAGGGTGTATGTCCATTTGAGATTTGGGTTTTTTTAAATGTAGGTTCATATGCGGCATGCACAAGCGCGATATTGTACGTGTCTGCTTGTGAGAATGCATATAATGTGAATCCCCAATGTTGCATATCTTTGCAACTTATATTGGACTTCAAATTATCTGGAATAAACAAGCCAAGCAAGCTCATCCCTTAAATATCTAATCTAATCTAACTTCAGGAATGTCATTTCTATGTTATTTAGAAAAATAACATAACAATTTGTAAATAAGCCTTTTTTTTAGCAACCCGGCCGTGTGATGACACAATTTTGTCTGAGTCAATTCACGTGCGGATTTACTTTACAATTGATATCCATAAATTACATCATCGATTTTGGCCGATTTTCGACCCCCCCCCCCCCCCTTTCAATCATCCTATAGTCATTATCTAATGACCCCCCCCCCCCTCTTGCTGTAATAATGGATGAGCTTAATAATTAATAATGTTATGTTACTTACATAATATTTTGTATATTTTGTAGAAATTGGTATTTACAAGAACGAAGTCACTTTTGGTACTCGTACATCATTTGCCATCATCCGCAGACCAGACTCCCCCCCCTTAATGCGAATGACGTAATATATGGACAGCCCCTATGATGATAAAATTATATCAACAAGTTATTGCAGAAAATTTCAGGTAGAATAAAATAGCTGAAATTTGTTTTCTTTACACATGGTTTATTTCACATTTTTATATATTGCACATTGATTACATTACATGACATACCTACTTACAAATTTAAAATTAATTTCATATATTTTCATTTCTACGAAGGAAGTACCTATTTGGCACTTAAATTATTTTATTATTTAAAAGTACTGAAGGCCAATTTTCCAATGCCTGTATACAAATTATCTCTAGAAGAACAATTTCTATGGTTTCCTTGTTTGTGAAATATGCAAGCGGCCTCCAATTTCAAAATATCAGCCAATGATGAACAAGAGTAGGTAGGTAATTTTCATACTGAAAATCTTTGACTAGTTATAAATCTAATACTGTTGTTTGTAGTTAATATTTACAGATTATAATAGTAATTATTTGTTATTAGAATCTTTTATACAATTAAAGTCTTGTCTGGTACTAGTTATTTTGACTAGATGGAATTGAGTTTTTTTCTATGTGTTCAACATAGCCCAAAAGATATATTGCTCAAATAAATATAATATCTATTAATTTAATATTTAAAAAAAATGCCATGTTGATTATAATATGTATTCACTTTTCTATACTAGATTACTTGTCCGGTCGATAGCTCAGTTGGTAGAGAGCTAGCGTTCTATGCCGAGAGTTTGGGTTTGAATCCCACTAAAGGTGTCGGAAATGAATTCCCATTTCGGTGTTTATTAAAAAAAAACAAATTAAATACCAGCAAGGTTTACTCAGCCTTCACAAGAAATTAGTACCAGCCCCCTAGGGAGCTGGAAAATCCCAACTTCAACTTAAGTGGTTGGTGAAATCACAAACAACGCAGATTCAGGTCTCTAGCAATGGATTCTGGTTAATTCTGATGATCTTGGACACTTTATATAATTCAATTATTAATAAATAGTTCAGTAACAATTGTTAATAAATACTTCATTATCAATGATTAAAAAATAGTTCATTCGTCAATGTTATGGCCGAGGGGGTAGAGGCAGACGCATGTTCGACTAGCGTATTTGGAACAGAACAACGTTGGTTTGAATCTTGCCTCTGGTCCACTTGACCATAACTTCGACCCTGGTTCAACAGATGCCATTGCATGCACACAAGCTTCTGCTTTCGCATGAAGACAACTGGCCAGGCAAAATAGGTTGGTGTATTGCATTCCTTTCCACAAATCTTTTTTTTTAATTATTAATTGTTAATAAACAGTTCAGTATTATCACTAGATTTCAGCTTCCTTTTAGTCTTCTTGGGTTTTGATGAGGCTGGAGACTTTCTCTTGGGTAGGATTCCCAGTTTATGAACATTTAGAATGTGCTTGTTCATTAGATGTCGCTGTGCAAATGCACGATCACATTCCGTGCATTGAAACGGTTTATTACCTGCAAATAGTTATTTTAATTATTTATTTATTGTATAAAATAACAGTCAAATAGTAGAAGTGAAAAAGCTTGTAGATCTAATTGGAAAAGTCCAATGTACCGTGGCAATGGGCCAGTTGTATTGCTAGAAACCAATATGGTAGCTAGGCAACTTGAATCCTCAAATAGAAACCACAGAAGAAGCACAGAAAACATTATGAAAGACAGATAGATGGCTTGTCCTTGTGATTAAACGAGACAGTTTCATTGTAGCTTTAAGCTTCCTTAAGAATTGAGGATTGATGTGGTCTATCGGAGCTGGAGATTCTGAAGCTGCGATTTTCATTCAAGTATACGAGTTAAAATTACAGCTATATTAATTGGATTAGTTCAACCAAATATTAAGTTTAACCCCACTATTTTATATGGAAGAACTTACTTTAGACCGGATTACAAATTTAAACCTTTTTATGAATAAGTGGGAATCAGTTTTTCAAATTTATGAATATATTATACTTGACCGGTCCGTAGTCCAGTGGTTATACTTCGGACTCATAAATGGACGGTTGTGGGTTCGAATCCCAGCGGAGCACAAAAGATATACCATTTATATTTTCAAAGTTGCTCTTCGCTGGGTTGAAAAATTCATAAACCTTTACCAAAGACCGGTCATCAAAAGGTCCATCCAGCCTTACAGCCTTACTGGGTCTTGCTTGAGAATTGGCGCTTTCTACAGCGACGACCAAGCTCGCAGAGAGCTCTTGAGGTGTGATACACACAAAACAGCGCTCACCAAAAAAATCAGCCTAATTGATTTATTTTTATTTTTAAGTACCTAGATCAGTGGTTCCCAAACTATGGTACGCGTACCACCAGTGGTACGCGACGCTTCTCAAGGTGGTACGCAAGCAGCCATGGCCATAGGAAATACATAGTAAATAATAAGATGAAACGTTTTTCAATTTCGCGCTTCAAGTTACGTACAACTGAGCCAAATATTTCCTCTTTTGTTTCGAACATGCAGCACCATTTTTCAGACTAAGACAGGCCTGTCCCGCCACGATTACAAAAATACTAAATCTGGCCCTCCACAATATTATGTTGGACACCCCTGCACTAAGAGATTTGTATTTTTCACTATAATAAATAAATAAGCATAATGTTTTCATTAACAGTTGCAGTTTTTATTACTTTACCATTTGAATGATTTTTTTAACTGTTGTTGTTTAACTGGTCCGGTCGATAGCTCAGTTGGTAGAGTGCTTGCATTCTACCCCGTGAGCTCGGGTTCGAATCCCACCGAGGAGGGTGTCAGAAATGATTTCCTATTTTGGTGTTTATTTCAAACCCCATAATAAAAATACCGCAAGGTTTACTCAGCCTTCACAAGAAATGAGTACCAGCCCCCTCGGGAGCTGGGAAACCCCCACTTCAACTGAAGTGGTTGGCGCAAGGCCGGCCCCCTTACCTGTAAAAATAAATAGGTTCAACTCGCCACATGCGACCCTTTCGGGGATAACGCGGCAAGAAGTTACACTATATGTGTAGCTTAGTTGCGTTTTTTTTTTTTTTGCGTTTTTGCGTTGCACTTCAGTGGTACGCCACTGATTTATAATTTCATTAGTGGTACGCGAAATTAAAAGTTTGGGAACCACTGACCTAGATAATAATCAAATTATTTTCTTACCTGTGTGCCTTCGAATATGAACTTGCAAACTGTAATTAGTATAGAACTTCTTATCACACAGATGGCAGGCATAGTTTAATATTTTCATATGAACAGCTCTCATATGCACATACAGACTTTTAGCAGTCATGTTCAATCCACAGGTAGAGCATTTCTCATACTTCCTTTTGTGTATGGCAGCTATATGACTAGTCAGTCTGGCAGACCCACAGATCTTGCCGCATATGGGGCACACACTTGTGGAAGAATGCATTAGGTGGATATGTTTCCTCATCGCGTATCTGATGTTGAAGGAGTTGCTGATAACCTTGGCGCAGTAAGGACAAATGTCTTTATGTCCCGTGAATTGGGAATCTTTATGGCACTCGATTGCGTGTTTGATTCTGTCGTCAAATTTCAGAAATGTCGCCTGCAAATCAAATAAATATTTTCTTGGTAAAGTGCAATATGAATGATATTGATTATTGATTAATCCACTAACCGTTTATCAACTGGTATAATAAAATGTATGTATGTATGTATAACAATACCTAAAATAAAAATATAATTCCTTTATGGCTTCATCAATTATTATTTTTATTTCTAAAAGAATTGTTTTTCTTTATTGATTTTTCTTATTAAATAGCCATGTATTATTTCTTTTTCTCTATACATGAAGTGACCTATGCAAAACTTTTTAGAATAAATCCCAAAAAACAACAAATTTGTATTCTTCAGATGCTTGTTTGCAGTGGCAACTATTTTGTGTATTTTATTCCTTAATTAATTTCAAGAAGACTAATAATAATAAGACAATATTTATAGTGACATTTTCTGATAAATCACTGCAAGGACATTTTTCAACTGTAACATCTCCGAAACAAACATGTCATCAATTCCGACCTAAACGTCCACTTGCACTCTCTACAGCTCTAAGCTCATGGGGTAGGGCATTTCACAAAACAGGACTGGCTATGCAAAAGGCACGGCCCAAGTACTTTGCTTTATCAGATCGTTTTGCATCAATTAATTTATTCACAGCAGTACTACTTGCAGATATTAATGCCAGCCATTTACCTTCCACCGTGTCCATCACATAAAGTACTGAAATATACCGCAGGGCAACGCACTGTGTCAAGTTAAAGACATTTAAACAGACCTTATACTCAATCCTTTCCCCAATTTTAAGCCAGTGAAGCAGGGCTGGAAGTCTCATCACCACGGTAGTTCTTACCTACGGAATATCGGTAATATTTTTATGAAGACCTGTCAATCCAAGATGGCCGCAAGTGAACAGCTGTTTAGTCTTCATACAAATATTACCGATATTTGGTAGGTAAGCATTACCGTGGTGATGGGACTTCCAGCCCTGGTCTGTTAATGTAGGGGTAGTGGAAGCATTATAATACAGCAGTAACTTTCTTTAACTCACATTGCAGCCTTCCACTTGGCAGTATATATTTCTCTCTACTTTTTTTGTATTGACGATAGATTCCTGTTCAGAATACAACTTTTCGTGAGATTTCTTGTGGAAATGCAGCTCAGCGGGTGAGTGACACACCATGGGACATTGCGGACAGTTGTAGGTTTGTAACGCATCGTCCACTGAAATAATCAATACATAAATATTTCAAGAATCACAAATCTAAAAGTTTAAGAAAAAAATATCTTTAAAATTGTGATTACGGGCAAGACATTTGGCCCACCTCCATTATTATTATGTATGCCTACAACAGTGGAACTTAAATAAGGAAAAAACGAATAGTCACCTCCCATTTCTTGTTTCCAAGAAATGTATTTTTCAAGATGTTCATCAATATTATCGGAATCGTCACCATCATCATTTTGATTATTTTCATCATTGTAATCAACACTGTTTTCATCAATCTCACCATCGTTTTCTTGAGCAAGAATTTCATGTTCAAATGTTTTATCAAACAAATCAAAACTCTCATTGACTTCAGATTTATTCACACGTGATTCATCCAACGTCTCTTCAATCTGTTCATCTTTCGTCACTGGAGTTTCGGAACTAACATTTTCAACTTGACTATCAAATTCTTCGTCTTCAATCAATTCCAAATCCTTCTTTAATCTAACTTTGTTTGCCATCAAATTTGTGTAAGTTTCATTTAGTTTTTCGTTGTTATCTAAGCACATAGCACGGAAATGATAAGCGTCGTCCAGTTTGGTGACACAATTGATGCAAAGTCTTTTAGGGAAGTCTTTGAATTGAGAGTTATTCGAGCAGGCGATTGTGCAACACTTAAATATTCTCTTGGAATAGTTTTGTTTGTCTCCCCAGATTGGTACTGATAGTTCTTGTGTAATGGCAGTCAAGCACAATCTACAAATTTTTGATAGATCTTCAATAGTATCAACAGATTCAATAAGAGATTTAGGGGAGAAAATGAAATCATCTGCATTAGTTTCATAACTGTCATTTTTTTCAACTTTAATGTTTTTCATAGGTTTTTTCTCTATGCTGAGTTTTGATGATCTTTTCAAAGCTCTTAAAATCCTCTTTTCGCTCTTAAGGATTTTCTTATTTTTCATTATGGTTTTCAAAGTCGATAAGCTGTGCTGTCTCTTCACAACTTTATTTTTTACAGCGGGCTGTGTCACTAGAATTTCTTCTGCATAGTTGTCCTCAGACGCTGATTGTTTCGACTGCAAATTTTAAAAATATATGTATTCGTAAATAATGAATGATATCATCACAATTTGTCAAAAGAACATCTATATTATGTCCAGCAGTGCTTTCATTTAAAATAAACTCTAGTCAAATTACTCCAGCCTTGTCCGCTCAGATATAATGTCTTAGTACAGTAACCAATTGAAATTGAAGTAACATTAATTTAATAATTAAAAAACTTTTTTATTTAACCTTTCGAGCGCCCCTAGTGGCGAAATCTTGTTACCTCTGTGTGCCAGCCATTTGCAGCAGTAATGCAGCAACACAGGTCATGTGTTTGATATCAAATATCTCGAAAGATATAAAACTTACCTCATTTTGGATTATTGATTTTAAAAGCTAGTGAAATAATGCTTTTATTGGTATATAATTTACAAAAACAGCATCAGTCGTATATTTACTACAAGGCATTATCTCTTATGAATCGGAAAAAAATCATAGTACTTTGGAAAAAGTCCTGTAATATAAAAGCAGTGACTTGAATTTAAGTTTTTCTGGATTTATCATATCCTTAGATATATTGTGAACTTGATTACATAATAAAATGATTTTGGCTGATGAAGAAAAATGAAAAAAAACGAGTTTTACTATTGTCATTTTTTGGAGTATTTTCAAGGCCACATTATTGTCCGCGCACGTGACCTGTACTGGGTGTTAGAGATAGAATATGAGAAAAGTTAAGGCAAGCTATAATTCTTTATAATAAAAAGTTTGTATATTGTTTATAAGGAATATTCTTTTCCTAATTTATTTTACAAAAATTTTACAAACCATGATGAGTCATCCCATGTCAAGAACCTGTACCTACCTGCAGCAGGTGTACATTTGGGTTGTCACGTAGGCCAAAAGCTGAGAGAATAATAGCAGGTAGGTGGATGTTTACAACTAGGGGTGCATCTTTGTGTAAACAAAACCTTCATTTTTTTGTGTACTTGGGAGTGTGTACAGTGTGGATAGGAAATGTTTTACACTTATTAAATTTTTCATTAAATAAAATAAGTCACATGCAGTTTTTCAATATATTTTTCTTTTATTACACACAAAAGTACGTAAAATGACAAATACAAATTTTCGATTATACAAATAATTAATTAAAAAGAAGATAATAGGAAAACATAAGGTCAAAACAATGCTTAGAGAAATTAATTATCAATGTAACTGCACTCGATTTTCTTGCTTCAATAAAGCCACAATAAGTATGTTAGCTAGAATCATGGACCAGATTAGGTAGTTGTTGTATTAAAAATTTGATCACTTTTTCCATCATGGTTAATTTAATATAGCATAACTTATTTTAGCCCCTTTGAGGTGCAAGTGAAAAAGAAAGGAAAAATAACAAGAACACAATTCAAAAAAAGTCTGAACAGAAATAAAGTACACTTATAGGTTCTCTAGAGTGCAAGTGAAAAAAAAAAACAAAAAATTAAAAACAAGAATAAAGAAAGTCTGAACAGACCTAGTACTTACAAAGTTTACACGAAATACACGCCGAAACATAACTTAATTTCAGCACGTGTGGAAAAAAGTGAAAAAAAGGAAAAATTATAAGAACACAATTCAAAAAAGTCTGAACAGACCTAAGTCTGTACAAAATCACGCTAAAATAAAGCACACTTTTAGGTTCTCTAGAGTGCAAGTGAAAAAATTTTATTAAAGTCTGGACAGACCTAGTACCTACAAAGTTTATACGAAATTCAAGCCGAAACATAGCTTAATTTCAACATGTGTGGAAAAAAGTGAAGAAAAAGGAAATATTATAACACACTTCACAAAAAGTCTTAACAGACCTAAGTCTGTACAAAATCACGCTAAAATGAAGCACACTTTTAGGTTCTCTAGAGTGCAAGTGAAAAAAAAACATTAAAAATAAGTCTGGACAGACCTAGTATCTACAAAGTTTATACGAAATTCACGCCGAAACATAGCTTAATTTCAACATGTGTGGAAAAAAGTGAAGAAAAAGGAAAAATTATACAAACAAAACAAAAGAAACTGAAGTGAAAGTGAAATGAGTGAGTGCAAGTGGAAAAAAAAAAAAAAAAAAAAAAATACAGATAGATAAACAATGTTTGATTTCACACACCCTTATTTCTTCCCCCACGTGTTGATCAAGTACGACATGCTCATTCAAATCGCCAGGGAAGAAACCAGAGCGTCTAACACCCCATCTAGTTTTTAGTCACTATTTACTAAGTGGGGTGTGAGATCCTCTAAGTTTTTTTTTCAAACGCCCCGGTTTTTCAGTCGACAAAATGTTAAGTCATGTAAGCCGTGCAAGTTAACAAACATGATACCACACTTCACCGGGAAAAAAACTGGGGTGTGTAAAACACTACTTAAGATCTCACACACCATTTAGTAAATCACTATTGGTTAGGTGGGGTGTGATAATCTACCCAACATTGACCAAGACAGAGGAAGACATTGCATGTAGTGCACTGAGCACTTGTGTCGGTTCTCCGTTGAAGTGACAAGCAATGCATGCAACGCCCCCTCTTGTACTTAGTGGCTTTTTTATTAGTCCTATTTGCTGCATTCTCGTTCAATACACATGCTGGGAAATGATTGCCTGGATTATACCGTTCTGCGAGGTTGCTTGAGGATGTAGCGGGCCTAATTCTTTGAGTATGCTCACCCTCCAGGGAAAGGGCCTTCGCCAAGGCTAATCGAAATTGCCTATTATTCATGCTAGTATCATTGCACCTATAGGTTACATAGCTATTGTGGATACTAGTGTTGAGCAAGCGCTTAAAAACTTTCATATACCACTTGAGTCCTCTTTTGCGCTCTAATAAATACGCGGACAGTATTTGGTCCTTACGATCAACACTCCCCATGTATTTATTGTAGTCTTTAACTACATGTGGTATATTGCGGTCGACGCCTGCTCTGCTGCCTGGAACCATGTCATTTTTGTGGAAAGTTGATATCATAGATACCAACCTGACATCCTTCCAAGCCAACACTGTTACATCCCCACAGTGTTCAGCCACAATATTCCCCCGTGGCATTCGGCGGTCGTTTATCTCTTTGATGTTAGTAGGCGTTTCCACTCTTCGGCGGTTCAAAGTCCCTACTACATCTGTGCGATTCCTTTTCAGGAAATGGGCTAACCCAACGGAATTATAAAAGTTGTCCATATACAGGCAATGGCCTTTTCCGAGGTAATCCTCGGAAAGTTTCAGGACAACTTTAGAAGTCGCGTTGGAAAAACCATGAATAGCTTGCCCCAAATCTTGGTTTTTCCCCGCATAAATCATATATTTAAGAAGATATCCGGATGCTGCTTCGCAAAGCTCGTAAGACTTGATGCCGAATCTCGCGGCTTTTGTCCTAATGCACTGGAAAAACGACAAGCGACCTTTCCATAATAACAAAGACTCATCGATGCTGAGCTCTCTTCGAGGAACATAAATTTCTGCGAATCTTCTATTGCAATGTTCGACGATAGGAGCAATTTTAAAAACCTTTCTTTCATATCCATGCAGTGAGTCTGTGAGCTCATCGTTGTCTACAAAATGTAGAAATTTAAAAATCAAGGAAAAACGATTTTTGCTCATAATTTTTCTGAAGTTTGGCATACCCATAATATCTGTATCCCAGTAATCCGCAAACCTACTTCTCTGACAGAACGACATATACATCATAACGGCGAAGAACCGATACATTTCATCCACAGTGGTCTCCTTCCAGTCATTAAGACGAGACCCAGCCGTGATGCCATCTTCGGTTTCGCATAGATAGGCAATCCTTTCCCATGCATATTTATTGGTCTGAGCAACAATCATGAGCATTATTTGGAGGTTCCAAATAGACTTAAAAATGCCACTTGGGGAAGTTTCCCCAATATTTGGCCCTGATTGCTGCTCGTACCTCTCTTCAACGCCTGTGAACTCAGCAAAATTATCGGACCAATAAAAAATTTGCTCACTCACTTCACTTTCGACAACCGGATCACTCTGTCCAAGGAGCCCGACGATGTCCTCTTCCTGGAGGCGTTCATCGGGGAGATCCAGGACATCCTCCTCGTCCTCATCACTCCCCGAATCAGCCTCATGGTCTTGATTCTAGAAAAATAAATACAGTTATAGCATTCATTTCATGTGTACATGAAGAACAGCTGTATTTATAACTGACTAACCGCAACAGAAAGAGAAGGCTCTTCCTCCATCCAGTAGGGCTCCTCGTCGTACGCTCGTACAACCTGAAACAAATAAAAATGCTAGAATTAATTTTGGGGCCGTGAAGTTAAAGAGTAGCGATCGGACCTTTAGAATGCTTCAAAGCACATCAAACTTATATGTAATTTGGATAAATTTTCTGTACAATTACATATTTTACAAACTTTTAGTGTTGAAATGAAATGTTGAAACACAAAAACTGACACAAAAAATTAAGCCAAAGGGAAAAAATATTCTCATAACCAAAAAATCTAATATTTAAGTCACGTTTTTTGTTAGTTTCTACTTGTTTTTATTTCAAGCTAATTTATTTAGCTTGAATGTTGTATAAACAAATACGTTGATTTAAGTACCAAATTTTTGAAAGACATTGTTGCTTCAGGTATTTATCCAAAAAATCTCAAGCAAATCCCTCTGCTCTGGGCGCTTTTTTACAAAATTGCTGGGGCTAGATAGGTTAAATATTAATATATCTTTGCAAAGCCAATAGACGATAAATAAGCAAAGGTTTCGGTTTTGAAAATATGAATGGAAATAAATTGTTACCTGAGTAGCTCCGGAGCTCCATCTCACTGATCGTACCGGGAAACCCTCCTCAGGTATCACCTGAAGGGTTCCCTCGGGTGACCGCATCACCGGGTATGCCATCTTCACATTGTTATCCATCTACAAAAAATAATAAAATATGTTAGCAGATCGTAGATGTTTCTGTGGGACATAAAGTAGCAATAATGCATACATTACATATAATATATTTTGAACCGATTTTTATTTTGAGATATTAATGTTTTAAATTGTTTTTTTTTTCAAAAATAGCAAAGCATTTTTTTTATTATGCAAAATAATATGAGATGCTGTCTTGTTTTCTGTGCAGTCGTTTTTATTTCATTTAAATATCTTTACTACTAAAATATCTTTGCTTCTTATTATTTTAACAATAACAAAAATAATCTTCATTTGCAAGTGAGAAAAGGGAAATAATAAAATAAAACACAATTTAAGAAAGTCTGAATAGATCTAGTATCTACAACGTATATACGAAATTCACGCTTACACATGATTTAATTTCAGCCTCTTTGGAAAAAGTGAAAAAAAAAAGAAAAATAAATAAAAAAAAAACACCACAATTTAAGAAACACTAAAGACTTGGTCTGTACAAATTTCACGCTAACATTAAATTTCTTTTTTGCTTCTCTAAAGTGCAGGTGAAAAGCAGGTAAAAAAAAAATTTAAGAAAATCTAAAAAGACGAAATACATACGAAATTCACCCTCAAACGTAATTTAATTTATGCCTCTTTCGAGTGCAATAGAAAAAAAAGACGAAATAATAAAAACACAATTTCAGAACAGATCTAGTCTGTATAAAACTTACTTTTGGCTTTGTGCACACTGTGTCATATTTTACCACTTACTAATTTTTAATGCATTAACAAATATTTGACGGAAATACGTTTGGGCATACAAGGGTCAAAATGTTTCGAACCAGCCTGTACCTAAACCGCTCGGCCGGAAGCGCAGATCTGCGCTCTGACGGCTACCTACAAGTTTCGACAAGAATTTAGAAAAAAATACTCTAGCTTGCTTCTATTGTTGTATTTCAACGAAATGCTTACAAAATTATCTTCAAAACTGTGTATAAAACATATTCACGGTAGAATAAGAATATGAAGAAATAAAATATTCAAAAGTACCGTTGCTCTGACTAACAGTCAGTATCAAAGTTTATGTTGATTTATCAAATGATTTTACTTACTTATTCGTAATATTTTTATTCAATGCTATTAGGATAATGATCTAAATATAGAAAATATAGACTTTACTTACGTTTTTCAAATGATGTATTTATAATCCGTAAACTTTGAGGTCCAATGCACGTCCACTCACGGCGAAAACTTTCGAACTTTTGAATATTTTCCACAAGCCCTTCATAACCGAAATGAATGCCGTGATTTGATTAGTTGATGGCTTCACCCAATAGGAACATGTTGAGCGATTTTCAGTCTTATTGCTACACAAAAACTAAAGAAAAAAAATAAAAATCGCGATATGTCCTTCGAGCGCAGATCTGCGTTCCGGCGCTCTACGGGGACAGCGCAGATCTGCGTTCCGGCGTCCCACGGGTTAAAAAACACATGGTTTTTATTTTCACATATGAGTTATACTGCCTAAGCGCTGTCGAACCTGCTCAGTTCATCATCAGAGGGTGCAAACATTAGAAAATTTGAAGTAACATTGTTTGCAATAACTTTCAAAGTTCAGTTGGTTAAAACATGGTTAAAACGCTTTTTGTTTGAACGAAAATACACACTTACGGGGATAAAGAGAGATCCTGGTATTTTCATTGATACACTATTCAGCAATCATATTGATTCCAGATTGGACTAAATCAAAGTACTTATGAGGTTACATTGTCTATAATGCGTAGATAATTGCACAAGGTGTTAATTGAGACCAAAGGTGGCAATCAAGGATTTTTTAGAAAATATATGGAAACACAGGAAATCATTTCCTCATCATTACCATGTCCTTGTCGATTCTATAGGACTCAATTTTTAACATTGTAAAAATAAATAACTTACCGAACTTGCAGTCCACGGGTCTCTATTTTTTGGTTTTTTTTCCTTTAAATTGGAGGTATTGTACATGAACAGTGTAGGCACGGCTGAGCACTTCAGTTTATGGCTGCCATCTTCTCGCTTCTTTTCCCATTGGTCGTCGGTAAAGTGGATCTATAAAAAGCCAAAATGCCAACAGTTGTAATATTAATAAATAAATCACTTTTGTGTTCTTTCGGGATTGACCATCTTCTACTTGCAGCTCCCGCATCTGCCGACGTTTTGCTTTCACGAGCAGAAAGCATCTTCAGGGCGAGTTTTCAAAGCGCCGTGGCGGTTTTCGTTGTCTTCGTTGTAATCAATATTTTGATATTGGTTGCCGAAGTACCTAGTTACATAAACAAAGTAATATTTCTTCAGTGAAAAAAATAATGAGGTACGAACATTAAAAATATACCTCGGCTATGTGACATCACCTAGTAAATTAAAAAGTAAATTCCCGATAAACCGAGGAGCTGAAAAGGACTGGCTATACAAGGATAAGGAGGAATGGTGAAAAAGATTGATGAACATTGCTGCAAAACAACTACAGGATTGAAACAGAAGAAGAATAAAGATCGTATACCTCGCATAAGCGTGAATTTGGCGTTGGTTGCCAATCAGTCCGTCTCATATTCTCCACCCACAAAGCTCTCTTTTGAGGATCCGCAGGAAATCTTTTAAGCAGAAAGCCAGATTCTGATCTATTTTTGCATCCAAAAGCGCAGCACTTCATGATGAGGTTCAATACAAAATTAAACTAAAATCGGGAATACTATAGGTATATCAACCTGTTAGTTTAAAGTATTTAAACGAAGTTAGATTACACACCCCCCACAAATGATTGTAGGCAAAATGTCAAAACCGGAAAACAATCCATGTAAAAAAAATGTCAACAGTTCTTCACAATTCCAATATAACTTTCATGGCAATTAAAATATAAATCTTAAACTATCGTTTTTTTCATTATTGTTTACTTTATTGACAGATTCTGACCACAGAGTATAGGGACTCTGACATACACAATTGGAGTAATTGGACAGCCCTCTATGCTGTAAGCAACAAAATAATCCAATAATATAGGGAAAATAAAAATCTTGTCTTAAGAGTAGAAACGAAATGTCAAAAAATTAGAATCAATATTATTTTACATCTACCTACTGTTATTATAAAATAATCGATCTTGAAATTTTTAAACAAAGATAATAAATGACGTGTGTTTTCAAAGTAGTTTTTTAGCTTTTTGTTTTCAAAGTAGGGTAATTTGAATTTACTGCCATGATTAGCTCTAGACAAGATTCAATAATACTTTTATTGCCACAAATAAAATAAAACATGAATAGATACCTATCAAAATAAGAAAGAGTACACGAAAAAAATATCATGTTCAAACAGTAGGTACCTATCACATCTATGGTACCTATTGAAAAACATCGAAAAAAATATATCGATATTTTTGCAAAAGGACTCAATATTAATAAATAAAATCACCTAAAAAATTGTTGGAGGGAGGAAATAGTTCGAAAACAGCTGCTAATGGAGAGAGGGTGGTAAAAATATATTACTGTATTTTTTTCTGTTTAGGGAAGGTCGGCAAGAGTTGCAAGGCGTATGTTTATCTATGTAAGATTGGATTTTTATATTGTGGCTCACATGCGGCATGTGCTAACGCCAACTTATACAAGTCTGCTTATGGGAATGCGTCTGATATGAATCTTTAATTACATATATCGCTTTGCAGCTTACAATATTTAGATTTTACAATATCGATATTTCTTAATATCGAAGAAAAAAGCGAAACAAGTCTTTATCGGTAGTTTTGATATATCGATATATTTCGCCCATCCCTACATCAAACTGTCAAAATATTATTCAATGATACTCTGTGATTCAATGACCCCGTTAACTAGTATTTTGCTACTGGTAACCCTGTTTTATAATATCGGTAGCCATATTGGAATCGATCTATGGTATTCTCACATGACGAAAGGAGTAAGGAAGAAGGGGAAGAGGTGGTTTTTTTTTTAACTGAAATCAGAATGAGCGTAAATAAAATTGAATTAATGTTTTATATTTACTGTTATTCATTTAAAAAAAGAGTTTAAGTGTAAATAAACTTTGATTTGTTTAGTATTTATTAAATTGCTCATTTTTTATTAAAAAAACTGATGAAAAAAGATTTTTAAATGATGGTTGAACTGTGTGTAGGATTTGCGCAGCGAACGCAGCCATAAACAGCCTGCTTAGAGCCAGTCGGCCTCAAACGTCAAGCGTATTTGAAATGAACTGATTTATTTTCACTATTATTGAAGAGAGTGAAGAGATTAATGAAATCAAGAAGACTCCAGTGGCCGGACATGTAGCACGTGCAGAAGACTCCAGGATCATCAGAACTGTCTTGGACGGTGCCCCCTCAGGTGTTAGAACATTCGGACGTCTCAGGATGCGGTGGGCAGAGAACATCGAAGCCAACGCCGAAGTTTTGGGAGTGAGGCGACCATGGAGGGAAGCAGCACAAGGCAGAGTCCTGGAGGATTGTGGTGCAGATGTCCCTATGTCCCTGAGCCTTTAGGCTGTCGGCTGATGAGCCGAAGAAAGTGAAAATAAAGTGTATAGATTTCATATTATAAACATTTCCGGCCCTCAGGCCATCATCAGGGGACAATCATCAGGGATCCAAAACTTTTGCAAGAAATACAGATATAGAATGCCAGTGTCCTTGACAATATCTTCTCCGACAGGTGCCTATTCGTTTGTTTTCCTACTACGTTTATTTTTGCCATATCATTTGTGTTTTTTACATTGAGGTTTTATTATTATTTTTTTCTTTACAAAGTGTTTATTTTTGTGATTGTATGACTAATTTTTCTTGAATAAATAAATATTGCGCAAAATATGAGCGTTTTATTTATATTCATCAATAATATCATGGCAGATAATAATATAAGAATATAGTGGTGTGGGTGTACCCGCGTGCCGCGTGTTTATACACACATGCATACAAGATCAAAGTCCGAAAAGGGAATTGTTGAGGCAGCGAAGCAAGAAAGACGGGGAAGGGGGTTTCGAAGTACGGACCTACCCCAAAGCCATAGAGTGGCTTCTCTAAGTACCTATATACTCTGTGGATTCAATGTAAGCATGTTATGGGGCGTCCACACGCTCAGACCCGGAAAAGTAGGACCTACCTATCGTTATAAAGAGCTTTGACTGCTCTTATAAGTAGAGGCGCTAATATCTCAGTTTGACTAAAGGATCATGCGTCTTAATCACCATTTTTGTTCAAGTTTTGGGTCAATGAAGGCAGATATTAGGAAATATAAAATACAAGAATCTGTAAAACTTATAACTTCACTGGTTTATGAAATTTTGTTTAAATCGCCGTGTCTAATTCATGATCAAATTATAAAGTGAAATATTATTACTACGCTCGCTCTGCATGTAGAAAAATCAACAACATTGAACAGCCATTTCCGTTTGTTATTTGCATGTCGGTACTTCACCCCGCGCGGAGTGAAAAAGTTTGTCGTCGATCTAAAAAACGTTAAATATTTAATAAAAAGGACATAATATTCCATCGCTTTAAGTTTTTCTCGTAGAGAAGGTAATATTACACTTATTATTATATGGTGAAGTTCATTTGAAACATCCGATACGATATTTTATCATATTGTTTTTTTGCAGGTGGGATGCATGTTTTTCTCGACCAGAAGAATTTCAAGCCGCAGGTAAAAGCGATCCAGGAAGTGTCTCAACTTGAACCAATGTACGTGTATCGCAAAAAACGTGTATTGCCGCTTCCACTTCGAAGAAAACTTTATTAGAAATCCGTCGGGAAGATTATATGGACCGCTACTCATAAAATGGCATGTGTATTGTTATTTTATTCATTTGCTGAACGCTGTTTATGTTCTCCGCTGGCAACTTAACTCAAGACCTTTGGATATTGAGTCTGTGGCTTCAACCACTAGACTATACACCGGTGAAAAATGTGAAAAAATGTTTTGTGATTTTGTGTTGTGATTTTGGAGAAAAGTGTCAAAATAATATTTGTTACTACAATAATTGCTAACCAAGGTCCTTACATAGGTAGTTTAGGTTATATTTTATAATTTTCTGTATCTGATCTTGTATGTTATCTGCCAATAAATGAAACACGTAAATATTCACTTTTCGTTTTATTTTGTGTACGAAATAGGAGTAGGTATGGAATAATAATATGAGGTAATATTATAGGAGCATGGCATAGCGCGTATGTATAAGTGCACTAACACACGCACATAGTACACGCACACGTCGTGGTTAATGCTCTTAACACTACGTGGTGCTCGTATCTCGATAAAACCGGAAATACAAAGAAATATTAGGAACTCAGCTCTCTATAAACCTTTACTCTGTGCACACGCTTGCCAACCATTCACAAGTCAAGCGCACAGTGTGTCGTCTAGAACATGCTAGCTGGACAAAATTTTGTCTAATGGACTCATTTTGTCCAGCTAGCATGTTCTAGACGACACACTGTGCGCTTGGCTACAAGGCAAGCGCACAGTGTGTCGTCTAGAACATGCTAGCTGGACAAAATTAGTCCATTAGACAAATTTTTGTCCAGCTAGCATGTTCGAGACGACACACTGTGCGCTTGACTTGTGAATGGTTGGCAAGCGTGTGGACGCCCCATTAACCTTTGAAACAATGTTTTATTATTGAATACTCTGTGATTACTGATAACTTTTGTTCCTACTTGACTTCTTGTATTTTGAAATATAATGGAACGTAAATTATTGAAACTACGTACATTATCATGTGCCTTGAATTTAATGAGAGTATGCCTGAAACTGAAGTCCAAGAAAGAAAGTCGCGCGTTGATGAGGAAGCGAGTTACAAGGCGGGAAGAAAAAGGCCTCAAGATAAATATTGTCCAAGAACTCAAAAGAGAAGACAATTTTATGAGAATTAATGAAGAAGTATTTGATTATTTGGTTTTGAAAGTGACGCCTTTCATAAAGAAACAAGATACTCACATGAGGCAGGCGATCAGCGTTGAACACAGACTCATTGCAACCCTTCGTTTCCTGGCAACGGGCGAGAACTACAATAGATTGCAGCATTCAACAACTATTCCGAAATGCACGCTGTCAAAATTAATTCCAGAGACCCTCCAGGCAATATATGAATCATTGAAAGACGCATATTTCAAGGTGAATTTTATCTTGTATTTATAATTTATTTAGTAATTAATTTAGTGGTATTTTACCTCAATCTTGAAGTTTAGATCTCTTAGTAAATATGCCGGCTGAAGAAATGTGTAATGTTTCTTTTACTTCATCGGACTTGGAACATTACCAGGGTTGGAAGTCATCACCACGGTAATTCTTACCTTCCGAATATCGGCAATATTTGTATAAAGACCTGTCAATTCAAGATGGCCGCAAGTTTTTTTAATTTTTTTAAGAAATCCTGTGGGAGAGACACCCTAGATTTCAGAAACTCTAGGGGTCTATGACACTTGTTATAGTGCTGTAGAGGTGTTTACGAGCTTGGCAATTGGGTCTTGCCATCTTTCAGGGAAGGATGGCAAGAGTTGTAGGGCTTATGTTCATTGAGATTAGGTTTTATATTGTAGATTCACATGCCACGTGTCTGCTTGTGGGGACACATTTAATATAAATCTTAAATGTAATATATCTTTGCAACTTAGACTATAGATTTGGGGAAAATATGACTAGGAAAAGAAAACAATGACAAATACAGATCTTTTTTTTATTTTCAAATTAATAAATGGAAAATGAAAGTAGAAGAAAGAAAAATTCACACACAGTAATAATACAAATAAATATACTTAGAAAAAAAAAAAAAAAAAAATAGGTCATGTAAAAAATATACATGTATGTTGAACTATGACAGTTCTTCTGGATATTGCCATCCAGTAGCGGCTCTAACCCAAATCAGGGAAACGGGATGAAAGTTAGTCTGATGCTCACCTGAACATGCACTCTACAAGTCCACCACCTTTCAGTACACAGTCCATGTAGAAAGCGCCTATTCTCAAGCAAGACATAGTTGGTATAAGGCTGGTTTCCCATGATGACCGGTCTTTGGTAAAGGGAGATTAATTTTACAACTCAGCGAAGAGAAAATTTGAAAAACTAAATATTTTTTGTGGTCCCAACAGGATTCGAACCCACTACCATACCATCACGAGTCTGAAGTGTTAACCACTAGACTACGGACTGGTCGATTACTGGATGATTCCCTTTAGCCCCCTATGATGTACCACCACTTTTGCCATCCATAATTGTTCATTTTCCTTGACTTATAGGTTGTTATCAGGCTGAACAACATGTTATAAAAACTTGGTTCACTGTTGAAAATGCCACCCCAGTTTCATGGAAAGGGGCAGGAGTAGCAAGATTTATGTTAATGTGAGGTCTGATTCATTTTGTTAATATGGATGCAGCATGTGTAAGTGTGAACTTACATGCATCTGCTCGTAGGCGTGCATTAAATATGAGCCTTAAATGTCCATATATCTTTACAGCCTAGATTATAGATTACATGTAGATAGATTATAATGGCGGACACAAGACGTTCCCTGGTTAAATTCTGAGACGAAAACCTCTGTAAACAAATATTTAAAAGGAGATAGTAGAACCTTAAGTGAAATGGTGACTGTAGAAAAGGCAATGTCTAGCAATTCCGACATGATGCCAACCAAAAATTAATGACCTTACTCATGCTTGGTAAGTTATTCATTCTTCATTGACATCAAGGAAGGATTGCCAAACTTCAGCCATTGCCTTTTCTATTGCCCTTTTGGTAGCAATATACAGATCATTACTCCTGCCTCTGCGCTCCCTCAACTCCCCCTCTAAATATTTAGCGAAGTAGTAGCATTCATCTTCTTTGGCAGCATCTTGGGTCAGTGTTTCACAAAGACCCTCTAGCATCAGATGTGTCTGTGTTAACAAGGTGTCCAATTTCATCATTTGCTTCTTGCCTGTGGGGTGTCTCGGTGAGCTGATTTCTGCAGCCCCCTCGAGGCCCATATCCTGTTCAGGGTCTTCTGTGGCCTGTCTTTTACGTGAGGTAGAGGGACCAGATGTCATCTGAAAATAATGTTCATATTTTATATGAAATCATATATTTTTATATTTCATGTTTCAGGTACCTACAACTGAGGAAGAATGGGAAAATATCGCAAAGGATTATCTAGACAATTGGCAGGTAGTGAATACAATTGGAGCATTGGATGGCAAACATGTACGAGTTGGTTGCCCATCAGACATTAGCTCACACAATAATTCGAAAGGCTACAGTAGCATCACCCTGTTTGCACTTGTCGATGCTAACTACAAACTTATATGCGTAGATGTAGGGACAAATACTATGGTTGGTGATGTTGATATTTTTGCCAAGAGCTCAATAAAAAATTGTCTGATGGACAGAACCATTCTCAACATACCCAGCGGAAATAATCTACCCAACACAGATATATGTGCTCCTTATGTCGTTTTGGCTGACAATGGCTTTCCTTTGTGCCACAGTGTTATGAAGCCATATCCATTAGATCGCATAAGTAAAGATAAGAAGATTTTTAATTATAGACTGTCTCGAGGAAGACGTACGGTTGAAAGTGCTTTTGAAATCTTAGCAAATAGATTTAGGATTCTCCAAACAACTATAAATCTTTCACCAGCCAAAGTAACACAAATAATTTTAGCTGCGTGTGCTTTGCACAATTTGTTGACTGAAAAACTCAAATCGGCGTACACTCTGCGAGATATACTAACGATAAAAAAAAATGGATATAAGATGAATTTAGAAATGAAAATGAATGAAAGTAGTACAGTGGAAATGCAAGGCTTGGCCAGACAAAACTTCCACAGCCATCATCGTCATGGTGGTGAAATAAGGCATATTTTTAGAGATTATTACAATGGAATCGGCACGGTTCCATGGCAAGAAGAACATACAAAAAAACTTACATTGTTATAGCTGTGCTCATTTAACACAGGGGTGGATGGAATACGGATGTTGGCGACTGCCGTCATATCCTCTGAACTGGTCTTGTCGAAAAATTTCACCATCGGGTACCAGTACACGCTTGGTACATACACGGCCCCTCCATCTGGTACATTTTTAAGACTGTTGTTAATCTGAAACAAAACAAAACATTTTGGTGGTAATACTACTTACAGGCAAAAATCATATTTATGGAATGTTTCAGTGGAAACTTTGCACAACTCCATTTAAAAAAATTTAAACATGAAAACAAACACTGTTTGATTGTACTTATTATTTTATTTGTTAAAAAAACAAATATTGAGTTTGACCAGTTTCGGCCTCTTGGCCATCTTCAGATTAACTGAAGTCTTAAAAACAGTGTGAGGCTATATAAAGCAAAATGAAATATTATTAAATAAAGAATAATTGCAAAGTGAAATTTGTCAGGATAAAACATTAAAAATACAGAATTTTCGTTGTTTTTTAACAATTAAAAAAATAAGTAGATTCAAACAGTGTTTGTTTTCATATTAATTTTTTTAAAGCTCATATTCATTTTCTCACTCATGAAGCTTGAACTATAAGAGATACTTTAACCCCCTTTTCACACGGCACAGTCGAGTACATTGGAACTCAAGTAGTGTAAGTGGATGTATGAAAGCTTTCCAAGTTTGTCCAGCGATCTCATATATTTTACGAACGAAACTATAGATTAACCAGGAAAAAATTGTTCCGTGTGAAAAGGAACATTGCAAGTAACAAAAGACAATCAAATTGTTTTTTTTTAGAAGTTAATCACACTATTTTTAATTAATTAATGTGCATTTATGAGTATGTTTTTTTTTTGTTAATCTCATGATTGTCAGAATAAAAAAGTTTGTAAATCTCTAAAAAAATATATATTGTATGATTATAATGCTGTATTTTATTTATGCTCTCTTTTAGTATTTTGTGTTTATGAAATCACCAATGTTTTTGGTCCTTGGACCATCCTCAGATAGGTACACAAAACTTAATGAAAGGCAATTAAGTATATTACAGTATAAATGTTTTTTTCGCATCTAGTAACCCATGTGCCATGGAATGAAATAGGTATGTATAACTAAAAACCACTGGTCTTATTGCCATGAACACCAAGACTAATCTCGACTATTTTATTTAAAGTAAAATAACACTGGTTCGGTTTCTGTCTGGCCCGTTTACTACTTGATTTTGTATTTTGGTCACTTAAATGCGCCTTACACACAAATTAAATGCTCCTGTACCTAAGTACTTACCTATGCTTTATTTTATTTATCACTGTGTTTGTTTTTTAATCGCAACAGTACCTACCTACAGATATCAGGATACACGAGTGGATTGCATTTTTTTATTTTTTATTTACACTTACTTTGATTTTCTCCGCTAAATATGTGGTCCTTAGCCCTTTTATTTTCTTTTTAACAAGTTCCCAAGAGCATCCTTCTTGGACCTTATTCATGACTTCGGCGATCTTTTTCATGATTTCTTCCTTAAGCAATTTATTTTTATAATGCTCATGATTAAGATCGTATAGTACAGGATACTTTTCTATCTCTTTAATAAATTCTTTTGTAACAACGACGCTCCAAACGTACTTTTCGGTGGCCATTGAAGCCGATTGAACTGTCAAACAGTCAAAGTATCTTCTGTTTCTTCTTCTTTATGGCGAATTCCTGCGACGAGTAGGAGCGCTAGTGTCAAGCTTACTTTTTGGTGCTTTTGATACATCGATATTTTTCTCCCATCCCTAGCGGTACATGTCCGCATTTGATACTTGACAGTTTTACACTTCCCTCGTGTGTGTGCTTGTGTGTTGGATCTTATGCGGTCTTAGGTGTGGATTTAAAAATATCGTAGATAATATGCAGTGCTTTGATAAAAAATAATTGTATCATTTTAGAAAACATCAAACAGCGTGGGATAAAATTATTTCAATGGCGAAATTTACGAAGAAACGTAATTTTAAGGTTAGTATTTTTTTGTTTGTTTGTTTAGATTTGTAAATGCCTCTTACATTCACGTTATGAAGCAATGATGATCATTGTGTATCTGAATTATGGAGGTTTCCGTGCGCTTCTTATTTTGTTTTTATATTTGCAGTCTACTCAAGATGTTTCCGTCGCGAAGAAAAATGAAACTGTTAAAGATAATGGCGGTATGTCTGATGGAAACACCTCAGACATTGACGCAGAGTCGACTGTCAAAAGATCAAAACTTTCAAGCAACAAAGACATGAAGAAATCTATGAAGTCTGCCAAGTACACCAAACAACCCACGTCAGAAGAACTCAACCGCCTTCGAGAAACGGAAAACCTCTTTAATTCTAACTTTTTCCGTCTGCAAATAGAAGAGTTGCTCAAAGAAGTATCGGTGAAGGAGAAATATGTCAAAAAAATGAATGAATTTCTTTTGAAGTTTAATTTGCTGTTAAATTCTCTTGAGAATGGTGTTCCATACAAGTTATCTGACCAAAGTTGGCTCGAAGACTTGTCCATGCAAGCTCCTGTTGTTCAAATCCCCCCTCAAGTCTCCGGACACTTCAAGTTCTTGAAACCAGCTTCAGCTCAGATCGTCGGTTCCCATTTTCTTGGTTGCTCGCTGGGCCCGCACTTGACTGTCGATGTGTTAATAAAAATGCCAGAAGGAGTCATTGCTAAGAATGATAATTTAAATGAAAGATATTTCAGGAAAAAAGCTCTGTATCTAGCGGTGATTGCTTCAGCATTGAAGAGCTCAAATCTCGTTAACGATTTGAAGTACAAATTGCTGGAAGGCTGCAATTATCGTCCAGTTTTGTGTTTCAAACCGAGTGGAAAGTCTGGTAAACATATAAATATCATCTTGCATGTTGGTTCAGACGATGTGTTTAAATGCACACGCTTTGGACCTTCAATAAACAATGTGCGCCAAGATTGGAGGTTTGGTAATTCGGAATCACAGAACAACCTTGAGGTCGCCACTCCATTTTATAATTCTGCCGTTGTCGAAGATTTAAATTTTGATTTGAACAATGCATTTTTGAAAAAGATGATTGGCGAGAGTATGAATATCCGACACGGGATATTGCTTTTGAAGATTTGGCTGAGACAGAGAAATATCAAAGGTTTCTCTGGCTTCATCATGACAATGTTTGTGGCGTATCTTGTTCAGATGAGGAGAATAAATAACGCCATGAGCAGCTACCAAGTTATACGCAATGTATGGGCAGCCTTAGGTATGTAGCATTATCGCCTTCCTTTTTATTTTTGTTATCATTATTGTTGCGCTCTGGCTGCACACATTTTTTGTTTTAATGACACAATTGTTCTCTTTTTTTAGCTAAATAATTTAATCTGCTTTAGCCTAGCGGTTCATGACAATAACCGCCATCTGATCCTCTCACTATATAAACTATAATCTAAGCTGCAAAGATATGTTAACATTTAAGGCTCATATTAAATGCATGCGCACATACAGGCACATGTAGGTTCACAGCGCAGTACTACATTGAGTTAAAGTTACCTTGGCTCTTCAAATAAATTAAATTGTTCACAACAAACAGTAGTAAAACGCAACTTTTGAAATTCCTTGACTTATAGTTTGGATTGTGACTTGGATTGTGTTTGGGTGTTGACTTAGAATTGTGATTGTGTATAGTAATGAAATTGTCTTTCAGGCAGTAGTGAATGGGATGTACAGGGTATAACCTTCGTCTCTGGTGAATCCAGCAGTGTACCTTCCTTATCAGAGTTCCACTCGGGACACCGTGTGGTGTTTGTGGATCCCTCAGGCTTTGGCAACTTGTGCTCGCGACTCGCACTCGCGGAGTATCATCAGGTGCGCAGAGAAAGTCTCCAGGCTGGGACATATCTGGATGATCCTAGTATCAACGCCTTTGTGCCTCTCTTCATGACACCTATGATCTTCCATTTGCAATATGACCACATTCTGAGGTAATCTGTTTTTCACTTATGTTTTTTCAAGAAATTCCTGTTTTCGTTTTGTGTTTTTAAATTATTTAGAATTGCTATAAATGGAAGAACAAATAATCTTGTACAATACAAGAGGTAAGTCCCAAATAAAAAGATCTATAATCTATCTATAATCTAAGTTGCAAGGATATATTCATTCAAAGCTCTCAGATGTATGCCCACAAACAAACACGTGTAGTTCGCGCTTACAAATGCTGATTGTGTACTTACAAATAAAATCCAAATTCAAATGAACATAAGCCCTGCAACTCTTGCCGACATTCCCTGAAACAGGGGTGACATTGGCAAATTGAGCCATTTTTTACAGTATGGGTGGTCAGCCTCATACCAACCTATAAGTCAAGGAATACAATCAAGGTCTACAATAAGAAAAATAATCCATTTAAAAGCCGGAGATGGAAGTGCAGCATAAAATATACATTCTGTATTTTCCTACACAGTAATATTGTCAATAACCAAATCTGGATTTATTACTTATAATACTTCCTAATATTTTTTTGTATTTATCCGATAATACTCTTATCTGATATCAGAATAAATTTAGTTTAACTTTTTCTGAGCTCTTTTCCCCTTATTTATGAAAACTTTGAATTATTAATTTTGTTGAAATTTAGTTTTTCCATACAAATCTAATAAAAAAGGCCAAGAGCTACGACATGATGCATCATTAAGCATTTTTTTCATTGTTCTAATATGTATTTTTTTAATTGTAGATTAGAGTATACAAAAAATTTAGACGACTGTCTAATGCAGCATGTGTCTGACAATTTGAAGTTGGATTACGGAGCTGATAAATACTTCCTAATCCAGCGTGTTCTTTGGGATCTTCTCAAAAAAGGGCTTGGTCAGCGGGTGACGGAGTTAACTCCTCGTTCTCTACATGACAAAGCTGTGGGCATCAACGTGGAGGATCAGGCACAAGAGATGCGACAAGCATTTGAGTTTGGTATTAATTTGAATCCAGAAATGGCATTCGGATCTCTTGACAAAGGGCCTGAAGCAAACATGCCAGAAGCAGAAGAGTTTAGGTACGTGGCCATTATTTTTGTGATTTTTGCTGTTCTTGGTAAATAACGTTGATAATATAATAATATTACGATGATTTATTTGGTGAGTGCTGTTTTTGTGTGTATCACACCTCAAGAGCCCTCTGCGAGCTTGTTCGTCTCTGTAGAAAGCACCAATTCTCAAGCAAGACTCAGCTGCTGTAAGGCTAGATGGACGTTTGGTGACCGGTCTTTCGTAAAGGTATATGAATTTTTCAGCCAGCGAAGAGCATACTTGAAAATATAAATGGTATATTTTTTGTGCTCCGCCTTCATTCAAACCCACAACCTTGCATTTACGAGTCGAAAGTGTTAACCACTAGACTATGGACCGGTAGTCTAGTGCTAATCAACAAAAAAAAAACTGTTGCGTGCATTAATTTACGAGTTGGGTCGAGTGCTGGATTTTGTATAATTTCTGTGGTTGTAGGAAATTCTGGGGTAAGAAATCAGATTTGAGGAGATTTCAAGATGGCACCATATCAGAGGCCGTGTTCTGGGAGACCAATGGTACAACAGCATCCAAGCGACTTATTGTCAAAGACATCATCTGTTATTTACTTCAAAATAAACTAGGTAAGGCTTACAATGTTCATCATTTAAGATGATCTCTTTCTCTTTAATTGTTGTATCATCATTGCCGCTACAACCCAGTGTGGGTCTTGACCTCCTCGAGGAGTTGCCTCCACTTTTCCTTCTCCTTCACCTCTCGTCGCCAATTGTCACACACAGAGCTCGCAAGTCCCTTCTACCCCATTACTTACCGCATCTCAGCTTTGGCCTTATAACATTTTTTCTTATTTATTATTTTGAAAAACACTTGTATGGATACATTTTTTTTGTGCAGCTTCAATATTAGTGTTTGTGTTTATTATGGGCCTGTTGCACCAACCTCCAATCAATATTTGATTGAAACATGAATTGACACATACAATTTGATTGCTTAGTTCCTATGAGGACCTCAGTTAAATATTTCTTAGAAGTGGGCTATAATATGATGGAATTTTAACAGGAAATATCATGTACATCAGCTGACTTACATATCCACGTTTAATAATAAAGAGCAATAACTCAAAAATTGGGAAAATCGAGATTTTGTAATAAAACGCAAGAACAATGGGAGAAGAATAGGTAGAATGCGACAGCCATTCAATTTGGACGAATATGACCGAGATAAAACATCGGGCGCCTTTTTCATCCCATACAAGTTGTACTGGTTGTCTGAACTTCAAACGTGATTTCCCAACATTCTTATTTTTTGAGTTATTGCTCTTTATGATTAAGCGTGCGATATATGCAACCAAATTTTTTATTTGAAAGAGAGAAATCACACTTAATTTTATTTGATTTTTGTCTGATTGGAGTTTGGTGCAACAGGCCCTATGTGTTTTATGATGATTTGACAGTTAAACTGTTCAGAATCATAGACTCAGAATCTAGACTTTTTTATCCAGGTATAAAAGACAAGGTCCTATATGTGGCTGATCAGTTGGAGTCCATCTTGCAATGTCGACGCTTCAACCCAGCAGATTTTGAATACAGCACTGGAGAGGAAGCTGCCATGAAAGTCGGACTTGCGTTTGATGGACTCATGAAGAATCTTCGTTCGCTTTCTGATCTGCCATTGGAGGTTAACTCTATCCAAGGTTAGTTACAATAATTGTTTTCTTTGGTCTCTCTTGGTGTCTGAAACAGGCCTGTCCAACATACGGCCCATGGGCCACAATGTGGCCCGCATAAGTCCTCATCCGGCCTGTGGCGACATCAATGGATAGTGCGAAAAGTTAAAAAAAACTTCCATCAATAGGCCATTGACTTATGATATCTGTGGTCTAGAAATTATTGGAACAAAAATAGGCAATACGTATATATCTGTTTCAACCTACTTACAAAAACGGTCATTAGTAAGAAAGAGAACAAAAACTTCACGGTTGCATTTATATGTGTACAAAAAAACTTAGGCAAATGTAAAAATGTTTCTAGAAAAGTGGCAGCATTGCCGCGTGCGTACTATGCCCCGAGCAGTCTGAACATAGACGCATGCGGTGTAAATCTTGTGATTGATAAAATTGACAAATTTTAAAATAAAAAGACATTATTAAAAGGTATAATGGCATGTGTTGTAATTGGGTGTCAAAACACGATATGGAGAAAGCAAGAAAACATAAATTTTGAAAGTAAAAACATGTTTTGTATGACTTCACAACTGCAATGTTTCACAAGACTAAGAGACAAAAGTGTTAGATGATAGTATGTATGAATGCAGTAAGGTAATTTCTGCTCTTCAATGTTCCAGGCACTTCCGCCATCCTGTCTCTGTCTGCTCCCCTGCCCCCCTTGCCCTACTGCCCCCCCAGTGTGAGTGGCTCCAGTGAGCGCAGTGGTCACAGCCTCATCAGAGAGTGTGTGGTGCGCGGCGGTGACAAGGCGAGTGATCGCGCTCCACTGCAATGTCCCGTCTATCTCAGTGCTGTGCACGCTGTCATCACACTCAGTAAGGAAATACTTATCCTTTATTTTTGTAATTGTAAAGTTCATACTGTGTGTGTATTTTTGGAATTGTAGAATTCATACTTACTTTTAGTTTAGTTTTTTTTTTTTTAGTTTTTTATGTCAATGTATATATTGTTATTTTATTGATTTTAAAAATGTAATTTGTCATGTATGTTCCTTGACTTATAGGTTGTTATGCGGCTGACCACCCATACTGTAAAAAAATTGGTTCACTTTGCCAATGTCACCCCTGTTTCAGGGAAGGACGGCAAGAGTTGCAAGGCTTATGTTCATTTGAGATTGGGTTTTTATATTGTAGGTCCACATGCGGCATGTGTTAGCGCGAAATTATACATATCTGCTTGTGGGAATGCATTTAATATAAATCTTAAATGATATATATCTTTGCAGCTTAGATTAGATTAGATTAGATACTTATGTCAACTACGATACCATGTTGAAAGCACCGGTTCTCATCAGATCACCGAAGTTAAGTAACATTGGGAGCGGATGCTACTTGGATGGGTGACCGCTCAGGTACATCGCGGACCGGTCCGTAGTCCAGTGGCAACATTTCGGACTCGTAAATGGAAGGTTGTGGATTCGGATCCCGGCGGAGCACAAAAAAAAACCTTGATATTTACAAATATGCTCTTCGCTGGGTTGAAAAATTCATAAAACCTTTACCAAAGACCGGTCACTAAAGGTCCATCCAACCTTACAACAACTCGCTGCCTTAGTTCTTGTTTATCGTATACGCCATTGAGAAAATTTTACATGAGCAATGTTTGCATGTGTACTGGACCAATCCCTTATCCCTTATCTTTATAAAATTCAACGGCCTCCCCATACAAAATAGTTGTGCGTTAATGGCATTCAAACTGAAGAACTCCTAAACAGATGCACGTCATATTCACAACAAATATTGTTCAGGACTTGGGATGTGCTTCCTCATCATTAGTAGATTTTAAATTGTTGTTTTTTAAATAAATAAACATGATCAATCACAACACCTTTTTATGTAAAACCTATGCGAGAAACAAAACTCATTTTGACATTCGAATTTCAAATAAATTGCCAGCACTTCAACATAGGCTTCAAAGTTGCCATCGTTGCCATTGCCAAGTCGATTCTTTTTCGGTTGAATTCCGTTGAGTACCTACCTATATTCTTTATTTATTTCAAAATTATACTTCAACCAGTTATAACATGTATTTTTTAGAAATAATGACGATCGATTCGGTCAACTTTTTATATGAAACCGTACTTATTGCGGCATTTAATTTTTTTAAAGTATTATTACAATATACAATCTAAGTTGCATAGACGCATTAACATTTATAATTCATATTCAATGCACTCCTCTTCGGAGACACGAGTGAGTTTGCGCTTACAAATGCTGCATGTGTATTTACAAATAAACCTCTCATGACCATAAGCCCTGCAACTTTTGCTGACCTTTTCAGAAACAGGGGAGACATTTGTTAAGTGAACCCATTTATGCAATATGGGTGGTAAGCCTCATACTAACCCTTAAGTCAAGGAATTTGAGTTTGAAAAATCCTTAAACAACGGTAATCTTAATTTATAATCTAAAGTTGCAAAAAAAGTTATTTGATGATTCAAATTGAATGCACGCCCACAAACTGGCAAATGTGATTTCACGCTAACATATAGTTGTGGCGCTTGATTTTTTTTAAATATTAGAATATATAATCTAAGTTGCACAGATACAATAACTTTTATAATTCATATTCAATGCATGCCCCCCTGGAGACACGAGTGGGTACGCGCTTATTAATGCTGCATGTGAACTTACAAATTAAAATTAAGGCCTCTAATGAACATAAGCCCTGCAACTTTGGCCAACCTTTTCAAAAACAGGGGGAACATTTGTCAAGTGAACCATTTTTTTCGATATGGGTATTCAAGCTCATACTTACCTATCCGTCAAGGATTTGAGTTTGAAAAATCCTTCAACAACGTTAAATTTAATTTATAATCTAAAGTTGCAAAAAAAGTTATTTGATGATTCAAATTGAATGCACGCCCACAAACTGGTAAATGTCATTTCACGCTAACATATAGTTGTGGCGCTTGATTTTTTTAATTTTAGAATATAAATCTAAGTTGCATGCATACATTTTATAATTCATATTCAATGCATGCCCCCAAGCAGACATGAGTGACTTTGCGCTTACAAATGCTGCATGTGTAATTACAAATAAAAATTTCAGCCTCTCATAACCATAAGCCATGCAACTTTTGCCGACCTATTCAGAAACAGGGGGAACATTAGTTAAGTGAACCCATTTATGCGATATGGGTGGTAAGCCTCATACTAACCCTTAGGTCAAGGAGTTTGGGTTTGAAAAATCCTTAAACAATGTTAAATTTAATTTATAATCTAAAGTTGCAAAAAAAGTTATTTGATGATTCAAATTGAATGCACGCTCACAAACTGGCAAATGTCATTTCACGCTAACATATAGTTGTGGCGCTTGATTTTTTTTAAATATTAGAATATATAATCTAAGTTGCACAGATACAATAACTTTTATAATTCATATTCAATGCATGCCCCCCTGGAGACATGAGTGGGTTCGCGCTTATAAATGCTGCATGTTAACTTACAAATTAATATTAAGGCCTCTAATGAACATAAGCCCTGCAACTTTTGCCAACCTTTTCAAAAACAGGGGAAACATTTGTCAAGTGAACCATTTTTTGCGATATGGGTATTCAAGCTCATACTTACCTATCCGTCAAGGATTTGAGTTTAAAAAATCCTTCAACAATGTTAAATTTAATTTATAATCTAAAGTTGCAAAAAAAGTTATTTGATGATTCAAATTGAATGCACGCCCACAAACTGGCAAATGTCATTTCACGCTAACATTTAATTGTGGCACTTGATGTTTTTAATTTTAGAATATAAATCTAAGTTGCATGCATACATTTTATAATTCATATTCAATGCATGCCCCCAAGCAGACATGAGTGACTTTGCGCTTACAAATGCTGCATGTGTAATTACAAATAAAAATTTCAGCCTCTCATAACCATAAGCCATGCAACTTTTTCCGACCTATTCAGAAACAGGGGGAACATTAGTTAAGTGAACCCATTTATGCGATATGGGTGGTAAGCCTCATACTAACCCTTAGGTCAAGGAGTTTGGGTTTGAAAAATCCTTAAACAACGGTTATCTTAATTTATAATCTTAAGTTGCAAAAAGAGTTTTGATGATTCAAATACAATGCACACCCACAAGCTGGCAAATGTTCTTTCACGCTAACATATAATTGTGGCACTTGATGTTTTTAAATTTAGAATATAAATCTAAGTTGCATACATACATTTTATAATTCATATTGAATGCATGCCCCCAAGCAGACATGAGTGAGTTTGCGCTTACAAACGCTGCATGTGTAATTACAAATAAAAATTTCAGCCTCTCTTGACCATAAGCCCTGCAATTTTGCCGACCTTTTCAGGAACAGAGAAACATTCGTTCAGTGAACATTTTTTTAGGTATGGGAGGTCAGCCTCATACCTCATGCTTCATACAAGATACTCAGAACATGAAAGAACTAAATAACCCTTTTACCGCAATTTTTTTTTCAAATTACTTCTTATAGCATTTAATTACTATGAAGGAGGTGTGAGGAAAAATTATTGCGAAGCCAGACTTCACTGCCCGAAGGACCTAGCAGACAACCGTGCGCAGCACGGTCAGTCTGCTAGTGTGTCTTATAAAAACAAGAAATTTATTTAAAAAATATTTAAAAGAACTCTCACATTATCGAGTTTTACGGTTTTTCTTAGCTCAGATTGTGTAGAATTTGATTCATAAGACAACTGCATGAAAAAGTCATATTTTACAAGATTGGCGTATACGATAAACAAGAACTAAGGTAGCGAACTGGGTTTTGCTTGAGTATTGGCGCTTTGTAGCGACGACGATGTAGTGTCATAAACCCCTAGAGTCTCTAGAATGTAGGGAGTCTCCCGCACAGGATTTCTTAAAAAAAAAATCCACCAGAGGGATCCAATACAGTGTTTGTACATGTGTTTTTCATGTTTGACTTCAGGTCACAGTGGCAAATGGCCTGATGACTTGGAAGCTCTGAAGCGTGTGAAAGCCGCCTTCTACATTGAGATGTGCGCCGCCCTGCGTAATCAATGTCAGCTCGCCGCACATGCTCGCCATAATGGCATAGACGTTCTCAAGGACGGCTACCTGTTCCAGCTGGAGGTGGCTCACCGCAAGGAAATCAACCTCTTGAAGAGATCAGAGCTCAAGGAGAATGGCGTCACTAAAATGCACGACACTGACGATAGCTTGGAGACAGATTATCGCCTATTTTTGATGCCAAAGCTTAGGATGGCACTTATCAGGTACGACTTCTTAATTTTTTCAAAATTTGGCTAGTCCGGTCAATAGCTCTGTTGGTAGAGAGCTTGCATTCCATGCCGTGAACTCTGGTTCGAACCCCACCGAGGGTGTCAGAAATGATTTCAAACCCCAAAAAATACCAGCAAGGTTTACTCAGCCTTCACAAGAAATGAGTACCAGCACTCTCGGGAGCTGGGACACCTCCACTTCAACTGAAGTAGTTGGCGTAAGACCAGCCCCGGTTATATTTTTTGTAACGGGCATGATTGTCCATTTACACAATATATGACAAAGTAGATCACAATGATTGAAAAAGAAAAAGTAATAATTTCAAGAGTAAGTATTACATAACATAACACAGTCAAATTAAAGTACCTGTACACTTTCCCCAACAAAACAAAGCTCTACGGAATTCAGACAGACAGACACCACAGAAATCTAAATGAAAAGATGAAGAGTTTACAAGACGAGACATTCTGTTCATTGGAGAATAGTAACCTAATGATAAAGGAAAAACAGTTTTGTTTTCGATTACGTGAGTATATTTTTATAAACCACAACCGGTTTCGCAAACATCCGTTCGCATCATCAGGTGGATAAATTAATACTAAATGGTGTAGAAACGGAATCAATCTTAGAGGGTGTCATTGTGTGGGGGTATGAGGGAGGGAGGGGGGGGGGGGTTGCAGGATGGCCATGTGGCTTGTGTCATCTGGATCGTTTCGATCGATCCAGATGACACAAGCCACATGGCCATCCTGCACCCCCCCCCCCTCCCTCCCTCATACCCTCACACAATGACACCCTCTAAGATTGATTCCGTTTCTACACCATTTAGTATTAATTTATCCACCTGATGATGCGAACGGATGTTTGCGAAACCGGTTGTGGTTTATAAAAATATACTCACGTAATCGAAAACAAAACTGTTTTTCCTTTATCATTAATGATGAACGATTACAAAGTTAATGCCTCTACAATCAATAAAAATAGTAACCTAAATTAGAAAGATGAAAATTGAGGGAGACCAATTGATTGGTTCTGAATCTACGTGTTGGAATATTGAATTTGATACTTTGTAAAAGATGAGATGAATCGAAAATGCTATTGATAATTTTATAAATGCGGATTAGTGGAGCATGTTGTCTGCATGTTTCTAGAGATGAAAGGCCCAGGGTGTGTTCAATGTCTTCATAGGAATAGTCATCTCTACTTAGACCCAATTTCCAAGCAACTCTTCTTAGGAAGCGATGCTCTACTGGCGGTCTATGTGGATAGCATAGAATGGTGTTGATATGATTGGATGTTGCATTCCAGTTTAAACCGTGAGTTCCCATCGTTTGGCCCGGCCTGCTGTCTGCTGGAGCGCTGGCTGTGCTGCCACCTGCTGGATGGCCATCACTTCCCCGCGGAGTGTGCGCAGCTGCTGGTGGCCTCCCAGTACCTGCGCCCCGCCCCCCACTCCCCCAGCCCCCCCACACAGCCGCAGGTCACCTTCCTGAGGGCCCTGCATGTCCTGGCTGCCACCGACTGGAACGCACAAATGATCATCGTGAACTTCAACGAGGGCTTTAACGGTAAATTTGTTTGACGAATGTAGTTAACCTCTGTAACTGTAACTCTGTCCCCATACAGGCACATGCGCCTAATAGGTAGGCAATATATCGCTGCCTTAGTGCTTGTTTACTGTAAACGCCATTGAGCTAATTTTACAGGAGCAATGTTTTTGTGTTTTGTTATTGTAATTGACAAAATCGTAATTTAATTGCCTATTTTACCGAAAGTACTGCAGGTCTGGCACTATAATAATCGGTAAAAATCATAATAATGTTACGTTTAATACTAAAAAAAGGCGTTTTAAAATGGATATACGTCAAAGATGCGCAACGGAAATTTCGTAAAGTGGATATACAGTAAAACGATCTTGAGATTGACCGGACGCTCGCAACAATCTTTTAGTGCTTGTTTACTCTATGCGCCAAATCACATATAAAGGGTGTTCCAGTCACTTCTTCACCGCACATTATATTTGTTGTACTTATTTAATTCATATTGTTATGTAAATATAAATATTGAAATAAGTATGGATAGTTATAGTTATAAGAATCCTCAAAAGTATTGGTAGGTAAGATCGATAATTATGTATAAGTGTAGAATTCTCTAGGCTAAGTAGGTATTTGTTATAATTATAGGAATACTGTATTACATTTGTAGGTAGGATTTTGGTTGTATCTCTAGGTAGTACGTGAAGCGTCGAGAAGTAATAATTACTCTGGAACCGTCTAGCAACTTTGGTTCTAGATCATACTGCTCTACAGAGTATAAAGGTGCGAATGGCCTGCAGAGCGGGCCAGTATCATAGCGACCAACAAACACATCGAAGCCATCTGATCAGTGAACCAAAACCAATGGAATAATCGAGAAAGTAGTGTAAAAATAAATTTTGTAACTGTGTAAAATAAATAACTATTGAAGAAGACCTGTGTATTTTTAATTTGAAGACAATTGAACCCTAATTTCGTAACAATTGGCGTCAGGTGCGGAATTGTCAAGAAAAATTAAGATCTTCTGTCTAAAAATAAATAAAATAAATTAAATAGTGTTAAAATGAACTTTATTCAAATTGAACTTTGTGTGAACTGACTTTTGTGAAAACAAGTGTTTAAATAAATTTTTGTTAAAAGAAAAGACGCAAAAGCAAGTTGCTTATAAATTCTGGAACATCATATGGAACATAATTCTGGACATAATTCTGGACATAACATAATGACTATTTTACCGCATTGAGAAAGTCATCAAATTGGACCATAGTTTTTTTATTATTGTGTGTGATTAAAAAAAAATAAAATAAATAAATAAAAATCTTGAAAAATATTACAAAAGAACGTTCCAGATTCATCGAGAAAAAGTTTTTGAATAACTATCCTTTGTTTACAAGTGTGTGAATGTACATTAAGTATAATGTATGTGCATTTACATGTATACGAGTATGGACATACCCCATTATTTATATTATTCCCTTCATATCGTCTCATTCCTCATATATTTTATACCAAGGGCCCTTGAGGTGTGCTACACACAAAAACGGCGCTTCAAATAAATTATCCAATTATATATATATATATATACCTACCTGTGTGTTTGAAAGACTTGAGACGAAATAAATAATTATGTACTATCAGACATTATTATGTTAAAAATATTGGTGATTTAAAAATAAATATTAAAAGACAGTACCTACCAATCAGTGTAATCAGATAAATTATTATTTTGCTAAAGTACGTATTCAAAAAATCTAAAAAATCTAAATCTAAGCTGCAAAGATATGTATCATTTGAGATTCATATTAAATGCATTCCCACAAGCAGACATGCATAATTTCGCGCTTACACATGCTGCATGTGGACCTACAATATAAAACCCCCAATCTCAAATGAACATAAGCCCTGCAACTCTTGCCGACCTTCCCTGAAGCAGGGGTGACATTGGCAAAGTGAACCATTTTTTACAGTATGGGTGGTCAGCCGCATACCAACCTATCAATCAAGGAGTACATGCAATTGATACAATCAAATATATAAAACAAATAAATTCTAAGCAATTAAACAGTAAAAAATTAAAAAGCTACAACACATATTTTTTAAATTTAAAAGTCTAGCTTTAACCGCCAGCATTACAGATCAACCGCCATTTATTTCGATCCTTGCATACTTCTTTCATTTCATCCAGAGCCATAACCTTTTTCATACAAGCTCTCCTTTTATTATGACTCTGGATATCCCATTCATTCGCTATTTCGAAAATTTGGTCCATCCATACCTTTCTCGGCTATATATATAAAAAACAGCTATATATATAAAACTCAAAACTTGTATTAAATAAATTTAAAAATATTTTTGTTTTGAAGTAAATTTTGAAAAAAAAAATGGCAACCAAAGTGAACATCAAGGACCTCAAAGTCACTGAGCTTAAAAATGAGCTTCTGGAGAGGGACCTGGAGACCTCAGGAGGGAAGGCGGCCTTACAAGCACGCCTCATGGAAGCTCTAGAACAGTCAGGCGAAGACCCGGCATATTTTGTCATGGCGTCTGGAGGGGACCGCGCCTTGGACGAGCTAAACCTCAGCATCACCGGAAACTTCACTTCCATGGAGGAAAAGCTGAAAGGGGAGATGGCTGACAACGCCAAGACCCTGAAAGTGGAGATGGCTGACAACGCCCACTTGGAGTGGGAGGTGGCGCTTTGTAGCTGCCTGGTGTGTTTGTTGCTTGCTGCACTTGTAAAATTAATTAAAATTACGAGTCTTTGGCAAATTTGTCTTTGTTGTGTCATAGTTTGCTGTTTTTGTGTTGCTTGAGCTTTTTGTGACTTTTGCAGTGCATTTCTTGTGTTATTATAACTGATTTGCGAACTTTAATTGTTTACTTTTAAAATGACTTATTATTGTTGCAAACTGTTATTTATGAGCGCAAACTTCTTCTTCTATGTGTTAAATCTTGCTAAAGAGCAGGAGCGCCAGCGTCAAGTGCAAATTACCTACCAATGATCAGCTACAGCATTGAACAATTGTTAAGTTGGCGTGATTGGAACTCCACTGTTGATGTTGATGTTTTGACAGCAAATGGCCTGCATCAATCTGTCAAACTCTCGACTTTTAAACCAAGATTTCGGGGCAAGCGCTCCGGAAGAAAGGTCAAACTTTGTCAGTTAAATAGAGGTCGTCACTCAACGCAGAGTCACCGTAACTTGAAGATTGCAACATGGAACTGCCGATCACTAACAAGGAGAGTTGATATTGTTGATGATGTGATCAGCGAGCACTGCATAGACATCCTGGCTCTTACTGAGACCTGGCACGAGGGTAGTGAAGACCTCAGCATTAAGCGCCTACGCAGCATGGGATACTCTGTCATAGAAAAGGCTCGAAAAATGCCACCCACTGAATCTGCACACATAACTAACCATGGCGGAGTGGTCATAGTGGTAAAAAATGGTTTTAGGGTCTCTCAGATACAGAGTGTTCCTGAATTTTCTTCTTTTGAGTGCATTGCTGGCGTGTTTACGTCTCGTGGATCATCAGTGTTGATTGTGAATGTCTACAGGCCTGGATCCAAGCCTCCCTGTACGTTATTCTTCGATGAATTCAAGAAGCTTTTGACACGCCTGGCAACCTATTCCATGCTAGTGTTTATTGTGGGAGATATGAACATCCGACTTGATAGAGCGGAGGATGGCCACAGCACCAAGTTTTTATGTATGTTGCATGATTTCAATTTTCATCAGCGGGTGAACCAGGTGACGCATGATGCAGGTGGTATCCTGGATGTTGTGATTTGTAATGCAGGTGATCCTCTGCTACAGTGTCAAGTCCTTGACATTGGCCACACGGATCATCGCCTAGTAACCGCAGTTACGGTATTCAACCCTCCAAAACCAATTTTTAAACGTATCACAAACAGACCTTGGCGGAATTTTAATGTTGAGCAGTTTCAATGTGAGTTGTCTGGAAGCGACATCTGCAACAAAAACTTTATTGCCTCGGCAGACACGAACAAACTTATCAAATCTTACAATAGCACCATGCTCTCGCTGATCAACAAATACGCTCCTCTCAAAACAACCATCAGGAGACAGAGAAGATCTGAGTGCTGGTTTGATGAGGAATGCAGATGTGGCAAAGCAGAGATGAGACGCCTTGAGAGGAGGTATCGACGGTGTCGCACAGAAACTGCACGTGCAACCTGGATGAATGCCCAGACCATCTATTGGACTTTGATAAGGAGGAAAAGGTCGTCCTACTGGACCAGAAAAATGGAGACCGAAGCCAAGAACCCCAGGGCGCTGTGGAAGTCGATGAGCTTTGTCCTGGGAAAAAGTTCTACTCAGCATCCGGAGCTTCCTGCAAGTGAATTCTCTCGTCACTTTTCAGAGAAGTTACGAAGAATAAGAGAATCCAGTGCAGCGACCATTTTTAATCCCCCAGAGTCAAACAATTGTTGCAATGTTATTTTTTCATTTAAGCCTGTCTTGTTGAATGATGTTGTTAAGCTTGTACTCACATGTCCAAACAAGCAATGTAAACTAGATCCAATTCCAACATGGCTGGTCAAAAGATGCTTAAGTGAGGTGGCACCTATTCTGTCAGCATTGGTCAACAAGTCTCTCACTACAGAGTGTATTTTTCCCACGGAACTTAAAAAATCAATTGTTACACCAATTCTCAAAAAATCAAGCCTTCCAGCTGATTCTGTGGAAAATTATAGACCTGTGTCGTCCGTTCCTTTTATATCGAAAATTATTGAGAAGGCCGTTGTTTGGCAACTCACTCAGCACATGGAGCGAGGCGGATATCTGTCTAAGTTTCAGTCAGCATATAGAAAAGCTCATTCCACTGAGACTGCCTTACTTCGCATTGTGAATGATGTGATAGCTGCGGTTGGGGACGGTGCTCTTGCCATGGTGGCAGTACTTGACATGAGCGCTGCCTTCGACACTGTTGATCACAGTATACTCATCACTAAGCTTGATAGGTTGTACGGAGTCCGAGGAGGAGTATCTAAATTGCTATCTTCATATCTGAAAGGCAGATGTCAGACTGTGGATGTTGATGGTGAGTCATCAGGTATGCCCATGGACTGTGGTGTGCCTCAGGGATCTGTGCTCGGGCCTTTACTTTTTACCCTGTACACAAATGATCTTGAGAGCACTGTACTGATGAACGGCACCAGCTACTATTCTTATGCTGATGATATTCTACTTTGTCGTTTCTGTCAGCCATCTATGACAGATGCCTGTAGTCTTGAGATGGTCCGGTGCATTGAAGTGGTGGCTGAGTGGATGGCAAGGTGTCGCCTTAGAATGAATCCAGACAAGACAGAATTCATCTGGATGTCGTCTCCTGGTAGGAAACACTTGCTTGGCTCTTCACCAATTAAAGTAATGGGCCTGGATGTATATCCATCTAGCTCAATTAAGTTTCTTGGGGTCCATCTTGACAACACTCTCTCCATGAGTACGCAAATAAGCTCGACTGTGAGCTCCTGTTTTTTTCACCTGAGGCAGTTGAGATGGGTCAGAAACTGTTTGACATCCGAAGCTGCTAAGATTCTCATTGCGTCCTTTGTTGTGTCGAGACTGGATTATTGCAATGGTCTGTTCTGGGGTCTTCCAAGGTTTCAGCAGTCTAGACTGCAGTCCGTCTTTAATGCTGCAGCCAAATTACTTTTAGGAGGACGAAAAACTGACCATGTCTCTCCTCTGTTGCGGCGCCTTCATTGGCTGCGAGTCCCAGAGAGGATTGAGTACAAAATATGTGTTTCTGTTTTTAATGCCCTCAGAGGAGTTGCCCCATCGTACTTGTGTGAATTGTGCAGAGTCGACCAGATAGGTGGAAAACGATGCACTCTTCGTTCTGCACAGAGTGACGCCGTAAACAGGCTTCAACTGCCTCTTCGACGGAACAGAACTGGTTTCGGAGACAGGGCTTTTAGTTCGGCTGGTCCATCCTGCTGGAATAGTCTACCTCTGGAGTTGAGAACAGAGACCAGTGTTGGCAGTTTCAGGAAGTTGCTTAAGACACATTTGTTTAACAGAAGCTTCAACACATAAAAGCGCCCTTGGGGTGGCTAGTGCCACTAAACGGCGCTGTATACAAATTGTCCAATTATTATTATTTTATTATTATTAACGCCAAGACCCTGAAGGAGGACCTGACCGGGCTGGAGGAGAAGATGGCTGACAACGCCAAGACCCTGGAGGAGAAGATGGCTGACAACGCCAAGACCCTGAAGGAGGACCTGACCGGGCTGGAGGAGAAGATGACCACCAACCTGAAGGAAGTGGTGACCGACCTGAAGGCGGAGATAGCGGATAGTCTCACAACCCTGAAAGGAGAAATAGAGGAGAAGATGACAACCAACCTCTCGGCCCTGAAGGGGGAAATGGAGACTCGGATGTCAAACCTGGAAGACCGTCTGCGTGCCGAGCTGGCTGACAAGTGCCAGATGGAGTCCACCAGAATCTCCCCCAAAGGCGGCCTTCACGACGAGACCGACCAGGGATGCTCAACTCCAACCAGGATCACAAGAGGGGATGATGACCCTTCCCTAGCCAAGCACAACCTCCCAACCTTCGACGGGAAGACGTCGTGGGAGGAATACTTGACCCTCTTTGAGACGGCTGCCATGATGGGAGCCTGGAGCCAGCAGAAGAAGGCTTCGGTTCTCAGCCTGTCGCTCCGAGGAGACGCTCTCAGGGTTCTGCAGGCCATACCCCTGGACAACCGTGGTGACTTTGCGCAGCTGAAGCAGCGCTTGGATATGCGCTATGGCCACAAGTGCCTGGAGCAGCTGTACGAGTCGCAGCTGAACACAAGGGTGCAGAAGCCCAACGAGAGCCTCCAGGAGTTTGAAATGGACATCGCCCGCCTGGTACGAGACGCTTACCCGACAGCCTCCGACGACATCTGTGAGAGCTTGGCAGTGGACAAGTTCCTAAATGGATTGCGGGAATGGGAGACGCAACAAGCCGTAAAACTGGCCCATCCCAAGGCTTTGAACGAGGCGCTCAGCCAAGCTCTCGAGTTTGAGGCTGTCAAACAGTCCATCAGGGGCCACGCCAGGGTTCGTGCAGTCGAGGCAGAGGAGGTCAAGCTACCTACAACCGAGGAGCTAATTGAAAAAGTGCTGGAACGTCTGAGACCTCGAAGACGAGACCCACGCTGCTGGAACTGCGGACAGCTGGGCCACCTTAGCACCAAGTGTCCCAAGCCTCAGAAACCCAGAAAACAGGCTGCGGAAAACTAGAAAGGGTTAATGGGAAGGGGCAACCGTTGACCCACGCTGGAGAGGCCCTGAAATCTGCTGCTACTGTCGCAACCGTGAGAGGAAAAGCCAGCAGCATTTTTATCAATGGCATAATAGATGGAGTAACTCGTGAACTACTGGTGGACACGGGAGCAACCAGGACAATTCTGAGACGCGACATAGTGGCACGAGGTAAGCAGATTGCACCAACAAAGTGGTCTCTGCACACCGCCACGGGAGAGTCAGCACAGGTGTATGGGGAGACGATTGCCACCTTCCAAATTGGCAGCACCACTTTTGATCATCGGACGTTGGTGGCCAACATTGAAGAAGACGTTATATTGGGAATGGACATACTGGACAGATTTGGGTGCAGTTTAAATTTAAAGAAAGGGTCCATTAAAATTGGAAATGAAGAAGTCATCCTGCAAAGACGGAAAGAACTGGCTGCACGTGTTATCCTAGCCAAGAATACCGAAGTGAAGGGGCGATCCGAGATGATAGTGAGTGCCCGCCTGGATTCCAGTAGTACAAATGACCAAATCTGTATGATAGAACCGGAGAACATGGACAATGTTAACAAAGGAGTCATGGTGGCAAGAACAGTGATTCGCGCGCAGGAGACCATTCCTGTCAAGATCATGAATGTGAACAGCTACCCAGTTAAAATGAATGAAGGCTTTGTTTTGGGCAGATGTGAGAGGATAACTTCCATTGTGCAACAGATGACAAACATGACATGCGAGGGAAGAAAATTATCGACACAATTGGAAACCCTGGTCCACGACGCTTCCCAAGGTCTAACCGAGGAAAACAGACTTAGAGTGAGGAGTTTGATCTGCCGCTACCAGAACATTTTCGAGGACTCTAATGGCCGTCTGGGAAGAACCAAGGTAGTGCGACATAGCATAGACACCGGAGAAGCAAGACCAATCAAACAGGCTCCAAGAAGACTACCCTTTGCAAAGCGGGAAGAAGCCGACAAGATCATCAAAGACATGAGCAAGGATGGCATCATAGAACCATCAAGTAGCCCTTGGACATCCCCGGTGGTACTGGTGAAAAAGAAGGATGGTACCACGAGATTTTGTGTGGACTACAGACTGCTCAACGATGTTACGAAAAAGGATAGTTACCCTCTGCCAAGGATTGACGACACCTTGGACACATTGGCAGGATGCACCATTTTTTCCACATTGGACCTGAAAAGTGGCTACTGGCAAGTTGAATTGGATGCCAAAGATAAGGAGAAAACGGCATTCTCGACTGGATCTGGACTTTGGGAGTTCACCGTGATGCCATTTGGCTTATGCAATGCCCCCGCCACGTTTGAAAGGCTGATGGAGAATGTGCTGCGAGGACTGTCATGGGAAACCTGCCTTGTATACTTGGATGACATAATCATCCTGGGAAAGGACTTCAACCATCAGTTGAGAAATCTGGAGCAAGTTTTCGGGCGACTACAAGACGCTGGACTGAAGCTCAACCCGAAAAAGTGTAACCTGTTCAAGAAACAAGTAAATTACCTGGGACACATAGTTTCTCAACGTGGAGTTGAAGTTGACCCTGCCAAAATCAAGGCAGTAAGAGACTGGCCCGTGCTGAAGGACAAACATGAAACTAGGAGCTTCCTGGGGCTGTGCACTTATTACAGGAGGTTTGTGCCAAGATTTGCGGACATTGCAAAACCGCTCACCAAGCTTACGGAAGAAAACACTCGCTTCCATTGGAGTGATTCCTGCGCACAAGCATTTGAAGAGCTTAAGGGAAGATTAACAAGTGCCCCCATCTTGAGCTACCCACGAAAAGATGGAAAGTTCATCCTGGATACCGACGCTAGTAATGTGGGGATAGGAGGTGTCCTTTCCCAAATACAGGATGGGCATGAGACTGTTCTGGGTTACTTCAGTAAAGTGCTTTCCAAGCCAGAACGAAATTATTGCGTGACCAGACGAGAGCTTCTTGCCGTGATAAAATCAGTGGAACACTTCCGCAAATACTTGTACGGGAGAAAATTCACACTACGGACTGATCATGCTGCACTGGTTTGGCTTCTGAAATTCAAAAACCCAGAAGGGCAAGTGGCTAGATGGATTGAAAGGCTCCAGGAGTATGATTATGACTCCGAACATAGACCTGGCACGCTTCATCGAAATGCGGATGCATTATCCAGACGACCATGCGCCAGTGACTGCAAACATTGCAGCAGGATGGAGGACAAGGTAGCAATTGTCCAAAGGACGACCACCGAAGATGAGGACTGGCAAGATGAAAAATTGGCGCAAGACCAACTGAATGATCCGGACTTGAAGTATGTGATGGAATGGGCGCGAGAAGGAGAAAGGCCAACCTGGGAAAAACTCGCCCCCTTATCACCAACTGTCAAGGCTTATTGGGCTCAATGGGGATCCATAGTGATAGAAGGAGGGCTTCTGAAACGAAAGATCGAGAAGGAAGACGGCACACTTAGAAGAAAGCAAACCCTCGTTCCGAGGAGCCGAGTACCGGAAATCCTTGGACTGCTGCATGGAGGAACTTCTGGAGGACATCTAGGCGTTAAGAAGACGCTGGAGAAAGTGAAAGAGCGATTTTACTGGATCAACTGCAGCGAAGACGTCAAAGATTGGTGTCGAAAATGTGTAACCTGTGCAACGGCCAATGGACCGCAAAGGAAAAGGCGAGCACCAATGCGTCAGTACAATGTTGGCAGCCCCTTTGAAAGAATTGCCATCGACATAGCCGGCCCATTTCCTACAACTGAGAAGGGTAACAAGTACATCATGGTGGTGATGGATTACTTCAGCAAGTGGGTGGAAGCTTACTCAATCCCTAACCAAGAGGCCGTAACCGTGACTGAAGTTCTAGTTACCGAATTTATCAGCAGGTTTGGCGTACCCCTGGAATTACATTCTGATCAGGGAAGGAACTTTGAAGCTGCTATCTTCCAGCAAATGTGTGAGCGGCTAGGGATCTACAAGACCAGGACCACTGCGCTACATCCACAGTCTGATGGAATGGTGGAAAGGATGAACCGTACCGTGGGGAGGTACTTAGCCAAAGTAGTGTCCAGCCATCAGCGGGACTGGGACCGACATCTGCCTTTGTTCTTATTGGCTTACCGGTCGGCTGTTCAGGAAACGACGAAGAAGACTCCCAGCAGCATACTGTTTGGGCGAGAAATGCGACTTCCTTGTGATCTCAAATTTGGCTGCAAACCAGGTGAAGACCTAGCCGGAGAAGACTATGTGACAGACCTTCGCAGGAGGCTGGATGACATCCATGATCAGGTCCGCATGAACATCGGGGAAGCCAGCGATCAAATGAAGGAGCGCTATGACACCAGAGCTGACAGCATGGGGTACAAAGCTGGTGACTGGGTGTGGCTTTTTGACCCCAAGAGGCGCCAAGGATACTGTCCGAAACTTCAGCGTTCCTGGGACGGGCCGTACGAGATCTTGGAGCGCATCAACGATGTGGTCTACCGCATAAAAAAGAGACCAAACGGAAAACCAAGGGTCGTGCACTACAATCGCCTCTCACCATACCTAGGCGATAATGATGACCAACCAGCCCAAAAAGTACGACAGTGCATCGCATCCGAAAGATCACCAGCCTTTGAGACGTTTTGGGAGAACGCGAAGGCAGGGCAGAAGTTTCGCCATGGAGTGACCACAGAAGTCCACAAGGACTTATTTGAGGTCACTAGGGACCACACACTGGCATGCAGTGTACCGGAAGATCTAGATATGTCTAGAGGAATTGCACGGGTCTTCCGATACAAATTCGGAGAACCGCAACCCTCGAGCAGCCCGCAAGGAAGAGCTCTGAGACTACCGAAGGGGCGTCAACAAGCATACTGCCTGGTTGTCCCGGATTCCAGCAACCTGGAAGAGGACTACAAGGCATTGTGGGACGGCCTTGTTGAGCTGCGTGACTACATGTTGGAGGATCAGCAGGCGCGTCTGGCAATACCGAAGATGGGTGGCGGCCGCGCTAATCGAGACTGGCGGATAATCCGGAGTATGATTGAAGCAGTGTTCTCGGGAGTCGGCATCAGCGTCATGGTGTGCTGCGAGCAAGCGCAGCCGAGAGCCAGTGGGGAGAAATCCGTGGACTGCCACTTCTTCCTGACCACAGGGTGTCGACGTGGATCAGCATGCCCCTACCTACACAGAGTCAAGACTGTTCCGGGACGAAACAGTCTAGGTGGGGGGTAGTGTTATGTAAATATAAATATTGAAATAAGTATGGATAGTTATAGTTATAAGAATCCTCAAAAGTATTGGTAGGTAAGATCGATAATTATGTATAAGTGTAGAATTCTCTAGGCTAAGTAGGTATTTGTTATAATTATAGGAATACTGTATTACATTTGTAGGTAGGATTTTGGTTGTATCTCTAGGTAGTACGTGAAGCGTCGAGAAGTAATAATTACTCTGGAACCGTCTAGCAACTTTGGTTCTAGATCATACTGCTCTACAGAGTATAAAGGTGCGAATGGCCTGCAGAGCGGGCCAGTATCATAGCGACCAACAAACACATCGAAGCCATCTGATCAGTGAACCAAAACCAATGGAATAATCGAGAAAGTAGTGTAAAAATAAATTTTGTAACTGTGTAAAATAAATAACTATTGAAGAAGACCTGTGTATTTTTAATTTGAAGACAATTGAACCCTAATTTCGTAACAATATTACACAGTAGGCTATTGAACTTTCATTTGACTTTTATTTATTTCTTTACTTCCTTCCTTTCCTATTAATACTCTAGTGTTACCAAAGAGATGGAAGAGAGAAGTTTATTATCAAAATATTTTTTTATTTTCTTTAAGGTTTTTTTTTGTTTTTTACTTTCTTGCTCTAGCTGAAGACTAAAAATTTCATTTTTTTCACGAAATGGTGCTATAAAGAAATCATCAACTCATCATCATCATAAAGAAAGTATTGATTTGGTGTGAAATTTTTTTTTCGAGGTTTTCACGGAAATGAGTTGTCCTGGTGCAGGACATGCCAAAAAACACTATCTTTCAAAAACGTCCGTCTGTATGTGTGTGTGTGTGTGTGCGTGTGTATGTGTGTCACTTTCCAAAGTATTAGACTTAGAGATACCAAATTTTGGCTACATCAACTCTTTTGAACATGTTTTAAATATGAATTACACGGCATTACACCAACTTGAAAATTCAAGATGGCTGCCATACAAAAAAAAACATAAAATTTCAGATGGCAACCCATAGACCCAGGTTTGCAAGAGTGTTGCCATACCTAATTTTTTTAGTAAAAATTTGAGCAACGACCACACTGCAAAAAAATAATCTTGGAGCCGTTTTTGAGAAAAGTGCAATTTTATGTTTTTTTTTGTATGGCAGCCATCTTGAATTTTCAGGGTGATCCCATGCCGGTCGGCTCATCAAAATTTGTGGTTGTCAATTCTCTAAATCTAAAAATTGGTGTCTCTGTGATTAGTAGTATCGGCTGGGACATACACACATACGGACGGACAGGTTCGACAAATTAGGTTTTTTTGCACGTCCTGGCGCAAGACAACTCATTTCCGTTGAAACCTCAATTTTTTTTTCGGACGAATACAATACTTTATAGCTCCTTCTGACTGCTATAAAGTAAAAATATATTGAAAAGTTCTCAGCAGTTAGAGTGTTAATAAAAAAATACTGTTTAGAAAATTTAAGACAATAATGATAACTTATATGATGTCATTATTATATTTTCCAAAAAGTGAATCACATACAAAGTGAGAAATTTCCAGACAAAATGTTTGGTAATAATCAGAGGGTTAAAATTAGATAAAAGGCTGCGATTCTTAAAACTTTCTAAATAGCAATAATAATCAGTCGTTACTTTTTCAAAACATGACAAAAAAGTTTACCCACCATACAAAGTCCAAGTTTGCATACAAAAGCGTTCAATGACCATCTATGTACATATCTATATCTATAAAGAAGGATGTATGTATGTATGTATGTATGTATGTATGTATGTATGTATGTATGTATGTATGTATGTATGTATGTATGTATGTATGTATGTCCCCTATAGACTCATAAACCGCTCATCCGATTTTGACGAAATTTTCAGGAAACATGTAACATATTCTTAGAACGAATCCTGTGAAGTTTGATGGTGATCAAATAAACAGTGGTTCTCAATTCTCGATATTTCAGCAACGAGGTCGGTAAATTTTGAAACCACCCAATAGAAGAAGACCATTATATTCAACTACAATACATAATCTTAGTTGCAAATATACATATACATTAAAGATTCATATAAAATGCATGCTCACAAGTAGACACATGTAAGTTCACGCTTACAAATGCTGCATGTGTACCCACTCATAATTTAAAATCCAAATCTAAAATGAACAACCCAGTAACTTTTACTTTACGCCTAAAAATGGGAAAAAAAAAAAAAAGTTGGGAAATTTCCCCAAAAGTGGGGAATTTTTTTTTTCCCCAAAAGTCGGGAAAAACCTAACCTAACCTAACCTAACCTAAAAATGGGAAAAAAAAAAAAAAGTTGGGAAATTTCCCCCTGCGCATTGTTCCCACTTATCCCCCTGCGCATGGTTCCCACTTTCAAATCTGGGAAAAAAAAAAAAAGTTGGGAAAATTTTTTTTCCCCAAAAGTCGGGAAAAACCTAACCTAACCTAAAAATGGGGAAAAAAAAAAAAGTTGGGAAAATTTCCCTAAAAGTGGGGAAAATTTTTTTTCCCCAAAAGTCGGGAAAAACCTAACCTAACCTAAAAATGGGAAAAAAAAAAAAAGTTGGGAAATTTCCCCAAAAGTGGGGAAATTATTTTTTCCCCAAAAGTCGGGAAAAACCTAACCTAACCTAACCTAAAAATGGGAAAAAAAAAAAAAAGTTGGGAAATTTCCCCAAAAGTGGGGAATTTTTTTTTTCCCCAAAAGTCGGGAAAAACCTAACCTAACCTAACCTAACCTAACCTAACCTAAAAATGGGAAAAAAAAAAAAAAGTTGGGAAATTTCCCCAAAAGTGGGGAAATTATTTTTTCCCCAAAAGTCGGGAAAAACCTAACCTAACCTAAAAATAAGGAAAAAAAAAAAGTTGGGAAAATTTTACTTAACTTTACCCACTTTACTTAACTTGAAATGGAAGTTATTCAGCTCCTGAGTGGCTTGACACTCATTTCTTATGAAGGCTGAGTAAGCCTTGCCGGTATTTTATTTTGGGTTTAAAATAAACACTGAAACGGGAAATAATTTCTGACAACTTCGGTGGGATTCTAACTCGAGATCTCGGCATGGAATGCAATCTATAAAGAAGGATGTGTGTATGTATGTATGTATGTATGTATGTATGTATGTATGTATGTATGTATGTATGTATGTATGTATGTATGTATGTATGTATGTATGTATGTATGTATGTATGTATGTATGTATGTATGTATGTATGTATGTATGTATGTATGTATGTATGTATGTTCCCTATACTCATAAACCGCTCATCCGATTTTGACGAAATTTTCAGGAAACATGTAACATATTTTTAGAATGAATCGTGTGAAGTTTGATGGTGATCAAATAAACAATGGTTCTCAATTCTCAATATTTCAGCAACGAGGTCGGTAAATTTTGAAACCACCCAATAGAAGAAGACCATTATATTCAACTACAATACATAATCTTAGTTGCAAATATACATTTACATTAAAGATTCATATAAAATGCATGCTCACAAGTAGACACATGTAAGTTCACGCTTACAAATGCTGCATGTGTACCTACTCATAATTTAAAATCCAAATCTAAAATGAACAACCCAGTAACTTTTACTTTACGCCAACTTGAAATGGATGTTATTCAGCTCCTGAGTGGCTTGACACTCATTTCTTATGAAGGCTGAGTAAGCCTTGCCGGTATTTTATTTTGGGTTTGAAATAAACACTGAAACGAGAAATAATTTCTGACAACTTCAGTGGGATTCTAACTCGAGATCTCGGCATGGAATGCAGTTACTCTACCAACTAAGCTATAGACCGGACTTTTTACAAATATGGTGGATCGATATCGGTTTGGTTAGGGGTAAGCAACCTGCGGCTCACCAGCCACATGCGGCTCTTTGGGTGTGAAGTTACGGCTCTTTAGCTTCATACGCAAATATAAAAAAAACACAGAATTATACTTCTGATCGAAAAAAACTAAATCGTTCTGAATCGATTAACGATCTCTCCGCTACTTGTACTCGCTTTTCACCCCCCACCCTCCCCCCAACTACAATATAAAAACCCAATCTTCAATGAACATAAGCCCTGCAACTCTTGCCGACCTTCCCTGAAACAGGGGTGACATTGGCAAAGTGAACCATTTTTTACAGTATGGGTGGTCAGCCTCATACCAACCTATAAGTCAAGGAAAAACTTTGAAATTTGTAAAATTTTTGGCTCTTCCGACTCAAAAGGTTGCCGACCCCTGGCCTAGACAAAAGTTCCAAATTAAAAAATGTTATTCAAGTATTCCAAGTTGAATTTTAGAAATGTAAGAAAGCTTTTATATCCCGCACTTATAAAAAATACGATAAACAAAAGTTCGTAGGTCACAACTAGAAGACCATATTGAAATATATTATTATTATGAAAACCTTTTATTGAAACATACTTTTAATTAAAATATACATAATATAGTTGTTTTTTCAAAAAACGCATTTCTGTAAAATTATATACTCACCACAAATTTAAAGATCGTTTTTTTCTCGGCGGTTAAACGTCTTTCTTCTATGTGACAATGGTCCAAAGCAACCAAGATAAACAAAATGTTTGCCTTTTACCTAACCCGGCCGTGCGACTTACAATTTTGTTGTCAATAGAAAATGTTCCGTGTGCACTACCTAAAACTTTCACTTATTGAAATAATGGATAGAGCACATTTTAAATGTGGGGAAAAAATGTGAATTCACTTGGCCGGGATAAAGACAGGACAGGGAGTCAAAAATTCAACATAAATTAAACACTTTCATGGAGATAGTTGAAAAAACACCATATTGTATGAAGCATTTTCCCCAACTGCATACGTTTCACAGTGCGGTTACATTGAAAAATATTCCTGATTGTTTGGAATACATTTATTTCTTCACTTTGCTCAAAGAGTATAGTGAATTTTATAGATTAGTTCTTTAATTGTATGATTATAAAATTTAATGTATTGTTTATATTCTTTTCTTTATATTCTTTTCTCGTTCCTTGACTTATAGGTTGTTATGCGGCTGACCACCCATAATATAAAAATTGGTTCACTTTGCCAATGTCACCCCTGTTTCAGGGAAGGACGGCAAGAGTTGCAAGGCTTATGTTCATTTGAGATTGGGTTTTTATATTGTAGGTCCACATGCGGCATGTGTTAGCGCGAAATTATACATATCTGCTTGTGGGAATGCATTTAGTATGAATCTTAAATGATATATATCTTTGCAGCTTAGATTAGATTAGATTAGATTAGTATAGGTCAATATGCATCTGACCAACTATAAATAGAAAATGGTTCACTCTGCCAATGTCACCCCTGTTTCAGGGAAGGTCAGCAAAGAGTTGCAGGGTGTATGTTCATTTGAGATTTGGGTTTTTATGTTGTAGGTTCACACGCAGAATGTGCAAGTGTGAACTTATACGTGTCTGCTTGTGGGCATGCACTTAATGTGAATTCCAAATGTAACAATTATATCCATGCAACTTAGAATAGATTAGATGAGTGACGTTACATAGCCGATTTTTTTATCTTAAATATAAATGGAGCACCGCAATCGATTTTCCCTATGCTTGGCTCTGCTGCTTAACAGTTGTACCTAGACCTTTTTTTTTAGAAAACGTGAAGATTAACCTAGAGATAAATTGTGTGAAGCTTGATTCCGATTACCACACTTTTTTTTTTGATCCTGTTGTTTCCTCTTTTATCTGTAGAAAAAAATTGATACCACATGCCCAAATGGCGTAGTGAAACACGCCGGGTACTGCTAGTGTATAATAATCGAGGATCGTAGTTGCAACGAAATATTAACATTCAAAACTCAGATCAATTGCATGCCCACAAACAGAAACTTGTAAGTTCGCGCTTGCAAATGCTGAGTGTGTACTTACAAATTGAAACCAAATCTCAAATGAACATTAAGCCTGCAACTCTGACATTGACAAAGTGAATTATTTTTTACACTATGGGTGGTCAGCTTTATACCAATCTATAAATCAAGGTTCTTTCTTGTGTAATTGGCGTTTTTTTCAGAGACGACCAACCTCGCAGAGGGCTCTTGAGGTGTGATTCACACAAAACGGCGCTCACCAAATAATCTTTTTTTTCTTCTTGAAACAGCATAAACTGGCAAATGATTCTAGCTTTAAATTCGTCATACAGTGAGTTAATTTATGCAAGAAAGTCGAGTGCAGATTCTGTGCATTTTTTTTTATTATTTTGAAGAAAACATCAATTATATATCAGAAAATATGTTTTTTTAGGACAAAAGTTGTAGCTTTCTATCTCTTGTGTAAAATGTTTACGAAAGTAAGTCTGTTTTTATTTTGAATTTCCAAATAGTGCGTGAACTACGTTATTGAAAGATGGAACATTTTTATACGTTTCAATGTTTTGATGTTTGCTAATGATGCTCCTTGCCTGATAGGTTGGTATGAGGCTGACCCCCCATGCTAAAAAAAAAGGTTCGCTTTTGCTTACGCCACCCTGATTTTACGGATATGTGACAGGAGTTGCAAGGTTTATGTTCATGTGAGATTTTGTTGATTTTAATTTTAAATTTAACGTCAATTTCAATTTTCAGTAAGGATAGGCAGAATAAGAAGAAATGGAGGCAGCTCTGCAGAGGCTCTGGCCACCCCTAGCGGAATGGCGACAGAATTACAGTTACAGTTACATATATACATAAATACTTGTTCAGATTATATTAAATTTTTATGAAAATAGAATATGATCTGTAATTTCGGCTGGTACATGCATACATACATATACGGACGGACGGGACATTATGTCTTGGGACATTTATCGGTGGGCATTTTGTCGTGGTACCAAAAATATACTGTAAGTTATCCACGTACGTGTCTAATTAAGCATTTTGTAATCTCGTATGGCAATTATTGTCTATTAATAATTACCTACTGTTTCACGAACTAAAAATGTAGCAACCTGTATGTTAAAATGCCATTACGTTCATTTCAACATATAATCGACTAACCGTTCACATTGAACAATGCAATGGCAGAAATTGTTTTTGCAGATGGTCGGGAGATGTTTTTCTTCCTATGAACTATAATTTTTAAAGGATTTATCTCAGGAATCCCTTGAAAACTTAAATATTCATCTCAAAATTCCGAGCGGGCTACGGTTAAAAAACGATGTTTAGGTGTGACGTCACACCCACGCGCGTCTGTGATTGGCAGATACGGCAGCCACTCGTCAGCCACGCATGCGCATCAGCGTTTGTGGCGTATCCAGTAAACAAGCACTGAGTTGAAATTTCGAACACAGAATATCGTCTGTGAAAATGTTGAATAACTCGCACATTTGAAGACAAATACGTATTTTTTTTAGCTCAGATTGTGTAGAATTTTATTCTTAAGACAACTGCATCAAAAAGTCATATTTGACAAGATTGGCGTATACAGTAAACAAGAACTGGGGGAGCGATATGGTAAAAAACGCATTTAAGCTTGATATTGAGATTTAAAATTCAAAATTTAAGTTTGATTGGGGCCATCGTTAGCACTTCAGTCAATTTCAAATGAGTTATTTTAAAGGAATGAGAGAAAATATTTATTCTGAAATGTATTTGCCTATACCCTATGCACGGGCCTGTCTGTCGCCATTCCGCTAGGAGTGGCCAGAGCCTCTGCAGAGCTGCATCTATTTCTTCCTATCCTTACATACCCCTTTCAATTAATTGATATCCATCACCTTTTTCATGCATTACCTTCTTTTACGGTCACTTTGTATCCTCTGTATGTCCTTTTTTACACAATCCAGATCCAGATCGCGAGTAATCGGTCAAACATAGCTCATCCATGGACAAATCGATCACACGACAGTTTGTCCATGCAACTTTTTGGTCAACAACATTTTGGTCACATACAATATTGGTCCACAAACAGCTCCACCACAGAAAACTTGCTATCCAGAAACATTTGTAATTACTGTTAATTAATTTTTTGTACTTTTCTGTCCATCCAGTGGCGTAGCGTGCCATCTCGGCGCCTGGGGCGGGAGACCCATTTTGCCGCCCCCATTCTATAGGTTCTTAATTAAAATTAAATTTCACATGCAATGAGGTACTTTTTATTGAAGTTAAAATAGGATGAGCCGTTTTACAAGCGGATTCTACGGGCCTTATGAGCAGCGAAGTCAGAAATAACTTTGTCAAAATCAATATTAGCAGCCAATTCTTGTTCAATCGACAATATAGCCAAGTTTGATAGTCTAGCGGAGCTCTTGGTAGATCTGAGGTAATTTTTTATTAGCTTCAACTTCGAAAAACTTCTCTCACAACTTGCAACACTAATCGCCAAAGTCAAATATATACGAATCAAGATGACGATTCCGAGATTCAGTTTTTGAATGAACTGGAGGAGCTCCAGTGGTCCTTTACCACTTATATCTTCCTCTGATTCAGAACAGGCAACAACAACAAACTGCTGAAGACGCTTCCGCTCCATCTGAAACTCGTCCTTGTCGATGTCTTCTAACGCATGGGAAAGATCACACTCGAACTTGCTGTCCAAAAGTTTCGCTGGCATCAAAAATCCGAACTTGTCCGATATTTCTTGAATTTGCTGGAATCGAGTCGTCATTTCTTGAATGATCTTGTCGAATGATGCGATCACCTCTCGACGGATTTCCTGTTCGTGAGACAAAGCTGCATCTTCAGAAAATTCATCGCCATGCATGCGTTTTTTCCTGCGAATTCTTCTCGTTTTGAGTTCGATTCCGAATTTTTCGCAGAAAGTCTTAGCAAAGTCAATTGCTTCTTGCACGAAACGGTCTCTACTTTCCACTAAGAGGGTTTTCAAAGCGCAGAGTTTCTGAGCACACTTATCCACATTTAGTCCTCGTTGCTGCAGGTAAATCTGTGCGTCATCTACTTCAGGTAGCACTGCAGCCCAAAAGCCAAGAAAAGTTAGGAAGTTAAATGACTGCATGGCTGGCTCCCGATCTTGTTTCGGAAGTTTGAGATGAATCTGTTAATTGTTCCAGTACCTCAAGAACTACCTCAAACTTATTTTTAAGCATCATGCTAAGATCTTCTGCATTTTTTCCTTTTGGTTCGAAGAAGTCAATGAAAGATTCTACCACGGCGGCTTTTTCTCCTTCGATATGTACGTATCGCAGAACTTGGCTCATTTGGTCATTGTGGGAGATGTCTGGTGTACTGTCGAAGATTACGCAATTATATTTAGCTTCTTGAATACGACGGATGATGGTGGATCGAACTTGCTGTCCCAGTAAGTTTATAAATTCATTCTGAGTTTCTGGAGATAGATACGAAACTGAGACTCTTGCTCCCAGCTTTATCTTTGTCAGGTGTTCCATTAGAAGAGGGTCGTATTTAGCTAGGAGGTGCACTAACTACAGAAAGTTCCCGCGATTGCCACTATCATCTCCTCGAATGTCTTCTCGATGTCCTCTGAAGGCCAGATTCTGTTTGGCTAAGAACTGGATAATATTCAGCAACCTGTACAGTACATCCCTCCACTTCTTCGTCTCACTTTCGAAAACTTCTTGTTGTTTCTGATCGATGGTTGCTTTACAGTTCAGGCGAACTTCCAACTCCTTCCATTTCAAGAAGCTCTGTTCATGGCCCAGGCTATTTTCATGGTCTCCGATTCTTGGATTTAGCTTCCACCATTTGTTGAATCCTTCTTCAGATGTGAAGTTAGAGCCGGAATTGCCAAAGAGCTTGCAAGAAAAACAATACAACGATTGCTTCAAAGGCGAGTACACCATCCATGTTCGGAGAACCTTTTCGCCGTTAGATAATGGTTTGTAGAACCACTCTTTGGTTAGTTTTCGGGTACCGCCTTTCGTTGAAGTCCCTGAGCGAACAACATCGGCAAATTTGGAATCGATGTGCTGTACTGAGCCAGATCCGCGACGTACTAAAAGCGTTCTGACTTCGTCGGTCATAGGAGAAGGTCAGCAACCTACATTGTCGAGATTCACATCTTTGACTTCGGCAGGAGCAGAAGGCACGATTTCAATTATGTCTTCTTTGGCAACATTCACTTTTTCTGCAGGCTTATGACTAGATGCTTGAGGAGTGCCGCTCAACTCGGCTCGGGCGCGGCGTGATGCGATGTTGCCGTTCGTATGTAAACAAACAAACGTTATAAAGAGCTCTGTCTGTGAGTGATTTTGCAGTTTTTCTTTTAAATAAATATTAAAAAATAGTTGGTGCGCAAAATTTTAGATAAAAATGGAACATTATAGTTTGTCTGACACATGTAATGAATGAATCATAGATCAGATCTCAACCCGCTTCACTGGCGACCCGCGCCCCCGCGGCTGCCGCCCCCTCAGCCCCACCCACGCTACGCCACTGTGTCCATCCATTCATTTTTTTTTCTCAAAAGGCAACGGAATAAAGTTTTTTAGTGCATCATTCAGTAGACTAATTTACTGAACTACCTCATGTTATAATGTTTAAGAAAAAAACATTGTGTTCCAATAATAGGCAAACAATATTATTGAATGAGCACATAGGGAAGGTAGGGAAGCTTTATAAATCAAACCTTTTTTGTATGTGTGCCAAATCAAAATTGAGAATTTTGTCTTTTGTATTTGTCACTTAACAAGGCCAACTTCAATTGTTTTTTAAATATTCACAGAGGAAAATGAATGCTTTTAGTTTATTGGTTGATATTTTCATCCAATAGGAGTATGTTAAATGATTTTCGATCTTATTTCTGTATAAAAACTAAAGAAAATAAAAAAATTGCCATTAGTGCTATGAGTGTGGATCTGTATTCCTGCACCCTGGAGTTTAATAGGTCTTCCTGTTCTTATTCCCGTCCAATCTCCTTTGATTAATTATAAATTGTTATTTTATATTATTTTATTTATTTAATTGAAGATTCAAAGCAAAACAATGTTTTGTATTTTCACGATTAAAATCAATTTATTATTTAATTTACAAACGTTTTCGATAAAATTTCATCAATTATAATATTGAATATGAATTTTCACAGTGTTAATACACAAACAATTCAAAATACAATTGTTATTTTTATTATGTTTTAGGCGAGGACCTGTCTCGTTTGGAAAGTGAGTTCAGTACTTCACGAACTTCCTTCCCTGCCATGTGCGTGGTGTCTCCGTGTGACACTCGTCAGCCCAGCGTGTGGAGTAAACGAGCTCCCTCCTTCACAGTCCTGGCGCACACTCAGCAGCTTGCTCGAAAGGCTCTTACAATCGCAGAACTCGTTATGTTTGATAAACTTACCACCGATGCACAAGTAAGTTAACTATTATTTAACTAAATGAGTACGGTTAGGAAAAGATGATACTGGAACGAACAAGAACAAGAGATATAAGGATCCCATGTATCGCTTTTTAAGGGAACCTTACCAGAAGAAGACGCCTAGAATAACCTCCACGAGGAAATGTTAGCACATATTATGTCATATGTGCTAACCGGTCCATCGTGGGGGGGATCTACCTCTTCCTCCAATCCAAGCCACCGATCACAACCAGTCGTTCCAGGCTATCCTCATTGCCACGGACAACGTGTCCAAAGAACTGAAAAATACAGCGTGTACATCAGTGGCGAAGGGTGCCATACAAGCCGGTTTCCATCGGTTTCCCGTTTAAAATGAGGCAGAAATGATAATAAAGTAGACTGCATGGTTTCAATGGGGGAAAAATATGTATTGTTTCTTTGGGTTTAAATGTATTTTTTTTACTTTGTGCCTATATTTTTCAACTACTTTGTTACATCATTTTAAAAGGGAAGCCGATAGGAACCGGCTTGTATGGCGCACTTCGCCACTGGTGTACATATATTGGCCAGAGTCAAGCCATCCAATCGCAGCTCCCGACGAGTGTACTCATTGGTGCGTCTAGCTGTTCATGGGATTCGAAGCCTGCGCCTCCAGCACCACATTTCTAAAGCGTCAATTCTTCTTCTTTCTGCTGCTTTTATGGTCCATGTTTCAGCAGCATAGAGAAAAATAGAGTGGACCAAACTCCTGACAAGCTTAATCTTGGTGCTGTTAATATCCTGGTCTCTCCATAGTTTGTCCGGCTTAGACATGGCACTTCTGGCAATGGTGATATTATGGTGTTTGTTTAATCTCTCCTTTGCAAGTTCCTTCGTTGCTAATTTGAGTATTGGTATAAGCTACATGCACTGTTAAATGAAGATTTGAAATGTTGCCATTGTATTATGTCATTTTAGTGGTGATTTACTTTATTTCCAACCAGGATTCAATGTAACTTATTGAACCATGACAAAATGTGTGTGTTTTTTATTACAGGCTCTGTTTACACCCAATGTTGAAGGCTATGATGTTTTAATACATCTGAACAAAGAATTTAATCCATTAAAATATGCTCACAAGTGGAACAAGAATGCAAACATGAAGAAATTGAACGCCTACAAGAAAACTGATAATAAAATCATTCCCGTCATTGATTTTAATCCTGTGCAGAATTATTTAAAAGAATTGCGGGTAAGTTGATCTAATTCTAGCTATCTTCTTCTTGTGCCCTGTCGGTTCCTCCAAAAGTTAGTGTTTACCTCGGAGAATGTGTCCCTGTTTTGCGCCGTTCGGAAAAACTCCTCTACATTTCGGATGCTGGACTACTCCGTTTTATTTCACAGCAAGGACGTCTCTCTCCTCAAATGTCAATCACAATGTTCTTCACTGTTCCTACAAAGAAATAAATCAATTTAAAAATGAAAACATTCAACAAATATGTTTTTTTTAGGGTTTGTGTATTCACACAGTGAAAATTTCAGTGACTTGAAACTTGAAGGTCGAAAGTACTAATAAAAATAAAATTAATTATTGTGAAAATAAAACTATGGTTTTGAAAAAATCTTTTTATTTTAAATTGTCAAATATGTGTGTAAAAAGTTATGAAAAAGGGTATTGTTGTTAACATTGTTATTGCACTTTTTTCCAGTCAAGTTATGATGAGTTTGCCGCATTTTTCCATGATACTTATGGGGGAGACACAATTGCCATACTTTGGAAACCAGCTGTATTAGAATGGAAGGAATTTAAGGTTTGTATTTTCAAAGCAATTTTTGTGGCTCATTACCGAAAGGCATCCAACCAGTCTCAATGTTTTGTGTCATGTTATGATCATATTCAATTAAATGTATCGGGTCATCATCATCTTAATAATGCGTTATCAAGACCGCTAGACATCTCTGCAACTGCAAGTATTGAAATTACAGAAAAAAGATTAAAGAGAGAGAAGAAAGAAGAAATCACTACTAGTCACCATGCCCTTCAGCTTTGAAGAGGTGGTGACACCCTAAGACTGTCTTTCACCAAATTGTTATCCAGTATAAAGTTATTGCATGTGTTCTAGATCTTTCACCAAAAAAATATTTGAGAATATTACCAAGATATTGCTTATTATCAAGTTCCAAGACTCATGAGTTCCCCTTCTTACTTCAGAGTGTCTTTTATTGTCTCTTTTTCCTTCGTCTTGTTCCTCCTGTCATTTCAATGTTTTCCTACGTGTGATATGTTTTGCACTTTCATCCGAATTTCAGTCATTCATACATTTTTTTGATGGTGCAGGTTTTCGTATAATTAAGAATGTCTGAAACAAATTTGTGAATAAATTCTTTCTGTTTTCAATGTTAAATGTGTTCTCTGTTGAGTAATTGAATGGCAAATCAAGTGGTGTTTATAACACTGCGGGATGATTCTGCATCAGTTCTAATACATATTTTTATTGAATAATGACAGCTGAAAGAATGCATTGTTATGAAAGTTATGACAATTTCAATTTGCCTTATATAATCATTTTATTTTCAGACATCTTTGTTAAATGGCCGTAAGCTGATGGAAAAGAAGGGAGAAATGGGACTGGTTACGGACTTTGATGCCATTCTAGAAGGATGCTGCTTACTAGGCGAGGGATTAGTCAAGGACATTGAAAATATTACAAATGTATCTGTATAATAAATATACACAATGTTGTCATGTACAAATTCACAATTTTAATAAATAAAATTCTCAGTTTATTTGATTTCTTGAGGTTTTTTTTCAAGGAATCATGTGCGGGAGGCTCCTCAATTTTTGAAAGTCTTGGGGGTATATTGAGGGTGATCTGGCAATAAGTCCAACTCGAAAATGCCCACTTTAGAGAGAGACTAAAATGTGTTTAATAAATAATGTCTCAGTCACATGATTATAAAAAAAAATTACTAAATATTGATTTTGACAAACTATGAAAATTGTTACTACAATTGTTATACAGTTTTGTTATAATAAAACATAGGACAAAATCTCAATGACAAAATCACACATAAAAAATACCAAAAAATTAGATAGGACTTATTGCCAGATCACCCTCTATATGTCACCGAAGGGTTCCGCAGAGGTGTTGCTTGAGTTGTTGCTTCTGTCGTGAGGCGCTGCAAGGAAGTGGTGATTGATGTTGATTGTGAATAAAACCGGATTAAATTGTAAAGGGAACACATACTGGTAGAGCTTTCCATAATCGGGCAGTTTGGCCAGGCCCGGATTAAGGGCGGTTCGAGTGATGCGACCGAACCAGGGCCCCCGCGGCCAGAGGGGCCCCTAAAGTCTTATTTTTATCATTATTATAAAAATAAAATACAAAAAAATTGTATAGATGCAACTTTTCATTGCTTCCAGTTCATACCGCCATGTTATATATTATAGACAAAGTCTTCAATAATACAGAAATAAAAGTTTCTCACACCAAATCTTCCGGGGCCCCACAATAACAATAGGGCCCCAAACATTCCAAACATTAGTAAAGAAATAAATTTTCTCCTTAAAACTAAAAAAATAAAGGTAAAGAAAGATACCAAACATGTGCAATCGTAAACACCCAGGCATGTCACATAATGGAACCTGTAGGATTATAGCAGTAAACTGCGCTATTGTTCATGCCATGGTGGCAAAACTTCCGACGCGACAGTTATAAATCTTTCACTAGTAATGTAATAAAATGTAAACAGTAAATGTTAGCAACATTGCCGGAAAAATATATTTGCCATATGCTGTTTTGAGTGACTCACATTTCAAAGGACCTCACAAAATTCGATCTTCATAATATAAAGATTAAAAGAAAACTATTTTTAAATAATTTAAAAAATCCGGTCAAAAATGATTTAGCTTTACGGTGTTCATTTGAAACTCGAAATAAAGATACGGGCAAAGATTGCTCAACCTTGAGAGGAAATAAAAACCAGAATCTTTTGGAGCTGGGAAATCTCCCTTCAAGTTAAGTGGTTGGTGTAAAGGCGGCACCCTTACATGTTAAAATAAAAAGATTCATTTTCACATTCCACAAGTGACCGCGGATGTGTGAAAACAATAGCGTTGCTAAATATTGGTTGCTAAGGTTTGGGTGCTACCGCTAGCATCGCCAGGAACCAGAATCTTTCAAAGAATGTTCGACTGGCGGTGCACGGTGGTATACTAGTGCCCACTCTGATGTATGGAAGTGAAGCCTGGACGGTGAGTGAAAGTGAGATTAGTAAAGTCCATACAGTGGAAATGGACTACTTAAGAAGTATGATTGGAAAAAGACGGAGTGATAGGGTGAGGAATGATTTTGTTAGAGAGGAATGTGGTGTAAGAGAAAGTGTGAAAGTAAAGATTAAAAGAAGTATACTTAGATGGTTTGGACATTTGGAGAGAATGAATGAGTAAAGACTGACGAAGAAAGTATAGGTATGCTGCAAGAATTGATGGATGTCGTGGAAGAGGAAGACCGAGAAACGTATGGATGGACCAAATTTTCGAAATAGCGAGTGAATGGGACATCCAGAGTCATAATAAAAGGAGAGCTTGTATGAAAAAGGTTATGACTCTGGATGAAATGAAAGAAGTATGCAAGGACAGGAAAAAGTGGCGGCTAATCTGCAATGCTGATTTGTAATGTTGGTTTATTAGTTTGCTACATTTTTTGCATAAGAAATTTTTGACTTTTTTTGTATAGATTTCTTTTTAAGGTTTTGTTATTTTTTATATTTAAATGTAATTTATTATTCATATTCCTTGACTTAATAGGTTGGTATGAGGCTGACCACCCATACTGTAAAAAATGGTTCACTTTGCCAGTGTCACCCCTGTTTCAGGGAAGGTCGGCAAAAGTTGTGGCCCAGATAGCATTTTAAACTTGCATCTGACTTGCAACAAGTTTGATGTGTCAAAAGTGAAGGCTTGCTGCAAGTTCGCCATGGCAAGTATATACACTTGAGGCAAGTTTGAATCAAACTTTCTAGTTTCCCAGCAACAAGCTTGCAGGAACTTTGTCATAACAAAGTTCCCGCAAGCTTGTTATGACAAATTTGCCAAATGTTTGCTTCTGCAAATCATATACATTTTTTTATAATATTTAAAAAAACAAAATTAGAATAAAAAGATAAAATATTTTAATTTTATTTTATTTACAGTTCGCTTATAGTAGTAACAAAGTTTTATAATAATCACATCATCATCATCATTGGCACGACCTCCCTCAGCAACCGCTGCCACCGCTGTCTATCCAACGTCTTCCTCCTCCAGCCCCACTGCACGACAATCCGCCACGACTTCATCCAGCTATCTTGAACGTGGTCTTCTCACTGTCCGCCGTCCCTCCGGGTTCGTCATTACAATCGTCTTCTCCAGGCTATGATGGTCTAATTGCTGAATGTGCCCCAGCCAATGCAGTCTGTTGACCTTTATTGAGCGGACCACATCAGCGTCCTGGTACAGCTTATACAATTCGGAGTTATATCTTCTTCGCCATGTTTCTAGTCACACTCAGGTACATTATTCCCCTAGCCCCGTTGCTTTGTCTCTCGGCTCTGTAACAAAAAAACAAGGATATTTTTAGTAATTATATTACAAATCATTTATAATTAAGGATGTAATATACACTAAGTACTGATTTCATTATAAACAGTTTTAATTTTCTTTTTAGAAATTTGTTCCACGGTACTCCGTTTTCTTTGAAATTATTAAAGCAAATATTATAAAATACCAAGATCGGATTGCCCTGTAAGGAGTTATTTATGGAAACACATAAAAATATAATATCCGATGAATAAATTTTAACTGTGTACTTATTTTTATTGCAAATAGGATGATACTTCTTTATGGAGTCAGACGCTACACAATTTTTGCCCAGTGTCGCGCAGCTTTCACCGCTCTATCGTTACCCTCTATTAGGTCGGCCAGTGTGCAGCTTGTTGGGCAGGCCGAACAGATCCGAAGATGATCCATGAACGGTTGGGCTCCGCATTCACAGAGCGTGGTGCCATCTTGATGTAAGATTGCCCAGGTCATCATGTTACAATGCGCTCTGCCAACACCCGTTCTCAACCTGTTTAGGGCCCTCCATAGAGACTACTCACGATCCTGTCCAGGTGGGAGCTTCTCGCTCGGCTGCACAAAGTTATCAGGTCGCTCCAAATTCCACAGACACAGTCTCTCCCACGCCAGCTCCATAGTCAATCGGTGCACAGAGCTCAAGAAACTGTGACGCCACAATGTCCAAAAAGGCAGTGCTGTAGATTCTTCAGGGATTTTTGTTGTCAACCCTCGAGGCCTCAAGGGAGAGGAACTGAAACAAGTGTAATAACAATTAGTAACTGTTGGGTGTTCTTTGAAGCTTCTAAATAAATCTTGAGGTATGATTCACACTAAAACAGCGCTCATCAAAGAAATTATCCCCATATTATTATTGTTATCCGGGGCTTAGTTTCCCTAGCCACGGACATCATATTATATTATAAGTCTAATCTAATCTAAGCTGCAAAGATATATATCATTTAAGATTTATATTAAATGCATTCCCACAAGCAGATATGTATAATTTCGCGCTAACACATGCCGCATGTGGACCTACAATATAAAAACCCAATCTCAAATGAACATAAGCCTTGCAACTCTTGCCGTCCTTCCCTGAAACAGGGGTGACATTGGCAAAGTGAACCAATTTTTTATAGTATGGGTGGTCAGCCGCATAACAACCTATAAGTCAAGGAACTGTACTGCCAGTTTTACAGGCCAGTTTTGTAGTTTTGTTTGGTTTTGTTTGGCACAGGCCAGTTTTACAGGTTTTACTGCCAGGAATAAGTACTGCCAGTTTTATCAACACACATCAAATGGCTTCATCGAACTAATTTTGCAACTTATTTTCACAGAATATGTCACATTTAGGTTACAAACAACTTTGCTGAAATTTACTTTCAAATTTTTACGTGAAAATATTTGAAATAAATAAAAACGTAAGTTCAAAAAGTTAGTGCCAAAATCTAGATAATACACATTTCTTATTTCTACAAAAAGTACATCAAACACGTCCTACTAAGTATTCAAAAGGAAATAGTTTTACATACCTGGTAAATATGATGTAGGAACCATGCCGAAACATTTTAAAAGACGTAAGTACATTACTAATCGTCAAATAAACACGTATCTGATTCCTTTAACTTCCGTATTGAAACAATGAGGTACATAACAAAGGCGACTGGACATTATAAAACGCAAAATAACAAAAATGTAAGAAATTCACAAAGCGAGCTTGTATACAAATAATGGCGGCCGGCCACCCGCCGTGCACCCGCCACGCGCGGTCGCGTGGGGGTAGGGATACCAGATGAAAAATTTAAAATTCCTGACAAAAAGCCTAATTTCCATAGAAAGTCCTGACATTTTGTTGCAAACGTAATTAAACACTGCGTACTTACTTAATAAGTACAAAGCTAAAGCAAAAACAAATATTTCAAACTAACTTGTGTTTCAAATATTTTTCTATGCTTTGACTATTAAAAAATTGAAAAGTCCTGATACTTCCGAAATCCGGTCGCAATCCCGACAAGAGCCTAAAAATCCTGACGTATGGCAGCCCTACGTGGGGGGTCTCTCGTGACGTCATTTCAAAGTTGTTTGAGAAACAGCCACAGAGAGAGTAAAATTCAGAAATAATGTTGCCAAAACCAAAATATGCCCAAAGATTTCTAGGCATGCGCGTCACAATCTGTCAACTCGTGTCTGATCAGTGCTGCCGCTGGGAAAAAAGTCGCGAGATTTAAAAAAAGCAAAATAGCAAAATCGATAAAACGGCAACACTGCTAATCGTATTTTTGACAGCCCGTCACGCAAGTTTGTATCAAACAAAAAGCAAACTTGTTTATTCATATTTGAAACATGATGCAAAATGCAAGCTTGCAGCAATATTGCAATAAACTTATTTTTTCATATTTGACATGACAATGTAAAATCAAGTACAAATCAAACTTGCAGCAAACTTACCTGCTATCTGGGGGGGCTTATGTTCATTTGAGGTTTGAATTTTATTTGTAAGTACACAATCAGCATTTGTAAGCGCAAACTTACACGTGTCTGTTTGTGGGCATGCATTAGATTTGAGTTTTGAATTTAATATATCCTTGCAACTTAGATTACCTATAGATTTTTACAAAGATGTATAATCGTAAAAAGTGCATTTTTTATGCTTTGAAAAAATAGGGGCGGGAGGGGGAGGGGATTTTTTACGAGGGGAGGGGGGCATAGGGGGGGGCCCCCGAGCTTGTCCCCGCACCAGGGCCCCCAGAGGGGTTAATGCGGGCCTGAGTTTGGCAAAGGAATGTCACGAAAACACATTGAGGCGAAAACACCAAGTTCTCGTAGTTTTGAGATAGACTACAAAGGGTATGAATGAGAGTCGTAGGTTTGCACAAATTTCTTGCGAAAAATAAGCAATCACCTACCATCCGTAGTCAAGCTATAAACCATTGATGTAAATTTATTTTTTATTTATTTACATAGATGGCGCGAAACGTGTTCTAAGTTTTCTTATTTCATCAAACTTTGCTGATATAATCACAAAGTGAAACTATTTTAGAACTTAAAAAAAGGCAAACTGCCGTGTTGAAAAATGAAGGTATTACATTTTTGTTTTCCCAACGCACCTTGCTTCACAGCTAGGACACTCACCATTTTTAGCAAAGTCTTACACCATTTTCTTTGATTGTAAATACTATTTATTTACATAGATGACATAAACATTTGAATTCAGGGTAATTTCACTTTTTTATTTTATTTCATAAAATGGTAGGCTATATTTTTTTAAATACATTTGTGTGCTTAAAAAAATTATGTGTGGCTTAGTTTTTAATTTAAAGTTCTTTAAAATTCGCGTATTTTCCATTTCCACTAAAACAGGTCATTTCTTTATTCGGGCGGATATGACGTCAGATCTTCGGAGTTAGGTAGTCAGTTTGACAGCGACGTTACTTTGTCGTCAAAATGACGACACACGTCCCTAGCCGTTCACCCTGCATTTTTGGCAAAGATTCAAATTCTCCGCATTTTATTTTTCAAAATTATTAATGATATCTTTATTTTTACTACTTAAAAAAATATGATTGTGATCCTTGAAATGTACTCTACACAACCATATTATTTTCAACCGTTTTTCCCACCACTACAATTACCCTACTAGAAGATAATCGTGAAGTGATCATAATGTTGAAAGGGAGAACTGCTTCGAGTTGAAAGGAAATTGGGAAAAGTTTTGGCTCATTAGAGTTTGTTTTCGCGTGAGAAGAAAATATTATAATGCGTACCTACCTACCTAACGTGAGCTTTTTTTGTAAAAGCGCTGGGTGCCAAGATGCGTAGGAAGAAATCATATAGGTATCTTTAAACTAAGTTGCAACAATATAACAACATATCTATAATATGTGTATCCGTAAATGTAGGTAGGTACCTACCTTCATGATTTTACCCACATGTGTCTACCTACCTATGTATGAATAGTGGGAAGCATTTTTTGTCGTTTGTACCCAATATGGGATTATTATATGAAAAATGATGGCCCTCCTAGTTACAAGAATTTCAGTAGGTATTTGTGTGTTTTCACTTCATTTCAATAAAAGTCTACCTAGGTACATAAATTTACAGGCCTGTTGACCGTACAAGTAGGTTTATAATTATTATTTAGGTACCTACGAGTAGTGGTCCGTGATAGCTCAATAATAATAATAATAATAATTTTAGGATGATTTACCTATTTGGTGAGCGTTGCTTTTGTGTGAGGTCGTCGCTGTTGAAAGCGCCAATTTTTAGGCAAGGCCCTGTTGCTGTTAGGCTGGATATCGTGACAGGTTTTTGGTAAAAGCAAATATTTTTTTCAGCCCAGCGAAGAGCATATTTGAAAAATGAAATACTTTGTTTTGTTCTGCCGGAAATCGAGCTCACCACCTTCAAATGAAGGATCCGAGAAATTAATCATTCGACTACAGACCAGTAAGTGGAACGCTTATGTTTAAAGCCCGAGGTCTAGGGTTCGATCCGCATCCAGGGTCAAAAATTCTTTCCAGTTTCGGTGTTTATTTAAGTCCAAAATCAATCGGTTTATTCAGCTTTCATATAGAACCTGCCCGCTCGGGAGCCGGGAAATTTTCACTTTGTCTCGCTGAGCTATGTTCTGTCGATAAGCCTTCAAACGACCACTACGCTCTGCCCTCACTGCTGTCAACAAGGTCATAGTGCCCAAAAGAGCGAATACATCAAATTTTGCAGACAGGAGCTTTGCGGTGGCCGGGCTGGTTGCCTGGAACAATTTACCCGTCGGTGTTCGCGCGAACCAGCCTACCACCACCTTCAGAAAGGGACTGAAGACACTGTTTTTCTCCAGAAGCCATGGCGCCCTTGAGATGGTCCTGGACCATTAAATGGCACCACAGGAAAAAAAACATCCATCATCATCATCATCATCAAGTGAAGTAGTTGGTGGAAGCCCCCCCCCCCCTTACCTGGAAATACCCATAGGTTCCACTCGCCACATGCAACCCCTTTGGGAACATCGTGGTAAGAAGTTAAACTTCATGTGCAGCTTAGTAACGTGTTTACGTACAACTTCTGGAAGTATTTTCTATAAAATGCTAATTTTTAAAGAAAATAATCCGTTATTATGAAATTTTCTTGTAAAAAAACTTTTTGAACACCTCTACGCATGTCCGTTTCCGAATTCTACGCAGCTTCGTAGAAGAAACACAAACGGGAATCTTACAGCTTTAGTATGCTACGGTCCGTCACGGCGTTCGTAGCATAGAAAAGTGCTACGATAGCTACGCCAGCGAAAAACATGTCTACATTTTAAGCTTCAAAGTTTTTCATAATATTCAAAACTGAAAGTCGTAGCATAAACAACTTTTCGTGCTTGTCTATCAAACTTAAAATTATTTCGTTTTATTAAAAATGTGATAAATTTGATTATTTATTGATACAAAACGATTTTAACCAGGGCACATTTGTTTGTGTATTTTAAAAATATGTGTATTTATTGTTTTTGAAGTTCCCATCATAATGTTTCTATCAATATGAGGCTGTTGATTTTGCTTGGTCTCCTGCAGGCTTCTAGAGGTACGTATTTATTTAATAATTTGAATAAGAAATAATGAGGTTGGAACATTGTTGAATATAAAACTTTTTTCCTAGCGAGCAAACGTCAGTGTTGTATGGGACTGCCGTCCTTAGCAATCAATAACAAAATATTTTTACGCTTTTTCCCTAGCAGCCCGGCTGCGTGACGACATAATATTGTCTATGTTAATTCACGTGCCGAATTCATTCGGGATTGACAACAAATTTGAACGGAACTTTGGCGATGTCATAAAATAAGCAGCAGCCAATTCATAATAAAGTGAGAAAGAAATAATGCATGCAAAATTGAATTGATAAAATTGGGAAGTATCAAATCTAAGTTGCAAAGATATAACATGCATTCTCACAAGTAGACACGTACAAGTATACGCTTGCGCATGCCGCATGTGAAACTACAACATAAAAACATTATCTCAAATGGACATACACCTTGCAACTCTTGACGACCTTCCCTGAAACAGGGGTGACATTGGCAAAGTGAACCATTTTCTACAGCATGGGTGGTCAGCCGCATACCAACCTATAATTCAAGGAACAGGTCATTAACCTTTAAGTCAAGGAAGTATAATGGTTGGAAAAACTTGTAAGATGAAGGCAAAAAGAAATAAGTAACAGAATTAAATACAAATCAAACCCCTATCTTCCGATTACGAGTGCAAAGCGTTAACCACAAAATGACATTACTAATAGTGCATTAGAGCACTTTCTCACTCATTATGAGTAATGTGCAGGTAAACCTTGCCATTACGAAGACCTGAGTTAGAAGACATTACAGAAACAGAGAAGCATGCCCACCTTTGATTTAATGCGAGACCTCCCCCTCGTCAAGCAAAATCTCTACCCATTGAAATATCCACTGCATATCACTAATTTCGTACATTGTTTATTGTTCTGCTAATACTTTTTGATTTATGTTTTTTTTTAATTTTCCCCAAAGTTTCGGCATTATCTGGTCATTAATCATAAAGCGCGAATAAAAGATGTCATCGGAAGTGTCGGCGGCGGGAAATTGCCTCTCAAAATAAATTGCTGTTTTTTGACGCTTGATGAATTTACTATCTATTATCGATGTCCTGAAAAAACGCGCGAACCTCAGATTTTATCAAAGGCTTTTCATTAAAAGTTTAAAATTAAAAATCTAAATTGTATAAAACAAAATCATCGGCTACCTTTGATAAACAATATTAATGGCTTTTAATTTTCATTATGCTAAAAAAATAATATCCGTTTTTCACCCTCAATTTTTTTAAACTAATTACAACCATTAGTCAACCAAATTTTTTTATATCATTGTAAGAGAAACCCTATGGTATGTTTTTCTTTTTCTATAATCCATTAGGTATACCTACAAGCACTCACATCTTGTAAGATAAAATAAATAACAACTTAAATATACTTACATACTTATCTACTTATATATGTACTAAAGCTTGAATTCCTAGAAGTATTTATTTAGTCATCTCTTAAGTTTCATTAGATCTACGCTTTTAAGATGTACTCGTTTGTTAAGCACGTACATTTGAGTAACGCTGAAAATGCTTGTGTTTGCTCAAAGCTTCAAAACAAAAAACCTGTCAAAATAAATACATATTGTAGTATTATTGACTGTTGTTTGAGATGAAAATCTGAAAGTAAACCTAGTTAATTAACACTTTTCGAAAACATTGCATAGAGCCTCAAAAAATCAGTTTCTGACGGGAAAAATATGTATTCAGAGTGATTGTAGAACAAGAAAATGTGAACATATTGAAAGAGGCACACAAGGATGGAAAAAAAGTGAAGGCAACTTTGCAGAGGCTTTAACCATCCATAAAGGCAGTGAATTAAAATGAACAAAATAAAAAAATGCGATTAAAAATAGGTATAGACCTTACTGATTTTTAGTTTAATTTTTTCTACTTTTTCGTCTTTTATCTTCAAAAAATCAAAATTTCGGTAATATTAATTAAAATGACTTTATGAAACACATTTTTTAGTTAAATTTGCAAAAGCGCTATCGGACTTTATCCGCCCGTCTCCAAAGGATAACTAAGGTAAAAAACAAAAGGATCAAACTTCAAGGCAGATAAAAGAAAATGGGTGAGATTTTCGGTTTGGATTGGGTTTACTTGTTGTCAAAATATTAAATTTTATCAATTACTTTTCAGAAGATTCACTCCTTTCATCTCCATATTCAAGTCTTACAAACCTTAGTGCTGAAGAAACCGGGGATTTTGGTTTGATGGAAATGGAGAAGAAGTTCCAGGATATGATCAAAAGCACCATGGTCCCAAGATATCTCCAGCTTGGCAACCAAACAGTCGACTTGAATACTTTATTCAAAGTTCCACAAGAAGGTGAAGAACTTCAAGAGTTTTACAGAAAAGAAATTAGTGCTAGGGGCTCTGTTTTATTCAATAAAAATGAAAGTAGATTTTACGGTGAATTTGATGCAAATAGTGAAGCCAATTTCGATAGTGTTAAAAGCCAAGATTTTCAATTGGAAAATGATGAAAATCAAGTGAATATTAAATCAAGTGATGCTAATAGATTTGATATTGTGAAGTATAAAATTGGTGAAAATGGTCATCATTCCGATAGTGCAAGCAGACATCCTAACCACAATTCTCTTACACCAAAAATTAACGAATTTAGAAAATTTGACGAAAAGAAAAGTCAGACAAAAAAACATTCACATGAAAATAGCGGAAACCTCATAGTGATGGATGATAAAAAAGATTACATCGATAGTGACATAAAAACTGATAGTTTTAGTGGTAAAAATCATGGTGTTTCACATGATAGTTTTGGTTCGAATGCAATACGAACTGATGTTTTAAGTGAAAGAGATTCTTCCGTTAGTATTGACTTCAAGTTGCCACATCATCATCATCATCATTATCACAAGCATGACCACAGTCATGGTCCACATTTTGACCACTCGACCACGGACAACTCTTCAGTGACAGTTCGAGCTGGTCACACAGCGCACTTGGACTGCAAAGTCAGTTACCTAAGAGATAAGACGGTAAGAAATACTTTCGTGTACCATCTTTATATTTGCTTATTCACAATTATATACATAAGAGTAAACATCGCTTTTTATTTAGCTAATTAAGGAACAAATACTCCGTGGAAATCAACAAAGATAAAAATGGTTGAATAAACAATAAGTAACCCTCCTAATGAAACTTGTTCATTACGATTTATTACCTACAACATGGCTACAACTTATGGTTCCAAACAAGATAACTTTTCCAGTTGCAGGGCTTATGTTCGTTTGAGATTGGGCTTGTATAGTGTAAGGCCACATGCGGCATGTGTAAGCGCGAACTTACACGTGTCTGCTTAAGGAAATGCATTTTATATGAATCTCAAATGTAATAAATCTTTGCAACTTACATTATAGATATACGCGTTAGGTAAATCTACAATATTCGAAAATAAAATAAGATTTCAGTCATGTAGAATCCGAGGTTGTAATATAAGATTTTTATAAAAATTAGATACATATATACACAGAAAATCCACATATTTATCTAATTTTGAAAAAGATCATATTCACGGTTAAAAGACAGTTGGGGCATAAACGACATAAACTAAATTGTTCAGGAGAGCAGTTTTAAATTTGAGATTGCAGAAAAATGACATAACTTTTTTATTCTTTATCATATCGTTAAAATCAAAACAGCTCTGAATTAAAAAAAAAAGTCATTTATTGGCATTCCTATTAATGTGGCTGTACGTTTTTTTTACGATTTTTTATGTCACAAGCGCCTTTAGAACACAAAAAGCCAAAATCTTGTCGGGTACACCAAAACCATACTTCAAAAACTTAGTGGTTTTTTTGGGCATAAACAACACTTACGTTCGATACGTCGTTCTTTCTTTTATGGAGTTCTCGCTCTTGATATCATATAATACGCCTACCTTTGAAAAGAAAAAAACAATAAACAGAAAAATAGAGAACTTTCTACAGATTAAAAATATCATCGGCATTTGGACTGCTTCAATTCCAAGCCCAATTAAAAATTTACGTTTGACGATTTGGAAGCTATTTCAAGTTTCCTTTTCTGGCGCTTTTAATTGGTTTTCTCATCAACAACTTTTCAGTTCCACCCCAACATTATTTTGTCATACATGACCTACTCACTCCCCCAGTTCTTGTTTGCCGTATATACCAATTTTGTCAAATGTGACCTTTTAATGCAGTTGTCTTAAGAATCAAATTCTACACAATATGAGCTAAGAAAAATACGTATTTGTCTTCAAATGTGCGAACCATTCAACATTTTCACATATGATTTTCTGTGCCGTATATCCACTAATCGCTGGAGGCGCATGCGTGGCTGTGTCATCTACAATTGTAAGCCAATCACAGACGCTCGTGGGCATGACGTCACACCAACACATTGTTGTATGTTATATTATTTTGGCGCTTACGCCAAACAAGCACTAAAAGATTGCCGCGAGCGTCCGGTGAAAGTCCGATATTTTGCCGTATCTCCACTTTACGTAATTTTCGTTGCGCATCTTTGGCGTATATCCATTCTAAAACACTTTTTTTTAGTATTAAACGTAAAATGATCATGATTTGTATGGATTATTATAATGCCAGACCTACAGTACTATCGGTAAAATAGGTAATTGAATTACGATTTTGTCAATTACAATAACAAAACACAAAAACGTTGCTTCTGTAAAAGTTGCTTAATGGTATATACGGCAAACAAGAACTAGGGCAGCCTACTAGCAAGTATGTACTCCTAAATGACATTATGTACCTTAAATAAACCGAGCACATGATATAGCCATCATCCAGTGATTTATTATTTACAGCTGTGAGACGTTTGTGTTCATTTCCGAGGTGAAAATTCCCACCCGCTACGGATATTACCTAATACGTATTTACTAGAGGTGTACTCACTCGATACTAGTTTTACTGATTAGTTGAGTGTCGCTTATTGCTCGGTTTTATTCTTGTCAGATCGAGAACTCTACTAAGTACAATGTTCAGTAATTTTTAACTTTATTTGCTTGTTATTTCGTTGTGTTTTTTGTAATTTTGTTTAAATTTCGTCATTCAAATTAAATTGAATTAGGCTGATTTATTTGGTGAGCGCTGTTTTTGTGTGTAACACACCTCAAGAGCCCTCTGCTAGCTTGGTCGTCGCTATAAAAATCGCCAATTCTCAAGTGAGACCCAGTTGCTGTAAGGCTGGATGGACCTTAAGTGGCCGGTCTTTGGTAAAGGTGTATGAATTTTTCACCCAGCGAAGAGCATACATATTTGAAAATTTAAATGGTATATTTTTTGTTCTCCGCCGGGATTCGAACCCACAACCTTCAATTTACGAGTCAGAAGTGTTAACCACTAGACTACGGACCGGTCTAAACGGTTTTTCCTTAACGGCTGAAAATCAGAATCATTTTTCATGTAGAAATTTCATCATGATTTATTTGTAATCGCCACCGTTCCATTACATTTTAAAACTTCAAGGGTGTTATAGATATACACTGCTCAATCGTCTTTAGTTTTTTAAAGTTAATTTGGGAAAACCTGCAACAAAGATGCAATTGTGAAAAATTAAAATTTAGAAATTATTTGTGACTGCTAAAAAAATAAAACAGTAACCGAACACATGAATCAATAATAATTCATTATAATATTACTTAATGATCAATTGCCAGTTCTGAACACTCCTTTAAAATATCAAAACTTCAATAGACCATCAAATTGAATTAAAAACTTTGTACTTAAATGCTTTCAAATAAAACATAAACGTTTCCGCTCTAAAATTCTCCACAATAATAAACGTTCAAAATTTTGAGTGCCTCTTTGTGAATAATTCCAGCGTAAGGGCACTACAGAGTGTAGGCAAAATACCTACTCACTAAAATCTAAAGTGCTGAGAAATGTTTATAGTGAGTACCGAGTTGGAAAGTTGTTTTAAACTTTAAAGTCATCGACTGAAACCGAGAGCTCTACTCATCTCTATTAGCTAGTGGAAACTACAAACATACACATAGTATAAGTGTATACTTAAGCACGTCTACGTATTCTAGTTTCTAATCAAACTTAAAGCGATCGTTTAAGTGCTAATTGCTCTTAATAGAGAATGAAAAATATACGTCTACGAAACCACATATTGAGCCTTAGTTCTACGTTACATATAGATACTTGTATAATAAATGATGTTACATAATGTACGATAAATTTTCTTGTTTGAAGTTTGATAAAGATATTCTTATGATTGCTAAAAGTATGTAGAAATGGTAAAGTATTATGATTATAATTCTATAAAAAAATATCTTATTTTGATTTTCAACGCACAAAAAAAAAGCAACTAAGCTACACATGTAGTGTAACTTCTTGCCGCGTTATCCCCGAAGAGATCGAATGTGGCGAGTTGAACCTATTTATTTTTACAGGTAAGGGGGCCGGCCTTACGCCAACCACTTCAGTTGAAGTGGGGGTTCCCAGCTCTCGAGGGGGCTGGTACTCATTTCTTGTGAAGGCTGAGTAAACCTTGCCGGTATTTTATTTTGGAGTTTGAAATAAACACCGAAACGGGAAATTATTTCAGCTATGGTAGAATAAAAAAATAATTTATATTTTTTAGGGTTAATCTGTTTACACAGTGAAAGTCCATTTTTAAATATTTAAAAATTCAAATGGATACAACATAGTTTTAATTCACTTATATATATATATTTTTTTCTATTCTGCTCTTTAAGATGCCTCATTACTCATTAGGCGAAAATGTTCGAGTACAAAAAAAAGAAATTAATAAGTGAATCAAAACTATGTTTTATCCATTTGAATTGTTAAATAATTAAATTTGTGAATCTGAAATCTATGCCATTACAAGATTATTTTCTTTTGTAGTTATAATTATAAAAATTACCTTAAAACCGTAATAAGTAAAGTGATTCGTGCATCATAGTCTAGTAGGTAATACTATTCTTCAGAAGGTAAGCGGTTCGAATCCTGCCAGAGTTCAAAAATTATTGCTGAATATCAATGAATCACCATTATGTACGATCAGCCAATGTCTTTTTTTTGAGTCTCAAATTTAATAAAGTTTTTTTATGGAAAAGACAAAAAAGGTATCTGATCTCTATACTAATACTACGATATCGCTCTTTTATAAAGCACACCTACCTATTTCCAATATTATTTTCTGAAGTGCGTACAACAAGAGGGTAGGGGTACCTACTTTCTTTAATACTCGTCCATTTTTCAAAATGCTTGTTTTTTCAAGCAACCAAGATAGGATACATGGAAAAAGTTGTTAGGTATTTTCTGAGACATTATGTCGAACAAAAAATACCACCTACATATTGTGTCTTCCATCTTTACTTCGAATGTAAAAAAAATACATAGACTCCACTCAATCACTTCATGAAATAGCGAAAATGTGTGAAACTACAGAAATAGTATGAAATAACTCACTATGGTTGCATTTGTATTTTCATACATTTTCCTATTATACTCGTATGAGCTCTCTATGCTTGAGACACAGGTTTTCCTTGTTCATTCACACGGATTATTTCTTACGTACTTAAGTTAAAAAATATCCTGGGTATTTATTTTAAAGGAAGCTTGTGCGGGAGACTCCCTGATGATGATGATGAGTTCATGATTTCTTTATAGCGCCGTTTCGTGATGTAGTCACTCCAAGGGCGCTGGTGCAAACGATGCCCGAAATTTGCTTGTCTTCAGTGCATTCCGGAACTTTCCATAGTCCTCTAGCTCTCTCATATGATGTGGCAGGTGGTTCCAGGCCAGAGGACCAGCAACTGCAAATGCACGCTCTCCAAACATTATAGATTCAAGAGACTCTAGGAGTCTATGACACTTGTTATATAAGTGCCACAGAGGTGTTGCTGATGTGGCAGTTTATGTCCTTATCCGGTTGCAGGGCCGTTAGCTGCGCAGTGCTGTGTGTGTGTTGCGTTGCTTTGTTTTGAGACACTGAGAGGAAATGGCGATTGATATTGGATTTGAAAAGGGCAAGGTTAAATTGGGCTGGAAACACTTATACCTACCGTTAACTCATTCCATAATGTAGAGTAACTTTATATTTCTTTTCATGAAGAAAACTATTACTAATATTTGTGCGATTAAGAGGTTTGGATTGTATTTGTAAGTACGCAATCAGCATTTGTAAGCGCGAACTACACGTGTTTGTTTGTGGGCATACATCTAAGAGCTTTGAATGAATATATCCTTGAAACTAAGATTATAGATTATAGAAGAGGAGTTTTTGTAAATGTTTTATACTTGGGGTACTTATCATGCAACTAATAATGAACACCGATCTACAATAGATGTGGCACCAAGTAAATAAGCTGGATAAATGCTGATGAAAAAATCTATACGAACTATGGATTCGTTGGACGTGAGCCTTGGCACGCTGGTTGGTGTACATCGAACAATCTGGCATAGTGTCGAAAATCCTACGGAAGTATGTGGCATATTCTCGAATACGCGAGAATCAATGGTATGAGCCGATAAATAGAGACGGCGGTTCTGTGAGAGATAGGCCGCTTTGAACATTGTAACGCGAAGACTGCAGGCAGAGAGCGAAGAGTGAACACTACATTTGACTGGTTTATAGTCTAGTGGTTAATACTTCTGAGTCGTAAATGGAAGGTTGTGGGTTCGAATCCCGGCGGAGCACAAAAAAATACCATTTAGGGATATTTTCAAATATGCTCATCGCTGAGTTGAAAAATTAATAAAACCTCTGCCCAGGACCGGCCACTAAAAAATCCATCCAGCCTTACAGCAACTGGGTCTTGATTGAGGATTGGCGATTTGTAGCGACGACCAAGCTCGTAAACACCTCTGCGGCACTACAACAAGTGTCATAGACCCCTTGTGTCTCTGACATCTAGGGAGTCTGCCGCACAGGATTTCTTAAAAAAAAATCTCGAATACGTGAGAACCAACGGTATGAGTCGTAGAAATAGAGGCGGTGGTTGTGGGAGAGATAGAGTCGCTGTGAGCATTGTAACGCGAAGACTGTAGGCAGGGAGTGAAGAGTGAACACTATGTACATCAGTGGCGAAGAGCGCCATACAACTCGATTCCCATCAGCTTCCCTTTTAAAATGAGGCAACAAAGTAGTTAAAACATAGAAGCACAAAGTAAAAAGATACATTGAAAAGCAAAGAAACAATACGTATTTTTTCCCCATTGAAACCATGCAGTCTACTTTATTATTATTTTTGCCTCATTTTAAAAGGGAAACCGATGGGAATCGAGTTGTATGGCACCCTTCGCCACTGATGTACATTGCTGTAACGATTTTACCTTAATAAATATAATGGCGAGGATTGAAGGCATTTTCTGTTGTGGTTTTGTTGGTGCAGGTGTCCTGGGTCCGCCGCCGCCCCTCGGAGCCGCCCCTCCTGCTGACGGTGGGCTTACTGACCTACTCCGGGGACAGTCGCTTCTCGCTGCACTTCCGCTACCCCAGCACGTGGCGCCTCACCCTGAGGCAGGCCAGGAAGACTGACGAGGGCAGGTACGAGTGCCAGGTCAACACGCATCCGCCCAGCGTGAGGGAGGTCTGCCTCAACGTGGAAGGTGAACAAACATACATCCGAATAAGAGTTTTAGGCTTACACGGCCGGCTGATGATGCTGGAGTGATGTTTTCCGAGATCTGTTGCCTTGGTCTGTGGAAGAATTTATGTAAGAGTCTATAAACTTTAATAATCCATAATCTAAGTTGCAAATATACATTAATATTTAAGGCTCATTTGTAAAGCATGCTCACCAGCAGGCACATGTAAGTTCGTGCTTCAATATGCTGCGTCTGTTCTTATAAAATAAACCAAACCTCACATGAACACTTATCTTGCAACTCCCGCTACATTTCCCTGAAACCAGGGCAGTATTGGCAATAGTGAACCAAGCTTCTACGGCATGGGGGGTCAGCTTCATACCAACCTATTAGTCAAAGAAACAAGTCATTAAAAGGAAGCAATTTTATTTATTTAAAAAAATACAATGGACTTTCACTGTGTGAACCACCAAACCCTAACAAGTATTAGGAAGCAATTGATTGAAATAAATTTTATCAGTGAAAATACTCGTGTCAGTGTTTCAGTCATATAATATTTAAATTTGTTTATGAAATTGTATATGCTCACACCTACTACACAGCAGATGCCATTGCAATGGTGCGGTTTCACCTAGAATGCATGATTCCCTTCGCTGCATACAATTGTGTCTACGGAATACTCATTTATATCAAATTATGCTTGTCTCGCAGCGCCCGAGGTGTGCATCGTCGACGAGCTGGGCGTAGCACTCCGGGAGCAGTACTACGAGGCGGGGTCTACGCTGCGGCTGGCGTGCCACGTGCGCGGCGTGCGCGCGCGCTCCGTGCTGTGGCTGCACGGCGCGCGCGCGTTGCACGTTGGCACGCGCGCGCAGGGCGGCGTGAGCGTGCGCACGCAGCCTGACGCGCTCGGCGGCACGCACAGCGCGCTCAGGCTCAGCAGGCTGGCGGCCGGCGACGCGGGCAACTACTCGTGCTACCTCGCGCACGATCTGCAGCACACCGTGCTCGTGCATGTCATCAACGGTAATCACTTTAACATTAAGATGTAATCCATAACTTGTTAAAATTGGGGGGTAGACATGCAATTTCAAATAAATAAAAATATGTCATTGTTTTCTTACCAATTTTCTTTTCAATGAAAATTATTGAGTCCGAGCCACACTTTGCCGACCACTTTCATAGTCGATACATACATGATTGAACTAAGTACCTAATGATGAATGATTTTTTAAATGATTGAACTTATTGCGCAATATCTATTGATTTCGTCGCGGGCCGCGGGCCGTATGTTGGACAGGCCTGCTTTATGCTCTTAGCAAAAGAGCTACAGTGATAAAAAAATCAGGCGTGTTTATTATTTTTTATCTAAATTGTACATATCTTAAAAATTGTCATCACAAAAAAAGATTGAAAAAAACACGTTTTGTTCATATTTTTATGGTTTTTACGTATGTGCTATACTTTGGAATTTTACTTACACTGGTTATCATTTAATAGGCCATTTTTTTAAATAATGTTAATAGTTTTTGAGAAAACATGGAAAAACTGAAAGTATTTAATTAATTAAATTTCTTCAAAAAGCTTTTTCCTACTTACCTTATTCCTTATTTACACGTTATACACTTTTATTTATGCATTTAGCTAGAACTTTTTCCTCACCAAATCTTTTCCTCATTCGATTTCTTTGTTTCAGAAGAAAGTCTAGCTGAGCTTCAGGGAGAGCACGGTACATCCGCCAATCAAAAACCAGCAAAGCTTCTGATGCTGATGTTAGCTTTATTCATCATAATATCTGGATACTCATAAAATATTAGATATCAATTTAATCAAGTCCTTGTCATGAAAAATCTCGTATCCATTCTGACAAAGATTTGAGATAATCTATGATTCAATTGTAACTTGAGGATTCACTCGCTCACAAGTGAAATACTTGAGAGTCGATTTAAGTGAAGACTTCCAGCTCTATTCAGAGACGTTTGTAGACCGTAAAGAACTTTTCTTTTGGACGTAAAAGACTAAATTGAACTGAAAGAGGGAACAAATTTTGAAGTTTGTAATGTCTGACAGCCAATTATGCCACCGTGAATCTTCAAAATTATTTTTCCTCCAAATTTAATTTGGAGTCTACGACTGTCTTTGAATAAAATTATGCATAATAAATGTACAAAAACAAATAATATTCATACTCAATGCACGTCCACGCAATGCAACTAAGCTACATATATATTGTAACTCTTTGCCTGCGTTTTCCCCAAAGGGGTCGCATGTGGCGATGCGGGAAATATTTATTTTTACGGGTAAGGGGGTCGGCCTCACACCAACTACTTTCAGTTGAAGTGGGGGTTTCCCAGCTCCCGGGGGGCTGGTTCTCATTTCTTGTGAAGGCTGAGTAAACCTTGAGATCGAACCCTTGCTCTCGGCATGAATTGCAAGCATTCCACCAATTGAGCCATATACTTTTTTACGAGCTTGGTCGTCGTCGCTACAAACCGCCAATTTTCAAGCAAGACCCAGTTGCTGTAAGGCTGGATGGACCTTTGGTCCACAAAAAATACTTTTATGTTTTCGCACACTGCGTTTGTACCTATTTTATACAAAATATAACCTTAAGGTTAAATGAAAATAATTGTGATCTGTTTTCCGTGAAAATGGGGTGACATTGGTAAAAGTGAACCAATTTTCATCGTATTGGTGATCACCCGCATACAAAACCCCTTTGCCAAACAACATTTACAATTACTCGCATTAAAAAATATTTAAAAGCTCTTTTCAAAAATGTTTTTAAATTAACAATGGAACAATTAAACATGTTTATAATTTGCTATTTTATCTACAAATTTGAAATGCGTACTTCTAAGTTAATGGATGTATTCATTGGCTAATTATTGTATGAAATTTGTATCGAAATAAATAAATGTTAACAAAAATAATGTCAATTTTACTACCCACATTCTATTCTGCCTAAGATTTTCGCACTGACAAAAAACGACCTCGTAAAATTACCTACATACCTACACACCCTACAAAAGTGAAAATTGAAAAAAAAATTGATCAGTATTTTTTTTTCTCGATTTTTCCACGGTATTAGGATTTATGTATTTATAAAGATGTTAAAATATATCCCATGTTGTATATATTTTTTCTCAACCGATACCAGTGGCCAAATATCAAACTTAAAATAGAAACATCATACTCGTAGCATACAGCTGCTTTAATAGTTTTTCACACAATGAAAAAAAGTTCATTAGGAGATTTAATTACACGGTAGAAAACATGAAGTGGATGCGAAAAATGTCGTTAGTTTTGTATTTGATGCTTAAATTTTCACACACACAACTACGCGAGTAAGTTATTTAGATAAGTAGATACATGTAACAGTACGACCAGCGGTAATGGCGTCGTTTGTGGTGAATGGGACCAAATAAACAAGTCAACGGAACCGCAAATGAGAATAAAACACAGCCTTGGGAGGTTGCCACAACCTCCTACATTACACGCGCCTTTTTATATTATAAACTGCCAATTTTATCCTTAGGCCCAGCATTGTTATATGTAGAATCTGTAATCTTAGTTACAAGGATTGTTGACCGGTCCGTAGCTCAGTGGTAACTCTGAGGACTCTGAATGGGAAGGTTGTGGGTTCGAATCCCGGCGGAGCACAGAAAATATACCATTTATATTTTCAAATCTGCTCATCGCTGGGTCGAAAAATTTATAAATCCTTTACCAATGATCGACCACTAAAAATTCCATCTAGCCTTACAGCAACTGGGTCTTGCTTGAGTATTGGCGCTTTGTAGCGACGACCCAGCTCGTACACCTCTGCGGCACTACAACAAGTGTCATAGACTCCTAGAGTCTCTAGAATCTAGAGAGTCTCCCGCACAGGAGATTCTTTAAAAAAAAGGATGTATTAAATTTAAGATTCACATTAAATACGTGTAAGCAAGAAGAAACGTGAAATTTTGAGCTTACATATGCCACATATGTGAACGTACAATTTAAAGACTCTAATCTAAGATCAATATAAGCTCTGCAACTGTTGCCGACCTTCCCTGAAACAGAGATGACATTGGCAAGGTGAAACATTATTTACAATATTGGTGGTCAGCCTCATACCAACCTAAAAGTCAATAACAGTACAAAATGTTCTACTGAAGCTCTACTCGTACATAAAGTAAATAAAAAATCCTTTAATTTATGTGTAGCTTACAGTTATGTAATGTTTCGTCGCAAAAAAAAAACACAAAATTGCGTGAAAATGTGAATGAATAGGTAAAGATTAAAAATATTACAAAGTTTTAAAAATTTCTACGGTCGAAAGTTCACAAAGCAGACACGTATAAGTTCGCGCTTAAACATCCCGCCTGTGGACCTACAAAAACCCAAGTCTCCCCTTAGAACATACCCCCTCCAACTCTTGCTGACCTTTCCTGAAACAGGGGTGACATTGGCAAAATGATCACTTTTCTACAGCATGGGTGGTCAGCCGCATACCAACGTATAAGTCAAGGACTTATATTAAAATAAATTCATAAGGTTGGAGATGGCCTTGTATTGAAAAGCTTTTTTCCCGTTTAGAAAAAAGTTTGTTTGCTGTGCTATACATTGAGGAAAGCAAGAAAAAATTAAGGAGAAGTAAGTATTTCTCTGTAAACGTTATCATACATACTCAAAGCAGCATAAGTCACTGCAGGAAATGCTAATATAAGCCCCATTACGTGATGGTTGTGTACTACACAACTGGCACACTGCATAAATAAGGATCTTCCAGGATTTGTCCGTACGGATTTGAGCTAATGCGTCGAGGATTTTCCTTCTTGAAGTCGGCTTGTGAGGAAAACTCATCCTTTTGGAATACTAATGCAGCTAAGCGCAGCTCATGAGGCGCATGTGATGTATGTCTTATACGAGATCTTGTATCCATCTCTATTAATGTAACTCAAGTATAAAACTTTACACTTAAAATTAGCCCCGTGTACAAAAATATTTCTTAACAAAAACTTCACTGAATGCGCTGTATAAGATTCCTTATATTTTTTGTTAAACGCTATAGTTTAGCTAAAACGTAAAGACTTAAAAAATAGGGATGCTATCTTGGTATCGGGAGGCAAAAGGACGGGTGCATTAAAAGAAAGCAAGTTCGACGAAGACATGAAAACGCGAGAAACGTTTTCAAGAGGTTTATTGCTTACTTACGTACACAGTTTTTGCAAAAGGAGAACAGTGCGGTAACATAAGCTCTCAACAATGTGGGTCGAAAAATGTGTGGATTTAAAAATAAAAAATTCTAGACCACCGCCTTATATTTTTTTAAATTCTTATTCTTTTAAAATAGCACTCAGGGTACTAAGCTAGTGACTTTACCATAGTGTGGTCGATTTGTTTGTGGATGATTAGTCTGGCAGGAATGTGAGTGGAATGCCTTGAGGACCATTAGTTGATGCCACGGGAGTCCTTGGACAAGCGTATAGTATACTTTCTTGTCTTTAATTTTGCTCGCCGCTTAAGCATGTAAAGGAAATAGGTAATGGGAAAAAAGCTGATGGTTTAAAAAATTAGACACAATGTATTGTTTTATTATCTAAGAAAACATTGAGAGAAAAAGGACTTCAAGACTGAACAATATATCATGACTGTACAGCTGACGTTTTAAAACCAAAATACGTTTTTTAGAGTGTCAGAACTTAAAGTAGATTTAGATACGATAATCGCAGATTTTCATGTGAAGAAGTAGACGATAGGTGTGTACTGTAATACGTAGTACAATAGTACGTACTAAGCCTCTCTAAAGACGAACATTTAGCGCTTTTCCACATGATCCGGTCCGGTGTCGTATCTAAAGTCACGATGCAAACCGAAACCGGACCGTGTAAAAAAGTAAGACCAAGACTTATTCTCCATCTGAGGGGTATTATTATATTGTGTTTATATACATAAAAATATATTTATTTATTGAAATAAAAAAATATGTTACACTATAAAATATGTATAAATAAAATATGATTCCATAAAATCTAGAAGACTATGGATGAACCATGAAATACTATTCAAAAGAAAAACGTGCATGATTATACTTGTGAATGAAAATATGGAAAATATAGTAGAGGATAAATGACAGCTAATCTGAAAAATTGACTAGACTTGTAAGAATACTTGTAAATGTCATTTTTTGTACCTATCCAAAAGTATCTCATTTGATATTATAGTACCTACTAGACTGAAAAGTGACCACCCACACTATAATTTTTTTTAAACCTTCCCAATGTCACCTCTATTCCGGAAAAGTGGCAAGAGATATTCTCTTCATGCTTGCTCTTCTATTTCAAATACTAAATCTTGTATTATTCATATTAGCATCTATAGATTGCACGCGCGTGGATTAAATTGAGGCTGTTTGAGAAGCTCTTACATCTGCGGGGCGACGACGTCCGTCCATTTCCTCGGACAAATGTTTCTCTTGAGAGAACTTAGCCCAGTGATTCCCAAAGTGGTCCAAGTAGACCCCCAGTGGTCCATGGTAGATTCGAGAGGGGTCTACGGAAGAAAATGAAGGTCTACAAATCGTAAGTGGGGGTCCACGAAAATTAATCTGTTTTTTTTTTTTTTGTTTGTTTTAATCTATAATCTAAGTCACAAAGATATAGTTACATTTAAGATTGTTTACATATCTTCTAAACGGAAAAATATGTACATTGGACCGGTCCGTAGTCCAGTGGCAGCACTTCGGACTCGTAAATGGAAGGTTGTGGATTCGGATCCCAACGGAGCACAAAAATATACCATTTATATTTCGAATGTGCTCTTCGCTGAGTTGAAAAATTCATAAACCTTTACCAAAGACTGGTCACTGAAAGGTCCATCCAACCTTACAACAACTGGGTCTTGCTTAAGAATTGGCGCTTTCTTCAGCGACGACCAAGCTCGCAGAGGGCTCTTGAGGTGTGATACACACAAAAACAGCACTCACTAAATAAATCATCCTAATATTATTATTATTATATCTTTCCAACAAAAATCATAGATTGATATGAAATGCACGCCCACAAGCAGACATGCGTAATGTCGCGCTAACATGATATTATGCTGCATGTGCACTTACAAAATGAAAACACTTATCTTAAATCAACATACACCCTGCAACTTTTTCCAAACGTCCTTGAAACATGAGTGACATTGACAATGTAATATATATATATTAATATATTTCTATATATAATTCGATTGTCAGATCTAATCTTCTCATTTTTTGACGAGTTTTGTGTATATGGTAGGAATGTAGAACCAAAACCAGTACAATTTGATTGTTGTCTACGGGAAAAAAAGTTTGAGAACTGCTAGTTTAGTTTCTGACCGGACTAGGGCCTCATTACTGCAATCATAAATATCGGAAACCTTTCTGGGTATAAACGAAATACATGGTCGGACCGGACCGCTTATGCTGAGCACCCATTACTAGAAACTATTAGTGTTGAGGGAATATATTATATGGGATCAATCTGAAGAGGGCACTGCGAACGTGAGTCGTAAACTGGCAATTAAAGGGGTTGAATTTGATGAGGCAATATGCTAATGGCCCTTGCCTAAAATATCTTTTTTTTTTTTTTTTAAGAAATCCTACCCGGAGACTCCCTAGGTTCTAAGGACTCTAGGGGTCTATGACACTTGTTGTAGTGCCGCAGAGGTGTACGAGCTTGGTCGTCGCTACAAAGTGCCAATACTCAAGCAAGACACAGTTGCTGTAAGGCTTGATGGACTGTAAGGGCTTTTCTTAATAATAATATAATCTTAGGATGATTTATTTGGTGAGCGCTGTTTTTGTCACACCTCAAGAGCCCTCTGCGAGCTTGGTCGTCGCTATAGAAAGCGCCAATTCTCAAGCAAGACCCAGTTGTTGTTAGGTTGGATGGACCTTTCAGTGACCGGTCTTTGGTAAAGGTTTATGAATTTTTCAACTCAGCGAAGAGCACATTCGAAATACAAATGGTATATTTTTGTGCTCCGCCGGGATCCGAATCCACAACCTTCCATTTACGAGTCTGAAGTGTTGCCACTGGACTACGGACCGGTCCAAGATGCCAACGACACGCGGTGTACCTGAGCGGTCACCCATCCAAGTACTATCCGCGCCCAATGTTGCTTTAACTTCGGTGATCTATGGGAACCGGTGCTATCAACATGGTAACGTCGTCTATAATAATCTATAATCTAAGTTGCAAAGATATATTCATTTAAAGCTCTCAGATGTATGCCCACAAACCAACAAGTGTAGTTCGCGCTTACAAATGCTGAATGTGTTCTTACAAATAAAATCCAAACCTCAAATGAACATAAGCCCCACAACTTTTGCCGACCTTCCCTGATGGGTGGTCAGCCTCATACCAACCTATAAGTCAAGGAATATGAATAATAAATTACATTTAAATATAAAAAAGAACAAAACCTTACAAAAAAATCTATACAAAAAAAGTCAAAAATTTCCTATGCAAAAAATGTAGCAAATGAATACACCAACATTAGAAATCAACATTGCAGATTAGCCGCCACTTCTTCCTGTCCTTGCATACTTCTTTCGTTTCATCCAGAGTCATAACCTTTTTCATACAAGTCCTCCTTTTATTATGACTCTGGATATCCCATTCATTCGCTATTTCAGAGATTTGATCCTTCCATACTTTTCTCGGTCTTCCTCTACCACGACATCCATCTATTCTAGCAACATATACTTTCTTCGTCAATCTTTCATCACTCATTCTCTCCAAGTGCCCGAACCATCTTAACATACTTCTTTTAATCTTCACTTTCACACTTTCCCTTACACCACATTCTTCTCTTACAAAATCATTCCTCACCCTGTCACTTCGTTTTTTCCCAATCATACTTCTTAGATAGTCCATTTCTACTGTATGGACTTTACTAATTTCCCTTTCACTCACCGTCCAGGCTTCACTTCCATACATCAAGGTTGGCACTAGTATACCACCGTGCACCGCCAATCTAACATTTTTTGAGAGATTTTGGTTCCTGGCGATGCAAGCGGTCGCACCCAGTACACACCTGCCTTTCATTATTCTTCTTTCAAATTCACCGGCCATTCTTCCATCTTTTTCAAACTTACATCCCAAATATACAAACTCATTTACAACATCAACATTCATTCCATTAATTTTAAATTCATAATTCATATTTTCATCATCTCTTTCAAAAATCAAAACTTTCGTCTTTCTTGCATTCAACTTCAAATTATTACCTTTCAAAGCTTCGTTCAATCTAGAGAGCATCATTTGCAATTCCACTGCTGAATCAGATACAAGGACTGCATCATCCGCATACAGTAGAACGCTTACTTTGCTCTCTCCTATCATTAATCCACAATCATCAAGTCTAGCATCTCGAACACACTTGTCCATGACTATGTTAAATAGCCATGGGCTCATCACACATCCTTGCCTTACACCCTTAAAAACTTCAAACCATTCACTATACTCACCATCAATACGAATGCAGGCCATACTATTCTCATCGTACTTACGAGTATTTAATAAGATCTTTAATGGGCATCATCTCGTTACAGGACCTTTAGTGACCGGTCTTCGGTAAAGGCTTTAAGAATTTTTCAACCCAGCGAAGAGCATATTTGTAAATATAAATGTTATATTTTTGTGCTCCGCCGGGATCCGAATCCACAACCTTCCATTTACGAGTCCGAAGTGTTGCCACTGGACTACGGACCGTTCAAGATGCCAACGACACGCGGTGCACCTGAGCGGTAACCCATCCAAGTAGCATCCGCGCCCAATGTTGTTTAACTTCGGTGATCTGATGAGAACCGGTGCTTTCAACATGGTATCGTCGTTGTTAGGATATATTATGACGATAGAAAAACTTTCGTCCAAATCTAAACACCACCACCCTGACATTATTTGAAACTCAATAATCTAAGTTGCAATGATGTATCTTTGTTTTTTGATCCCGGACTGAATTTGTCAGACCATGTGACGCAGTTGACGACTGAATGCTATCGGCTTCTGGGCTTTGTCATCAGACGATGTAAACAGTTTACGGAGCCCAGGGCGATGGCGGATGTCTCCGGTCTAAATTAGAGTACGCTGTTGAGGTATGGACACCTTACGTTTGATCTTATTAAGTTTGATCAACCAAATAATTAATTATCATGGAGTTTCTCGATACGAGCAAAATGATACTTAATTTTTTTTTTTTTTAATTGTAAAGATGAACTTTCACAAAGTTACTGCTAAAAAACCTAAATAATATAAAATGATACTTGTTTAATATTTTGTTGATTTTTGTCTGGAAATTTTATTTTAATGATGAAAAGTACAATTACAGACATGTTTTTTTACATATTGCTTTCGAAGAAGGTAATTTATTTTAATTAGATGTTCAGAATAGGTACTAAATGAAAGAAAGGATTCAGATAAACAATGAAACTTAAGAATAAAAATTATACCTCAAGTATAAAACGTTCCGAAAACTCACTTCGATCGCGTTAATCAAAATAATGTATGAAAACTGAATCACTATCGTTTTTCCCATACATTACTGATTGACCTAATCGAGGGGAGTTTGTGTAAGCGTTTTATACTCAAGATAAAAATGAAAACGTAGCATAAAAAATTAACACTTCATAAAATAATTAAAATATGTGAGGGCACATAAAAATTTCAGACAAAAATAAAAAAACTTCAGACAATAAATGAAAGTTTCAAGGAGAACGTCACAGGATCTAGGCAGTCGGGCTGCTGACACAATCGCAGGTTTCACATCCTTGCCGGTCTCTGACATATAACACGCATGGTGCGCAGCCAGCAGTGCCGGGGCATCTGAGGAGAAAACAATCATAGCATACAAAACCAATCACAAATATCTATAATCTCTGTAAACTGTAACTCTTGCTCTGTCGCCATTCCAATAGGGGTGTCCAGAATTTCTGCGGATGTACCTCCATTTTTTCTTTTCGTTGCACACCTCTTTCAACTCATTCATATCGATAACCGTTTCCATACATTTCCATCTTATACATTGGATGATTTATTTGGTGAGCGCTGTTTTTCGTGTCGGCAGATGCAACAAGTACGGACAGGTCTCCTTTTCTGATCTAAGAATTGAAACCTGACCTTATCGTCTTGAGCGCCCTTGGAGTGACTACATCACGAAACGGCGCTATAAAGAAATCACCAACTCATCATCATCATAACATGGTACCGCCAAAAGTTTCTTCTACCCTTAAATATATCCTCAACACCGCAGAGAGACTTTATAGTCACATTTATCGTCGCTAAGTATCGAATGTATGTAAAGAAACCTACGGTTTGCATTCGCATGTATCGCATCCTTGAGCATCAGGTAGAAGTCCAGCGGTAGGACAATTAAGTGAACAGTCTGCGGAGAGAGAAGGGCATCTGTAACGATACATCAAAATCAGAATAATTGTTAATTGCAATAAAATCTACATAGCCAGTTATGTTGCAATAAAACTTACACGTAATGATTTTTTTTTTTACTGAAAAGCGTATATTAAGAACTATCATGGTGGTGCTGGAGTGAAGTTTTCCGGGATCTGTTGCCGTGGTCTGTGGGAGCTGGAGCTTCCGGACGTTTCGCCCATTTCTACGATGGGCTTCTTCAGCGTGAAGTATGATGATGATGAAGATCTTGATGAGAACTGTGATGTCAGTGTGTATGCAATGAGGGCTTATATTTCTACCATCTTGCTTCTACAGTGTGTGTTTGTTGTTTTGAAAGCACCATCTATGAATTTTGAAACCCATCGTAGAAATGGGCGAAACGTCCGGAAGCTCCAGCTCCCACAGACCACGGCAACAGATCCCGGAAAACTTCACTCCAGCATCATCAGCCGGCCGTGTAAGCCTAAATCTCTTATTATCATGGTGGTATTTTGCAACGTTTTGTTGAAGTCCTAACCATTACACCGGTGATGCACGAACTCGCAATAGAAAATACACGATTCCAGACACGACTCCAAGAAAATTTTGGGGTTTTTCGACTTTTTCCACCTAAATAAGTTATTAATTGACTGAATACAAAGTTTCTAACGGCAGTCATTCTTTTATGGACGTCGACGAAACTGTCCGTGCTAGAATATAAAGACTAACCTTACGGGTTGCACTGGCAAAGTTTGCATCCCTGTGCGTCAGTAGTGCAATTGGTCGTGCTACAATCTGTTGACCAACTGGTCATGAAAGAAAAATCTTACAGCATATCTAATCTAATCTAAGTTGCAAAGATATGTTACATTGGAGATTCACATTACATGCATTCTCACAACCAGACACGTACAAGTTCGCGCTTGCACATGCCTCATGTGAACCTACAACATAAAAACCAAATCTCGAATGGACATACACCCTGCAACTCTTGCCGTCCTTCCCTGAGACAGGGGTGACATTGACAAAGTGAATTATTTTTTACACTATGGGTGGTCAGCTTTATACCAACCTATAAGTCAAGGATCTTTCTTGAGTAATTGGCGCTTTTTCTAGAGAAGACCAACCTCGCAAAGGGCTCTTGAGGTGTGATTCACACAAAACGGCGCTCAACAAATAAATCAACAAAATATTTATATTCATTTAAGTATTTATATGGCTATATCCATATTGTACGAGTATGCAGGTACACACCGCGGTGGAATAAAATTGATTTATTATTGATATATTATATTTTTATTGAAACGGCATAAGCTGGTAGATGATTTTAGCTTTACATACGTCATAAGTGGGTTAATTTTTGCAAGAAAGTCGAGTACAGATTCTGTGCAATTTATCCGTTATTGTTAACAGTTGAAAAAACATTAGAATATCATTCACTTTGTTAGGTTTAGTAATTGAAGGTACCTCCCAGGATGTACCTACAGGATATTTACTTCGGCTAGCTATCATCAGCATCACTCTCAGGGCGTGGGGCTCTTTCCTTGTGTTGCTTACTTGTATTTTGGGAAGGGTGGTATATTAAGAGATAAGTTTAACATGAACAAATAAGGGTATATTTACTTTAGTAATATGGGGGGAAAAAGGGGAAATAAGGGAATGCCCCGACCTGCACCTTGTCACTAAAACACTCCCTACTCTGTTGACTGGAGTTTCGAGCTGAAGGCCTTTAGCGTTTTTAAGTGCGAATTTACACGTGTCTGTTTGTGGGCATGCATTTGATATGAGATTTTAATTTTAATATATCTTTGCAACTTAGATTTTAGAATCTAGAATCTAAATTTTTATAGATGGTCATTGAACCCTTTTGTATGCAAACTAGGATTTTGTATGGTGGGTAAACTTTTTAGTTATATTTTGAAAACGTAACGACTGATTATTATTGGTATGTTTAAAATTTTAAGAATCGCAGCCTTTTATCTAATTTTAACCCGTTGACTACCAAGAAAATTGCTTATACATTTTGTATGGAAATTTTTCACTTTGTATGGCGGCTATACTTCTAATTCACTTTTTGGAAAAAATAATGATGGCAATATATAAGTTATCCTTATTTACTTACATTTGTTTAAAATTTTTTTTTTATTAACCCTCTAACTGCCGAGCATTTTTCAATATTTTTTTTCATTTGTATTGCAACTCCCTAAACCGAGATTATGACTATAATCGTTAGATAGCATTATTTTATAAACGGATTCACAGAAAATTTGAGAAAAATCGTTGGAGCCGTTTTTGAGAAAATCGCATTTAAAATTTTCAGCTCTTTGGAAGCCATCTTGAATTTTCAAAAAAGTAAAAAAAAAATGATTACGAACTCAAGTAATAAACTTATTCTTGCTATCAAATCTAAAACAAATTTGAATATCTTGCATGTTAATGGGTTTTTGTAATATTTTCGATTTATAATTTCAGGTCGTGTAAACGGTGCTTTTTATTCAATTTTTCAAAAAAATCATCTTGTAGAAATTTATGGTATCTATAATATTGTAGAACATTATATTTTTGTTGACCCCTTAACTTTCGAGAAAATCCCAATCGTTTGCTTGTTTCATATGGCAACCCATAGACACAGATTAGTAAGAGTGATGCCATAACTAATTTATTAAGTTAAAAACTAATTTATGGCAGTTCTGAATATTTAAGAAAAATTCTTGGAGCCGATTTTGAGAAAAAGGTAATTTTATGTTTTTTTTTGTATCGCAGCCATCTTGAATTTTCAAGTTGGTGTAATGCCATGTTATTAATACTTAATACATGTCCAAAAAAGTTGATGTAGCAAAAATTTGGTATCTCTAGGTCTTATACTTTGGAAAGTGACACACACACACACACACACACACACATACAGACGGACGTTTTTGAAAGATAGTGTGTTTTGGCATGCCCTGCACCAGGACAACTCATTTCCGTGAAAACCTCGAAAATAAATTTTCACACCAAATCAAAACTTTCTTTATAGCCTTCAGCTATAGCAAGACTGACGATCATGTCACCTTATTATATGGGACGAATGTACTATGGCACACAAAAAAGCCATAGAAGCTCTATACCAACGTTACAAGATTTGAGGGAAAATGAACGGCTTTTTGGTGGTGCACTCATTTTACTCTCTAGTGATTTTCGACAAACCTTACCAGTTATACTACGTTCTACATACGCTGATGAACTTAATGCATGTCTCAAACTATCATTTTTGTGGCGACATGTACCTACACAAATTGACTTTGAAGACTAATATGCGCGTTCAACTACAACATGATGCATCCGCTGAACTATTTTCCCAACAATTGTTAGATATCGGAAACGGGAAAATGGCGATTGATGAACCCACACAATGCATCTTATTCCCAAAAAACTTCTGTAAGCTCACAATAAGGACAAGTGAACTGATTCAACAAGTTTTTCCTGATTTAGCGCAAAATTATAAAAAACCTCCAGTGGCTCAATGAACGTGCTATATGAGCAGCCAAAAATAATGATGTCAATGCAATAAATTTCAACATTCAACATGAAATACCAGTCGAAGCGACAACGTACAAGTCGATTGATACAGTAACAAATCATGACGAGGTTGTAAATTATCCAACTGAATTCTTGAATTCACTTGATTGGTCAGGCATGCCGCCGCACATTTTAATATTGAAAATTTGCGTACCCATCATTCTTCTCCGAAACATTACTCCTCCACGACATGAGAAAAAACTCACGGGCTCCATCTATACATTTTATTTATATCGATGGATATAAGGTTCGATTAGAGCCACAGCAATGCGTGGCCGGGTAAAGCCAGTATCCTATAAAAACTTTAAGAAAGTAAATATTTATTTTAAACTATCGAAAGTATGCAGAGAAACTTACGGTTTGCATTCGCATGTATTGCATCCTTGAGCATCAGTTACAAATCCAGTGGTAGGACAACTAAGTGAACAGTCTGAAGGAAGAGAAGGGCAACTGTAACAATACATCAAAATCAGAATAATTCTTAATTGCAATAAAATCTACCTTCTATGAAAAACATATTTTAACAACTGTAACGGAAGTGCATTAATTTTGCAATTATTTAAATTAAACTATCGAAAGCATGCAGATAAACTTACGGTTTGCATTCGCATGTATTGCATCCTTGAGCATCAGTTACAAATCCAGTGGTAGGACAACTAAGTGAACAGTCTGAAGGAAGAGAAGGGCATCTGTAACAATACATCAAAATCATAGTAATTGTGAATTGCAATTAAACCTACATTCTATGAAAAACATATTTTTACAACCGTAACGGAAGTGCATTAATGTTGCAATTATTTATAGTAAACTATCAAAAGCATGCATATAAACTTACGGTTTGCATTCGCATGTATTGCATCCTTGAGCATCAGTTACAAATCCAGTGGTAGGACAACTAAGTGAACAGTCTGAAGGAAGAGAAGGGCATCTGTAACAATACATCAAAATCAGAATAATTGTTAATTGCAATTAAACCTACATTCTATGAAAAACGGGAAGGTGGTATTTTTCAACGCTTCGTTGAAGCTCTATAAATGGCCATTATACAGGTGATGCACAAACTCACAATGGAAAATACACGATTCCTAATTATTAAAGTCACCAGCTCCAACTGTGAAACCCTATAAAAACCTTTAGAAAGTAAATAAGGTTTTTAGTTGTGTACATTCTGCTCTTGTTGAAATCCGTTTTAAAAGACTCTTGACTTTTCTTAAAATAAATTAATATCAGTTGACATTTTATAAGAACTCACGGATTGCAAGCGCATGTTCGGCATCCTCTCTCGTTAATGGCAAAGCCAGAAGTTCCACAAGTCAACGTACATTCTGCGGGTAATTCAGGACATCTGGAAATAAAAACTGTTGATCAGTCAATAAACAAAGGTTAACTACAAGTGTAATCTTTAAAATAAATTCAAGATGGCTTCCGAAGACCTGAAAATTCCAAATGCAATTTTCTCAAAAACGGTCTCAACGATTTTCTTTAAATTTTCCAATTCATTTTTCTTTAAATATTGCGCAATGGTTCAAACTATTCCATAGCACTTTTATAGCGACGAAGACTGAAAAAGTAAAGAAAAGTGTAGAATAAATCTCATTTGAAATTTTCAGCTGTTCGGGAGCGATCGTGAATTATATAAAAAGCGAAAAATTACAAGTTACTTGTTATTTATAATTAACCAAAAACAAATTCAAAAACATGCTTTTTTATGTGTTTTTATTATCGTCGCTACTAAGATTAAAGACAAACACAGAAATAGCTTTAAAAACACTTTTCATGTTTTGATTAAAGCAAGAAAGTAGAGTGCAGTTCCCTGTGCAATTTATTTATTCGTTTTTTCAAAATCTTAAACATGGATCAAAGCTTACGCCTTACTGATCAAAATGTTAACTTAACTTTAATCATAATCAGGTTAAAAAATAATCGATACAATCAGTATTAAGTTGAAACAATGTCAAGTTAGAAATACCTTTCAATCATTTTTTTTTTACATTATTGGTTACAATTGTTCTAAAGTTATTAAATAAAACGAGATGTATGTTTATAAATACCCAATTTCCCATAGTTACGTTATAATTACGACTTATCACGGTTGGAAACGTCACAGAACTAACGATAAATCAATAAAAGAGTATTGTTTACACGTGTGAAATATGACTAATTCAGTTACGCCGGGACTTCCCGACAAAAATCTTAAAAAAATACATAAGGTTATTTATTATTTATATTGTGCTCCAACGTCGCGTTGCATAAGGTAATATTTAGACTCCCCTAAGGCGTTTGGTATAGATTTGTAAAGCGCATGCGCGTGGACGTTGATTTTTGTATCCTACGACCTACAAAAAATCGTCACTAATCCATACAAAGGAAGTTGGGTGATCCGAATGACGATCACCGTATTCAAGAAGTACGAGTGCATTCTCCCGAGGCTGAGCGCGGGCGCATAAATGGGGGAAGAGGCCCCTCCCTCCAATACATTGATTAGCGAAGACCCGAACCTTAAAATAATGATTGAACTATTTCTCGCATGGGAAAAAATCTTTACTCACTGTGTATAGCGCTATGTGTACTTCGCCTAAACCTTTAAGTATTTGAAAAATATTCCTGTTTATTTCTCATATTTTGCTTCTTATAAAAAGTAATTATTTTTCCAAATTTATCCATAGGGGTATTCCCTTACATCTCCCAACGACGGACCGCCACTGATTTTACGTATAAGATATTTGCTTACCGTCAAAATGCCCTCAACAACACTAAAGTTATTTATGGTAACCATGGAGATACGTTGCTATAGTAACGAAATCATAACTTCAATAACTGGTGCTTTACGTCGCGTCGTTAGGAACTAAATAAAATTTTATCCCGCTCTATATGATTTTTTATCTCCATGCTTATACAAGTATTTTTTTAAATCAAAGCGTTGTGCTTACGCATAAAACGTGAATTCAAAAAATTACACGGGAATAAACTTACGGGACACATTCACAAGTCTTGCATCCAGTGTTGGCATCGTTTGCATATCCATCGGGGCAATAGCTTAAGCATAATACCTTTGGGCATCTAAAGCAAACAAAAATGTCAAATATTTTTCAGGGTTTGGTGGTTTACACAGTGAAAGTCCATTGTATAATTAATCAAATAAATATACTGTTTTAATTCACTTTTTTATTATTTTATTTTAAATATGTCTAACAGTTTTCGCCTAAAAAGGCATCATCAGGACAATGACAATGACAAATCAAAATTAAATTATCTTCTTCTTCATCTCCCTTCACATTAAATAGAAATATAATTATTTACGTATAAATGTAAAATCCAAATTAATAAACAGTAATAGACAATATAATTATTTAGGTATAAATGTACAATCCAAATTAATAAACACATATAAATGTTTAACCAAATTGCAAATATATAATAAAATTGTAACATGTTTAGGTATAAGTTTAAAGTCAAATTAATAAATTTTTGTTGTCAAAAATTTATTTACAAATGTACCGGTTTCTGAAGTAGTGGATATTGTTGATCCAAAATTTGGTTGATAAGTATATTGATTCTTTAAAAAATAAACAAATTATGGATTTACTGAGACTATGACTATGATATGATATATATGATATGATATATGATATGATATATGATATGATATGAATATGATATACTGAGACTGAGACTACTTTACTGAGACCTTATAGATGCATGAATCAAAATTATTTTATGTTTAATGGTAAATTTTATAACATTTTAAATTCATTACCTATGGGTAATCAATTATCTCCTCTTTAAAGTAATATTTATATGGATTGTTTTGAATGTAATTAATTTTCTTCAAACCATCAATTATTAAAATGTGTGTCTTGTTATTACAGATATGTGGATGATATTTTTTGCATATGGACAGGTTCCAAAAGACAGTTAGACCTTTTTTTAAATTTCATGAATTCCTTTAATAAATCTTTACAATTCACTTTAGAAATTGAACAGGAGGGTATTTAAATTTTTTTAGATATTAGTATTCAAATCATAGATCAGAAGTTTAAATTTGGTATATTCAGGAAGCCTACGTATACAGACACAGTAATTCATGCATCATCTAATCATCCAGTCTCACAAAAAATGTTGGCCTTTCATTCTATGATACATAGAATGAAAGTGCTAGCTTTAGATAAAGATGAGTACGATAAGGAATATTATATATATAAAAGTATTATGGATATTGCTGTTAATAATGGTTATAAAGAAAATATAGTTGCACAAATTATCAACAAGTATGATCGCCAGGACCTCTATACACAATTCATATATCCTATCATAGCTAAAAGCAACAATGAGTCCTGGCGAAAGTGCCTATTTGTTAATAATAATTTGTCGTATAAAATTCAGAAAATTTTAAGAAATAATTTTAATTTCGCCTTTTATACAAACTTTAATTTACATAAATTATTATTTAACAATAAAGACAAAATTGATAGACTTGAATTGGGGGGGGGGTATATAAAATTAATTGTAATCAGTGTGATGCTGTATATATTGGAGAGACAGGGAGATCTATACAAACAAGAATTAAAGAACATTCCAGAGCGTTCAGGGGTTTATCCGCACACTCTGAGATGGCAGATCATTGCATTGGTGAAGGTCATACGTTTGACATTACTAGTGTAGAGATAATGCATTCGGAGTGTAGTGTGAGTAGACTTTTGGCACTGGAAGCATTAGAAATCCATAAAAATAAGAGTGCAAACTTGATGAATGTGCAGATTACATATGTTTCTCCATTGTTACAGTAATAATTAACTTTAATAATTTATTTTAAAATTTGACTGTCATAGTGATTTTTAGTTTATATATGCATTGAACAATTTATATTATATTTTGCTATTTGGATTATACATTTATGGGTTAATTTATACATTTGACAATTTATATTATGAGCTTTACAATTAATTGTGCAATTTACAATTTTATTATACATTTTACAATTTTAGTGGAAAATTGTATTTGTTTTTTATTTAATTTGACTGTAAATTTATACCTAAACATTTTACAATTTTACTATATATTTTATAATTTTACTATACATTTTACAATATTGGTTAAACATGTATAGTTGTTTTATTAATTTGACTTTAAACTTATACCTAAACATGTTACAATTTTATTATATATTTGCAATTTGGTTAAACATTTATATGTGTTTATTAATTTGGATTGTACATTTATACCTAAATAATTATATTGTCTATTACTGTTTATTAATTTGGATTTTACATTTATACCTAAATAATTATATTTCTATTTAATGTGAAGGGAGATGAAGAAGAAGAGAATTTAATTTTGATTTGTCATTGTCATTGTCCTGATGATGCCTTTTTAGGCGAAAACTGTTAGACATATTTAAAATAAAATAATAAAAAAGTGAATTAAAACAGTATATTTATTTGATTAATTAATTAAAAATGTCAAACTCCACAAAAAAAATGTACTTCAAGAATAACTTCAACATAATTAATGACTCACGGTCTACATTCACACGTTTGGCAGCCTTTAGCATCGAGCACGTAGCCTGTTGGACAGCTGGTGGGGCAAGAGATTCTTGGGCATCTGGAATAATGGAAAATCTGTCCGTCACCATTGACTAAAACGTTGGTGTGAGGTTGAATTTTAGTAATGTTCAATGGCAATGTTCACAAGGATCACAAGGTCGGCAGGAGTTGCACGGTGTTTGTTCATTTGAGATTCGGGTTTTTATATTGTAGGTCCACATGCGGCATGTTTAAGCGCGAACTTATACGTGTCTGTTTGTGAAAATGTATATAATGCGAATCTTTAATGTTATATATATTTGCAATTTAGATTAGATTAGATTAGATTTTAAAAATAACACCCGTACTTCTGAAAAATTGTAAAGAATTAGTCTTTATTTAAGGTGAGGATCTTTTTTTATAATCACACATGTAGCATTTCAAGAAGAAATGAGATGTTTTCCCCTCGGGAGCAGGGAAACTGCCACATCGAGTAAATTGATTGGCGTTCGGCTGGTCACCTGACCTATGAGAATATATAGGTTTCAATAACGTAATATGAAGTTGCTCTATACGAACATCTTTGTTGCCTTTCGAAATACTTTGTTGGATATGATAAGTTATTATGTGTATCTTTCTGATTTGTGTTATAAGGAAAGCTTTTGGGCTGTAAGAAATACTTACGGTACACAGTCGCATGTTTGACAACCATTGCCATCGACCAGATATCCAGTTGGGCAAGCATTGTTGCAGGAAGGTTGAGGGCAGCTGCAAGAAAAATCAAAATGTCAATATTATTTTCTTGCTTAAACATAAAAAAGGATAATGCAAAGATGCATTTTGTAAATTGATCATACGGAGGGGGTGGTCAACCGTATCTCAACTTATCTGATGGTATATACATAAATCCATCAGTGGCTTGGCTCCACCTTAACTGACTGAGATGATTAAACCCGTTGAGATGGTTGTTGCTTTTTTTTTTTTTTTAAATAGATTTGTGAAGATGAATGCATGCAATTCACCAACCTATTCTGCCTGGACATACCAAACACGCTAGAAAGATCAGCCCGCTTGGCCCCCTCGGCCATAACACTGACATAACGTAACGTAACGGCTTTTTCTCTAGTCAGCCTTTCTGATGCTTCCCAGGGCCACTCGTCCAGCTCCACGGCAGGGCGGATCCTCATTGGCATTGGCGGACAGCGTGTTTGCCATGCCTGCCCTTATCTAATCTAATCTAATCTTAGTTGCAAAGATATGTTACATTGGAGATTCACATTACATGCATTCTCACAACCAGACACGTACAAGTTCGCGCTTGCACATGCCTCATGTGAACCTACAACATAAAAACCAAATCTCCAATGGACATACACCCTGCAACTCTTGCCGTCCTTCCCTGAGACAGGGATAACATTGGCAAAGTGAACCATTTTTACAGCATGGGTGGTCAGCCGCATACCAACCTATAAGTCAAGGAACATACATGACAAATAACATTTTTAAATCAATAAATAATAATATATATGGACAACAGAAAACAAATTCCAATTTAACAAACCCTAGCCGCCAACATTACAGATCAACCGCCATTTCTTTCTGTCCTTACATACTTCTTTCATTTCCTCCAGAGTCATAACCTTCTTCATACAGGATCTTCTTTTATTATGACTCTGGATATTCCATTCATTCGCAATTTCGGATATTTGGTCCATCCATACCTTTCTCGGTCTTCCTCTACCACGACATATTTCTATTCTACCAACATATACTTTCTTCGTCAGTCTTTCCTCATTCATTCTCTCCATATGCCCAAACCATCTTAACAAACTTCTTTTAGCCTTCACTTTCACACTTTCTCTTGCACCACATTCTTCACTTACAAAATCATTCCTCACCCTGTCACTCCGTTTTTTCCCAATCATACTTCTTAGAAAGTCCATTTCAACAGGATGGACTTTACTAATTTCACTTTCATTCACCGTTCAGGCTTCGCTTCCATACATTAAGGTGGGTAAAAGTATGCCACTGTGTACCGCCAATCGAGCATTTTTAGCAGCCCTAAAAGATGAAACGATAGCTTGACATCATCATCGCAAGATTCATGAGCAGATGCCAAGTTTTAATGGAGGTCCCAATATTTACATCACTAAAATAATGCAAATGAATGCGTTTGCATCCAAAAGGTAAAAACAATAAGATGTAGTACTCACGATTTGCATGTGCAAGTTTGGCAGCCAGTGACACTATCAATGACGTAACCAAGGGCGCAGCTTGTGGTGCAGTCTACTAAAGGACAACTAAAAAACAATATATAAGTATATTATATATATATATGAATAAAAAACATCATAGCTCGGAAAACTTATTTCTCAAGAATATTTTAAATGGAAATATAAAAATAAGTCGAAACAAATTTCACATCCAAATTTCTCTCTCAACAAGTCTAAGTAGTCACAAGTCTAAGTTGTCACCTGTCTAGGTAGTCACGTTGATTTGGAGAGAGAAACTTACATTTATTATAATAATCTAATCTAAGCTGCAAGGATATAATATATCATTTAAGATTTATATTAAATGCATTCCCACAAGCAGACATGTATAATTTTGCGCTAACACATGCCGCATGTGGACCTACATTATAAAAACCCAATCTCAAATGAACATAAGCCCTGCAACTCTTGCCGTCCTTCTCTGAAACAGGGGTGACATTGGCAAAGTGAACCATTTTTTACAGTATGGGTGGTCAGCCACATACCAACCTATAAGTCAAGGAACAATAATAAAAATAATATTAGGATTATTTATTTGGTGAGCGCTCTTTTTGTGTGTATCACACCTCAAGAGCCCTCTGCGAGCTTGGTCGTCACTGTAGAAAGCGCCAATTCTAAAGCAAGACCCAGTTGTTGTAAGGTTGGATAGACCTTTCAATGACCGGTCTTTGGTACAGGCTTATGAAATTTTCAACCCAGCGAAGAGCACATTGGGAAATATAAATGGTACCTATATTTTTTGCGCTCCGCCGGGATCCGAATCCAAGTCCGAAGTGTTGCCACTGGACTACGGGACGGTCCAAGAAATGCCAACAACACGCGATAACCCATCCAGGTAGCATCCGCGTCCAATGTTGCTTAACTTCAGTGATCTGATGAGAACCGGTGCTTTCAACATGGTATCGTCGTTTTATAGGGTGTACATTGGTTACCACCTAGCCGGATGATATCACAATTTATAAATATTTTTCGGCTTTTACGGCCGGCTTCAGATGTTGAGTAGGTATAGTTCTTTTGGTCTTACGGATCTTGACTGCGGTACATTGCTATGTCTTTCGCTATTACAAATATATGTGTAACTGCTTCAAAGCTTTATCCGGTGATATGATTTAGATCACTTTCGTCTTTTTATATCTCTAATCAAACAATTTATCTCTGGCTTTTTGGTTGACGCTACATTTTGAATTTAGAAAAAAATATTTTGAATTTTGAACAAGTGATTCAAATGTGTATCACTCACGGTCTACAAGAGCATGTTTTGCATGCTTGTGCGTCGGTCACGTAGCCAGTAGGGCACGAGTTGGTGCAGGTTACCGTTGGACAACTGGAAACAAAAAGCGAAAAACGTTAAACTATTTTTCGTACAAAATCCCGAGTACAAAACATAAGTTCAAACTCAAAAACAACAACGAGCTTATTGGTCAAACCATTAGCTTAACTATGTAATGTAGTTTGTATTTAATATAATATATTATGTCAGTACCTATCACTTGAGAGGTACTTTTTGAAATAATTAGCAGCTGCAGGATTTTTATTGATTGCATCTCTATGCGACTGGGTGGAGAAGTATTATTGTCGCCTGGATATCCTGCAGCCGCTCTAACACTACAAAAAGGAAGTGAACCAGCTCACACGTTTTTTCAGATTTTGAGAGTTCTTCTTGTACCACTTGTGAATTTTGGAGATTGTTATCGCATCGCCAACATAGAGTTCAAATAAACAAAAATCGCTGAGAGTAATCAACGCGTCGGAGCAGAAAAGTTGGCCGTTGAGGAGCTGCATTCCGGACCAGGGTAGTCTTGAGCGTCAGTTCTCAGGATTCATCCAGGTGCTTAGTGAGTGCAGTATTTGCTATTTTCTGCAGTTGCTGTAATTTCCTTTGAGCTTCAATCGTCCAGGCTATTTACACGTATGGCGATACAACTTATCAAAAAGTAAGTAAAAAATCCATGTACTGTGGGCCCTTCTGATATATATATACATATGCATATAGACGGTGAGCATGAAGAGTCGCTGAGAATACTTATTTGCTTGTGGGCATTAAATATGAATCTTATATGATTATATGGCTTGACAGCTTAAAATATGATTTTTTTTTAATTTGGGAACATAAATGTCTTACGGCTTGCATTCACATGTCTGGCATCCTTTGCTATCTACTTGGCATCCATTTGGGCAATTGGTGGTGCACGTCTTGGTCGGGCATCTGTATAAAAAATGTTGAACAAATTGTGTGAAAAAAACATATTTCTATATCAAAATAAATAAAAGCCGACATTATTAAACAAAAAATATTAAACATTAGTTTTATATTTGAAATGATGATTTAGGAATGAATGGGTAAAAAAAGAATGTAATTTGAAAGAGGATGTGAAAGTTAAAGTACAAAAGAATGTGATGAGATGGTTTGGGCATGTGGAAAGAATGAATGATGATAGACTGACAAAGTATGTATACAAAGAAAGTGTGAAAGGAAAAAGAGGGAAAGGACTACCGAGAAAAGTATGGAGTGATCAGATTGAGGAGATTGAATTGGAGAAGAATGGGATACACAAAGTGAGCGTAAAAGAAGAAAATGCATAAAAAAGGTGATAGATATGAAGGAATTGATTGAGGTATGTCAGGATAGGAAAAATGGAGGCAACTCTGCAGAGGCTCTGGCCACCCCTAGCGGAATCGCTCCCCCAGTTCTTGTTTACCGTATACGCCAATCTTATCAAATATGACTTTTTCATGCAGTTGTCTTAAGAATCAAATTCTACACAATCTGAGCTAAGAAAAACCGTAAAACTCGATAATGTGAGAGTTCTTTTAAATATTAATAATATAAATTTCTTGTTTTCATAAGACACATTGGTCCAGTACACATGCTAACATTGCTCATGTAAAATTTTCTCAATGGCGTTTACGGTAAACAAGAACTAAGGCAGCGGAATGGCGACAGAGTTACAGTTTAAAGGTACTGTAAAGATCTGACTCTATCCACGTTCGTTTATACATGCGTATTTCTATACACAATATTATATATCTTTCTATGACACTTAAAGACTTGAGACAAAAAAAGTACCCTGTAATAAAAAAAACCCTGAGTTGCCTTTGACTCACATGCATTGTGGGGTTGGATTCAGTTTTTTATTCTGTATCCGCGAGTGACGTATCTTTTCTGTGTAAAATCATTAGATAAAATCAGAAATGGCTTTTTAATATTTGATATTTTTATTTAGTGATGTATAAAAGTCGTGTATGTTCCTTGACTTATAGGTTGGTATGCGGCTGACCACCCATGCTGTAAAAATGGTTCACTTTGCCAATGTTACCCCTGTCTCAGGGATGGACGGCAAGAGTTGCAGGGTCGATGTCCATTGGAGATTTGGTTTTCATGTTGTAGGTTCACATGAGGCATGTGCAAGCGCGAACCTGTACGTGTCTGGTTGAGAGAATGCATGTAATGTGAATCTTTAATGTAACATATCTTTGCAACTTAGATTAGATAAGATTAGATTAGATTACCCTCATCATATTCTCCTTTCACAGTTAAATCACATTCATCTTTACCAAAAACCTCATTAAAACAATATTTCCATCTCTTTTTTACATGGTCTTTATTCCACAGAAAGTCTCCGCTGACATTTTGATTCCTGGAGTTGTGGACCTACAATTTTCGTTGTTTTGTCTCACCCAGCTCCAAAACATTTTTTTTTTATCAGAGAAGTCATTCTGTGCTCTTTCACTCAATTTTTCTTCAATTCTTCTCTTACTCATTTGAACTTCATTCTTCGTTAGCCATTTTTTCGCCTTATATTTGGTCTCTTACACTTTATTCTATTTATCATTAACCTATTTTACATATGTAGCTCTCTTTCTTCTCTTTCACTGCTTGTTTAACCTTATTATTCCACCATTATTTGCCATTTCTATCCCCAATCGTAACTTCTCCACTTATTTTATTTGCGCTTGCAACCAAATATGTTTTAAATGTTTTCCACATTTTTTCTACGCATGCATTCTTCACAAGTTTCTTGCATTCATCCGATTTCAAAATCTGGCTTACTTCAGCTTCAAAAGCATTCCTTACATTTTCATGTACCGCCAATCGAGCATTTTTAGCAGCCCTAAAAGATGAAACGATAGCTTGACATCATCATCGCAAGATTCATGAGCAGATGCCAAGTTTTAATGGAGGTCCCAATATTTACATCACTAAAATAATGCAAATGAATGCGTTTGCATCCAAAAGGTAAAAACAATAAGATGTAGTACTCACGATTTGCATGTGCAAGTTTGGCAGCCAGTGACACTATCAATGACGTAACCAAGGGCGCAGCTTGTGGTGCAGTCTACTAAAGGACAACTAAAAAACAATATATAAGTATATTATATATATATATGAATAAAAAACATCATAGCTCGGAAAACTTATTTCTCAAGAATATTTTAAATGGAAATATAAAAATAAGTCGAAACAAATTTCACATCCAAATTTCTCTCTCAACAAGTCTAAGTAGTCACAAGTCTAAGTTGTCACCTGTCTAGGTAGTCACGTTGATTTGGAGAGAGAAACTTACATTTATTATAATAATCTAATCTAAGCTGCAAGGATATAATATATCATTTAAGATTTATATTAAATGCATTCCCACAAGCAGACATGTATAATTTTGCGCTAACACATGCCGCATGTGGACCTACATTATAAAAACCCAATCTCAAATGAACATAAGCCCTGCAACTCTTGCCGTCCTTCTCTGAAACAGGGGTGACATTGGCAAAGTGAACCATTTTTTACAGTATGGGTGGTCAGCCACATACCAACCTATAAGTCAAGGAACAATAATAAAAATAATATTAGGATTATTTATTTGGTGAGCGCTCTTTTTGTGTGTATCACACCTCAAGAGCCCTCTGCGAGCTTGGTCGTCACTGTAGAAAGCGCCAATTCTAAAGCAAGACCCAGTTGTTGTAAGGTTGGATAGACCTTTCAATGACCGGTCTTTGGTACAGGCTTATGAAATTTTCAACCCAGCGAAGAGCACATTGGGAAATATAAATGGTACCTATATTTTTTGCGCTCCGCCGGGATCCGAATCCAAGTCCGAAGTGTTGCCACTGGACTACGGGACGGTCCAAGAAATGCCAACAACACGCGATAACCCATCCAGGTAGCATCCGCGTCCAATGTTGCTTAACTTCAGTGATCTGATGAGAACCGGTGCTTTCAACATGGTATCGTCGTTTTATAGGGTGTACATTGGTTACCACCTAGCCGGATGATATCACAATTTATAAATATTTTTCGGCTTTTACGGCCGGCTTCAGATGTTGAGTAGGTATAGTTCTTTTGGTCTTACGGATCTTGACTGCGGTACATTGCTATGTCTTTCGCTATTACAAATATATGTGTAACTGCTTCAAAGCTTTATCCGGTGATATGATTTAGATCACTTTCGTCTTTTTATATCTCTAATCAAACAATTTATCTCTGGCTTTTTGGTTGACGCTACATTTTGAATTTAGAAAAAAATATTTTGAATTTTGAACAAGTGATTCAAATGTGTATCACTCACGGTCTACAAGAGCATGTTTTGCATGCTTGTGCGTCGGTCACGTAGCCAGTAGGGCACGAGTTGGTGCAGGTTACCGTTGGACAACTGGAAACAAAAAGCGAAAAACGTTAAACTATTTTTCGTACAAAATCCCGAGTACAAAACATAAGTTCAAACTCAAAAACAACAACGAGCTTATTGGTCAAACCATTAGCTTAACTATGTAATGTAGTTTGTATTTAATATAATATATTATGTCAGTACCTATCACTTGAGAGGTACTTTTTGAAATAATTAGCAGCTGCAGGATTTTTATTGATTGCATCTCTATGCGACTGGGTGGAGAAGTATTATTGTCGCCTGGATATCCTGCAGCCGCTCTAACACTACAAAAAGGAAGTGAACCAGCTCACACGTTTTTTCAGATTTTGAGAGTTCTTCTTGTACCACTTGTGAATTTTGGAGATTGTTATCGCATCGCCAACATAATCATCAGCTGCATATCCAGTGGTATCACAATTAAGTGTACATGAAGATATAGAAGGGCATCTGTAACAATACATAAAAATCAGAATAATTGTTAATATACAATATAATCTACATTCTATGAAAAACATATTTTAAGAACCGTAAAGGTGGTGCATTAATTTTGCAAGTCTTTCTTTTAAGCTATCGAAAGTATGAAGATAAACTTACGGATTGCATTGGCATGTATTGCATCCTTGAGCATCAGTTACAAATCCAGAGGTAGGACAAGTAAGTGAACATGAAGAAAGAGAAGGGCATCTGTAACAATACATCAAAATCAGAATAACTGTTAATTACAATATAATCTATATTCTATGAAAAACATATTTTAAGAACCGTAAGGGTTCGCCATACCCATAATGTAAAAATGGTTAATTTTGCCAATGTCACCCCTATTTTAGGGAAGGTCGGCAAGAGTTGCAGAGCTTATGTTCATTTGAGATTGGGTTTTTATTTTATAGGTCCACACATGGCGCGAACTTTTACATGTCTGCTTTTGGGAATGCATTTAATAAAAATCTTAAATGATATATATCTTTGCAGCTTAGATTTAGATGAAGATACCTTAATCATATCGCTTTCACTCGTAGTCCTTTTCAGTATTAAATTATTATTTAATACTAGTAGAATTGAATACTCTCAGTAGTCCACATTTTAATTTTTATTTAATTATGTCAACTAAAATTGTTAACAACTTACTCTCGACATTCACAAGTATCGCATCCTTGAATATCTTGCAGGAATCCATTACTACAACTGCATTCTGAAGGCAAAACTGGGCAACTGAAACAATTGCAGTACAAATTCTAATATTTTGGATGGTTGGTGCATTAACACTGTGAAAATTCATCTTTTATTAGTTATTAAAAAATCTTGTTTTATTTTCACTTTTTTTATTATTTGTATAAAGGACAAACGTTTTCCACTACTTCGTAGTCATCATCAGGTGATAAAAAAATTATAATATTTGTCAGAAGGTACACTAGAAAGTCACAAAATTAAAATAGGTAAATAAAATAGGTAGGTATTTAACCATTGTTTAAAAATTAAAAATTAAAAATATTCAAAACAATACACATAGATATGAAATAGTCTAAGTTATAAAAATAATCGATTGTTGAAAAAATATTATTGTTGATATTATATAAAAAAATTTAGATTGGTATAAAATTGTTATTGGAATTTCTATAAAAAGGAAGAAGAGACTATTATTATGTAGGGAATGAACAAATCATAATTATTTCTAAATATTGTAAATAAATTCAAAAGTTATAATATATATATTTTTTAAAATAAATTATTACTAGGTACATAGTTATTTATACAATTTTATGTTGGGAGAAATAAAGAATATAAAAAAAAAAACAAAAAAACAAAAAACTGAGAATTTATATGGGGGTAGCGTCATTCATGTATTGCTATTTGCCAATAGTGGAGAGACAGGAGGGATTTGAATGTTTACTACATTTTTCAAATATTTTTGTATATACATAGCTTCGAAAGCCATCAGCCGCTTGCCAACAACAAATTTTAACGTTTATTGTAGCAGTGCGGCCGAGGCAGCTAGTACATCTGAAGACGAAAAATCAAAAGTTTACGTAGTCGGTGAAGCTAGTACAAGTACAAGTGAAAAAACAAATTGAAGTGAATAAGCAAAGCCAGTTGATGAAGGTAGCACTGCTTAATAAACGAGCTCAGTGTTACGGTTCGAACACCCTGTCACATGAAGTGTGACATGAAATTTACCATCTGCAGGGCCGAGAATCGTACGCGTCTATTTTTTTATATCAGGCTAGCCAAGCCACCCTCACGCAGGATCCAACCAATGAGGATCTTGTATTAAAATCAATATTGGCGTCACCCAAAAGTGGATAAATAGACCCCACGAGGGAAGGAAGGCCACAGTTGAACCTTTACGATCTTGCTTTCAGCATCTTCTGTCCGTTGATTATTCACTTATTCAGATTCAGGGTCGCTTGTCAATAAATTCATTTTAATTCATATTAATTGTTTTTTTTAATACAATTAACCACTCGACCAATCCAGTTATAAAATTCATACGAACAAATTTAACCGAAGAAGCAAGATCCCCTAAGGAGCAAGTTGAAATGAAGAAGCAAGTACAACTGAAAAAATGGTGCAACTTTAGAAACTACATATTGTTACGATTCTTGGTTCGGATAATTTTCAAATAAAACTACTCTACTTTTTACTCATTTAATTTTACACGTTTAAATTTATTTTTACAAAGGCACTCTCAATTATTTCATAACACTGGTTTTACTTCACTGGTTGAATTTGTTCGATGTATTGGTGAAGATCGCAGATGACTGACTCCTTGTGCAAGCAACTTGCACCCTTTTTATACTAAGAAGATGGAACATAACAATATGAAGTACTACATAAGAAACAGTGCAAGTGAATAACAAGCTTAACGGAAGAAGAATGTACGCTTGATTAAGAAACTAGCATTACTCAAAAACAATACAAATGAAGAAGCTAGTACAACTAAAAAGCAAGTATGTAGATGGGTACAACTGAACAAAGACGTATATCTGAAAAATCTAGCCTCACTGAAAACCTACAGAAACAAGTACATACAATTGGAGAAGTAAATTAAGTGTAACTGAGAAAATAATGCAAACATCAAAATTGATTGAAGAAGCTAATGCAAATGAGACAACTAGTACAAATGAAGAAGCGAGTATAAATGAGTTAATTTAAAAAAAACACTGAGTCATCAAAGACGATTTGTCTAGCTTATGCTAGTCAGCGACAAAGAAAACGGTCTGGAAGTGTAAAATATTTATTTGGCTATTTAGCCATTTATAAATCTAAGGTAATGAAATGTTTACAAATTTACGAAGTGCATCCATCTTACAAATATTTATTTTAAACTATCAAAAGTATGAAGATAAACTTACGGATTGCATTGGCATGTATCGCATCCTTGAGCATCAGTTACAAATCCAGAGGTAGGACAAGAAAGTGGACATGAATCAAGAGAAGGGCATCTGTAACAATACATCAAAATCAGAATAATTGCTAATTACAATATAATCTATATTTTATTTTGCATTGTTTGTGTATTAATAATAAATAACAAATGAGAAAAGACGCCATATTGGAATTAGCTATAGCATAAAACGTATGCTCCCCAAGATTGGCTAACAAAAATATCGTTTCTATTAGACTATTTTCTTGCTAAAGCATATTTCAAAATACCGTTTTTAAGATTTTGGTGGTGGAAGTGGCCGGGGGTGCGCGGGTCTGTGCAAGAGTGAAATGAAAGATCGGAGATGCGCGGGCGCGGGCGGTAGTATCGCTGCGGCCTTGGAAGAGTGCATGTGTTACGTCAAAATTCACCATGGATCAACGCGTAAGTTGGGAGATGTATCACTTTACACGAAAATCTATACATTTGGATTTTTCGTTTTAGTCTTGCGTTAAAACTCTTGTCACAACATGCATACCGTAATATAAAAGTACATAAATTGGGAAATTTTCTATCTATTGTATTTTTCTTCACATCATTATAATATATAAAAAAGGACAGGGTATTTGCGTCTGTTTTAATCGAATTTGCAAAATACTACATAAAAATGTTTTCCGTTGCTTAAGTCAACCTGCTGGTTTGATTAAGGAGCTCAATTTACATGTTGATTAAATAATATTTTATTACTTGGAGATACATAATATTATTGTTTCTGATTCTAGAGTTTTTTATAAGCGTTTTTAAATTGAAACTGGTAGGTACGTACCTTCTTACAGAGTTTATTTTTGTTTCAGTTTTCTCGAATTGCAAAAATAATGGACTTAGCCGCTAATAACATGGCAAGCATGTCTCAAAACCATATTGAAGCTGCAATTGAACGAACAGAAGAAAATAGTAATATAATCGAAGACAGCTACGGATATCATACAAACAAAACCGATGTAAATGCGCCTAAGGACCTGGATGATCTGAGACTCAAAGATTCATCCAGCGATGAAGATTTTGGATCATGTAGCAGTGATGATTACATTTGCGCTACCGAATCTTCCTCATCCACTGATGAAGGAACACCGGTGAAGAAGAAAAAAAGGGTCAAATCAGCGAGGAAACATATTCTCGTCCCAGAAACACCGTCGCCAAATGATGAGAGCTTATCGGAGAATGCTACCCCTGGTTGCTCTTTCTGGCTTTAGCCAGAAAGAAAAAAGAAGAAAAACAGAAGCAGTCAAAAATAAAGAAGACAAGATAGAGAAAAGAGACAAAAATTTCGCAACACTGGCTTGGAATACCAGTCAACTTCAGGAAAAACTAAGAACAGTCGGGTATTGCGTGATTTAGACAACTGTCGCAAGAAGTGTCAGGAGAGGCTGCCATTGCACGTAAGAAAACATGTTTTCAATACATATTGGAGTTTAGGGAGTTATGAGAAGAGAACCGGATATATGGCGAAATCTATTGAAGTTTGCCGAAAGAAAACGTCAAAATCTTCACCAAAGAAAAAACGCAACGTCAGCTTTAGATACTTCGTTCATAGTTCTGATCACACAAAACATCTAGTTTGCAAAGGATGTTTTTTGAAGACTTTCGATGAAAGTCACAAATATCTTTAAACTATTTGCGAAAAACTACGGAATAATGGTGGTCACCTTCCACCACGTCAACGTAAGGTAAGTAAGTCGATTCCTGATTTCAAACTAGATGAAATAAAAGCTCATATTGCCTCTTTTCCTTGCACAGAAAGCCACTACGGCCGAAACAAAACGACTAAGAAGTTTTTGAATTCTGAACTCAACTTAAAAGTTATTTATAATTTGTATAAACTGAAGACTGACACTCCAGTTAGCAAAACCATTTTTAAAAATGTATTCGATACCATGAATTTGGCTTTCAAAACGCCATCAGTTGATACTTGTTCAAAATGTGACAGCATAGATATGAAACTAAAGTACGCATCTGAGACACAGGCTGCAAATTTGACAAAGACCCTGGAAGGGCACCAAGAAGCATTTAAGGCTGCTTAAGAAGAAAAGAAAAAAGATAAACAACTGGCTCAGTCTTGCGATGATGTGATGGTCATAACCATAACATTTGATTTGCAACAATGTTTGCCCACCCCTCTTTTGCAAAATAATGTAGCATTTTATAAGAGACAGCTTTGGACTTTCAACTTAACCATACATGATTTAAAAACAAATAAAGCTTTCTGCTACATGTGGCCGGAGTGTGAAGGAAATAGAGGAGCAAACGACATAGCTTCATGTTTTTTTTTTTTTTTTTTTAAGAAATCTGTTATGTTATTTTATAATAACATTGAAAGAACAATCCCGAAGTGTGCAGTGTATGTTTGTGGGCCGAACGGAGCCGAACGGTCACGGAAGCGGCCGAACTGCACCGTATGAACTAATCAGGCCGTCGTTCGTTAGTTCCCGGCGAGATGTGAAGTGAGTCAGACGTTACCGACCAAGCACCAAGCGGTGCAGGAGGGGGCACTACGATGGAGCTCCCTCCCCCCCCATCTACTTGGATTTCCTGCCAGCAAGGCACCCGCCTTGTAGACCAGAGGCATAGGAGCGCCCACCCAGAGGCTCCAACGTGTGGAGGCGTCTGCCTCGGGAACCGCCGCTAGCCTGGGGCGCTGCCCCAGGCCTTCCGTTTAGAACTCCAGCCAACGGAATAGGGAGTGTTCTAGTGACAACCTGTAGGTCTGGCCAATCCCTTATTTCCCCTTTTCCCCCCCATATTAGTACAGTAATAAACCCTTATTTGTTCATGTTAACTTTATCTTTTCATTATAAAACCCTTCCCAGGATACAAGTAAGCAATGCCAAAGAAAGAACCCCACGCCCTGAGAGTGATGCTGATGAGAGCTAGCCGGATGTAAGTATCCTGGAAGATACCTTTCTATCAAAACATAACAAATCCTGTGCAGGAGACTCCCTAGATTCTAAAGACTCTAGGGGTCTTTGACACTTGTTGTAGTGCCGCAGAGGTGTACAAGCTTGGTCGTCGCTACAAAGCGCCAATACTCAAGCAAGACCCAGTTGCTGTAAGGCTGGATGGACCTTTGGTGACCGGTCATTGGTAAAGGTTTTATGAATTTTTCAACCCAGCGAAGAGCACATTCGAAATATAAATGGTATATTTTTGTGCTCCGCCGGGATCCGAATCCACAACCTTCCATTTACGAGTCCGAAGGGTTGCCACTACGGACTACGGACCGGTCCAAGATGCCAACGACACGCGGTGTACCTGAGCGGTTACCCATCCAAGCACTGACCACGCCCAATGTTGCTTAACTTCGGTGATCTATGGGAACCGGTGCTTTCAACATGGCTAACGTCGTTGACAAACGAGTCTATACGATTTTATCATAAATCAACTGCCGCATTTAAACCCAAACGCTAAGAAACTGATCATGTACTCGGATAGCTGCCCGGGTCAAAACAAAAATTCGATTGTTACAACAATGTTGATGCTGGTCGCAAAAGTATCCCCTCAATTACTATGTATTGAACATAAATTTCTCGTACCGAAATTTATGTTCAATACATAGTAACCGGCCATACTCACATGGAGGCTGACACCGACCATGCCTTAATTGAGCGAGAGAAGAAGCGCACTAGTATGGATATTCACCTACCAAGAGATTGGTACCAGCTAGTGCGCACAGCTTCAAACAAAACAGCGAAGTTCACTGTTATTGAAATGACTCATCATATGTTTTATGATTTCAACAATTTTTCAAAACAATGTTTTACTATTAGAAAAATCAATACAGCCAATGAAAAGTTTCTTTGGTGCCACGTTCGATCTGTTTTATATACTAAAGAAAACATGCCCCGTTTTTCTTACAAGAAAGAATTCAATAATGTGGAATACCTGACAATGGATTATTCTAAACGGGGTAAAGCTTACAACACAATTACAATAAATGCAGTACCGCAAGCTTACCCTTCTAAGATTATTATTTCAATCGAGAAGAAGAAGGATTTATTAGACTTGCTATGTTTCATTCATGAGAGCGCTCATGAGTTTTACAGAAGTCTTAGCTGTAAGAATGGTGTTGACGACACTCCTCCGAATAATGGTGATGGTTCTGATGATGAGGATTTTTTAGGTCTAATCTTACTTCTAAGATTATAAGGAATTACTTTTTTGTCTCTTTAATATAACTTTTTATACCGTAACTTATAACGCTTATAACGCCAGTCCACCTACTGGTAGCGATTTATTTTTTTAAGTTTTTAATTTTTTAAATACTTACGTAAATTTTTGTTCTCATTATTCAGTGATGACCAAATTGCCATCTCATTAAGTGAAATTACTGACTATACGATGGGTTGATATTTATAACTTGTAAGTTTAATGTGTGGTAATTATGTTTTGTACCGAGTATGTTCACATTTCTGAAAGTGATACCAACATAAGATTGATCTGTGCCATTTCTTAGTGTTTAAGTTTAAAACTATGTACTTTCCTTTAAAAAAAACACAGTTTAACTCTTATTTATTTTGATCTGTGTCTTTTTTGTGAAAAAAAACTGATTTTTAATAAGTGTAATAAATGTTTATTACTTTTCGACAACTTGTATTTATTTAAACAAAAAATATGCATTTTAATGAGGGGTATAACTCGACATGTATCATTTTGCACATATTTCAATGGACTGGAATTTTAGCAAAGTGATACAATTCAGGTAAATTATGAAAATATTACTATTATAAGTATAACAATTGAATCTTTGGGGTGCAACATTCTATTATTCATTTATTACGTGGGAGCAACATTCTATTAGGAGCATTTTCTTACGAGTTATTAGATTTTTAAACTTTTTGTGTATCACTTTACACAAAGGCAACTTTTAGGTGCAATATAATTTAACTCGACTTGTATCATTTATCACGTAATAAATGATACAAGTACAGGGAAAAAAAGGTACAACTGACAGATTGTAATAAATTACTCTAAAACTATAATCTTGACCATAAAAACTAAAACGCACAGTGAAAGTGAATGTTTTTATCTACAAAATAAGATACTAATGTGTATTTAAACCCACTTAGTTCATGAATTAGAATTTTTTAAAGCTTGTTTTTGCTCTCCTGTAAAATGAGGATTTTTGAGTTGTATCACTTTTCACAGGAGGCACAGTATCTAATGTATTTTTCTGTAATGTCGAATAAAGATTTAAAAAAAAAAGAGATTTTCAATAAAATAAAATTAAATATGAGAAAAATGGTTACTAAATAAGAAATTAAATTATCAAAATTATTAAAAACATGTCTGGACAAAACAATGAAAAAAGATGATAATATGTAAAATGAAAAAAAAGTCTAAAGGAAATTGAGGAATTATGTGTATAAAGTAAAATGATAAAAGCAATGAAATGGCAAATAAGAGGTAAATAATGGTAAATAATATATTTTTGCAACTAAGATTAGATTAGATAATCAAAAGGAATGATAAATTACACGGTTTAACAAAGGTATGGTTTTAATTACTTCAAATGGACATGCACATTATCATGAATAATCTTTACTATTTTGTTATTTATTTCATGGTCGTAGAAAAAGTATTGTATGCTTTAATCTATAAATAATAATAAACTCTTGCTGTCTATTGTGCCATTCGGCTTGCCTCATGGCACAAACTAGCACTCGTGTTACAAAGACTATCATAACTGGGCAGTGGCATAAATAACTCTGTACAATGATGTTTACCATATTTAAGTATGAGATATAAGGTATGAAAAATGAAATCAACAAAATGATCCTTCCCGAAACACAATCTATTCTTGATTTGGGGAGTATTTATTGTTTTTAGACTTTTTTTATTGTTATATTATGTACATATTGATAAAAACAACAAAGACGTTATGATTTACAACACATTTAAAACATGTGTGGACAAAACAATGAACAGTTATATGTTAAATTAAAAAAAAGTCCAATGGAAGTTTATACATTATGTACATAAAGTAAAGTGAACAAGGAATTAATAAGTAAAATGTAAATAATTAAGTAAATAAATAAGCAATGAAATAACAAATAAGATGTGGGACTAAAGCACAAACAACGATGTCAACAGTTAAATGAGTAATGAACAAACAAAATTTTTGCTTATTTTAAGTTGATCTAACTATTCAAATTAACCATGTGAATAAAATACTTAAAGATATGTTATGACAATAAAGATGGCTGAACAATAAAATGATGTAGGCAATGATATGATCAATTAGATAAAAATATATGTTTTGGCTAATCTGCGCTAGCGAATATAAGCGTTTTGTAGATTTTTTATACAACTTACGTATTGCATATGCACTTTCTGCATCCGTTGGCATGAAGCTGGTACCCAGAAGTCGAGCAATCCTTAGTGCACTTGAATTTAGGACATGGAGGAGCTAAACGACGAAAAATATGCATTATTCGAAACTGTCCGTGATGGAGTCCGCGCATGCAAATCGGGGGAAATAAATGGGACGTCACTTGACTGGGTAGCTAAGACTTGTGATAGATTGAAAGGTCCGTTATTGCGTTTGCGTGTTGGAAGATTAAAAGTACTTACTGCACATTGGTTCCCTCTGTACGTATATTTTGACGAAGCTGTATAAAGCCCCTGGTATTTACTATGGTTGACAAACTGAAACGTCATCCATGCGAGGGACAGTTTAAATGTGCGGACCCCATTAGTAATATTACAATAAGGATTTCAAAATTTACTTACGTTTTGGGCCACAGACAGCTGGTTTACCTGAAAAAAATATTTTGTGTTAACAACCAATGTAGAACTTGTTTATGTGAAAATATTGACATTGTAAGCGATTATACTTATCTAGGAGTAACAATTGACTGTTTCTTCAAGTGGGACACACATACTTCAAAAACGTGCAAACGACTGAGATCTGTTGTTGGACAATTATATAAGTTAAAGTTTATATTGCCGCTCCCTACATTAAGATTGGTATATTTATCGCTTGCCGAGTCCATTATAAGATACGGCCTCACTGCATGGGGACATTCTTGCGCCACCAATATTAAAAATGTACAAAATGTTCAAAATGCTCTCTTAAAATTAATTGCTCCCATAAATGTGTATAACCAAAGGCAGAATATACCATTTTTATCTATAATAATCTATAACCTAAGTTGCAAGGATATATTCATTCAAAGCTCTCAGATGTATGCCCACAAACAAACACGTGTAGTTCGCGCTTACAAATGCTGATTGTGTACTTACAAATAAAATCCAAACCTCAAATGAACATAAGCCCTGCAACTCTTGCCGACATTCCCTGAAACAGGGGTGACATTGGCAAAGTGAACCATTTTTTACAGTATGGGTGGTCAGCCTCATACCAACCTATAAGTCAAGGAATACGAGTAATAAATAACATTTAAGTATAAGAAAACAACAAAACCTTAAAAATAAATCTATACAAAAAAAGTAAAAAATGTCTTATGCAAAAAATGTAGCAAGCCAATAAACCAACATTAAAAATCAGCATTGCAGATTAGCCGCCACTTCTTCCTGTCCTTGCATACTTCTTTCATTTCATCCAGAGTCATAACTTTTTTCATACAAGCTCTCCTTTTATTATGACTCTGGATATCCCATTCACTCGCTATTTCGAAAATTTGGTCCATCCATACCTTTCTCGGTCTTCCTCTTCCACGACATCCATCAATTCTTGCAGCATATACTTTCTTCGTCATTCTTTCCTCATTCATTCTCTCCAAATGTCCAAACCATCTAAGTATACTTCTTTTAATCTTTACTTTCACACTTTCTCTTACACCGCATTCCTCTCTAACAAAATCATTCCTCACCCTATCATTATTTATTCCAATCATTAAATGTCTTGCCTATTAAGGGTATACTATGGAACATAATTATATGTCAACAATTGTTTAATGATAAATATAAAAATAAACTAGAGCATGTGTACCAAACAAGATTTACATCTAATGAAGGACTAGTTGTGCCAAGAATTAAAAACAAATATGGACAAAGAACGTTGGATTACCTTGTGCCAAAAATATTTAATTTGTTGCCAAAGGACTTTAAAAAGGAATCTACAAACATTAATAAAATTATAATATCTTTGAAGATTTGGCTGGGAGAAAGAACTTTTTTATATTAATTACCTTAACTATATTTGTGTTTTTACTCTACTCTTGTCTCCTAATTTTAACTTTAATTTACTTTTTATTTCATACTAGCACTAAATACTAACGGTGTTATTCTTACTTGTCATATTTCGCCATCGGCCTAACTGGCGACTACTTAGTCTGGGTACAACGCCGGACTAGACCAAATTTGAAATATTGATTCCCGTTCATAGTGTAACGTAGGAACAGTTGAGCCTGCGACCAAATTTGGACGGCTGAAATTACGTCCGTTCAATGTCGTATTTCAAAAAAAAATCTGTTCTAGAGATGTCACTTTATAAATATTATTTAAAGAATAGGGAATTTTCAGTCGTTTTTAAATAATTATTAAAACAATAACCATTGACAATAACGCAAAAAAAATATGAAAAATAAAAGCAAATAATCAGTTTTTAAATTTGTTGTGCAATTTTTAATATTAAAAAAACTTTGAAAACAATTGATTAGCCAAATAAATCCGTATATTTTTTGTGGATCGGGAAAAATAAAACAAATGTAGGGAATATGCGTTTGGGATGACCACACAGATTTATGGCCGCGGCGGGCAGGCGGACTGGCGGAGACGCGCGGGGCAGACGTCACAATGGTGGACGGCTGGTTGTTTTGTTTGTAAACAAATCAGATTTCGACCGAAATGCATCTAAATATTTTATTTCAGGTGGAAAAAGTGTCTCATATGTGTTCGTGGAGTGTTGAATATCTTCTTCACTCATTTTAAACTATCTAGTTAAGTTCAGTTTTGTAAAATGTGTCATATGAAGAATTTTGCCGCGAGCCGTGATTCAATCTTTCAAATGATTTCTTTTCTTTCTTATTTTTTTGTGTTTTGTGCCTCAAAAAGCGATTGATTAGCAAAAAGATGCTGAATTCTGTCAATGTGACCAAAATGACAAAAACAAATCGCAAAACAAAACAGTAATAAAGCAAATATTTACGATTTAATATTAAATACGGCAGTTGTCAAAATCGATTGTACCACAAAACCCTCTCCGAGGTGGTTTTGTCTTGGCCTAACTTCGCATACATTTGGAGGCTAGATTTAGGCGGGCGTTGAACTCGAGACGCAAGCCTAACTACTTCAGAAACGAAAATGTCTAAGAATAACACCGTAAGTCTTTTATTTTTTAATTTGATTGTTGCACCCGATGACAAACTGAAAATTTTTGGTTTATCGGGACAAAAATGTTTTATTTTTAAGATTTATATTTCTTGTAAAAATTGTTTATGAAATAAAAAAAAAAAAAAAAAAAAAAAAACACTGTGTCTTTTTTTGTTATTCTTAAGTTGTAGGTTTTTTCATTTTCTTCAACAATTTATTATAGGTCAAATATTGTCACTTTTGTCCATACCATCCCGTTTCTTTTCAAGGAAAAGAAACGGGATGGTATGGACAAAGGAAAAGTTCTTGTAATTTACCAGACGGTATATGCAAGGACAGGAAGAAGTGGCGGCTAATCTGCAATGCTGATTTGTAATGTTGGTTTATTGGCTTGCTACATTTTTTGCATAAGACATTTTTTACTTTTTTTGTATAGATTTATTTTTAAGGTTTTGTTGTTTTCTTATACTTAAATGTTATTATAATAATCTATAATCTATAATCTAAGTTGCAAGGATTTATTCATTTAAAGCTCTCAGATGTATGCCCAAAAACCAACAAGTGTAGTTCGCGCTTACAAATGCTGAATGTGTACTTACAAATAAAATCCAAACCTCAAATGAACATAAGCCCCACAACTTTTGCCGACCTTCCCTGAAACAGGGGTGACATTGGCAAAGTGAACCATTTTTTACAGTATGGGTGGTCAGCCTCATACCAACCTATAAGTCAAGGAATATGAATAATAAATTACATTTAAATATAAAAAAGAACAAAACCTTACAAAGAAATCTATACAAAAAAAGTCAAAAATTTCCTATGCAAAAAATGTAGCAAATGAATACACCAACATTAGAAATCAACATTGCAGATTAGCCGCCACTTCTTCCTGTCCTTGCATACTTCTTTCATTTCATCCAGAGTCATAACCTTTTTCATACAAGTCCTCCTTTTATTATGACTCTGGATATCCCATTCATTCGCTATTTCAGAGATTTGATCCTTCCATACTTTTCTCGGTCTTCCTCTACCACGACATCCATCTATTCTAGCAACATATACTTTCTTCGTCAATCTTTCATCACTCATTCTCTCCAAGTGCCCGAACCATCTTAACATACTTCTTTTAATCTTCACTTTCACACTTTCCCTTACACCACATTCTTCTCTTACAAAATCATTCCTCACCCTGTCACTTCGTTTTTTCCCAATCATACTTCTTAGATAGTCCATTTCTACTGTATGGACTTTACTAATTTCCCTTTCACTCACCGTCCAGGCTTCACTTCCATACATCAAGGTTGGCACTAGTATACCACCGTGCACCGCCAATCTAACATTTTTTGAGAGATTTTGGTTCCTGGCGATGCAAGCGGTCGCACCCAGTACACACCTGCCTTTCATTATTCTTCTTTCAAATTCACCGGCCATTCTTCCATCTTTTTCAAACTTACTTCCCAAATATACAAACTCATTTACAACATCAACATTCATTCCATTAATTTTAAATTCATAATTCATATTTTCATCATCTCTTTCAAAAATCAAAACTTTCGTCTTTCTAGCATTCAAGTTCAAATTATTACCTTTCAAAACTTCGTTCAATCTAGAGAGCATCATTTGCAATTCCACTGCTGAATCAGATACAAGGACTGCATCATCCGCATACAGTAGAACGCTTACTTTGCTCTCTCCTATCATTAATCCACAATCATCAAGTCTAGCATCTCGAACACACTTGTCCATGACTATGTTAAATAGCCATGGGCTCATCACACATCCTTGCCTTACACCCTTAAAAACTTCAAACCATTCACTATACTCACCATCAATACGAATGCAGGCCATACTATTCTCATAGTTCGCATGCACCGCATTGAGTAGAGCTCCATTCACTCCGTATGCTTTCAAAACATCCCACAACATACCTCTGTCCACTGAGTCAAAAGCCTTTTCCAGATCCACAAAGGCCGTGAACAGTTTCCCCCTCACCGACAATTGTTTTTCAACAATTATCGGTATTTATTTATTACTCGTATTCCTTGACTTATAGGTTGGTATGAGGTTGACCACCCATACTGTAAAAAATGGTTCACTTTGCCAATGTCACCCCTGTTTCAGGGAATGTCGGCAAGAGTTGCAGGGCTTATGTTCATTTGAGGTTTGGATTTTATTTGTAAGTACACAATCAGCATTTGTAAGCGAGAACTACACGTGTTTGTTTGTGGGCATACATCTGAGAGCTTTGAATGAATATATCCTTGCAACTTAGATTATAGATTATATTTATTATAGTATCCTGGAAAAATACAAATATTTATTTATAACATTAAAAATCTGTCACGAAGGCCGAGCGGACAAGGAGGTGGTAGTTTGACTAGCGTGCGTTTGAAACATCGATCAAAATAAATAAAAATAGATGACATGTTAGATTGGTTTCACGCAGCAACACATGAGCCACGGATTGAAAAATGCATTTGAAGAAAAGAGACAAAAGATTACAGTTATACCTGAAACATAACGGAAGCGGCTTAACGTGCATTAAGAACAATAACATTTTAGGAAATTATAAGTCAAAAGAAAAACTCCAAACAAGTACCTACCTAAACGTGAGGAACTTTAAGTAAAAAAGAACTGCAAAGCTAGTGTCAATTGCGAGAGCTGATTGTAACAGTACCCCATTGACAATGGTTTGAAATAAAAAAAACGCCCGTTTGATTTCTCTCAGGCCTTTGTTTTGACCCCGAGTTATTAACAAATATTTTAACGGACTGGTAAACAAAGACTGTAAAACAGGATTTCATATGAGTCTATGGCTTTAAAATGCAAAATAGATCGATGTGAAAAATTAGAGAACGAAAAGTCCAAGTTCTGTTGAATAAATGAATTGAAGGAGACAAAAGAAAAATACAGCGACACTTTCAACTTACCGCCATGATGTCCTCGATGAGCTTGTACGGCAAGTACGGCGAGTACCAGGAAGAATGCTGTACGCACAAAAATCCCCATTTTTGTGATAAACTAAAACACCAAAATGGAATTCATTATTTTATCTAGATTTAAAAATAAATGTGACATGAAGATATATTTTTAGAAAAATTAATTATTAGGCAAAGCAAAAAAAAAAATGCACACGTGTTTAGTGCAACCAAGTGCGAGTTCATTATTTTTTTGTCAATATTCCCCCATTTTAATGTTGTTTGTAGTCAAAAAATTCTTGAAAATGATTGTTAAAAACACGTCAATTTAAGTTGTCTTGTCCGTTACACCAAATAATCTTTTATATTATTCATTGACTTATAAGTTAGTATGAGCCTGGCCCACCATGCTGTACAAACTTGGTTCACTTTTTCCAAAGCCCCCCAGTTTTCTAATACAGTTAACTCTTGGGCACCAATAAAGAAGTGTGGCTTAGTACCAAAAAGAGAAAGCTAGATAACCTTGAATCTTTATTTTGGAACAAATATCCTACTACCTTACTGAAACCCTTACGGCCTTACCTACCTTACCTCACTGAAAGGTCCATCCAACCTTACAACAACTGGGTCTTGCTGGAGAATTGGCGCTTTCTACAGCGACGACCAAGCTCGCAGAGGGCTCTTGAGGTGTGATACACACAAAAACAGCGCTCACCAAATAAATCATCCTAATATTATTATTATTATTACCTTTTCCATCTTTGACTTATGGGTTAGTGTGAGGTTGACCACCGTAAGATTCGACTCACAGATACTTAAAAAATAGTTTGCCAAGTCTCCTCAGTTTTAGGAAAACGCTTTGACGTTTGAGTTTTCTTTTGTAAGACGCGAATGAAAGTTGAATTGCATTTCTCTTCATGGTTTTATTATTTTTTACAATGCACTTGCAGGATCTGTAAGCGTGAACCTACAGTTGTTTGCTTCTGGACGTGCATATTGAATATTAACATATCTTTACAACGAAGTGTATAGATCTAATCTAAGTTGCAAATATATGCAGCATTAAAGATTCACATTATATGCATTTTCACAAGCAGACACGTATTAGTTCGCGCTTAAACATGCCGCATGTGGACCTACAATATAAAAACCCGAATCTCAAATGAACATACACCCGCAACTCCTGCCGACCTTCCCTGAAACAGGGATGACATGGGTAAAATGAACCATTTTCTACAGCATGGGTGGTCAGCCGCATACCTACCTATAAGTCAAGGAATATACACAACAAATAACATTTCTAAAACCAATAAATAATAATATCTACGGACATCAAAAACTAAACAAAAAACAAGTTTAAAATTGAAAAACCCTAGCCGCCAACATTACCGATCAACCGCCATTTCTTTCTGTCCTTACATACTTCTTTTATTTATTCCAGAGTCATAACCTTCTTCATACAGGCTCTCCTTTTATTATGAAACAATTACTGCAACTGTTTTTTTTTTAATATATGTAAATAAATTCCATAGGAAAGAACAAAGTTTTAATTCACTTTTATTTATTTTTTGTTTTTTTTTGCTCAAACGTGTTTACCTAATAAGGCATCTTCAGGAACATCATTATTGTTAGTCAAAAACGTATGAGCAAAAAAAGAGTGAATTAAAACTTTGTTTTTTGTATTGAATTTATAAAAAACACTGTGTTCCTACAGAAATACCCTTAAAAATTAAAAATAAATTATCATTATTTCATTTTGATTTTTGGATTATTCCTTTCGAAGATATTACGAATAGGTATATTTTTGACAAATTTATAAAATTAAGTAGGTAAAGCATACGTACATATCTTTTCGGCAGTCGAAACACAATACTAGGTCATAGTTCTAGATCTGACTTTTATACAGACAGATCTAGAACTATGACCTTGTAGCCATTTTCACGCATCAAATGATTATTGTCTGAATCATTTACAAAAACATGTGTAAAAAGATGGTCTTATTCGAGTAAATAATATTTCACAATACTTTGTTAGTTTAGACCAGTGATGGGCAAAGTACGGCCTGCGGGACATCTCCGGCCCGCAAAAGCATATAAACCGGCCCGCCGACAGTCGTTCGACATGAATAGTATAGGGCCTGCGATAATTATATTTTGACGGTCCAGAAGTATAAAGTAGATTCTACTTAGTAGAATAATAGATGAAGGGTGATGAAGTTTAGTGAATTTCCTATTTTTGTCGTTCGTTACAAATCCGGAGGGTACAGAAGGTGGAATTTTTATATTTGTTAATTTCGATTATTTCCACTAACACACTTATAAATAATGGCCGTCCTGCATCCCCTTCTTCCCTCACACCCTCACACGACACTCTCAATGATTCGTTCCGTATCTGAACCATTTAGTATTTATTTAGCTACCTGACAATGCGAACGGATTGCTCGCAAAACTGGTTGTGGAGTTTTAATATACTCACCGTAATCGAATAAAAAATGGTTTTTTATTGTATCTAAGATGATGATGATGATGATTATGATGATTTCCTTATCAGCGCCGTTTCGTGACTCAATGTCACTCCAAGGGCGCTTAGTATTTTACTGGGCGAAGAAAAATGTCTTCATCCTCCTCTTTAGGTCCTCAATCGTCTTGGACCTCCGGATTTCTGGTGGTAGATGATTCCAGGTCGCAGGGCCTGGATAAGATATATGAAAATTAAAGCACTCACTCGAGTTGCTGTTCAAGTTGCCATTTATTGGTCATGGTTGTGTTCAACTGTTAAATTTTTGTTTATCTGCAAAGCTTTTGTTAATGTACAACTCTTACAGATAAAAGTAAAGAGAACACGCACCGTCACGTGTAAGCATGCGTTATGTCCATAGCATCCACCTGCCTCATATTTTTTTAACTTAATGGACTCAAAGTAAACAATTTAAATTATGTATTTTTTGTGTGGCTGAATTAATAAGTCCTCTTCATTCTTCACACCACATGTTTTTTTTAATGTTAAAGCAACCAAGCTCAAACAAAGTGATCACCTTGTTTGTCGTCTTCCATTCATTCGTTATATTGAGTGTATACAAGACTCGCTGCCTTAGTGCTTGTTTACTGTAAACGCCATTGAGCTAATTTTACAGGAGCAATGTTTTTGTGTTTTGTTATTGTAATTGACAAAATCGTAATTCAATTGCCTATTTTACCGAAAGTACTGCAGGTCTGGCACTATAATAATCGGTAAAAATCATAATAATGTTACGTTTAATACTAAAAAAAGGCGTTTTAAAATGGATATACGTCAAAGATGCGCAACGGAAATTTCGTAAAGTGGATATACAGTAAAACGATCTTGAGATTGACCGGACGCTCGCAACAATCTTTTAGTGCTTGTTTACTCTATGCGCCAAATCACATATAAAGGGTGTTCCAGTCACTTCTTCACCGCACATTATATTTGTTGTACTTATTTAATTCATATTACACAGTAGGCTATTGAACTTTCATTTGACTTTTATTAATTTCTTTACTTCCTTTCTTTCCTATAAATACTCCAGTGTTACCAAAGAGATGGAAGAGAGAAGTTTATTATCAAAATATTTTTTTATTTTCTTTAAGGTTTTTTTTTGTTTTTTACTTTCTTGCTCTAGCTGAAGACTAAAAATTTTTTTTTTTTTCACGAAACGGCGCTATAAAGAAATCATCAACTCATCATCATCATAAAGAAAGTATTGATTTGGTGTGAAATTTTTTTTTCGAGGTTTTCACGGAAATGAGTTGTCCTGGTGCAGGACATGCCAAAAAACACTATCTTTCAAAAACGTCCGTCTGTATGTGTGTGTGTGTGTGTGCGTGTGTATGTGTGTCACTTTCCAAAGTATTAGACTTAGAGATACCAAACTTTGGCTACATCAACTCTTTTGAACATGTTTTAAATATGAATTACACGGCATTACACCAACTTGAAAATTCAAGATGGCTGCCATACAAAAAAAACATAAAATTTCAGATGGCAACCCATAGACCCAGGTTTGCAAGAGTGTTGCCATACCTAATTTTCTTAGTAAAAATTTGAGCAACGACCACACTGAAAAAAATAATCTTGGAGCCGTTTTTGAGAAAAGTGCAATTTTATGTTTTTTTTGTATGGCAGCCATCTTGAATTTTCAGGGTGATCCCATGCCGGTCGGCTCATCAAAATTTGTGGTTGTCAATTCTCTAAATCTAAAAATTGGTGTCTCTGTGATTAGTAGTATCGGCTGGGACATACACACATACGGACGGACAGGTTCGACAAATTAGGTTTTTTTGCACGTCCTGGCGCAAGACAACTCATTTCCGTTGAAACCTCAATTTTTTTTTCGGACGATTCAATACTTCATAGCTCCTTCTGACTGCTATAAAGTAAAAATATATTGAAAAGTTCTCAGCAGTTAGAGTGTTAATAAAAAAATACTTTTTAGAAAATTTAAGACAATAATGATAGCTTATATGATGTCACCATTATATTTTCCAAAAAGTGAATCACATACAAAGTGAGAAATTTCCAGACAAAATGTTTGGTAATCAGAGGGTTTAAATTAGATAAAAGGCTGCGATTCTTAAAACTTTCTAAAGAGCAATAATAATCAGTCGTTACTTTTTCAAAACATGACAAAAAAGTTTACCCACCATACAAAGTCCAAGTTTGCATACAAACGCGTTCAATGACCATCTATGTACATATGTATAATAATCGAGAATCGTAGTTGCAACGAAATATTAACATTCAAAACTCAGATCAATTGCATGCCCACAAACAGAAACTTGTAAGTTCGCGCTTGCAAATGCTGAGTGTGTACTTACAAATTGAAACCAAATCTCAAATGAACATTAAGCCTGCAACTCTGACATTGACAAAGTGAATTATTTTTTACACTATGGGTGGTCAGCTTTATACCAACCTATAAATCAAGGTTCTTTCTTGTGGAATTGGCGTTTTTTTCAGAGACGACCAACCTCGCAGAGGGCTCTTGAGGTGTGATTCACACAAAACGGCGCTCACCAAATAATATTTTTTTTCTTCTTGAAACAGCATAAACTGGCAAATGATTCTAGCTTTAAATTCGTCATACAGTGAGTTAATTTATGCAAGAAAGTCGAGTGCAGATTCTGTGCATTTTTTTTATTATTTTGAAGAAAACATCAAGTATATATCAGAAAATATGTTTTTTTAGGACAAAAGTTGTAGCTTTCTATCTCTTGTATAAAATGTTTACGAAAGTAAGTCTGTTTTTATTTTGAATTTCCAAATAGTGCGTGAACTACGTTATTGAAAGATGGAACATTTTTATACGTTTCAATGTTTTGATGTTTGCTAATGATGCTCCTTGCCTGATAGGTTGGTATGAGGCTGACCCCCCATGCTGAAAAAATAGGTTCGCTTTTGCTTACGCCACCCTGATTTTACGGATATGTGACAGGAGTTGCAAGGTTTATGTTCATGTGAGATTTTGTTGATTTTAATTTTAAATTTAACGTCAATTTCAATTTTCAGTAAGGATAGGCAGAATAAGAAGAAATGGAGGCAGCTCTGCAGAGGCTCTGGCCACCCCTAGCGGAATGGCGACAGAATTACAGTTACAGTTACATATATACATAAATACTTGTTCAGATTATATTAAATTTTTATGAAAATATAATATGATCTGTAATTTCGGCTGGTACATGCATACATACATATACGGACGGACGGGACATTATGTCTTGGGACATTTATCGGTGGGCATTTTATCGTGGTACCAAAAATATACTGTAAGTTATCCACGTACGTGTCTAATTAAGCATTTTGTAATCTCGTATGGCAATTATTGTCTATTAATAATTACCTACTGTTTCACGAACTAAAAATGTAGCAACCTGTATGTTAAAATGCCATTACGTTCATTTCAACATATAATCGACTAACCGTTCACATTGAACAATGCAATGGCAGAAATTGTTTTTGCAGATGGTCGGGAGATGTTTTTCTTCCTATGAACTATAATTTTTAAAGGATTTATCTCAGGAATCCCTTGAAAACTTAAATATTCATCTCAAAATTCCGAGCGGGCTACGGTTAAAAAACGATGTTTAGGTGTGACGTCACACCCACGCGCGTCTGTGATTGGTAGATACGGCAGCCACTCGTCAGCCACGCATGCGCATCAGCGTGTGTGGCGTATCCAGTAAACAAGCACTGAGTTGAAATTTCGAACACAGAATATCGTCTGTGAAAATGTTGAATAACTCGCACATTTGAAGACAAATACGTATTTTTTTTAGCTCAGATTGTGTAGAATTTTATTCTTAAGACAACTGCATCAAAAAGTCAGATTTGACAAGATTGGCGTATACAGTAAACAAGAACTGGGGGAGCGAAGTGTAAATAAGTATCTATTTTGGTGCGCGTGCTTGAACGGAGCATTATGTCTTTTAAATAACAAAGCAGGGCATGAATGGAGTTAAATGTGATAACGGGTAACCGTGTTGAAATGAAAATGTGCGCATGCGCATTGTCAGAAATGTAACCATTTTTGAATTTCGAGTATCAACCTTGTATGAGGCTATCCTTCTAAACCAGCGGTTGCCAAAGTGGTGGTCCGCGAGAAAATTTCGCTGGTCCGCAGAAAAATGTGGAATATACTTACTCATCATGTTAAGTTATGTTTTAAGATGCATTAAAACGCATAGTGTGCCACTTCAGTTGGAAATAGCTCTAGCTGCATTGCAAATGTTTTGTCTTACTCTCGCCTCGTTTCGCACTCTTCTAATGTTTCAGGCTTCTGTTTGTCGCATATGTACCTATATCAGTAGAAGCGAGCTTAAGGCTAGTTCGCACAAGGCCACTGATTTAGTCAAGTAACGAGTAATTTAGTGGTGGGCGGGGCGCTACTCGCCCGTAAAGCGTTCGCATTACGGTCCAGTACAGTACACAAGTGAGAAGTTGGCTGCAGAAAGCCCTGTCTATAATGGCGGCAAATTTAAATTGGCTGCAGTTGGAAAATATTAATTGAGTATTAAAATCATGTTATTATAAAGCCCTTTAAATTGGCTATGGTTTGGTAATATTAACTGATTTATGCCCGGCCACCTAGCTAGGAGCCTGTTTAGCAAACAACTTCGAAACTCGACTTTTGTAAATTCGAAATGTATTTTATGGTTTATAAAATAATATACACATTTTAAATAAAAACAACACATGACTATTTGATGTTTATAATAATATCTACCATTTACGCTGCAAACATTATTTTTTAATTGAATTTTTATCTTTTCAATGATGTGTACAAAGTATATTTTGTATGCACACACTATAATACGGCTCGTAGTCTGCAGCTGCATTCAGATGCATTTCTCTGTTGCGTTTTTCGTTGTTGACAATTAACATCAATATTCGACATGTAAAATCGGCATTTCAAATACACGGCGGTCACCAATCAATTATCAAGTTAAAGAAGAAACATGGTTCAACTTTTCAGAGGCTGACCGCGAGAAACTTGTTCAATCCTGCTACATACGACTCTCACGTCTGTCACAGATCATACCAGCTGATGGCTTACAGTGGCATAAAATTGTAATGCCTCTAATTAGTTATCCCCGTGTGTCACTGAATTGTTTCTGTACAAAACAATAAGTAACAATCCATCTGAAGGATATCATAAGGCCTGTGATATGACAAATTTATGGTAGGTACCTATAAACATCGATCAATGTAAAAGATCGATGTTTTTAAATACGTAATAAATTCATGGACGATAATATTTATTTCCACAACATCTTTACCAAAACTATATTTGTACAGCTCTATTGTCCGAAAACTTAAAAATTACTACAATTTCATCCAGCAAGGAGCCACATGAGTGTATTTTTGACAGCTGATATCCGCACCAAAAATCGATGTCATACTATTCTTATCGAAAAAAAATTACCTTTCTCAAAACTTTTTGGACGTAGATAAGTCCTAGCAACTTCTATATTCTCAAGAGTTTCTAAAAAAACAAGGATATCGGTGTGCATATCCACTTATTTACAGTTTAAACATGACATAACCTCACTGACAGGTAAGTTTAGGGAGCGGAACATCGGGCTCGCAAATATAAGAAGTTCTTAAGTACTTGAATATTTTTAAACAGCACTTTATCTTTCAATATTCTTGCTGAAAACGGGCATTATCTTTTCAAACTGCAGCCAATTTAAATTGCCGCCATTCTTGCATTTACGTTTCCCCGCCAAGAGTGAGCGGCCAATGGCGCGGCCGCTAATAAACCCGACTCAGACTCGGGCTTTTCCGTGGCTATTCGGACTCGGACTTTTCCGTGGCTTCTCGGCAACACTCGCCCACGGACGGTGGGCGGGGCCGCTACTTGCCCGAAAAAATAGAATGAAATGGATCGGCTTGACTAAACCATTGACTTAACTACTGGACTAAATTGTTGTGGTTCGCACACGTTTAGCCACTAAATTACTCGTTACTTGCCTAAATTACTCGCCTTGTCCGAACCAGCCTTTACGGACGTATTGAGTTCAATACAAAATGTATTCAATATATTAGTTGGGTTATTAGTTGGGGCCACAGATCACTGAATATGTTGGGGCAATATAGTATGTTGGGTATGGGAAGTTTTTGTGTATTTTCTTTTATATATTGACACATAGATTTAAAACAGGTATGATCTTAAATCTTAACCATGTACATATTTTCTTTTATTTGATATTTATTGGGATAAAATGAGTTTGACTTTTCTAAATTTATTTTATTTTATTTTAGATTCAAATAAATTAAACCCATAATGAGTGAAAAAAAGCAAAATAATATTTTGCATTTCTTTAGTAATGCAAAAGGTAATGAGAACGATAATAATAACATTACCTAACCGTGAACTGATCAATAAATCAGGCCCCCCACAGTCTTCATCAGGCACCATTAGGAAACACGTTGGAACGGGAGGTGGGGAGAAGAAAAAACACAAAGTATCAAGAAAATATCATTTCTACTACTTAAAATTCGGATTAATTGAAGAACCTGACAGTAAGCTGGATCCACGGCCTCTCTGTGTTGTATGTTCTGAAAACCTATCTAACGATGCATTAAAACCTGCAAAACTTGAAAGACACTTGAATTCAAAACACCCGGATTTAGCAAAAAAAAACCGCTACAATATTTTAAAATAATGCATGAAAATATGCAAAAGCAAGTTATTGCTTTAAGAAACATGACCATGGAAGAAAAATCATTACTAAAGGCTTCCTATCTCATAGCAAATCAGATTGCGAAATGCAAAAAGCCGTACACGATTGGAGAAGAATTATGCATGTTAAAAGCCTGTGAACAGATTTTGAGAATGCAGGCTGTTCAGAAATTGAAAGTAATTCCTATGTCTAATAATACTATCAAGCGCAGAATCGAAGATATGGCCGAAGACATTGAAAATCAGATAATAAAAATGGTGAAAAATTCATCATTTTATTCAATCCAACTTGACGAATCTACGGATATTACAAACAAAGCACTTCTTCTTTGTTTTGTGAGGGTTGAGTTTGAAGGAGAGTTACATGAAGAACTAATTTGTTCGCTTAATTTTCCGGGTAGAACAACCATCACTGAGATTTTTGAAGCACTTAATAGTTATTTCCGGGAACATGAAATTGATTGGAAAAAATGTATTGGGATCTGCACAGATGGTGCCGCAAATATGACTGGACATCTTTCAGGAATTGTTGTAAAGGTGAAGAATTTTGGTCACCCAGACATTTTATCTACACACTGCATTATACATCGAAAACAACTTGCAGCGAAAAAAATGTCCCCAGAACTACACGAAGTATTATCAAATGTCATTGAAATTATAAAGGAAATTCGACACAAAGCACTCAATTCTCAAATATTTGAGGCACTTAGCGAAGAAATGGGTTCCGAGTATACTCATCTTCTTTGTCATGCTGAGGTGAGATGGCTGTCGAGGGGCAAAATATTGACCCGACTATTCGCCTTGCGGGAAGAAGTCAAATTATTTTTCCAGCAGCAAAATAATCCGAAATTGCAAAAATGCTTGTCCGACAATGAATAGCTAGCAAAGCTTGCATATCTGGCAGATATTTTTTCCCTGTTAAATGAACTAAACATATATTTGCAAGGACAACTTAAGGACGTGTTCACACTACGAAGTAAAATGGATGCGTTTCAAAAGAAAATATTACTGTGACAAACGCGGTTGTTTGAAGACGATCTGCAAATGTTTTCTTATTTTGATGAATACATGAAGGACTATTATGTTAACCAGCAAGTGGTAGCCCTAGTTAAAAAGCACTTGGAATCACTTACAGAATCTTTTGCTCGTTATTACCCAAAGAATGAAGATCCCAGACATGGTAATATGTATGTGGATAATAGATCCATTTGCAGCGAACATTCAGGATAGTAAGTTAGGCATGCATCTAAAAGAAAGCCTCATCGACCTATCGTCCGACGAAACTCTCAAATTTAAATTTCATTCATCCTTATCAAGACCTCAATTTTGGCTTTCCATAAAAAGTGAATACCCTTTGCTTAGTGAACAGGCGATGAAAATTCTGATTCAATTCTCCACAACTTATTTATGTGAAAAGGCCTTTTCATCTGTCACAGTCATCAAAGCACGGTGCTTCAAATAAATGCAATTCTCCATCTTGCAGTAACAACATGGGATCCAAATATACGAAATCTTATTTCAAGTAAGCAGGAACATCCATCACACTAAGAATATATAACGCTACATGTTTGATATATTTAAACCATCTTTTAATTTTTTTTTTTTTTTTTTAAGAAATCCTGTGCGGGAGACTCCCTAGATTCTAAAGACTCTAGGGGTCTATGACACTTGTTGTAGTGCCGCAGAGGTGTACGAGCTTGGTCGTCGCTACAAAGCGCCAATACTCAAGCAAGACCCAGTTGCTGTAAGGCTGGATGGACCTTTTGGTGACCGGTCATTGGTAAAGGTTTATGAATTTTTCAACCCAGCGAAGAGCACATTCGAAATATTAATGGTATATTTTTGTGCTCCGCCGGGATCTGAATCCACAACCTTCCATTTACGAGTCCGAAGTGTTGCCACTACGGACTACGGACCGGTCCAAGATGCCAACGACACGCGGTGTACCTGAGCGGTTACCCATCCAAGCACTGACCGCGCCCAATGTTGCTTGTTGTTTGTCGCCCAATGTCGCCCAATTGTTTTGTTTGTACAATTTTTGTTTATTTTGCTTATTTTATTATGGTTTATTAATAAAGCTTTCATAACTTGGTTACTATTAATAGTTTCATTTTATTAACTAGGTACATTTTATGTGTTTTTTGATCACATTTTTTTAAAAATACATTTAACACTTAAAAAATCCTATTAGTGGTCCGCGGGATTTAAATTATGAACTAACTGGTCCGTGAGGTCAAAAAGTTTGGCAACAGCTGTTCTAAACGACCGATAACAAACTATTATTTGCCGTTTCCATAGCAACCACGTTTAAACGTCACCATTACATGAATATTTTCAATTTATTGATAGTTCCTCCCCACTATGTTCAATCCTTTTTTAAATGAAAATAAATATATTTTATGTGAAGAGTCAAATAAAAATTCATAATAGTGTAAAAATTCATCAAATTTATGTATTAATCAACATACTTCAAATTGTAGCCTTCCTTTTTTCGAAGGAAAGCACAAGGCTTGAAAGGAAAATAATGCAAGATGTTTTCACCGCAAAAATAATTAAACTTAAAAAGTTACTTGGCTCATAGGTCGGTATGAGGTTGACCACCTATGCTGTACAAACTTGGCTCACTTTGCCAATGACACCCCTGCTTCAGTAGTTGCAGGGCTTATGTTTATTTGAGTTTTGGGTTTGAATGTTTAACCTTATGTTTATGCGGCATGTATAAGCGTGACTTATATGTGTCTGCTTGTGGGCATAAATTTAAAATGAATGAAAATGAAAAGTTTAGTAGAATGTTAATTTAAAGGTTTTTTTTATTTCCTTTCTTCAGACAGTTTATCACGAAAGTAAGAAAACTGTTTATATTAATGTACACGAGGTATTTTTAAGAAAAGGTGATTTTGACTTTTTCCCGGTGTAGGTACGTAGGTACCAACATACGATTTTGTTTTTGTATGCCCTTGCAGCTAGCTATACACCGTGAAACAATGCAAAAAAAAGTTGTTTTAAAAATTAATCCTGAAAGTTACTTCACGATAATGCGCTAACGCACATGACATTGTTCCTTTTTGAGTTTCTGGTCAAAAACAGCACTATAATCATGCCTCATTTAGAGCATTCGTCAGACCAGGCGAAATTATGGCACAAATGTAAATTTTCCGAGAAGCATAACTTACAAATAGACAAAATAGAAATTGATAAATACCAAAATACAAATTTGGGAAAACTAAAAATATCTCTTCTTATATACAGACCTAAAATAAATCAAATCGCAGATATGCAAGAATACAACAGGTATTTAAATTTTAAATTACATTTTGATGTGCCCTTGAATTTTTTAAATCAGTGTGTTACACCCATAGGTTACACCCTTTTTATATTCATAACACATTGCGCGTTTTTTTGTGTTTATGACAGTTTCAGGAATAAATGTTTTTTCTACCTCTTAAATATATAACCACATAGGTACTTATTGATTTTATCGTGACACGACAAAATGCCCATTGACAGAATGTCCATTGATAAAATGTCCACGCGACAAAATGTCCACGCGACAAAATGTCCATCGACATAATGTCCACCGACAAAATATCCACCGATATAATGTCCACTCGACACAATGTTCACCGGCAAAATGGCGAACGACAAATGTCTGCGCGACAAAATGTCCACCGTCAAAATGGCCACCCGATAAAATGCCGACACGACAAAATGTCCACCGACGGACATTTTGTCGGTGGACATTTTGACGTATTCAAAATCATATTGTAATATATAAATCGGATATCACATTAAAAAAAAAAACATAACAAAAATAATAATCCTATCAATACTTCGGTAGATTTTTGTGACATAGCACTAAAAAACTTCGGTGAACATTACATTAAATATAGTTGGATAATTTTATATATTTTATCGCGGGGCATTTTGTTGACGGACATTTTGTCGGTGCACATTATGTCGCTGGACATTTGTCTATGGACATTTTCTTGCGTTACCATTTTGTCACGTAGACATTTTGTCGCGTGGACATTTTGTCACTTAGACATTTTGTCGCGTGGACATTTTGTCACGTAGACATTTTGTCACATGGACATTTTGTCGAGTGTACATTTTGTCTGTAGACATTTTCTTGCATTACTATTTTGTCACGTAGGCATTTTGCCGCGTGGAAATTTTGTCTGTGGACATTGTGTCGGTTTGACATTCTGTCTATGAGCATCTTGTCGTGAAATTGTTTATATTGTTACGAAAAGGTGACGTAGACTATAACATATGTATGTATACTATCGTGGGCCAATAACACCCAATGCAGAGAGAAATGGAATCCTTTGTCGACGAACCATTCCCCTTCACAATAGCAAACAGCTACTTAGCTCTGTGCTGTTTTCTTCTGACAGCTTCATTAGGAAACTTTCCTGAGATTTTCCGAAACTCCTAGCTCCGGGAAATCCCCCACTTTGTGCTCTGAAAAGCAGAAACAGTGTGATTAAATCATAAAAAAATCACAGCATCATAAATTTCCCCCGAAGTTCTTTGTGCGCAAAGAAGAAGATAAACCTTAATGCAACAAGTCACAATTATTGTAAATGAACTTCACACAACCTACTATTTCAAATCTTCACTGAATTAATAGGAATAGTGGCACTACACTCGAGTTTCATTTTGCTTTAAAAATCGGGGGATTTTGATTTTGATAAAGGAACATTAAAACAGTTTAAATCCCATGATTATTTAATTATATCTATTAAAAAAAACATAATTAACAGTTTTCGTTCACTATTGTTGTAATATTTATTATTTTATTTTATGCTCGAATATTTTCGCCTTAAAAGGCATCATCAGGAGCAGACTGCTCCTGTAACACATTTGCTAAGACCATGTAAATCTAAGTTGCAAAAATATTGTCACTTGAGATTCATATTAAAAGCATTCCCACAAGCAGACACGCATAATTTCGCGCTCACACATGCCGCATGTGGACCTACAATATAAAAAAACTCAATCTCAAATGAGCATAAGCCCTGCAACTCTTGCCGACTTCTCCTACTCACTGTGACATAAAGAATCGTTTAAATTTCAATTTTCCAGCCACATTTCCATTTATTTGGTATAGTATGTAAATAACGCAGTGATCAACATTCAATGAAATTGCAAACTCGGAAAAATATGTAGCTCGCACAATGCTCCCGATATCCTGATGTGACCCTCACGTTAGTTCACTGACTCGGAACTTTCGCCCTCTATTTGGGGTATGTAATAATAATATAATATTCGTATTTCAGATTAGAGATGTGCCCATCCACGTCCACTCATTAAATATTTGAGAGAACACTAGATTTTTTTTCTGCTCAGTTGACGGATATCCTTAGACATACAAATGTTTTTAAATCAAATTTGAAGGTGTGTTGTTCAAAAGCACTATTCTGCTAAATTCCTTACACTTTGGATATCAATACAAGTCTGAGCTTGCTAGCGCTTGCGAAAGAGCTCCGTCGATAAAAAATCACAGTACACCTTATTTTTGGACACAAATCGCTATCTCGTCAATTCGCTTCAGGAGATGCTATGGCTGTATAGTGCCCTTGTAGTGAATTCACAGAACAGCTTTTTAAAATTGTCTTATTTTTATTTTTCTTCTTTAACTTTATACCCAAAATCTGCCGTTTTTGTTTTTTACACTTTATTGTCTTAGCAAAAGAGTTACAGTAATGAATAAAAAAACAAAGCAAAACCCAGGTGCTGTACAGCTGGATGGACCTTTTAGTGACCGAAAAATAAAGTGATAAAAAAATTGTATGATTTTTTAAACTCAGCAAAGAGCATATTTCAAAATATAAAATGTTTTCTTTTTTGTGCTCCCCCGGGGTTCAAACCCGCGACCTTTCATTTACAAGTCCAAAGTGTTGCCACTGGACAACTAACCAAATCTACAAGGTACGGAACAAAAATTCTAAAATACGATAAAGAAAAAAAACAAAACCTCTTATTTATGCTACAGAAAATATCGAGTATGGATTAATCGCTTGCCCCATCTCTAGTAGTTATATAATAATATATTTTATGATATTCCTCAGCGTATAATATCTCATCCCTACGATAGTGCTGCTTCCATTCATCGTCCTTCTTTCCATACAACTGAGCACGGTACCCCATCTATAAAACATTAAGTTTATACTCAACGATAAATAAATGGTTTGAAACTCAAAGCTCACTAGAGGCGATGCTTTAATTTCCTTATATTTTGTGGTAAGCACTTTGGTTAAGTTTAAGTGAAAACTTGAATACTTGGGGTAGAGGATCCATTCCTCGCGAGTTGGATATCGCGATGTCATTTTGTAACTCACGAGTAAGTAAACATTATCCGAATATGTTTTTTTGTTTTCTTATTATTCATTTGACGTTTCCCAAAACTTGGGTTTGAAAAACAATAAAAATCCTTTTTCTATTTTCAAGACTACCCTTTACCAAGACAATCATTTTGTGTACAAGCCAAAGTCCTATGGTTTTAATGGGTTTTTATATGATCTACTATAATTATCTATAGTTTTAGTTTAAAATATGTATTTTGAAATTCAAGATTCTTATTTAATGCATGCTTATAAGCAGAAACGTGAAAGCCCATGCTTACACACTATAGTAGTGTTGTCTATCTAGCAGGTCACCAACATTGTTTTGCAATGTATTTAGCTCTATTGAAAAGTTTGTAGGTCTATTGGAATGCATGTAACTCTGTCTGAAAGCATGAAGAGTTGTTGGAAAGCGACATTTATATTAAAAAAAAATACGAGTATGCTAATACTACAATATGAAATTTTCCATACAGATTTTAAGCGTTTGAAAAAATATATTGTTACGTCCTTTGCTGTATTCTTTTTAATTAAAAATACCAGAATTTATTTTTTCACAAATTGTTTTTACAATGGTTTATGTGTTATTTAGCAAAGGGCTTTATTGCAACTCCTTCCCTGTCCTATCATTTTGAGCCCTTATAATATAATAGAGCGGAGAGATCTTTCTCCCAATTTCTGGACTATTCCATCATCAGAATATTTACGCACTCTACCATGGCCTACTAGATGATTCTATACTACGTGCATTGGTGTGTGTGTTCATTTTGATGTACCTATGTGTGTACGAGCGCCTGTATTCGAAGTTCGCAACAATATTGTTATGTTTACAATGGAAGGTACCTTCAGTATGTACCTTCAGGATACTTACTCCGGCTAGCTATCATCAGCATCACTCTCAGGGCGTGGGGTTCTTTCTTTGGTATTGCTTACTTGTATCTTGGGAAGGGTTTTATATTAAAAGAGAACTTAAACTTGAACAAATAAGGGTTTATTTACTGTAGTAATATGGGGAATAAGGGGAAATAAGGGAATGGCCAGACCTGAACTTAATCCTCACATTAAATAAAATACTTCTGAGAATCCTTTAATGTGGAAAAAAAGTTTGTTAAAAGCTTTTATGAAAAAAAAACATAAAGTGAAAGTTTATTTGCCTAGCAACAAATAATGCATCAATTTCAAGGTAGGTACTTATGTAAAATAAACAAAGCTAGATCTCTGTAGAAAAGACAACAAAATAATGATGCTTTGCCTTCGCTGAATTCTCAAAAATGCATGTACATTTTATTAATATTAAAATTTCACAGAATTTTAAATCGTCAAAGCACATTTACGCAAATGCAAAAAACAAAAAGGAAGTCACCAAAATTAGATCAAAATAGACAGAAATACCAAATGTTGAAGAAAAAATTAAATTTGGCATAAAAAATTAAAATATGACGAGGTTTCTTAGCAAATGATACAAGATTTAATGATTTATTTTTCAGGCTTCTCAAAGATTGCATGTCAATTTATATTGATATAAAAATTCTATCATAATTTTTAATCGTCAAAAGGGCATTACAGCAAAATGCAAAAGCAATCAAAACAAAAACAATTCACTCCAAAATCAAGACAAGAAAACATATGACGTCATAATGAAAGCAAAAAAAATACACTAAAAAACAGAGCTTCACAAAACAATTCCCAAAATAAAAGTTCCCAACATCGAAAGAATCCCAGTTGAATGCGCCAGTGTTATGTTTAAATAAAAGGTATCTCCAGGATGTACCTACAGGATACTTACTCCGGCTAACTCTCATCAGCATCACTCTCAGGGCGTGGGGTTCTTTCTTTGGGTTGCTTACTTGTATTTTAGGAAGGGTTTTATATATATTAAAAGAGAAGTTTAACATGAAAATAAGGGTTTATTTACTGTAGTAATATGGGGGAAAAGGGGAAATAAGGGAATGGCCAGACCTGAACTTGTCACTAAAACACTCCCTACTCTGTTGACTGGAGTTCCGAACTGAATGGCCTGGGGCAGCGCCCCAGGCTAGCGGCGGCTCACGAGGCGGACGCCTCCACACGTTGGAGCCCCTGGGTGGGCGCTCCTATGCACTATGTCTCCTATGCCTCTGGTCCACAAGGCGGGTGCCTTGCTGGCAGGAAATCCAAGTAGATGGGGAGGAGGGAGCTCCATTGTAATGCCCCCTCTTGCACCGCTTGGTGCTTGGTCGCCGACGTCTTAATCGGTTGACATCTTGCCGGGAACTGATGACCGACGGCCCCATAAGGTCACACGGCACAATTCGGCCGCTTCCGTGACCGTTCGGCTCCGTTCGGCCCACAAAACACACTGCACACTTTAAGATTGTTTTTTATATGGTATTTTAAAATAACATAACAATATATTTAAAATTAATTTTAATAAAATAATTCTCACTCCAAATAAATAAACGCGTATTTTTTATTCAAAGGGTAACCTCTTATTAATTTCAGTATTTTTTATCAGAGGTGCGTTAATTGTGGTACAGCGCCATAGAGTTAAATACAGCGCAAACTTCAAAATAATCAAAGTTTTTCATTGAAGAAAGCCTACGCAGCATTTCACGATGACGTTTTAATTATACATCGCTACTGGCGAATTTCTGGTAGCTAAATGTTTCACAGCTTAAATTCATAAAATACCAGTGAAATTTCTGAAGGAAACTTTTAATTAAAATAACGAAAGTGGTCAGCAAAATTACAAAAGAAAAAAACGTAAATTTCAATTGAAGAATTTATTTAGTTAGTACGCAGAATTTTTTGTCTTCTTCTAATGGATTTTTTTTAAGACTGTGTTAAATTATCTGGAAATTAAAAACACCCACACACACACACACACACACTCACACACACACACACAAAAATCTCGTTAAGAAAAATGAAAAGAAAAGGATTTATAGAAAAAAATTCGCCGGTGAACTATTTCCATGAAGTTTTTGAGAAAATGTAATTATCAAAAAAACACCAACTCGACACCACTTTGTCATGATAACTCCAGCTTCCAATCTAAAGAATGAATTGTTACTTCACTTAGTAGTTGATTTCTTTCTTAAAAATTTAGTAGTGCCCATATATTTTTCCTTTGACATTTTTATTTTTTTTAAGAAATCCTTGTTGTTGTGCCAAAAAGGTGTTGTTTAGTTTTCACACATTAATCTTAAAACTCCGACGTAGAATTTTAACATCTACTTTTATACTTTGTGTAGGTACAGGTTATCACATTGACTCCAGTAATACCATAAAATACTCGTATTACGTTTATAACGTTCGATCATTTCAAACCAAAGCCTACAAATTTTTCGTATTTCAATGTTTCAAGTACTATCATACAATCTTCAAACCGATTGTCGATTCTTATCACGCGGGTATATCAATTTATTTTGATAGATATTTCCATGTAAGAGATATCACACGAGCTGCGAGTCCCCCAGGGGTGGATGGCAAGAAAGAATGTCAACAAATGGAACGTCTAGGGCTGTGTGCTATGGAAAAGGAAACCCAGCGGCTCTGCGGTGTTTGCTGTCAGTGGATTATGTTAACTGACGTCACAAGATTCTATTGACAAGCTCGAGGAAGTGAAATGTGAGTGTTACAGAAATATATTTTGTCGAGATGAGATGGTGTTCAAATGAACGGAAATTATTTTGGAGATTTTGTTGAAATGGTTTGAAAATGATTTGTCTGAAAATTCTTCTTTTTTATTTAAAAAAAAAAAATATTTGTGAAGAAGAATACAATGCAACAATCTATTTTACCTGGCCAGTTGTCTTTATGCAAAAACGGAAGCTTGAGTGCATACAATGCCATCTGTTGAACTAGGGTCGAAGTTATTGTCGATGGAACATGGCCGGGTTCGAACGCGTTAATGTCAATTTTTTTGTAAATATTTAAAAATATAAATGGTAAAACATTGTTTTCAATTTCATTGTTTCAATTTTTTTGGTTTACATTTATATATATATTTTAAAATTCTCTTACAGGAAACAACTTTATTTTACATAATATAAATGAAAAAAAAAACTCTTTTCTATAATATTTCTACAACAAGGACCTCATCATGAAGAGACTAGAATGTTGTTTTTGATGAGAAATGTCGTAATCAACTTAAAACATATTGTAAGGTTTTTGGGTTTGGAAAGTCTCTAAATTTAAACATACAGGTCTTCTTTCAGGTTCTTTATTTTTAATTAATTTATTTTTACAATTCATATTAGTTTTTAACACTTTTAGCAAATCCAATTTATTTTTCACAGTTCAGCACCGCTTACACTCTTCAATCAAAGGCAACTATTTCACTGGCTTGGTGCACTCAATTTTGCTCCCTATATACGCTAGAGACAGACGTTTCTAGGGGCCAATTTGCCAGCACATTCTACCAGCTTCGAGAGTACAAAAGGATCATTCCACTTCTAGACCTATAGGCCTATAATTATTGCTACCTACGATGTACACCTATATTAATCTACTTTTGACATAACACTATAATAACTATTACTACCTACGATGTACACCTATATTAATCTACTATTTACATAATAATATTACAAAGAAAGGAAACAAATAAACAAAATATTAAATCTAAGATCTATGTATTGCGGGACTCCCTCCTGTGATGCAGAAGACCAGCTGCTCTTCAATCTCTTGGGATGATGATGAGTTGATGATTTCTTTATAGCGCCGTTTCGTGATGTAGTCACTCCAAGGGCGCAGATATCAGCCAGATGAACGCTGGCCGTCTGGTATTTGTGATACTTTATACATGAAATGTACAAAATTACATCACTCGCTTCCATTACATAAATATCAAATAACGTTATGTGTACTTAACTTAATACAATTCACTCATATAAATGGATTTTTTCTCAACAATGAGAGAGTAGGTACAATATATAAACATGCTTTCTTTTTTGTGCTCAAAGTATCCATGTACATATTTAATACATTATTATTTCGTGCCTCACATGTTATTTGTCCTATTCAATCAAATACAACATAATTATATTACAGCTCTTCTTTACTTATGATTACTTCGCTACAAAAATATTTGAGCCGAGCGGAGGAAAATAGAAACCTCAAATTTATCACGCGCTGATCAAATTGTACTGTACGACGAATAAAATGAACGATCCTATGGAAGCTTCCAGTAAACATAAAATAATGATGACGTAAAACTTTTATAGATAATCTCTTAGTATGCCACTATCAGGTAATAAAGGCCCTGTTAGTCGCCCCATCGGATCCCTGACAATACTTAACCCAACGCACTGATTGGCAGGCGTTCGACAACGTACTGGCTAATCATTAAAAACATTATAAGAACCTTAAGAGCCTTTTTGGTAAAAAGTGTTTTTTCAACAGGAAAACGTTTCACGTCTTTTTATCTGGGGTCCTTAGCAACGAATAAGAAATTATTGGTTAGCCTTTGCTTTATTATCCCGAAGCCCGGCCTTGAGCCGTCACAACATTTTGGCGATTAAAAACGTACAGAATTCATTCTAAGATTTAAACAAAGTCCATTTTAACAGCCAATATTAACAGTAAGTTAAATTTATACCATATTGACCAAGAAAATGTATAAAATTTCAAAGCAAAATGAATTTGCTGTTGTTGTTAGTAAGTGTATTTAAAAATTTGAAGAATTAGTTTCTCAGGGCCTTGATGATAAAGCAAACACTCTGGGAAAAAAGTGTTTTACTTTCCAAGAGGATAACTAAAGAATTACAGGACAAACTTTCAGTACACCTATTTTGCTTCGAAAATCTCTGTGCCATTACTCATTAGATAAACCTTTGATATTTTTCTGTTTATCTAGCAATTTCTCCGACATAACATCATAACGAGGTGATGAAGGGATGATTATTCCCGCGCCTACAAAGGACAAAAGACGCGAGAATCTTTCAGCCCTGCGTAATTTTTCAGCTTCTAAATTTAGCCTGTTTGCGCCTTGGGGCGGGACCTGAAAAATCTTTTCAGCGAGAAAAAATGCTAGCAAGGAGCGGCTCGTTTATTTGGTAAATTGTCTCTTTGTCAAGAAGTACCGCACAACAAGTAAGCAACGATTTCTGCGAATTTATTACGTTTCATGGGAAACATGTAGCGCCGTTCTTTATCTAATGAATACACTCCTCCCGTTTATTCACAAAACAGCAACCGTTTTTCATCATTTTAAACCAAAACGCAGCACACAAATCCGCATATTTTTTATATTTGAATATTATAGAATCCGAATTCCGAAAATGCGAAAAATATATGAAATCACAAAGAATGTCAAGAAAACATAGAAAATTCAGTTTTGTTTTTAGAGGTTTCGACTTTATATTTCATACACCTGATGTTTTCGAATATAGAAGATTACTATGATATTTTAAGCCTAATTTAAAAGTTAGTTTAATAAAATTAATAATTTATTCATTTATAATGTCAATCCTTTTTGTGAACAAGGTCTGAAATAAGCCGGTGAATCGCATTCCTCATAAAAATATATTTAAAAAAATCCAAAACTCAAAATGTAGAAAGCTGGTTGACAATGTGTGATACGCAGTTTCTCTCTCCATTTTTTACTTCTCGCACTTTGTCACGTAAATGATGAATCTGAAACACCGATATTTTTTTTGATTGATTGTGCCAGATGTCTTCAAGGATTTTTGCAATATTTGATGAAGCATTTAGTTCAGAACTCTCATCAGCATCAGCTGCGAAAAAATATTTTAAAAAGTATTTTTTTTAATATTTGTTCATGGTTTAAAAAAAGTTGATCGTTTTTTTTTTAAATAGATTTGTGAAGAGGAATGCAATTCACCAAACTATTATGCCTGGCCAAAAACAAATATTAATATCATCAATTAATAATTCATTATTGTTTATCTTAATAATTATTAGGTAATAATTACCCAACGACATCTGTTGAACCAGGGTCAAAGTTATGGTCAAATGACCCAGGTAGGGATCGAACCAACGTTGTTCTATTCCAACCACGCTAGAAAGATCAGCCACTTTCCATCCCTCGGCCATAACACCAACATTTCTTATATGAATTGTTCGACTAGGGTTTTTAAATATTTGATTTTATTATGTTTTAGTTTTGATGTCCATACATATCATTATTTGTTGATTTTAAACATGCAATTTGTGTTCGTTCCTTGGCTTATTGTTGGTATGCGGCTGACCACCCATGCTGTAGAAAATGGTTCACTTTGCCAATGTCACCCCTGTTTTAGAGAATGATGGCAAGAGTTGCAGGGCGTATGTCCATTTGAGATTTGGGTTAATGTTGTAAGTCCACATGCGATATGTTTAAGCGCGAACTTATACGTGTCTGGTTGTGAGAATGCATACCCATAATGTGAATCCCCAATATTACATATCTTTGCAACTTAGGTTAAATTAGATAAGATTAGTTTGGAATTAATGACGTTAATCTATTTTTTGTTGTTAAATTATATAAATACACGGGAACACAAAATATATTAGGGTATCGCCGTCGAAATTTGTACCTCCCGTCGAAATTTGTACCTTTTGTCTTGTGCGTGTGTCCCCTAATGATTTTCAGCTTTTTCATAAAAACTGGTGATCTCTACTGAATTCTAAAATTATCAGAGTAAAGTAAATGAATGCGTATCGAAATACAAAAAAAACTGCAAAAAGCATTAAGTGGCGATGTAATTAAAAAATAAAACAAAATCGCCTTTTTTCCATTCCCATACAAATTTTACATGTCCGCAACCCGTTTTTGACCCTTTGATGGCATGATACGATCAAAATAGTCAAACGTTTTTAAAATTGAGTATTTTTCCATATACTTTAGTAACGTATCTTTCATTTTCTGTACTAGCCACAATAATATTTACTTATTTAAACACGAAATATTGATTGCTAAGGTTTGTCTCCATTTTTGGCTCCGAGTTTTTTCTTGTAGTATGTTACCAATTCCATTGGAACTGACAAAAATCTTGCAATCCTAAGTATTTGTTCACGTATGGTAACTCTTTGATGCAGTGTGGACAACACAAAAAAACTCATTCGATACCTTCATTTTCTTCTGAGAACGTTTACATCAGAGTCGGGAATTTGTCGTGAGTGTTTTGAGTGGAAGTTAGCTTGGCATTATTAAGGTATGTATTCGAATATGTTGTCAGTTGTATATTTACTTTAAAGCAGTCCGAAGGACTGTTATAAAGTATTGTATTCGTCCGAAAAAAAAAATGAGGTTTCAACGGAAATGAGTTGTCCTGCACCAGGACATGCAAAAAAACCTAATTTGTCGAACCTGTCCGTCCGTCCGTCCGTCCGTCCGTCCGTCCGTATGAGTGTATGTCCCAGCCGAAACTACTGATCACAGAGACACCAATTTTTGGATTTAGAGAATTGACAACCACAGATTTTGATGGGCCGACTGGCATGGCACCACCCTGAAAATTCAAGATGGCTGCCATACAAAAAAAACATAAAATTGCACTTTTCTCAAAAACGGCTCTAACGATTTTCTTTAAAATTTCAGTGTGGTCGTTGCTTATTTTTTCTAAGAAAATTAGGTATCGCAACACTCTTGCCAACCTGCGTCTATGGGTTGCGATATGAAAGAAAAAAACGATTGTGATTATCTCGGAAATGGCTGGGTTGACAAAAAAAAAATGTTCTACAATATTACGCGCAATATTAATTTCTACAAAAATTTAAAGAAAACTTTAAATTTTTTTTTACTTAAAGTACCGTTTACACGATCTCAAAATTTTCATCGAAAATATTAAAAAGTCCCATAAAAACGCAATTTTGTAAAACTATTTTTAGGTTCACAAGAAAGAAAAATTTATAAACTTCTTTTCACTATAATTTGTTTTTCACTATTTTGAGAATTCAAGATGGCTTCCAAAGAGGAGAAAACTTCAAATGCGATTTTCTCAAAATCGGCTCGAGCGATTTTTTTTAAATTTTCAGTAAAGTAGTTGCTTGATACATTTTTATCAAATTTAGGTATGGCAACATTTTTGCTAATCTGCGTCTATGAGTTGCCATATGAACAAAATAAACAATTGTGATTTTCTCAGAAGTGAAAGCGTTGACAAAAAAGATATTTTCAACAATTTTATACGTAACATCAAATTCTATATAAAAATGAAATAAAATTTTTGAAAATAAAAACATAAAGTGCCGTTTACATGATATCAAAAATTGAAATTAAAAGGCTACAAAAACCCATCAGAACGCAAAAAACTTTTATGTTTCTTAACTTTATCAGAAAAAACTTTTGTATCACTATAATTCATAGTGAAATATTTTTCAAATTTTAGAAAATTCAAGATGGCTTCCGAACAGCTGAAAATTTCAAATGAGATTTTCTCAAAAACGGCTCCTACTATTTTCTTTATTTTTTCTGCATAATCGTCATTATAATATTGCTATGTAACAACAATAACCATTGCCTCATAATTTACTTTGTTTTGGGGGTTGACATACAAGAGAAAAAAATAATTGAAAATTTCTCGGCAGAGAAAGGGTTAACTAAAAAATAATGTTTAACAATTGAAAATCTTTTAAATATACCTACATATATCAATCATTATTTTTTTCAAAAAAGTATTATAAAGTATAGCCACCATACAAAGTGACAAATTTTCATACAAAAAATGATTGTAATATTTTTGGTAGCAAAACGTCTAATACCCATAAATAAACCTACATACCAATTCGCTCAATCAATTGCTATAGAACAACAATAAGTATTGCCTCTTAATACTCTTTGTTTTGGGGGTTGCCATATAAGAGAAAACAATATTTTAAGTTTTCCCGGCAGAGAACGGGTTAACTAAAAAATAATGTTCTACAATTGAAAAGCTCTTATATATACCTACATACATTAATCATTACTTTTTTCAAATAAATATTATAAGGTGTAGTCACCATACAAAGTGACAAATTTTAATACAAAAATAATTGTAATATTCTTGGTACTAAAACGCCTAATATAAAATACTAGGCTACGAGTCTTAAAATCTAGTAAGTTGTACCCATATAATAATCAATCATAACTTTCCAAAATATCAATGAAAAGTATAGGTACCCACCAAACAAAGTGTTAGTTTTGATACAAACGGGATCAATGATAATACTGCAAAAAGACGATTGCTTAAAAATATTAGCTTCATTACTTACACACAACTAAATGTTTTGTTATGAAAATTGGCTATGACCTAAACATGACCGTATTTTGTGCTATAAAGTCCTGTGCAGTCCACTGTACAATTTATTTTTACTTAGATCCATTAATAGGGACTGGAAAATAGTGGTGTTATTTTTTAGGAAATTCGCGTTATTTTTTTGTGAAATTCGCGTTATTTTTGATCAAAAACAGGGAAATTCGCGTTATTTTTCATGATAAACGGGGAGATTTGGTGTAATTTTTAGGGTTGATTACATCAAAATAAAGGTTTATATAATTGCAAAACAAAATATAGTACTAATATTTACCATTTATTATGTAAACAACAATATGTACCTTCAAAAACAATGAATAAACAACATCTGAATCAATACGAGTATCTGCAACCGAAGATGGTGGAAGTACCAACCGAAAACGTTTTTGCAATAAAAAATACATAAGTGGTACAAAACAATATTTTTTAATTTTAGTTTCTTATTTTTTTTAAATTTTTTTTAAAAATAATCCTTTTTTTTTTACAAAAAACCATTGATTGAAAAAAGTATTAATATTTCAATGACACTCCGAATACCCTGTAAATATCCTTTTAAAATATTTAATTTTTGTGCATTTAGTCTCTAGATGAGGGTTATCTCATTTTTCAAGGGATGTTGGCTTTTATGAAAGCCTCAAGTTGTGCTCTTGGCTAATCCAGCAACAGCTTCACTCCTTGAAGTATTTTCCTTCATTGATGTCACGATTCAAGTCTGCTTGGATGATCCAGGACAGTTCTGCTTATCATTATTTTTTTTAATAAAATAGATTTTTGAATAGGAATGCAATTCACCAACCTACTCTGCCTGGCCAGATACAGGTATCATAAATTAATCATTATCTATCTATCATTAATATCATTAATTAATAATGCATTATTATTTATTTTAATGAATTATTCATTTTTAATTACCCAATTACATCTGTTGAACCAGGGCCAAATTTATGGTCAAATGACCCAGGTGACCAGAGACCAATTTTCCTGTGCTTTGCACCTTGCAAAGGGTTTTCGCAGGATTTGTTTCTTTCCCACAAAATCGTTGCGTTGCAAAAGCGATACATGACAACTTTTTCGCACAATTTCTACCAAAAGTACGAAAATTCGCGATATTTGCGTAAAACCTCAAATTTCGCGTTATTCGCGTGAAAACATCAAAATTCGCGAATAAATTCGTTTTATCGCGATCGCGAAATTTTCCAGTCCCTATCCATTAATTCTTCTAATGATTGTATGTTTTTATCATTGCTGACAGTATTATTTTTCAAATGGCACAAGTTTAAGGTAATGTCGGGCGGTTTTTTATTTACAATCTTTACCGTATGTTACCATATTAAGGTGTATTCACGTAGGTTTAAAAAAATACACCTACTTACCGTTAATTTATGGTTGACTAACAAATAACATTTACGTAATTGAAACATAAAACTATCTAATCAACCTTACTACATGCTATTAATATTTTAAATGCACCGTTTGATGTTTGTTATTCAAAATAGCAAAAAGGTTTATATACTATACCCCAATGATTTGGACGATGCACTCTGTAATAAAATGAATACGCACATTTAAAACTACCTAAAATCGTTCGTTTATTGTATTTCAATAAGTTTCCTTGACTTATAGGTTGGTATGAAGCTGACCACCCATACCGGTAAAATACATACATGCATACATACGAACAGGTTCGAAAAATTAGGTTTTTTTACATTTCGATATCTTATTTCTTTTTTCGACGACGAATACAAGATTTTATAGCAGTTCGTAAACACTGTTCAGTAAAAATATAAGAGCACCATTTTTAATAGACCTTAATTTAATTCACGATGTTTTCGTTTTCTTGAATCTTGCCGGTCGACAGTTATGGTACAAATTTAAACGGCGGTACCCATTATTCTCATTATTGTCATCGATTCTTATCTCACATTTTCATTTTGAGTAAATAAAATTGTCTTTCCTCTGTTCAAGGTCGCTGAAGGGTATAGTTAAAAAAACTTCTAAATTGAATACCAACATGATAGTCACCAATCTTCGATAGAAGTGGCATTTTAAGAAGACCCAGTTCTGCGGCAAGGGGAATGAGCCAAGATTGTTAATAAATATGGACGTTTAAAAGACAATAGGGCATAAGCGACATAAAACTAAATTGTTCAGGAGAGCAGTTTAAAGTTTTTATATTGCAGAAAAATGGCATAACTTTTCTATTTTTTATCATATCGTTAAAATCAAAACATCTCTAAAATTAAAAAAAGAAAGGCATTTTTAGGCATTCCTATTAATGTGGTATTACGGTGTTTTACGATTTTTTTAAGACAAATGCATCTTTAGGACAAACAGGGCCAAAATCTTGTTGGTTACACCAAAATCATACTTAGAAAACGCAGTTGATTGCTTGAGCATAAGCAACAACAAAAAATCATCGTAGAGCTTTGGGAGCTATGGGAGCGCTTAAGAAAGAGCGGAAAATTTTAAGAAGGATAGCATTCATAACTCATTTTTGACCAAAACGTACTTCCTTTTCACCATCGATATGTACATTGTATATTGGAAGAAAGTATTAAAGGATTTGTTAGATCATCTGCAAATGTTATCCTTCAAAACTTTTCTGTTTGTTTAGTTACGCTTCTACATAAGTATTAAGTAAGCCGACTATAAGACATTACATAAACTCCCGTCTATAGTCCATAATCTAAGTTACAAAGATTAAAGATATTTTGGCATTTAAGGCTCCACAAGCAGGCATACGTAAGCTTGTGCTTACACATGCTGCATATGTACATACAAAATAAACCAAACCTCACATGAACATAAACTTTGTAACTCCTGCCGCCTTTCCCTGAAACCGGGGTGGTATTAGCAAAAGTGAACCAAGTTTGTGAATCATGGGGGGTCAAGGCATTTTTTTTAAGGCTGGCATGATAAATAATGTCACGTTATAACTTATATGTAGGTTGGTGTGCGGCTGACCACCCCTGCCGTAGAAGATCGTCACTTTTAAAATGTCACCCCTGATTCAGGGAAGGTCGGCAAGAGTTGCAGAGTGTATTTTCATCTGAGGTTTAGGTTTTTATGTTAAAGGTTCACATGCGGCATATGCCATCGCGAGCTTACCAGTGTCTGCTTGTGAGAATGCATATAATGGGAATCCCCAATGTTACATATCTTTGTAACTTAGATAAGATTAGATTAGAAAATGTCATAATTATAATGCCACATTAATAATAACACATTTTTCGAATTTATTTAAAAAACAAAATGAAGTTGTTTCTCGACAAATAGATTGGTATGAGACAACTAGACTAACGAGACTAGCTTCTGTAAAAACTTGGTTTCCTTTTACCGAGTCACCCCGTTTCAGAGAAAGACGGTGAGAGTGGCAAGATTCATGTTCATGTGAGATTTGGTTTATTTTGTAAGCTCACATGCAGCATTTATATGCGCTAACTTACATGTGCATACTTGTGGACGCACATTAAATGTGAGCCAGAAATGTAAATATATATTGTTACGAAATTGGGTTCAAAAGTCTTTCAAATTAAAATACACAGGTCTTCTTATACAGTTATTTATTTTACACTTTTACAAAATTTATTTTTACAAAGGTTTCTCGACTATTCCACTGGGTTTCTGTTCACTGCTCAAGTTAGGTCTATGTGTTTGTAAGTCTCGTATGATACTGCTGGCCCTGCAGGCCAATTGCACCCTTTTATTCTCTCTAAAGCAGTATAGTCTAGATCCTATAGTTGCTAGACAATTCCAGAAAGGCATAGTAATTATTATTTCTCGATGCTGCACGTATTTTATTCTATGATTCCTACCCACACAATGCAAGACAGAATTCCTATAATTATAACAAATACCTACTTAGCCTAGAGAATTCTACACGTATACACAATTATCGATCTTACCCACCAATACTTATGAGGATTCTTATAACTATAACTACCCATACTTATTTCAATATTTATATTTACATAACAATATGTACAACTACGATTATTGAAAATATATAATCGATATGGCATCGTATAAATGGATAGAAACACCGCCTTAATGTAAATAATTAATGTAAATACCTGAATTTACTTGCATGCACCTACCTTAGAGATTGTTCTAAAAGTTTCCAAGCTTTGCGTACTAGGTTCACAGAACGCATGGAATAGCATGTTCTGATTTAGTTGATGAGCGACGTTATCGTGTACGACACACCCCAAGGGCCCTCTGCAAACTTGGTCCTTGCCACAGAGCGTCAACTCAAGCAAGATTCAGTAGCTGGAAGGCTGGGTGTAAGTTTGTGGCCGGTCTCGAATATTGTAAATAATATTTACCGCAACACAAAGCAATCACTAAAATGTATACTAACTATTTACACTACTAATGTTTGAGTTTTAGAGATGGCTTGATCTATTTGTTTTTAAAGAGCTTTCTCTCACTTTGCCAATGTCACCCCTGTTACAGGGAAGGACGGCAAGAGTTGCAGGGTGTATGCCCATTTGAGATATGGTTTTTATGTTGTAGGTTCACATGAGGCATGTGCAAGCGCAAACTTGTACGTGTCTGGTTGTGAGAATGCATGTAATGTGAATCTCCAATGTAACATATTTTTGCAACTTAGATTAGATTAGATTAGATTTATCCAACCAGTTTGTTCAAAATTGCTTTCTGTTCTTGAAGGTTATAGTTCTTATTGTTTTGTTCACCGACTAAGGCCCGGTATATTGAAGTGTAGTAATATTTTAGTTAACTATTACTTGAACTTGTATTCAAAATACTCAATCTTGAGTTAACTAAAACCGAACATTACCGAAGTATGAAGCCACGCCCACAAATCTTGGAAATAATTAAAATGCCATTCAAAAGCTTTAAAACCAACAATTATTCATAAAAATCATATGCCTAACCTTCATTAAGCTAGAAAACGACACAAAAAACGTTCAGTTTCCAACAATTTTGATGTATCCTTACATTAAAAAAGAACAGCTGCTGTCAGTGAAGCGCCGCCATCTTGAAAATCGAAAGTTAAAGTTACTAAATATTTACTGCCGAAATTCGGTGAGTGAAATATTATGATGATTTAACTAGAATTGCATTTTAGTTAACTTTACGATACTTCACAATACCGGGCCTAGTAATACATGTCTTTTACATATATATTTAAAATTGTCATGTAAACAGGTTACTGTAACGCTGTACCTCCTATCAGTAAAAAAAACAAATGCTAGCCTTTGTCAAGGGCAGGTCACCCAAGGTTTATTCAGCTTTAAAGCAACTGGATCTTAATTGAGAATTTTTTATTACAGATTTTAAATTATGATTACGGTCGTTAGACATTTTTTGAAATGAAAAAAACGGATGTTACTGACCGTGTGTAAAGAGAAAAACGATTTTTTCTACGTTTCGTCGGAGTCATATCCGACGTCTTCAGGAGACGTGTGTCTTCTACAAGGAAGAAACACGAACTGTTTCTGAACACGTTCGTGTTTCTTCCTTGTAGAAGACACACGCCTCATCTTCAGAACGTCGGATATGACTCCGACGAAACGTTGAGAAAATCGTTCTTCTCTTTACACACGGTCAGTAACATCCGTTTTTTTCATTGGAAAAAATGAGAATTTATGATTTTTTTTTTGGAGTGTGATTCACACAAAAACAACGTTCACCAAATAAACCATCCAAATATACTTTGTTCACTTATATCAGTACATTTGATTGTGTTCATATAGCTGTAAATAGCACGGGATTTTATTCGATTTACTCGGTTAATGGAGTCCAATCTGAGTACAGATGGCCCACGGCGAGATCGCCTCTAATGCAGGCGTCCCCAGAGTGTGCCGGGTCAATACATCAACACGAAAAATCAATCACACCCAGACAGATGCTCCATAACTCAATCCGAGGAAATTGTGCTTGCCATGGACAGTGCAGGGAATCAAACACAAAGAGTGATGCAGAGAAGATAATTGAATGAAAATATATCAAATGAGTGTGCCTTTTGCATATTATTTCATTCATTTATACACATTCAGACTCCGTATAAAATTTTGCCCAGGGTTGAGATCACATACAGACACATGCATCTATGAGGTAGGCAATGCAATAAAGAAATATTCATTTGACCTTGTAACTCATGGTTCAATTGGAATCTACCAAAGAATTCATTTTAATTTTTAATATCTGATTTCCTCGGGAACTGGAAAACTCACACTTCAATAGAAGTGGTTGGCGTAACGTCGGTCTCCGTGCCTATTAAAATAAATAGGTTACACACGCCACATGTAATTCTCTTGAGGAAAACGATAGGAAATTGCACGGTTTGTGCAGTTTAGATACGGCAAAGGAATAAATATTTATTTGACTCTAAATAGTACTCGCGCCAAATTAAGCCCCTTTTTTATTTTACCCCTCATACACATTATTCGAAAACAGGTTTTAATGTATAATTCGGCTTTTTAATCTTATTTTCAAAAGTGAAGAGTGGGATTATGCTTTCTCTACATAAAATGGAACTAATCTACAAAGGCCTGTGAGGGTGTTTCTTACTTATACAATAAGGATCTTTTTGTATAGATTTCTTTTTAAGGTTTTGTTGTTTTTTTTTATACTTAAATGTTATTTATTGCTCGTATTCCTTGACTTATAGGTTGGTATGAGGCTGACCACCCATATTGTAAGAAATGGTTCACTTTGCCAATGTCACCCCTGTTTCAGGGAATGTCAGCAAGAGTTGCAGGGCTTATGTTCATTTGAGGTTTGGATTTTATTTGTAAGTACACAATCAGCATTTGTAAGCGCGAACTACACGTGTTTGTTTGTGGGCATACATCTGAGAGCTTTGAATGAATATATCCTTGCAACTTAGATTATAGGTTATAGATTATAGATCTTCAATGAGGTTTTTGGCCGTGCTTCGAAGAATTCTTCAATTCAATATTATGACTTTGCTTGAGTGCAAAGCGCCAGGAACCATATCAATTACAAATGAGGATAATTAACCAAAACCTTATAAACACTTTTATTTTTTCACAATCACAATATATACATATAATTATTTAATCCACAATGACTATGTATATTATAAAAAAAAAACACATCAATATTAATTATAACCCAAATTCACCTGCTTGTGGCTCTCTAGCCAGGGAAGCCTCTTCTTCTGTTTTTTTTTCGTATTCTTTTGTTTTCCTTTTCTCATTCAAATTCAAATATAGGAATGTTCCATTCCACTAAACCAATAAACAAATTCATCTCGTTACAGGCCTTACAATGTAAGAGATGAAATAATAATGCAACCAAAAATCATTCAAGATTTCGCGGGTTTGTCAGAATGTAGTTGTACAAAATAAGCGCCACTACCATCAACATTATAATACACATCATTACTTTAGCTAGTGAAACACATGTTCCATTGTCCTCCTAACGCGCCAGTGTCCAGTCAGCAAACATTCACTGGAATCGTCATTTGTTTGTTTGCGACCAATAAAAATACCATGAACCAATATTGATCCAATTCTGTTAGTTCTTTGTCACCAAACACTATTGCACGAAACAGTTGAATACCCAAAATTACATCATTACATCATTGACATACATTGACATCGAGCCAATTATTTTATTAAAAGTTCATCCAAATGTATCAATAAAATGAAATTGTGTATTATTTTATGTCATGGTTAGTTAGATTATATGTTCTGGTTCTATTTGGAATGAAGTCGGCTAAAAAACCTGGGACTCGGGAAAAAAACCTGAGGGGGAAATTGTAACATCTATAATCTATCTGATATCTAAGTTGCAAAGATATTTTAATGCATGGCCCCAAGCAGGCACATGTAAATTTGAGTAAATGTGTACATAGAACAAAAACCTGACATGAACATGAACCTTTCAATTCTTGCGCCCTTTCCCTGAAACGGGGTGTCATTGGCAAAAGTAAATCAAGTTTTTTCTGCATGGGGGATCAGCCTCATATTAGCTTATTAGTCAAGGAAAAAACGTCAAACCAAGGAATATTTTGTTTTTAGTCGCTAAGGGTTTTTATGCTCCTAGACATGACGTCACCTTTCCAAAGAGAATTTGGAAATTTTCGAATCCCATTGTCTTCATAAAAAAACTTCGTGAATTCATCATATCGAAATTTTAAAAAGTTATTTAAATAATTCCGCTTCTTAAATGGATGGAAAGAATCGGTGTTTCGACGCTATTTTCAAATATATTGCCCTCGAAACTTTTTGACACAACTTTCATCTATTTGAGTTTAACTATCCACTTTTTTTTTCTCTACAAATTTACCCTTCTTTATCATGAATTGTTCATCTGCTTAAATTTATCAAAATAAAAAGACCATGAACATAATTACGTAACCCTTCAATTTTAGATGAAGAAAAACGTTCACAAGTAGCTGCTTTAACATTGACGTCATCAAACAGTCTTATTTGTAGTACAATAATGTACGTAACATTTTGTCAGAAACGAGTTTACCGTCACGTATTTGAAATTGGAGGATTCACTCGTTCGGAAGGGATCGGGCTGTGTAGTGTGTATAGACAGGAGAGAGCTATGGGGACGTATGGAAATAACTCGCAAACCAAATTACCCCACAAGGCGCCGCCTGCGAGTCTAAAAGCCTTCCTTAGACAGACTACGAGCAACGCTAAGGAAGACTTGATACTCAAAACGTGACACCAGAAAATACGCTTTCACGAGTACACCATAGAACCTCAATTATCCGAGATATTGTGGACCAAAAACTGCTCGGATAATTAAAAGCTCTGATGATACCGACTTTACATAAATCAAAGTTCTGAGAAATAAATCAAATTTCAATACAGAAATATAAAACAACCAATTTTGTTTTTTGCCACTTTGAAGATACTCGGATATTCTCGACCGGTTTCGCACAACTTGTCATTATCGCTTGCATAGCCAGGTAATCTAATTCTTTTTAATGTATTTCAATTGTATTTACATTTCTGCGAATAATTTAATACATTATTTCGATTAAATGTATGTAGAAATACCAACAGCGGTATGCCACCCCGGTTCAGAGAATGGCGGCAGGAGTTGCAAGGTTTATGTCCATGTGAGGTTTTCTTTATTTGTATGCACACATGCAGAATGTGTAGGCGCAAATCTACATGTGCCTGTCTGTAGGCATGCATTTCATATGAGCCTTTAATGTTAACATATCCTTGCAGCTTAAATTATAGATTATAGATGATGGACTACTTAACTTGTACATAAATTAAAATAATTTGTTATCTAAGATGTAAAGATGTATTCACATTCAAGGCTCATAATAAATGCATGCCCACAAGCAATCAAATCTAATCTAATCTAATCTAAGTTGCAAAGATATGTTACATTGGAGATTCACATTACATGCATTCTCACAACCAGACATGTACAAGTTCGCGCTTGCACATGCCTCATGTGAGCCTACAACAAAAAAACAAATCTCAGATGGGCATACATCCTGCAACTCTTGCCGTCCTTCCCTGTAACAGGGGTGACATTGGCAAAGTGAACCATTTTTACAGCATGGGTGGTCAGCTGCATACCAAACTAAAAGGCAAGGAACATAATATATAAATAATTGTTCGAAGTAATCAAGGAGCGCGATTTTATTCAGTAACGTCTATCCATTTTTTTACGAGAAATGTGTATGATAGTATTGTTTTATTTCGCCCTTCATATCTGCTAAGTAGTTTCAAATGCAGGTTTAGTCTCTGAATGATAAACTTTCTTGAAAATGATTTCTCCACCCTTAATTTTGCCTCGCCTAGCACAGCCTTTGCCTCGCCTAGCACAGCCTTTGTGATATGCCGGTAGAACGCGACTTGCAAGTTCGCGTTCGGTCAATTCCTACCTCAGATAATTAAAGTTCTACTGTATATATCCAAAGGTTCTTACTTTGGACTCTAAGCCAATTCATATGGTACCTATCGCAAAGGTTTTTATATGTCAGCTGTCAATACACTGTAATAATGATAGCCTTAAGTAGAGATCTCTTTTGTGAATATATAAAAAGGCTTGATTGGTATTTCAAAACATTAAACACTAAATACAAGTGATTTGTGACTTTACAACCAAAAGTGTTTATTTTATGTGTTGACAGTGTTGTTGAGCGTTGACAGCAATCCCGAACTCGGTGACAAACTTTCCATCATCATCAACATTGGCGCCGCAGCAACACGGATTGAGTCTTGGCTTCCTTGATCAATTGTTACCAGCGCTGTCTATCCAACTTCTTTCTTCTCCAGACCCATACTGCTACTGTTATTCTATTCGCCACTACTTAATCGAGCCATTTTGCTCTGAGTCTTCCCACCGCGTGCTTCTGAGTTTGTTACTACAGTTATATTTTCTAGGCTTGAGTGAACACAAAAGATTTTTTAACTTAGGGCTAAAGAGCATTTATAAACAACCTGAAGGTAGTGAGTTCTGTACATGTTCTTTCTTTGATTTCAACAGCTCTGCAAACAGTTGTCGTCACAATGTGATTTTTCGGTAAGCTTAAGGAAAGTGAGCGTAAATATAAAGCCGACATCGATTCGGAAACAATTTATTTTTCCGATTTTTTCTGATCCCCATATCAAATCGAAAATCTGTTCAAGTAAAAAAATGATTGTTTCAAAATTACAAATAAAAAAATAAAAATGGTTTTCTTAAGCCTAAGTAGCAAAGATTATTATTTTGAGCCTCTAGTCCATGCAAATCCACTGGGAACATTAATAATATTAAGATTATTCATTTGGTGAGCGCTGTTTTTGTGTGAATCACACCTCAAGTGAGATTGGTCATCGCTGTACAAAGCGGCAACACTCAAACAAGATCCAGTTGATGTAAGACTGGATGGAACTAGGTGACTGGTCTTTGGTAAATTAAATGCAGATTATTTTTTCACCTCAATGAAGAGCATATTTGAATAATTAAATATTTTTCATGCTCCGCCAGGATTCGAACCCACTACTCTCTTATCACGAATACAAAGTGCTAATCACTAGACTGCGGACTAGAAAAACATTAAAAAGGAAAAAGGAAACAAAAGGTACAAATTCATGTAACTTAATTTCCATTCTTGCACTATTCTTTTATAAGTAGTACTGAAATTAACGCTAACAATAACTTTTTGCAGAGCACTTATGTATATGCTTAAATAATATTTATTCATGGTGTAATTAATCAGGACTCTACGCCGTAGACCACCACTTGCAAGAAAGTCTCTGTCTACGATTTTCTACGAGTCTACGATTCTTACCCAGTTTTTTTTGGCGCTTAAACGTTGCAAAGGGACCTTCACAGCTTGAAACTAAATTATTCATGATTGAAAATGCAAGAAACTTTCGTGTATTTTTGAATAAAGTAAAATTTACATATGTTAATCAAACATAAGCGAACTTTTCACATTCAGAACATTATTTATGATTTTGACTTTGATCTTTTACAGCCAACTTGTAAGATATCTTGAATATTATTTTACATGAACACTTGTACGCAAAGTATAAAACTTAATGCGGCGCTTAAGCTAAAATTCATAGAACTAAAACAACGTCTCTAGTGAGAGTTTTCTTTTCTGTACAATTTTTGGCAAACGCTATAGTTCAGTTTTAGTATTAATTTGGGCACTGAATCCCTTCAGTGAATATTCTACAATATACTTCGCTCTACCCTTATGAGAATTTGAAGATTTCTCCTTTGGCTTCCATTGTAAACTTGCGCGCCAACTTAAAGATTTCATCTTCATCTTGGCTATACAGATTCGACACCCACACAAAAGGCGAACTTACATAAATTAGCTCTCCATTCAAGTCGACAGTATTTTATCGTCTGTTAGCGGATGCCTGCCTTACTTTCACACTTCTATTCATAGTCCTTAGACGATTTAACTCCGAGAAGATTGGAAGAGGGCTACGTCTAGGAGTTGGTGTCGAGTGGCTGAGAAAGAAGAATAAAAAGTAATAATATAATCAAGATAATTGCATAGCTGTTCAGAGCTTCCCAGGACCAAGAAATCTACGCCCAAGTAATAGTTAACGTCGGGAAGATCTTCCAAGATACAAAAGAAAAAGGATAAGGTATAAAAAATAAACGAGGTCTTAACCTGTAGCTGAGTAAACCTTGCCAATATTAATACTAAAATATCGATCTATGTTAGAGGTGGAATATATCAAAATAAGCAACTGATAGACATAATTAAAAACAAGGTATGCAAACAAATAAAGGGGATGCTCGAAGAATTGATCTTTTGACTTGCCTTTCATATTTGGCCGCAAAAAAGTTAGGGTATTTTATAACGCCTCAAGTATGTCCTAAATATCTCGTGAGTGATAATTACGATATTAATTTTAGTAGCACTTTATGAATGAGACCCTTAGAGTCGACTTGCGGTGAGCAAAGTTGTTCACTTTAATTTGGTCTTTTCGTCGGAAAGGGAGTGGAAGCGTCTACTTTACTAAACAAAGAATGGAAATCGCCTAATTGTCTGCCCCAGACTGCTTGTTCCACTTTCATTGATTTCAAAGGAGAAGACTCTTCTATATTTACAAGTGAAATGCGAACACCAAAAGTACTTGCTTTCAATTTTAAGTTTCTACTCTCCAAATAACACTTTCATTTCGGCTTTCTCGGCGGGGTCATGATATAACCTCAAATAAGTACCTATTTACAGACATGAACACAAGTAAAAGGAGATAAATCATGTTGATCATAATGTTATGAATATAAGCGGGTTCTATTTAATCACAACTATGGTTTATTTATTCTACACAATTCATTTATCTTAATTTTAAAAATGAAACCAAACTTTAAAAATATATATATATTTACCACTTTTGTTTCCGAGAGAGTTACATTTGCACATTGTAGTATGACGGTTGGTTGATTTCTGATCCTTCAGGCGATTCTGGCCATAATTTATCCAGATTATTATGGAAATTCTCGAACCATTGAGAATTGCTACACACCAACTTGCTAGATTGCACTAGAATATTCGATCCAAGACTTGTATTTTTATCAAAATACACGGCACTAGGTGCTTTTTACATGTTAAGATACAATATTCAAAAAGTATAACATAACAAGTAAAGCAGAAAAAAATGTATACAATATATAATACATACACGATTAATAAACAATTTAAAGTATATACAACAAAAGAGCGGAAACGTAATATGTAAACTAAGAACTAAGAACTCATCTTTCAAAAAGCTTAGTGAAATAATATGGTAATGAAAACAATACAAAGAAAATATTCTTGCAAACGCAACTAAGCTACACATATAGCTAGGGACTGGAAAATTTCGCGATCGCGATAAAACGAATTTATTCGCGAATTTTGATGTTTTTACGCGAATAACGCGAAATTTGAGGTTTTACGCAAATATCGCGAATTTTCGTACTTTTGGTAGAAATTGTGCGAAAAAGTTGTTAGGTGTCGCTTTTGCAACGCAACTATTTTGTGGGAAAGAAAAGATTCCTGTGAAAACCCTTTGCAAGGTGCAAAGTACAGAAAAATGGTCGGTGTTATAACCGAGGGGGCCAAGTGGGCTGATCTTTCAACGTTGAAACACGCTAGAACGCTAGACGCGGGGTTCGATCCCCGCCTGGGTGGGTCATTTTAACATAAATTTGACCCTGGTTCAACAAATGTAATTGGGTAATTATAAATTAATAATTAATTAAAATAAACAATACTCGTAATGATTTTTCATCAATGATATAAATACCTGTTTCTGGCCAGGCAGAGTAAGTTGGTGAATTGCATTTCTATTCACAAATCTATTTTATTAAAAAAATAAATGATAAGCAGAACTGTCCTGGAAATCCAAACAGACTTGAATCGTGACATCAATGAAGGAAAATACATCAAGGAGTGAAGCTGCTGCTGGATTAACCAAGAGCACAACTTGAGGCTTTCATAAAAGCCAACATCCCTCGAAAAAATTAGATAACCCTCATCTAGAGACTAAATGCACAAAAATTAAATATTTTGAAAGGATATTGCAGGGTATTCGGAGTGTCATTAAAATATGAATACTTTTTTCAATCAATGGTTTTTTGTAAGTTGTAACACGTATTGATTCAGATGTTGTTTATTCATTGTTTTTTAAGGTACATATTGTTGTTTATATAATAAATTGTAAATATTAGTAATATCTATAGTTTTGCAATTACATAAACCTATATTTCGATCAAATCAACCCTAAAAATTACACCAAATCTCCCCGTTTATCATGAAAAATAACGCGAATTTCCCAAAAAAATAACGCGAATTTCGCAAAAAATAACACCGCTTTTTTCCAGTCCCTACATATAGCGTAACTTCTTGTGGCGAGTTGAACCTATTTATTTTTACAGGTAAGGGGGCCGGGCCTTACGCCAACCACTTCAGTTGAAGTGGGGGTGTCCCAGCTCCTGAGGGGGCTGGTACTCATTTCTTGTGAAGGCTGAGTAAACCTTGCCGGTATTTTTATTATAGGGTTTGAAATAAACACCGAAATAAGAAATCATTTATGACACCCTCCTCGGTGGGATTCGAACCCAAGCTCACGGGGTAGAATGCAAGCACTCTACCAACTGAGCTATCGACCGGACTAAAAAGGACTTGCAAAGCCCATTTCATCAAAAGGCATAACTGTCCTGACTTGTACATATCGTAAATTAGTATCTAATACATATTACGCCACACATCTTTTTGCGACATGCGGTAGAACCTTTCAGAGTTTCAGGAAGATGTCATCGACAGCTTCCTCCATCCTGTGCCGCAAGTATTAAACATAACGCTTAACCTCAAACACAACCTTTTCCTAAAAACGTATTGAAATTAAAACGTTGAATAGAGGCGATATTTTACTTTGCATACTGCCACTTTTTTGAGTTTAAACGTAAAGTTTTACACTTGTGGTGTGGTACACTTTTTATCATAAATGTTTCAGCAGTCATGCCAAAGACCTATACTCCGAGTGTACAACATTGACTCAATACTCAACCATTGCGTAAACAGAAAATTGTATAGAAGATAGAACAGCACGTCTATGGAGAAGTTTAGTTTTCTTACACTTTTTTTGCTGTTTACGCGATAGTTGAGTATTTACGCGATGTTTTGTACTCAAAAGGTACTGAAAGCAGATCCGCAACGTCTGATAGTGACGACACGTTTTTCTCTCTTCTAAAGTTTCAATCCCTCGCAGTCTGATCCGCACATCACGAGAGGCGGTTTCGCCATTCAAGCGAGCTAAAGATGGCGCGATAAGAGCGTGTTGACCAGAAAACTGAAGACTGAAAAAAAACATGTCGTTGCTAGAAGCTGAAACAAAACAAACGACATACTTTGTTTCTTAGACTCGCTCGTATACAAGATGTAGACAAGAATTATAAGAAACATAATCTTTAAAATCGATTAAAATAAAATTACATTAAAAAAACTGAAAACTGAAAAAAAAACATGTCGTAGCTACAAGCTGAAACGAAACAAACGGTATACTTTGTTTCTTAGACATTCTTTTTTACAAAATGTAGATCAAAAATGTACAAAATCTAATGCTTGAATTCGATTAAAATAAAACTATATTAAAACCATCGTTTACAATCAAAAGATGATTTAAACAGAGTCCAAACATTCTAACAAACTAAACATTACCTATAACACAAAATATAACTTCTTGAAAACTAAAATGGTATCATTTTTTTTTCACGGCGAGCAAACTAGGTACGTAGTGTTCTTGCTAAACCAATAACAAAATATGTACCTTTATCCGGCCGTGAGACGTCAACATTTAATTGTCTACATAATTTGTAGGAAGTCCATTGCGTACAATTAAAATATTATTCCGAATTATAAAATAAATCTTTATTCGCTGCTATAATTTAAGGAGAAAGTGACTTGTAGCTTCAAATACTTGTAACTATTTTTTAAAAATCCTTTATGAAATGAGAACACAGAGTTGTGCACAAATTCCACAGACGACAAAATTGTGATGTCACATGGACGCTTGCTATTGAAAAGGCAAATAAATATATTGATTTTTTTTACAAGGACCTTGGTTACACACACGTGTGATAGTGGCTTAATAAAGGTGTAGTATTAAAGTATTTTTTTTCATTCAATTAAGTAATCGAGAAAATGGGCTAAAAATAATCTTTTAAGATCTTACAGGGTTACTCAAAACACTTTTGATGCATAACTGATCTATGGATCATTCTTTTTTTGGAATGAAAATTCAGGTTAGGTGGTGTTTGAACTTTGGATTTGTTGTGTGCGAATAACACCGTTAAGGATTAAGGAAAATCTTAAGAAATACTTTATATTTTAGAGGTTTCAAAAAAGCTTTAACTCTTTCATTGAAACACATAGGTAAGTTCCTACCTTCATACACACTCGTTATCATAGTTGCTGTAATACTCAGTATTCCGAGTGAAAAAAATTGCGTGTGCTCCTAATGTATGAAGTGTACATCAGCACTACTAGTGAGTGATTAAGTTTTGATGCATTTTGCTATTTGCTGTTCCAGTGATAGAGGACTAATAATATCTGGACTAGAATCTATTGCAACGAAAATAGACACAAATATATATCTGTTTCAACTTACTTACGTAAAAGGTCATTAGTGAGAAAGAGAATAAAGAACTTCACAGTTGCATTTCCAAGTGTAAAAAAAAACTCGGGCGAATGTAGAAAAAATCCCAGAAAGTTGGTACTATTGCGAATAATAATGGCTGCCAGTTGACAGATAACACGCGTTATAAATATTGTGATAGCTAAAATTGAGGAATTTGAAAGGAAAAGTGCATTATTTTAAGATATTATGGCATGACGTGTTATAATTAATTGGTAACGAAACACAAAATGGATTTGGACAAAAATGGCCTTATTTCGTATAACTGCACCAATGCAACGTTTGACAGGACTGAGAGAAATGTGGGCTATAGTATGTATCAGTGCTGTAAGTTAGCTTCTGCTCCTGTATGTTAGTACTCAATGGAGGGAAGTCTACACAATGTTTCATACCCGCGGTACAGGTTCCTAGGTTGACATGTGATTGATGTTTCCTATGACGGCCATGTAAGCAACCTAAGGAAAAAGATGAAATAAACTCAATGGAACGGCGGACATCCTGAAAGGAAAGACACATTATAAAGAATTCAAAACGTTGGGCTTTCATTGATTTCAATGCTTGGCTACTTTACATCAAAATTAACATATTTCATGTTCTTTGTTTGATAATTCCATAAGCTGCGAGTATGTTTAAAAAAGATTAATGATTTTAACGAAAATATACTAAATTTTGTAATGCACTTACGACCAAGCTCGTAAAAATTTCGGTCGATAGCTCAGTTGGTAGAATGCTTGAATTCCATGCTGAGAGTAAGGGTTAGATCCCCGCAAAGAGTGACAGAAATGATTTGTCATTTCGGTGTTAATGTAAAACTCTAAATAAATACCGGCAAGGTGTATTCAGACTTCACAAGAAATGAAAACTAGCCCTGGGAGCCCCCTAACCCGTAAACATAAATAGGTCCTTAATCGCCACATGCGACTTCTTTGGGGATAACGCCGGCAATAAGTTACACTATATGTTGCTTAGTGGCGTTACTTACAAATACATGTACAAATACATGTACAACACTACAACTTTACAAAATTTTGATCGATATCTGATTCATAGAAGATCGTTTTTGTTTAAAAAAACATTCATTCCATTTATGAACTTATTGTTTATCTTCAAGTATTTTTAAACAACGACTCTAGTTATCTTCAAAATTATCCCAAAAACACATTAATTGGTTTCATTTATGTTAGGTAAGAAAAATCAGTCATTATAACACTAAATGAACCTTTCTTCGCCGGTCTTTAGAAAATGAACATGAAATTTTCAATCCAGCGAAGAGCCAAGACATTCAAAAATGAAAATTGAGTGCATTATTACCCCCCCCCCCTTCCCTCCCCTACATAAATATGAATTACAAAAGGTCCTTCTTGTAGTCCATATTTTTTTAAGAAATCCTGTGCGGGAGACTCCCTAGATTTTAGAGACTCTAGGGGTCTATGACACTTGCTGTAGTGCCGCAGAGGTGTACCATATGCAATCAATAACTGAAATTGAGAAATTAAGAGCGTTTCTACCTCCCTCTTGTCATGTGGCCCGTAGGAGTATGAGCTTGGCATACCTGCTCTAGACTAGGTATTGTTACGAACTAAGGATTTGAAGTACCCACGTGCGCCTGAACATGTACGCTAGTATGTTGAACAATCTGGCTCTAGTATGATGGTAGTAGTTAGGTACATAGCACGGCGGTCTGGTATGAGCGAGAGATCAAATGATCTGGAATGTGCAAGAATGATCCCTTTTGTACCTATATATACGAAATACCAAGGGCATCAGGGGATTAGTTGCATTCAACATTTGGACGTGAATAACAAATACGCAGAGATTATTCATTATTGTAAATTGTGAACCAAACCGTGTTAAATAAATGCTGTTAAAATAAATAATTACAGTTTAATTAAAAAGAACCCTAACTAAAATCGAAGTATTATATTCAATTTATTGTTCAGGAATCCTGGAAGCATTTAGATTTTTCATTATATTACAATTTTTCTAAAAATACATTTCATCTCAGATGCAAATCAATTTCCTACAAATAAAAGAAGGTGGTTAACAAAAACGCTGCCCACTACCAACAATTATTCATATTAAGTCTTCTCGGCCAGTTCACACTCTTCTCGCTCAGCTAATGAAGGACCTAACAATGTTTGCCTTTCCACTCCACCAAGTACAAGACTCGTTTCAACCTAACCATACTGTTCCACCAAAAACGTATCGAAGCGAAAACTCCCACTGGAATCGCTGCCTAACTTTCCATAACGCTTAGCTTTGGCCGAATTTAAGTGTATTTTTTTGTACTGTGGGCTTACAGACTCAAGCCGCAAGAACAAAATCCTTGTACAATATTATTCAAAACCCCGCTGAAAGAATTTATAATATGGATGAAAATTAATGCAGCCAGAATTCGAGTCCCGCCATTTTTCCACAACGCGGGAACAGAACAAATTTTTGTAATCTAAAATTTACAGCGGCTCTTCCGTTTTGCCGCGCCGCTCATTTTTGACTGAAAAACATGAAAGAGGCGAAAATATTCATGGACTTTGCAGATTGCCTCTACAAAGATTTAGTTTTTTTTTTGGTTTTAATATGTACCTACACTTTATGAAAAAAATATGAATTTAAACATCAATTTATTTTTTGATATTCGCGTAAAATATGTTTACGTATAAAATGTCAAAGTAAAAAATCAAATGGTGTTTTTCCGACATAGCAAATCCTTGGCTCATACGCCGTCCAAGTGAGTTCTCTGTACAATAAACCTTGATTCGTGGATCATCTATAGGTACATTTTTTTTGTACATAGTTCCAAAAATGTGTAAAGCATAACCACAAAGATACAGCATTTGTGTGGTTTTTTAAATTTTTATTATATTTTACTGCGATAAAAGTGAAAATAATATTTTTTTATAGCTCACATATAAACTCATATATCCTCGTTATATGATGTTAGTTTTCACGGAGCTTATTTCCATAAAAAAATATATGAAACCCTTCAGCCGTAGTTGAAATTTTCGTGAAAATTGTAATCTTTTTGGCCAAAATTTTGACGTCACCACTGCTTTTTTGATGAAAAGGTGAAGCATTTTTCATAGCTATATTCAGTAATCTCCCCAATATGGTGAGATGACCGTATAAATCTGCTTAATGCCGCTCGTCTAGGCAGGCTTCGGTCCTAGTATTGATTCTGTGTTATGGACCTGGCACACCTTTGTGGGAAAACTTCATTACCTTCATAATCTGGGATTATTGGCGGACTGTGATGAGAGATGATGCAAGGATTAGGTGTGTATCAAACATATTGCCCCTAAAACAACGTCTCTAATAGAGAATGTGTCCGTAGTGAATGTGAGATATAGCGTCGAAACCTCGAAAAGTACTTACTTACAAAAATACGACCTAAGAATAGTTTTTTTAAGAACCTGAAATAGTTTTAAGCTTCAATCATTTTAGGTCGGTAATAACGCAAACTGTAAACGCAAAGCATACACATAATTATGTACTGACAGAAATTTTAAAAGCATATGTGGCGTAGACTGGGGGCAGATCTTGAATCATACCTTAAAATAAATCTACATAATCTGAAACAAACAGTGAAAGCTTTATGCCTACATTTTATTGGAAATTTTTAATATTTTCTTATTCAAGCTCAAAGTTTCTTAAATAAATACATTGTATTTTCATTTTGATTCGAACAATTTCTCAAGTAATAGGTACAACAGTTTTTAAATATTAATACTTTTTTGAAAACCTTAATTATTTAAGAGTCTCACAAGAGGAACTGCTCTGACACCCAAAATAAATAAAAAATAAGACACATAGATTCGCTTCCAAAGTTCATCTCAAATATGTATGTATCCTCATACATAGGTATTTAATTACATTCAACACGTTGCTTAATATATACCAGAAAATTTATAGAAAGCTCTCTAACCGGTACACAATTTCTTCCCCTAAATTTCATAATTAGTATAGAACTATTCACATAAAAAAAATGTATAAAAATCAACCTGCCAAAAAAAAAAAAAAAAATCAAACAAAGAAAACTGGTGTATTTATGAGAAATGAAAAATACCGCCTTCTTCATCTTATCATACTAGGAAAGATTGAGGGCAGACGAGCTCAAGAACGCAAAAGGGCATCGTGGCAATGGCATCGCAAAAGCATCGAATCCATATTCCGAGCCGCAGCATCTTAAATGAAAATAAGCCATTATTATCACCGATATACGTTAGAAGTGGCACTGAAAGAAGAAGAAGTATAAACAACAGACGTTTTAAGAATCTGAAATGTTTCAATATGTTATCGTTCATTAATGGAAATTTCAATATATACAAGCCACAGTATTGTATTACAAATATTAATTAGTGAAGATAGTAAGCGCATTAATGGTGAGAATTTCTCAGAAATAAACATCACGTTTTGAGTTTGAATTTGCCATTAAAGGATTAGACCACAAAGGTACTCGTGTAACAATCGGTGGAGCAAGGAATATCAACGGTATAATATTATTTATATTGTTTTAAGCATCGAGAGTTAATGTAGGAAGTAATCAATCACCCGCTTAAGCTTCAAGATCTGGGGATGAAAGAACTACTTGTACGAACATACCTGAAGTTAAGAGTATAGAACTGATACCACATAAAAACTACCTAAACGATTACATCATTGATATTGGTTTAACTACAATCGAGTTTTGACGTTAAAAGTTAAATACAGTGTAACCTTTCACTTTCAACTTCGTTTAAGTGACAACTTATGTTTTTATGAATTAAGATTAGACCATGTCCTATTTGCGTTTATCTATCTGCCGAAGTTTTGCAGAGCAGAAAGCATTTTCAAGGCTGGGACGAGAAGTTCTCGCGTATGCTCATTGTTGATAACTGGTTGGAAGTATGATGTTCTTATAGCCAACCAGTAACCAACAGTAAGCAGACGCAAAGACCCATTCGTCACTTTGATGATCAGCCTTGAATATGCTGGCTACTCTACTCTAATGTGAAAGTGAGACGGCAAATAAGAAAAACGGCGAATAGAGCATGAAAATTAAAAAAAAAAAAAATGCTTTGTATTAATTTTTCTTTTTTTTAAACATTTTGGAAGAACAGGTAAAATATAATATAACACAGGTCGTTTGGCTACCGGAGGCAAAACTTCAAACGTCAAGTAGAAATTTAAGCCTTCCTTTCTCCACTTTTAGGTATGCTTGTCTTCTTGTCTAATTGTTCCACTTGATTTTTTGTTTTATTGTTAATTTCTCAGCTGGGTTGAATAAAACACCTTAACTGGTCATAAAGGTTTATTCAACCTTTCAGCAAATAATCTTGTTAGCAAGTTTACAAGCAAGCAGAAGGTTCTTGAAAGTAGGCAGAAATTTATTTCTGTACATACATATAATATCAAGATATGTATTATAATATACTAATCCACGTACATATATACGAACATATACACTTGATGGGAGCTCGTGACACACAAATATCAAATAGATTAATAGAAGTGTCATTTAAAATTCATGGAATGGGATGATGCCGCGTGGAAAAGTGCAAGTCATTTATTTACCAGGTTTCCCGGGATTGTCGGCATTGTCAGGGCTTTTCCCGAAGGCTGTGCGAGTTAACAGCTGGGTGGGTCTCGCAGAGCCCTGGGGAATTCCCGACAAAACCTGCCGCTCGCAATCTCACTAAGGGCCGGTCTTATAAACATCCGTTAGTTCAATGTCGTACCAAATTTACCGAAATATAATACAAACGTCACATGTTTCGTCTTATAAGAATCCGTTTGTTTTATTTCCGTAAAAGTTACCAACAGATCTAACCGACAGCCGACCCATCGATTAATGGCAGATACCGGCCGGTTAGTTAAGGTTTGAGGTTAGGTCAGCTGTCAAAGAATTGTTTCTTTGCGGTTAGTTTTGCGTGTCATTGGACTACTACACTCTATCCTGTTGAAGATAATTTCTTCCGAAAGTGATAGATAATGCATTTAAATTGCGCTGTCTTAGTCGTTTTCGTATTTGTCAAAAGCAACTTTAGGTTATGTTTCGTCTTTGACAGCAAACGGATGACGTATGTTCATGAATGCACGCAAAAAATCAATGAAAATACGAGTGCATTATTGAGAACTAACGGACGGTTAAAAAAGCTTTATAGGACGACCATCGGTAAGATCAGTCGGTAAACGTCCATCCGTTAGTAACTTGCCGAGATACTTACGGATATTTGGTATCTCGTTTATAAGACCGGCCCTAAGAATAGCCCCGTTAGAGTCTAATGGTTGAAGTTTTGGACTCGAAATCGTGGCTTTAATTCCCGACGGAGAAAAAAAAAAAATTAATTTTCAAATATGCTCCTTGTGATGAAAAATTATTGTGAAAAATTATTAAGTCTATCATTTCCCGTCGCAACGACCCTGCCAGTCTCTTACGCGTCTAATGGACGATTTGCCAATCATCAGTACGTTTTTTTTCCAAGTTTTCATACTGTTACGATTTTACTGGGGTTCTGTTTTAATTCAACTGCAATTATTCATTTTAACAGAATTTATTTTACACGGTTTGGTTCACAATTTACAATAGTTTTTTTTTTTATTATTTAATTTCAACAAGAATACAACAGCATTTAAAAAAGCAAACATTTTAGCTCATTATTTGTCGCCTGGTGGGCAGAGAAACTTGTAACCTGTAACTTGTACTGAAAAGAGAATAAAAAAAGGAAGTAAAAAAAAAACATTCAACCAAGTCTTCCTGATTTTTGAAGAGAGGGTATCAATTGGCGCCCAACGCGGGGCGCCAATTGATACCCTCTCTTCAAAAAAAAAAATGGAAGACTTGGTTACGTATGATTTTTTTACTTCTTTATTTTCTCTTTTTTTTTTACAACTTGTTACAGACAGAATCGGTCTTTGGGCCAACAGGCCGACAAACCTTGTGACGACGAAATAGCTTTTTATTACAATAAAACACAAAAAAAAACTAACAGTAAATCCGGCTCGGCCGGTGTCTTGCCGAACGCCGGCCAATCAGCGTGTAAGGTTTTAAGTTTTGTCAAGGAGTTCGACGGATGGCAAAATTCAGGGCCTGCACAAAAAAGTGTGCCGTATCAGCCTATTACCATACTGATTGCTAGCAAAGACGAGACTACTCACCCTGGTGAAAGAGATGTACATTTTATTACATAAATTTTGAAAGTGGCATAGTTTGAAAGTTTCTGGGATCTTGAAAAAAGCAATAAAAAAATAAACTATCCTCAATAATGAGAAAGGAGTTTTCAATCAGTTGAATAATAAAATATATATATATATATATATTTGGATGACTTATTCTTCTTTTGGGCGCCGTTTAGTGGCTCCAGCCACCCCAAGGGCGCCCACCGCTCACTCTCTTCTTGTGAAGATGGTGGTCTTCAGCTCCTTCCTGAAACGCTCCTCGCTGGTTTCAGTCCTCAGCTTCAAAGGCAGCCGGTTCCAGCACAACGGTCCCGCCGAACTGAACGCCCTATCCCCAAAGCCCGTTCTGCTCCGTCGAGATGGCATTTTCAGCTTGTTGATAGCATCACTCTGCGCCGAGCGAAGAGTGCACCGCTTATCAAAAATCTCGTCAAGCTTACATAATTCGGCTAAGTAAGAAGGGGCCGTTCCTTTGAGTGCTTTAAATACCAACAGGCACATTTTGAATTCCACTCTCTGAAATATCTGAAATTGCATAAAAGTAAGCCAAAATGGAGGAACATCTTGTATAAAAATATTCTTAAATGTATTTTTACCAAAAAAGTAAGGTTTATTGTGAAACGGAAATGAGAATTTCTCTTTCATAAATAATAAAAAAGACTTGCCACCTTATTTGAGAAAATAAATAGTTTTCCGCGCCGCTGTAATCCCTCCGAGGATTAAGCGGAAAGAATTGCATACATACGTAGTGTGCAATTTGTATATGGTTTATGTGTAAATTTGTATTCTTTCAGCACGGGCGAGAATAAGCCGGGTATGCAGAGTTTTGTTTTTGTAGAAAAAGCATATTCCAGGGTTTCCCAAACTGTGCGTCGTGACAATGTCCAGGGGGCATCGCGTGTTGATGAAACCGAGTCAAAATAGTGTATTTCTGATAACCTGTTACTACTAAAATTGGTAAGTATTTTTGGGGGCTGGGTTGCGGGCTTCGTAAAAAAAAAGCAAAGATCGGTTTCTCCGGGAAAGCGTGTCAATCAGAAGGTTTTTGTTTCATAACTACCATTATAATACCAGTCAAATAGCAACGGCTACTTCCCGGTATCTTTGTATTCTAAAAGATCATTTATTTCGCACGTGCGTCATAGTACGAATAAGTTTGGGAAGTCCTAGTATAGTCTATGCTTTTTTTAGTAGAAAATATTACATGATATTTCTTGGCTTAATTTTTTCTGGTTATTTCAAAACATATTTCATTTAATTATGAGTAAAGATGTGAATAGAGATTGCTTATAAAAATACTTTTTTTACATTCCTTATGAGTTGTCTAAATCTAAATCTAAATCTTAATCTAACTTGCAAAGATATGTATCATTTGAGATTCATATTAAATGCATTCCCACAAGCAGACACACATAATTTCGCGCTCACACATGCCGCATGTGGACCTACAATATAAAAAACCCAATCTCAAATGAACATAAGCCCTGCAACTCTTGCCGACCTTCCCTGAAACAGGGGTGACATTTTGACAATTATATTAATTTTTAAAACTGAATAATTTCAAAACTTAATTTAAATCGGATATTTAACGAACCGTTTAGAGAGAACTTACATCATTCTCGACGTTTCGTCAGCGACGTAGCCGACGTAGCCGACGTCTTCAAGAGAACATCCTCTCTGTACGGCGACTGAGGATGAACTGAATTTGAAAAAAAATAAAAAATAAAATCAAATTCAGTTCATCCTCAGTCGCCGTACAGAGAGGATGTTCTCCTGAAGACGTCGGCTACGTCGCTGACGAAACGTCGAGAATGATGTAAGTTCTCTCTAAACGGTTCGTTAAATATCCGATTTAAATTAAGTTTTGACATTGTTCAGTTTTAAAAATTAATATAATTGTCAAAATGTCAAACGACCGTAATTCTTACTTAAACCTAACTAGGGGTGACATTGGCAAAGTGAACCATTTTTTACAGTATGGGTAGTCAGCCTCATACCAACCTATAAGTCAACGAAGTTGTGATAATAATAATAATATTAAGTGGGCGCGGTTTTTTTTGTGAATCAAACCTCAAAAGAGTGTAGCTTGCTTTTAATCATCAGAATTCCAATTGCTGTGGGCCTGAATAACCCATTATGAGTTATGACCAATTCTTGGTGAAGACAGATCTTATTCTTATTTCTACCAATGTCCTGATTTATTGCTGTTGATGGCTATTTGAGTCAGCTCTTTTTGTACTAACATTGTATACTATTCTGTTCCGTAAATCATCTTCAGTCAGTTCTTTTCTCCCCAGGATCCTGTGGCATTGTGTCATACATGTATTTGGTCTCCTTTTTTATTGGTGTCATTCATTGCCAAAGGCAAATTTTTTTAAATCCATGAGCATATTTGAAAGTTCAGTGAGTTTTTTTTCGATTTCAACTCCGTAGCGTTAACCACAAGACTAAAAGCGCTTTGTTCAAAAGTACTATTTTAATGTTTAAGAAAATGACAGATAGAGTTTGTATGGATTTTGAAAATTCATTGGTTTTATAGGAAGTCCCTTTTCAACTGGCATTACCGAACATGCCAATTCTTCTCCGATTCTAGTCCGAGAGACATAATTCGGTTTCTCTGGGAAAGCGTGTCAATCAGAAGGTTTTTGTTCCATAACTACCATTATAATACAAATGTATACCAGTCAAATAGCAACGGCTACTTCTTAGTATCTTTGTACTCTAAAAGAGAGTTTACTTTCAATGACTTAATACTGATTAATTACCAAATGGTGCTACCCTAGTAAGACAATAAATTCAAATGAATAAATTGGAAATTGGAGAAAATGTTTCAGATATAAAAACACTATATGATAGACATGGTGTTTAATATAAAGTTGTAAGGTATCTTTTTGAATGTGTATACTGTGTTTTCCTATGAAATGGTAGCAGAATAGAATTTACAGCTACTTATTCACTTCAAAATTAATTTTTTAAATTTATAAAGTTTTTGTTTATTTTTGTAGTTGAAAAAAAATGTCACGTGTATTTTAATTTTAATACTGTGATGGCGAAAATTTTAAATGGAAAGAATTTAAAATCAAGCTTTATGTATTACGGTGATAGAAAAGATTATTGCATTTTCTCGTAAATACAATCTTTATCCTGCATGTCTCCCCATTGCATTGGAGTGGAAGTGGGAAAGAGAAAACACACTCTCCGGAATAAGTCGTTACTTTGCTTGTCACTCCACCGTCCATTATTAATGTATCTACGATCGATAGAAAAGGCTGTTCGTTTATTGGATTGATATTTTTAACGAAAAACGAATAATACAACGCACATTCCTGTCAAATATTGTCTCAAATTGTACAATGTCTGTTGAGAACAAAGTGGCATTCTATATTTCTTGGACAGGCTATGTGTTTCTTTAATTTAAATTATGTTACCTTTAAATCCTTCAAAGTAATCCTACCTACTCAAGTATGCTGCGCCACTTGTGCCAGCACATCTTCGACATCAGCACAACTCTTGAAACATTTTTGATTTTACGCTATTTAGTATTGACTTGAGCTCCTCCGGCGATGAGGTTTTACCTGTAAAATTGTGGAAAAACATCATACTTTTATGCTGGAGAGATGTTTTTCGGGATCTGTTGCCGTGCTCTATGGGAGATGATCTTCATCATCATACTTCATGCTGAAAAAGCCCATCGTATACAGGGGCGAAATGTCCGGAAGCTCCAGATTCTATAGACTATGGCAACAGATCCCGGAGAACATCTCTTCAGCATCATCAGCCGGCCTTGTAAGCCTAAAACTCTTAGCATACTTTTATTATTTTTGGTTTGAATGTTGCCGTCAGGAAAAAGTCGCAGAGGGTACAATACAGTAAAACGGCGTCTGAGGCATGAATAAACACAACTACGCAACTAAGCTACACATATAGTGTAACTTCTTGCCGCTTTATCCTCAAAGGGGTCGCATATGGCGAGTGGACCTTTTTAATTTTACAGGTAAGGAGGCCGGCCTTACGCCAACTACTTCAATGAATTGGGGGGTTTCCCAGCTCCCGAGGGGGCTGGTACTCATTTCTTGTGAAGGCTGAGTAAACCTTGCCGGTTTTTATTTATTTAAGGTTTGAAATAAACACCGAAAGGGGAAATCATTTCTGGCACCCTCGGCGGGATTCGAACCTGAGCCCAAGGCAGTGCGGTCGGTAAACCCCGAAAAGCAAAGCTAGGACTCGAAAAATCAATGCGCTGGCACATTATCGTGTAGTAATATCCACGACTCGTTTTGGAACAAATCCGTGATTTTTTGTGTATTATTTTATGAAAATAAAGCATATCTACAAGTCTAAAAGGTTTTATTCGTGATTCTCTAATGGCCTTCGAATCAAAGAAATACAATTTGAATTTCTTAGCCCGTTAGATTTTAAAAGTCACCTTTTTCTAAACGACGTCGTATGTAAGTCCTTGTGATATAAAGTAGAGTTAAAACTTAACTTAATTCCCTCTAACGCTACGTGAAAAACGCTCGGAGAAAATCAATTTAAAGAATGTAGAGGGAATGTCAAAGCAGGTTTTTGAAGAATACTGGGAACTTAAAGGATAAGAACCCAATATACCTAATGAATTTTTAAGGGTTATAACTAAAACACTTTTTTGACACTTTTTCGTTCCGAAGGCAGAAAATAATACCTTAGTTTCATGTCGAGAAATTGTAAAATAAAATAAAATATAATGGATAAAAAATGCTGTATACCGAAAAAAATTACCTGTCTTAAAACTTCTTTGAGTACATTTAATTGAGCAAAATATACACAGGCTTTTTAAAATCTCAAAAATTATTTACTTACTCTTCATAAATGTTCGTTACGAGATTCAACAGCAAAAACAAATATATTGTATTTGTATTTAAAAAGGCCCCATTACTTTTTTTCAAGATTTTTTTGGTGCCTTAAAAACACAATTCCTTATTTTTAGTACGTGAGAACTAACATTCTAATTTTTCCGACTGAATTGAAATAAATAAAAAACGATAGCAAAAAAACTTACTTCGGAATATTGTCAACTTTTAAAGCCTTCACGAAAAAGGAGAGACAAGAAAGGAAAATATCGAAGGCGTGTGAAAGAATGTAAATTATAAAGAGGCGTCGAAGCAAACAATAAAGAAGGAAATCTCGTGATAACGATATGAAGTAATTCAGTCAGACTGGGTGAATGAATTCTTTTGATCATCGGAAATTGCTTTCCGTTATTAATTTTCTTTTATTTGAGGAATAAAATAAAGCAGCCGGTGATAACGAAGGAACTTTTTATTATTTTTTGCACTATCTAATAAATGAAGAAAAATAATGGTGACACTGTAAATTTTCTAATATTATATCTATGCGCTGAAACTGTTTTTTTTATTGTTAATTCTAATGGCTTGAAATTAAAATTTGAAAACTGTTAAATATATTGTTATGTAAATAGGCAATGTAAATATTAAAATATGTATAAGTATTATTATAGGAATTATTTCTTGTATTGGTGGGTAGGATTGATAATTGTGTGTAAATAGAGAAGTCTCTAGACTAAGTACTTCGAGAAACTTCGAGCGATTATGTGTTCCGGAGTGTTCCACTCTCTCAGTATAAAAGGGTGCAAGTTGTTTGCACTGACCACTGACCAGTCTTATCTTCGAGCTCCACCAATACAATAAACAAATTCGACCAGTGAACTAAAACCAGTGTAATTAAATAAATCCAAGTGTTAAAAATAAATATAAATTGTAAAAATAAATTAAGTGCAAATAAAGATCCTGAAAGAAGACTTGTATGCTTTAATTTAGAGACTTTCCGAAACCAAAAACATTACAATATTAAAATTAGCATTTAGAAAGACAATTGCAATGGTGTTTTTTTTTTCAGATGAAAGACTATAGACAAAAGTAAGTGGTATTCCTTATATCGAACTGGTTATAAGAAACAATCAGACAGTTTTAAGAATTACATTCGTTTTCTATTCTTGCGAAGGTATGCCTTTCACCAAACTTTATCATATTGACCAGAAACAATTATTTTATAACAATATCATTTAATAAATTATTATTTGTTATTGAATATGAATATATAATTAATTTCCAAATCATATAATATTTGCTCACTAAATCTCAAAGCTACATATCATAAAGACTAATGGGATTCAAACCAACGCTGTCTTTGTACAACATACATATGTATGCTAGTTAAATAAGATTACATTTATTGCTAGCACTATTTGATTATTGTATGAAAGCTACGAAAATGATCTTGGTGGCTTATTCATTTCAAATTTTCAGCCTATGTCTGCACTTATTGTAGGTACAAATAAACAAACTATCCAGAGAAGAAAACTCATCAGCGTAAAAATCCACCTCTTTTCTTCACAAAATTAACATCTTATTTCGTTCTCTCGGAACGAGAAAGTAAAAAAACAATTTAAATAGATTCAAGAAGAAACTGCAGCGGGTACTTTTCTTTTTGTTCTTGGTAATCACGAATTATATTATGTACTTCTTTGTTCACCCTCTCCAGTTTAATGTTGTAATCCGCGCTTCAAACTTTATATACGAGTACAAACATAAAGGTAAGTACGGAGGGAACAACATTTCGCGTCTGTACATAGTTTAGCCCTTTCACTGCCAGCACGATTTCTCCCAATTTTTTTTTTTATTTCAGATTACCCACTATTGCACAAACCTCTAATCAATATTTGATTGACACATCATAATTCTGGTAAGGACCTCGGTTGAATGTTTCTCGGAAGTGAGTAATAATACGATGTAATTTGAAAAGGAAAAATGATGTACATCAGCTAATTTACGTAAATGCAACCAAATTTTTGATTTGTTAGGAGAAATCACACTTAATTTTGATTTTTGTCTGATTGGCGTTTGGTGCAACATGGTCCTTAGAGTTAATGGATTTAGGCAAAGTTGATTCAATAACACCTTTTAATTTGAAAATAAAATAACTCTTAATGCTATATTTTTAGGGAAAAAGCGCTTGTAAATTTTATTCTGACTATGCACTCAATGCAGGATAGATAATAATTTTACAATATTTTTAGTGCCGTTTTGTGAGTTCACCGCAAGGGCACTAATTGACTGAATAAGATAACCAGTATTTTTAGGCATGTTAATCGATTCGAACGTAATCATTGATTGTTTTGTTTTGGTGCTCTATATCTGTTGGTATTTGAACTCATTGATGTCTTTGTCAGTCACCGGTGACTGACACTGATATAGACCAAAGACGTTGTGGCAGTCATTGTTGACCGTTCTGTAAAATGAAATGTTGACATTTCATTTTACAAAAAACCTGTTGGCAATATGTAAAGAAGCATCTTTTGTTTTCATTGAACTTCAATTTAAACTACAAAGAAAGCCACTAAGAAAGATAACCAAAAATATTTTGTATACTTGAGTCTTCTCTCGCAGTCCAATTTAAAGTGTCATCAGACTTACAGAAACTAGTTTATTTCAAATATTGATTTCTTGCTATCTTGCTTATTCTCCTACTTCAGCCTGAGGTAAAGCCGGCCCCCCGACCTATAAAAATAAAAACGCTGCACTCGCTACATGCGATCCCTTCGGGGAGAACACGGCAAGAGGTTAGACTATATGTGTAGCTTAGTCACGTTTTCTTGCGCCCTTGCAGTGGCAGTAGTCACGAAACGGCGCTCTACAAATCATCATCATCATCATCATAATTTCTAGATTGAGTTGATTGAAATATAAAACGTTTTGTAATCTAATTGAAACTTTTTTTCTTTGTAATTTGTCTTGATGCAAAATGTCAGTGGTAGCACAAAAGTTAGTTGGATTACTACCCGTGCAATGAGTGTCGACAGTACAACAAGGGCGTACCTACATCGAGCTCCAACATACGTACATAATATGTAAGTCCATGGGTGGTGCGCTTGACGACATTAAATAAACTTTGTACATTTCGTTTCAATTATTCAAGTGGAAAACTTGCTAACCAAGGAGGCGAGAGAGACCAAGTGAGCATAAACCCTCACACATAAACTCAACCAAAGCGTTTACCATAAAAACAATACCCACATTCAACTGTTTGAGCAAATCCCCTCTAGTGCGCGTTACAGTTTCAACACAAATACAATTTTTCAACGCAACGTTTTATTCTTGGGCACTGTTTTTCCTGCAGAGCAAAGTGCCTTTATTGGCTTTACAAATTTAAACTGAATATTTCAATAGAATGCCATCAAAGCGTGTAACGTTTGTAACAACCACGCTAACCAAATAAAATCACCGTTTTTTCGGTGGAAGAAAGTAATTTATGTTATGTATATAGACTGGTTGCTTAAAGAAGTGTGCTTTGTATTATATTTTTTGCGAATTACATAATTTGTGCGTCAGTTGGTTTAATATTCCACGTGTTTTAATTTACAACAACATTGAACAGAATAAACATTTACATAAATAAAACTTGTATCAATAATGTTTGAATGACGACCCATACTGAGACATTTTTTTAAGAAAGAATTATGAAGCCATTTGTGTACATATTTTTTTTCATCGCATAAACAAAACGATGAGCTTTGCAAAATATTTAATTTTTAGTTTGGTATGTGGCTAATCACGAATGCTATAAAAAATGTTAGGTTTGTTAATGCTATCTCTGTTTCAGGGAAGAGCGAAAGGAGTGACAGGATTAATGTTCATTTGGGTTTTTATTTTGTTCGTTCTGTTACATTCAACATGTATTAGGGCAAACTCAAACGTGTTTGCTTGAAGGCTTGCGTTTAATATGAATCTTAATCTTTGAAAATATTTTTATAACTTAGATCTTAGACAAAAGACTTAAAAAATACTCAGACAAGTCTTTGACCTTTTTTCTAGCAGGCTTATATTTATGACTCGGAATTCATTCAAACAGTAATAACAGATGGTTTTCAAAAATATATTTAAATAAATCATGTTTACCTAAAAATTATATAGCTCATTGAATTTGAAAATCATCAGAGATAAATAAATAAAAACCGAACAGGGAAATGTTTGAGGGTGTAACAAACTTCACAAAATCAACATCATGATTTTATCAAAGAGTCAACACCAACAAAATGTTTGTACATTAACAGAAACAACGATTTCAGAGTTGCTGCTGTGCAAACTTGTGTTGGTAGCAAAAGTTAGCATTATAAAACATCATAATAAGGGAACTTGTAAGCCTTCAGGCCCATACTGACTCCCTCATTCATAAACAATGCTACTACGCCAACTCTCAGTGCGCGCCAAAACTAAGCGTTGAATGAGGTAGTGCATTTTTTTTTTAACTTCCTAGACTTCCTAGATTCTAGAGACTCTGGGGTCTATGACACTTGTTGTAGTGCCGCAGAGGTGTACGAGCTTGGTCGTCGCTACAAAGCGCCAATACTCAAGCAAGACCCAGTTGCTGTAAGGCTGGTTGGACCTTTGGTGACCAGTCATTGGTAAAGGTTTACGAATTTTTCAACCCAGCGAAGAGTAAATTTAAACAACCTTCCCATTCAGAGTCCGCAGTGTTACCACTGAGCTACGGACCGGTCATCCGGTCACTGGGCATTGAAATCTTAACTCATAAAAATGGAGCATCTAAAATCGATGTTCCCTATTCCTAGTTTACTCAACTCTACAGATTATGATAAATTTCAGAAAACGTGTGAATGACTCTCAGGTAAAGTTTCATATTGACGGGATCAAATTTTTCATTGCATTTTTATATTTATTTAGGAAACTTCCACTCCCAAATAACATGCCAAAGAGTTTTTTTTTTAAATTTAACAAACTTCTACAAAACGACGCGACGTCATGAAAAACATTCCAGTAATTAAAAGCCTATTTTTATTTAATACAAAGTGATAAATAAACAAAAGTTCATGTAGTTTTATTAGGGCTCTAACAAATAAACACAACATTTGTATTTTTGAAATGGTCATTTTATTTCTTCAAATCACAAGTTTTTGCATTCTTACTTCTGTTTATTGCTTAGTTATTCAAAATACTTGGTATTTACAACATTAAAAAATACACCTTTTAAATAATATATATTTTAGAATCCATGATTAAATGACTGACTTTTCTAAGTATTTATTTTTTATGGTTTTGACGGATTTTCAATGACAAAAGAGAGAAGAACAACGAATATTTTTATTTCTATTGAAAAACAAAACGCCTGTTAATTTACTAACTCTTCTACATTATATTTTAAGGTCTTATTTTCCTAATAACTATTTCTTTTAAATTTTTACTATAAAATTTGTGATGTTTTATTTTCTGACTAGTTTTATGAAACTATCATTATGTATTTATGTCACTTCTACTTCAGATGCCATTTTGAGTGAAAATGTCACATGTCGTAATAAAATGATTTTTGCAGTACTTCATTTTTATTATAAAGTCAAATTTTTACGATGAGAAATGTCCATCTGAAATTTTTCACGCAGTCTTGAATAAATATTATTTTTCGTAGGTACGTTTCATTCTTATTTACCGCGAGTATGTCAACGACGTTACCATGTTGAAAGCACCGGTTCCCATAGATCACCGAAGTTAAGCAACATTGGGCGTGGACAGTACTTGGATGGGTAACCGCTCAGGTACACCGCGTGTCGTTGGCATCTTGGACCGGTCCGTAGTCCGAAGTGGCAACACTTCGGACTCGTAAATGGAAGTTTGTGGATTCGGATCCCGGCGGAGCACAAAAATATACCATTTATATTTCGAATGTGCTCTTCGCTGGGTTGAAAAATTCATAAACCTTTACCAATGACCGGTCACCAAAAGGTCCATCCAGCCTTACAGCAACTGGGTCTTGCTTGAGTATTGGCGCTTTTTTAGCGACGACCAAGCTCGTACACCTCTGCGGCACTACAACAAGTGTCATAGACCCCTAGAGTCTTTAGAATCGAGGGAGTCTCCCGCACAGGATTTCTTAAAAAAAAAAAAAAAAAATTATCAGCGGCAGCTTTCTCTAAGTTTTAAACGTACACGGCTTCTTGTATTAAGCCTTTATCCTCTGGCTTGTGGACAGATAGGAGACCCAGTAGAAGAGGTTGATGGCGAGAAAGAGAAGTGGGAATAGAACCCGCGATGCCCGGTCTATCTTGCTCACGGAGTTGTAGCGAGGAGTGTTCTTCTTCGTCTTCTTCTTTGTGTTCTTGGAGAAACTTCCTCTGCCCTGCATGGATAGACGATGTCCTGAAATAGTACCGAATTAGGTTATTACTGTTATTAATATAGTTTACTGTGCGAATATCACACCTTTTTCAAAAAAGTTCGGCAAGAGTTAAAGGGTGCATGTTAATTTGAGATTTGGTGTATATTTTGTAGACTATTACATTATTCAATATCATCCGAAATTAAAGTAAACTTTTATTGCGGTTTCGGTTGCGGATATGGATATACTAAAAGAAAAAAAAAGGAACTAAGCTACACATATAATGTAACTTCTTGCCGCGTTAGCCCCGTATGGGGGCCGGTCTTACGCCAACCACTTCAGTGAGTTAGGGGGTTTCCCAGCTCCCGAGGGGGCTGGTACTTATTTCTTGTGAAGGTTGAGTAAACCTGGCCGGTTTTTTTATTTAAGTTTTGAAATAAACACCGAAACGGGAAATCATTTCTGACACCCACGGCGGGATTCGAACCCGAGCTTTCGACATACATAGAATGCAAGCACTCTACCAACTGAGCTATCGACCGGACATCCGACAGCCTCGGTTACGGCTAGGGAAATCTATAACATTCTTGGTTTTCTGTTATAAAACAGTGATTCCCAAAATGTCATATATCTTTGCAACTAATATTATAGATTATACTTGTATATGTACATATTTTCAAAGCCCTACGCTTTTGTATTAAATTTTTTTTTTTTTTTTCTCGTTTTCACATAAACCCAAGATTAGAACGTTAAATGATGTTAAGCCCTTAAAAGAATTATTTTGGAAAATATCACAGGAGATTGAGATTTCACTGGAAATGTATAAGTTATTGAAGTGCCTACGCGCATTACGCCTGATTTCAACCTCAAGTGTAGGCGGAGTATGAGACATGGCGTGGATTCCCATCTGTATGAAAACGCAAACACTCACTAGGGGTGCAGTCGTATCTTTCATATATTTTTCTATTTCCATCACGGGGATCAGCCATCGAGGGGAGTTTATGTAATAATTTATACTCGAGAGTGGGAGTACAGTACCCTTAGTACGAGTTGCAAAACTTGAGTAGTGTAAAGTTTACGGAAAGTATTAAAGAGTGATTATCCCCAAAATCTGCCGTTTTTGTTTCTTACACTTTATGGTCTTAGCAAAAGAGTTACAGTGATGAAGAAAATCAAGTTCAAACAACAAAAAAAGGCAGATTTTGGGGAAAACCACTCTATACTTTCCGTAAACTTTACTTTACTCAAGTTTTGCAACTCTTACTAAGCGTACAGTACTCAAGGTAAAAATCGCGTAAATTTACTCGATCACGTAACTATCCAAAAAAAAATGTAACCAAATGGTGTATTTTCACCAGGGATGCTGTTGTGTATTTCATACATTTTCAAATAAAAGTAATCGACGGAAGTTTACGCGATGTTTTGTACTAGGAGTAGGTACAGTACTCCGAGTATTAAAAAATACGTGGACTCCCTCGATAGCCTATGATTATCTAAATACGTATAATAAAATGTATAATAATATTAATATTAGGATGATTTATTTGGTGCGCGCTGTTTTTGTGTGAATCACTCCTCAAGAGCCCTGTGCGAGCTTGCTCGTCGCTAAAGAAAGCGCCAATTCTCAAGCAAGACCCAGTTTCTGTAAGGTTGGATGGACCTTTAGTGACCGGTCTTTGGTAATAATATATGTAATATAGATTTTTCATCCAGCAAAGAGCATATTTGCAAATATAAATGGTTTATTTTTTTGTGCTCCGGTGAGATTCCAGACCACAACCTTCCATTTACGAGTCTCAAGCGTTACCACTTGACTACGGAACGGTCAAGGTAGTGGGTTTTAATCATTTACTTTCTTTTATTTCACCAGTACCCTTAGTACGAGTTGCAAAACTTAAGAAAAGTAAAGTTTACGGAAAATATTAAAGAGTGATTTCTCCCAAAATCTGCCGTTTTTGTTCCTTACACTTTATGGTCTTAGCAAAAGAGTTACAGTGATGAAGAAAATCAAGTTCAAACAAACAAAAATGGCAGATTTTGGGGAGATCACTCTTTAATAATTGCCGTAAACTTTACATTACTCAAGTTTTGCAACTCGTACTAAGGGTACTGATCTGCAAGCAATTGTCGTCACAATATGATGTTCCATTAAGCTTATGGAAAGTGAGTGTAAATGTAAAACCGATATCAATTCGGAAACAATTTCTTTTTCCGTTTTTTTCTGATCCCCATATCACATCGAAAAGCCGTTCAAGTATAAAAAAACTGTGATTGTTTCAAAATTCATAAAAAAACGAAAAAAAAGTGTAGACTATAAGGTCTGGTTAAATCGACTGTTCCAAGGAAGAAGGAAGTAGCTCCGAAATTTAGGTTTTTTACTTATTTACCTTTCTGAAGGTACCTAACAAATCATTATCTTCATTCCAAAATGACAGTCGTGTCTCTCTTTTAAATTAGTTAATAAATTAATGTAAAAAAAAGTTTAGGCATTGTTCTCCATGGAATAAGTAACATTCAATTGGCTTTCCTGCAAAACTATTTTTTTTGACTTAGTGCTGTCTTCCTTGGAGCAGTCGAAATGTATGTAAGCTATTACAGCACCCCTAGAGAAATATTTGGTTGTAATACATTATTTTGTCTATGCAAACGAAGGGAATTTACCTGATACTCGGGGTACATTGCTCAGTATGGTTTGTGAATTATTTAAATGAGAAAAAGAAGAAGGTTTACCTTGGCGTTGCGGCACATGTGTAGGTGTACCAGCTGATTGCCGTGCACGCAGCGCTCGAGGGCAAAGCCAAGCCCAGCGACTCTCCAAAACAGGTGACACTGGGAGGACCTTCAAAAAATGTAAAATCTAACGGATGTAGGTATGGATGTGAGGGCTCTTGAGTTTCTATATAAAAAAAACTAAAGTCATAAAGGAAATGAGAGCAGTATGTACCACTTTATGACAGGTTGGTATGTGGCTGACCACCCATGCTGCAGAAAATGGTTCACTTTGCCAATGTCACCCCTGTTTCAAGAAAGGTTGGCAAGAGTTGCAGGGTGTATGTTCATTTGAGATTTGGGTTTTTATGTTGTAGGTTCACATGCGGTATGTACAAACGTGAACTTATACGTGTTTTCTTGTGAAAATGCATATAATGTGAATCGCCAATGTTACATAATTGTGTAAATTAAGATTAGATTAGATTAGATTAGACAGGGAAATTCTTACGGGGCTATTCCTTAACATTTTAGTCGCCCGTTGAGCCCACGTTTTGACATACTAATGATGCCTTTGCTGAAAGTTTCATAGCCACCTACCGAATTTTGGTAATATTTGTATGAAGAATAATCAGCTGTTCACTTGCGGCCATCTTGGATTGACAGGTCTTCATACAAATGAATCATTAGTTTATCAAAGCTCGGGCTCTAACGGACGACTAAAATGTCTAAGAATAGCCCCGTAAGACTATAAGTAGGGGACTCATCAGACACAGCACAGTGACCCCCGTATTCACGATCAAAACTGGCAGTTCCTTAAGGGTAAACCAGCGCTTAGATTGGGGAAATTCATTTCAAGAACAATACTTAAGGTAAAATTAGCGCTTAAGCGCTCCAAAAACTAGCACTCAGGTAAGTAAGGTCGACACGTATATTAACCAACGCTTAAGCGCTGTCAAAATATTCCGTCATATTTCATTGTTATCACATTTTTTGTTTGATTGTGAATTTACATGAAAAAATGAATTCTTACAATAAACATGATTTTTACAAGTGTATTAACATTGTTTTGACGAGTTCATTTACATTGCTTGACCATCAGAATTGGGTTTGTTCTCCGGTATGGTCTAGGACCATACTGCAATGACAGATGAACTGTCAAAATATTCCGCCGCATTTCATCAGCACATTTTTTGTTTGGTTGTGAATTATTTACATAAAATAATGAATTCTTTCGATACAGTTGACTTCAACGAGAATAATAACATTGTTTTGTTCAAAAATAGTGTCCCAAGAAAATATATCAGAGACTGTAAAGACCCATTTACGTATTACGAAGAGGAAGAATTTAGAAGACGTTTTTGATTGAAAAAACGCGTCGTTCTGTATACAGTTTTGCCGTTGCTCATTGAGGGTTGCAAAGCCAACGATTTCTTCGATCTGTTATTTTATCTTCTATTACAGGTTTTTCTTTAATCAGAGCCACCAGCAGCTCCTTTTCCGCTGGAGAAAACAACATCTTTTTGGCGCTGAAATCGATCAAAACACTTTACATTGGATATTACATAAATGTATTTTTAAAAACTAATAGAAATTGTAAACAAACAAATTCGTACTTACGGTTTACTTAAAGTAGTAATTGCGTTATACGTACTTATTTGTTGTCAAGTTTTATGCAAAGTTGATATGACATTGAAATTTGAAAGAGGCGGCAATGATAAGAGTGAAGTACGCCGAATATCGGTCGGAAGGTACTGACCAATTACAGAGCTGGGTTTTTTCGAGAGCCAATGACAAACCCGTACGTCTCCTGGGGGTTGGGCACTACGCTGATTACTGCTTGAGTGTTCTTTGTGAAACAAAACGCTCCAGAATGTCGACCCTTGAGTAAGTGTAGCGCTTGAGTAAGGCACTTAAATCAGTTTTGATCGTGAATACGGGGGTGACACTTCTCGTCTACTGGCCGCCCCCAACAGAAAGGTGGCATGATAAAGTAACATAACCAGACGAGCCAACACAAGGGGTGGCAGCCTGGCAGGGTACAGCCAGTATCATATACATACATAATTATGAGATCTGCTTTTTTTCATTAGGTACCACAATTTTTCTTTTAATTAGGTAGGTACGTAATACTCGTATATGTAGTAGTAAGTACCTACACTAACAGAGGCAAAACACGTTATACATTGTGCAACGGTAAAAGCAGTATTTTATATTTAACAAGAAATGCAAAGTGTCAGTGAGATTGAAAAGTCGAAGAAGATTTGAAATTCGTTTCAGAAAGAAAAAAACTTGGAAAATGATGACGACTGCCATCTGTTGAGGAAAATAAAAAGTAACTCAAAAATTAAAACGTCTTCTCGCATTTTGCTTTGAAATACTACCTATTTCTTTCGACGAACTTATTTGCAATTTGTTTTAGGTTTTCTCCAACAGATGGCAGTATTCAAATTGATAATATTTTTTAATCTGGAAATTTTTCCTCGGCAAGCGAACGTCAGCAGCAGCACTGCCGTCTTAGTAACAAATAACAAAATCATTGTTTGCCTATTTCCTACTTGGCTTTTACCGAGTGAGGTAACAATATTGTCTATGTCAAATCACATCCATCTTTGTAAGCAACTAGTTCCGTTTGGAATTTTCACTTATAAAATTACCTACTAAAAAAATAAAATTTTGTTGTGTTAATTCTTTGACATATTGGTTGGTAATCGGCTGACCACCCATGCTGTAGAAAATGGTTCACTTTGCCAATGTCACCCCTGTTTCAGCGAAGGTCGGCAAGAATTGCAGGTTGTACCTACCTATGAGATTCGGGTTTAATGTTTTAGGCATGTGAATAATACAGGCGCAAACTTATACGTGTCTGCTTGTGAAATGTATATAATGTGAATCTCCAATGTAACATATCTTTGAAACTTAGATTAGATTATGTAATCTCTTATCTAAATTGCAAAGATATATTACATTTAAGATTTATATTAAATGTATTTCCACACGCACATACGCTTAAGTTTGCGCTGTAAACCTACTAATAAAACCCAATCTCAAATGAACATAAGCCATGTAACTCTTGCCGACCTTCCCTGAAACAGGGGTGACATTGGTAAAGTGAACCATTTTTTACAATGTGGTCAGCCTCATACCAACATTAGATTTAATGATTATGAATATCTTACTTCCAATAATATGACATTCCGGTCGCTCGGCAAGTTGCTGTCCACATAGGTCGGGAAGTTGACAAAGCTGACTGTCTCCGTCTGCAGCAGTTCTGTTTCAGCAGCTTTGGCGGCAGCGTCTGCTGACTTGTTGTTGGCAGCAGCAGCAGCAGCATCAGCTGATTGCGGGGCCACGGTGACGGCGCTGTTTTTCCTCCTCCTTCCTCCAGACTGCTCGTCTTCACTGCTGGACTCTGAGCTCAGATCAGCGCTGAAGTAGCACTCTCCCGAGCCGTACTTGGTGAAGTAGTGGACCACTGCAAACTGTGGACAAACGAGAAAAGTTGCCTGTGAACGCCGTAAGAAGTTGTTCTATATGTGCAAGTTAGTTACGTTTTACGTTAAAGATATTTATTCATCGTTTTTCAATATTATTCTGTAAGAGAATATACACAGGTGTTTTAAAAAAAATCATACGTATGTGTGGGTGTGTAAAAATCATACATGTTGACCGGTCCGTAGTTTAGTGGCACTTCCGACTCTTAAATGGAAGGTTGTAGGTTCGATTTCCACATTATTTTCAAATATGCTTTTCGCTGGGTGAAAAATTCATACACCTTTATCAAAGACAGCTCACTAAATGTCCATACAGCCTTACAGCAACTGGGTCTTGCTTGAGAATTGGCGCTTTCTACAGCGACGACCAAGCTCGCAGAGGGCTCTTGAGGTGTGAAACACACAAAAACAGCGCTCACCAAATAAATCATCGTAATATTATTATAATTCTATGTTTCATCAAATGTGTTAGTCTACGACGTGCATTGTTCATTCACAGTAACCTCACCTACTAACTATAATATGTGCTTAATTTTTCATTTCTGAAAATATTCTGTGCCAGATTAATTTTCGCATACCAAGAATGCATCCCGTTCGTCACAAATATTTTTTCTGCCGAAATGTCGAACAAACTCAGGTCAAAGAGCTCCTATGTATAGAATGTGCAGTGACTTAAATAAATATTTAATGAATATTTATTTAAAGAAAGAAAGTACCTACTCCTTTCGGTGTGACTTAATTAAATGTCTTTTTCATCCTGATTATCCTGTTTCAGTTTTCTTCTTTTCTTTCTTATGTCTTTTTCTCTTCTTTTTTTTCTTCTTTAACTATTACTATTCTGTTTTTCTCTTTTCTTCTTTATTACTGTTATTTTAGTTTCTGTTAATTTATTTTTGACTCAATCTATTTTTATTTTTTTTGGTCAGCTACAGCCAATGTTTAATCTATTTATGGGCTTTTTCTTGGGATAAAGGCACATCACTGAGTATGTATCCATTTCTCTTGTTTATATAATTGTGTGTCTGTATCTGTTTTTTCTCCTTAATAAATAAATAAACATCCTGAAATAATAGTTAATTAAATGAGGATTGGTACCTGTATGATGGAGGCAAAGATGAACCCAAACGACAAAAACACGAAAAAGTCCAGCGCAGTTGGGTAGGAGACCTTGGGCAGGTCCGTGCGCGCCTCCAGCCCCAGGAAGGTCATGGTGAGGACCGTGGTGATGCCCAGGGAGACGCGGTCAGCCGTGGCCTCTCTGTTCAGCCAGAAGGAGACCCAGGACAGCACCACCAGCAGGATGCACGGCCCGTACACCTGGATGAGGAAGTTGCCCATGTGGCGCTGGAGGTGGAAGCTCACCAGCAGCATGGAGTACTGGCCTGGAAACAATAGGTACCTAACTGTTAAGAATTACTCACATAGTTAAAGAAATATGATGTGCTTATTTGTGTCATACATGACAATGATAGTGCTACGAACGTATGATTCCGTGGGGACATGAGCCTGATTGCGTGGCTTGCTTGTGTGTGTGTCCGCCTCTAGCATTTTTTATATATTTTCTGTGACATATTTACAGTGAGTTTGTATGTGCATATACCAAGGCACGTAGTTTGCTGGTATGTGTAACTATAATAGTGTCGAACGGTGTAGAGGTGTGTGGATGGAAGGGTCTGGAGTGCGCGAGAGGCGTCCATATGGTAGCCGCAATTGTGTGGGGGCCAGGACGCTTGAATCATTGTGAGTTGTGACGTGAAGTCGATATAGGCAGAGCCAGAAAAAGGAATCAGTACTGTGTAACCGTATATTGTGTAAAATAAATCTTGGAAAAAAAATGCAGTTTGATTAAAACAACTCAAGTAAAGTCATAACAATAGTTTTGCGTATATATTATCTACTTACACATTTAATAAAAAAAATAATACAGTTCATTGGTAAGTACATCACTTGAGAGCAACTGGATTGATTAGAATCTCTCTGGAAAACATGTTTCCAATCTAAGATATGCGACATAAAAGTGAAGGTGATTTTTGTTCGGTTGTTTTATTCTTATTTGATTTCAGATTATTCATACCGCAAATCCACAACACAATCACATCGAATTGACTGCAACTTTGTTTAGCTTTGGTTAAATTTAAATTCCTCGAAGTGGACTCTACGGACAAATCGAGTAAACGTAAAATCCATGCCGACAATTATTTTGGCCACGATCTCGACCAACACAATGTCAAAAGCGACTTTATGGATACAAATAGATGTAATGTGTATATGGAAGCCGTTCATGAGAATACATAGACGAGATTACACCCTTATTGCACATCTTCCTTGTTTTCTGGTCTGAGGTATGAGGTTGACCACCCATACTGTAAAAAATGGTTCACTTTGCCAATGTCACCCCTGTTTCAGGGAATGTCGGCAAGAGTTGCAGGGCTTATGTTCATTTGAGGTTTGGATTTTATTTGTAATACACAATCAGCATTTGTAAGCGCGAACTACACGTGTTTGTTTGTGGGCATACATCTGAGAGCTTTGAATGAATATATCCTTGCAACTTAGATTATAGATTATAGGTACTACGTGTGCATGAATTTATAGATGATCATTGTACCCATCTTCCAAACTTGTAATACTTACTAACTCTAGGCGCTTCTTGTTGATCGGAGTGATTGACTGCTGGAGTGTCGATCAGGTCAAACTGAGATAGCTTCATGTCGTCCGAGATGGCGACCTGTCGTTTATTCCAGCGATACAAGACATCTGCTGTGGTGTAACCAACTGCAACAACACACATATCATCACATCAAAAATGACAACGTTCAAAGCCCCATTGTTGATCAACCGAATTCTAGAAGCCAACAGGTTATCTCCATTATATACTTAATGACAGATCTTAAACTACAATGTCAACCTTGTTAAACACTTCTCATCATCAAAAGGTTTAATAATATTAGGATGGCCGAAAATATAATGCAAAAATGTCAAGGCTGATGCAACCAAAGTGCTACGCAAGAAAGACGCATTTGGCAATAGGCAGTGGAGGATACAAGGCAATACGCACCTGTAGAGAAGAAGCAATGGACAGGGGAAGTTGAAGAGAATCCAAGACTCAACCAAGACCCATCTAGGGTTTTAGGGGTAATGATTCAGTGCTTCATATATTGCTTACAAAATTCTTGATATTGTGCAGGAAAATAATATTACAACTACGTACATGAGCCAAATTTTAGTGGGCATCTCTGTGTATCCATTGGAAAGTCAGCCAAATCCATAGGACAACCAGCCTTTATGGTCAATCTGAAATCATTACACAAACGATATCATTATTCTGCCATGTTTAAACAACAGCAACGGAATTCTTCTAGTTGGAAATATGACATTGGAGTTTTCATATTAGAGAAGTATTGGCGTAATAACATTAGACTGAAAAAATATACATAGGTATAGCTATGACACAGAAGATCACAGATTTCAAAAGTGCATGGTTTGAAAAACTTAAAAAAATATAACAATCCTATCTTAAGTATTTTGGTATTGTTTAATATTGTGCCATTTTAAACTAACTTTAGCCAAACAAAGTGTCATAAAAATGTTTTCAAAAGTAATCGAAAAAATTGTCCTATGTCACCAAGAAACAAACACTCAATATTCTGACATTTTTCAAGAAATATTAGTAGCATTGAACAAAATCTAAGAAAAGAGGTAGCCAGACCTGAAGTAATTCTTGTTTGCATAATATTCACAGTTAACCTTGATGAGTAGAGCACCCTGCCGTCCTGGTAGAGGCGCACGAACTTGTTGGGCGTGGTGATGGTGTGCAGGTAGCTCTGCTTGCCGTTGTAGAAGTACGTGTCCGGCTTCCAGATCCTCCTCAGCATGGAGATGCTCAGCGCCAGGGTCTGCTGGGCGTGCGCGCGGTACGCGAGCCGGCGGTCCACCCACGACTGCCGGAAGTAGCAGTCCATGGAGTACGTCTGGAAACGGTGCAGCAATGAAGTCGGAACAAAGACTAAAAAATATACCTTAAAAAGTTACCTTGCTCATCGCTGACTCAAGATCGTGATTGAAAGAGTCATTGTATCTTTGATAGAGAAGAGATTGGTTTTCCTTGGGTTTCAGCATCTAATCTAATCTAATCTAGGTTGCAAAGATATGTTACATTGGCGATTCGCATTACATGCATTTTCACAAGCAGACACGTACAAGTTCGCGCTTGCACATGCCGCATGTGAACCTACAACATAAAAACCAAATCTCAAATGGACATACACCCTGCAACTGTTGCCGTCCTTCCCTGAAACAGGGGTGACATTGGCAAAGTGAACCATTTTTACAGCATGGGTGGTCAGCCGCATACCAACCTATAAGTCAAGGCACATACACAACAGATGACATTTTTAAATCAATAAATAATAAAATGTATGGACATCAAAACTAAAACAGAAAACAAATTCCTGCATCGATCAATATAAAACATATAGATGGGAGCATCTTGCTCATATTTGTAAACAGCTATTCACCTCCATGCTGTAAAAAACTTGGTTAACTTTTGCCGATACTAACCCGGTTTCAGGGAAAGGAGGCAGGATTTTCAAAGTGTATGTTCATGTGAAGTTTATTTTGTAAGCACTCATGGAGTACGTGTAAACGCCAACTTACACCTACCTGCCTGTGAGCGTGCATTCAATATAAGCCTTAAATGGCGGTATACATTTTCAACTTAGATTAAATGTTTTCGATGAATACTTCTTTTTCTTCTTTAATGGTGCTACCGTCCAACTAGAGCCTTCGCCTCTTCAAACTTCTGACTTCGATTCCGCCTGTCCTTCGACACTATTATATAGTTCACAACCTGCAGAAGCTAACCTGCTTACAATTCTCAATAATTTTGCATTGGCATTGGGATTTCATGTTTTTCTTAAACTAAGGCTACACACTAACGTTAGAGGTAAATAAAGGGAACAATTGGGGTTGGAATAGTCGAGGGGTAAGGAGTTGGTACTCGAATTTGGTAAATGCCGGTTCAATCCCACCTTATTGACATTAACTTCGACCCTGGTTCAACAGATGTCATTGCATGCACACAAGCTCCTGCTTTCGCATAAAGACAACTGACCAGGCAAAGAAGGTTGATGAATTTCTTTCCTCTTCACAAATAATAACAACAAACAACAACTAAGCTACACATATAGTGTAACTTCTTGCCGCGTTATCCCCGAAGGGGTCGCATGTGGCGAGTTGAACCTATTTATTTTTACAGGTAAGGGGGCCGGCCTTACGCCAACCACTTCAGTTGAAGTGGAGGTTTCCCAGCTCCCGAGAGTGCTGGTACTCATTTCTTGTGAAGGCTGAGAAAACCTTGCCGGTATTTTATTTTAGGGTTTGAATTAAACACCGAAATGGGAAATCATTTCTGACACCCTCGGTGGGATTCGAACCCGAGCTTTCGGCATGGAATGCAAGCACTCTACCACCTGAGCTATCGACCGGACAAATATATTTTTAAAAATTGGTATAAATGTAACATGTACAACAATTATGAATTATTGTCAATGAAGTTGAAAGTTAACGTCAAACAGCATCTCACCATGTCAACTTCGGATATAGGTCCCATACTCCTCACCATAATATCCACTTCAATGACCATCGGAGGACCTAAAACCAAAAACATAAGGTATGAAACTCAGACAGCGTTATATGGTTGCTGGCATTGAGGTATGAATTTGAAGCGTGAAAGGGGAGTGACGAAAAACTGAAAAAATGTGTATGTTAAAGTTGAAAAACTTGAGCATTATTTTTACATGAAAAACTTTGCGAAAATTTGAAAAAGTTGAGAAAAATGGAAATAGTGAAATGTGAAACAGCTTTTTTTTATATTTCACGACAGTTCACCCAACTTCACTCTTATAGAGAATACGCAAATAGCTGGCTTGTATGATAATTTGTAAATAATCTTATAATAATTATGCATATAAAAGCAATGTTGCAGCGAGTAAGAAAAGCATTTGATAATAAATTATGTATAATAATTTTGATTATAATATATATTTATAAAATATATACCTATATTATATAATATATATATTTTTGATCATAATTTATTATTATAATATATATAATAATAAATTATGATAACGGCTGCCAAAACACAAAACCCCTTTACGAGCTTTGTCATTGCTAAAGAAAGCACCAATTGTAAGTTGTTATTTTTTTATATAACGCCGTTCCATGATATAGTTACTCCGAGGGTGCTTGAATATTTAAATACATGAGATGTTCCTTTGTCTCCGTTATATGTTCCTTGACTTATAGGTTGGTATGCGGCTGACCACCCATGCTATAAAAATGGTTCACTTTGCCAATGTCACCCCTGTCTCAGGGTAGGACGGCAAGAGTTGCAGGGTGTATGTCCATTTGAGATTTGGTTTTTATGTTGTAGGTTCACATGCGGCATGTGCAAGCGCGAACTTGTACGTGTCTGGTTGAGAAAATGCATGTAATGTGAATCTTCAATGTAACGTATCTTTGCAACTTAGATTAGATTAGATTAGATTAGACCCATTTATTGTTACCTAGTTGCCAGATGGACTTGAGCGAACGAGACTAGACTAGATCTCTGGGGTTTTTGTGCTGCTTTCGAGGTTTATGATGATAAAGATAGACGTGAATAGACGGGATAGCGAAATGAGTAAAGGACGCACGGTGGAAATGAAGCATTTTAGAAGCATGACAGGAAGAACTCTGAAGGATAGAGCTAGGAATAAATGTGTAAAGAAATAATGTATGCTGAAAGAGGATGTGAGAGTTGAGCTAAAAAATAATGTGATTAGATGGTTTGGGCATATGGGAAGTTTGACTGATGATAGACTGACAAAGTATATACACAGAGAAAGTGTGAAAAGAATAAGAGGTAGCTGACGACCGAGAAAAGTATGGAGTGATCAGATTGAGGAGATTGTGAAAGAATGGGATATACAAAGTAAGCGTAAAAGAAGAAAATTCACGATAAAGGTGTTGGATATGAATGAATTGAAAGATGTATGTAAGAATAAGAAGAAATGGAGGCAGCTCTGCAGAGGCTCTGGCCACCCTTAGAGGAACGGCGACAGAGTTACAGTTATACTGAAGGTACAAAAAATGTGATGAGTTGATTACCTCCAAATTCAGGTCTCACGCTGTTGTCATATCCTCTCAGCAGTCCATCCAGGAGTTCGCTGATGTTCTTGTGATCGTTCATTTGAGGAGGTGGAGGAGATAGCAAGGCATGCTGTGATAGGGCCATGGCATGTGCTGAACGCGCTGTTTCCCTTGCATGTGCCAAATGTGCTGTATTTGCCGCGTGTGCTGTATGAATAGCATAACACAGCATCCAACAGCATAGCTCAAGGAAATAACTCCTGCACAAGGTCTGAAACAAATGCAAAACAACTAAAAAATTGAACGTACTTAAATCTTTTCCCAAAGGAGAATATTTTGCGAAATGATTTTACTATCTCTTCTAGCGTGTTTGGAATAGAACAGCGTTGGTTCGATCCCTGCCTGTTGACTATAACTTTGACCCTGGTTCAACAGATGTTATTGGGTAATTATTAATTAATAATTCATTAAAATAAATAATAATGAATTATATTAATTGATGATATTAATACCTGTTTCTGGCAGTGATCTTGGTGAATTGCATTCCTCTTCACAAATCTGTATTTTAACTAATAAAAAATATAAAAATATAAAATACTTCTTTGTGAATTATGACATTCCTATTTGCATGAAGTCAGACCCCTTCGGGTGAAGGCATGTCGAGGCAATCTTGAGGATGCTCAGAATTGGGTTGAAAGAACCTTAAAATTTGAAATCATGTTTGATACCTTTGGATTCTAGCCAAGGCTTTTCACATTGAAAACAAAATTTTAACCAATGGAAAGATATACATACTTACTTCATGAATTATGTAAAACAGATCAGAAGGTACCATTGAAACGATAGCAACAATTAAGAGGCCACCAAAGTTCCATCCAGCCTTACGATTTGGGTCTTGTGAATTTGATCTTTCCATAGCTATGAAAAATCTCGTAGAGGTGCGATTCATACGAAAACAGTGCTCACATAATAAATTATACTCATATTATTATATCGAGACTACAAATAGATAATCACGAATCTTACCTGAGAGCAATAGCTGGAAAGACATTGAATGATAAAGTCCACAATGATTGGGTAATGAACGAGTGTGGTATAAAAGACAATTTCAGAAGTATAAACAAGCACAATGAGTTGGTTCGGACATCTTGAAAGAATGGATGATAAATGACTTATGAAGAAAGTGTAGAGAGGAAATGTCAGAGGAAAAACGTGTAAGGGGAAGACCGAGGAAGAAATGGAAAGACCGTGAGAAATGGAAATAGGTGAGATTGCAAAATAATGGAACCGGCAGACTGAGAATAAGATAATGAATTGATGAATGTTAAAAAAAAATCGTTCCTTGACTTATGGGTTGGTATGCGGCTGACCACCCATGCTGTAAAAATGGTTCACTTTGGCAATGTCACCACTGTTTCAGGGAAGGACGGCAAGAGTTGCAGGGTGTATGTCCATTTGAGATTTGGTTTTTATGTTGTAGGTTCACATGAAGCATGTGCAAGCGCGAACTTGTACATGTCTGGTTATGAGAATGCATGTAATGTGAATCTCCAATGTAACATATCTTTGCCACTTAGATTAGATTAGAATGTTAAAGAGGTATGCAAGGACAGAAAAGAGTGGAGACGCATCTGCTGAGTTACCGGCCACCCCTAGTGAAACGGCGGCAGGATACAGTAACAGTAGACATCAAACGAACTGAAAGCTGAGGCAATCTTTCACAAATTGCGACAAAATCGACGTTTTTTCTGTGTCAATAATTTTCATTTATCACCGGGAAATCACCGTCATGATGACGTCATTCCGCCGCAACCTGCGCCCCCTCCCTCCCCCCATGAGAGCCCTTCACGCCCCTTATTCCCCGCGGGCTACGTCAGCTCGATAATTTAAATTTGCCTCTCTCGCTCGGCGTCGATCGCTTCGATTCCTTCAATTGAATATGGAGTGCTAACGGAGCGTACCCGTGTCCCAATATCGTCCGTGTATATGCGCGTACATACATGTGCTTGAGGCAGGCGTATGTACCTACTAACAGCTGCTGTATCTACTCACACGTATTAAATATAGGTATTGCGATGTGTGCTATCATCCATATTCATGTTGAACCAAATTGAAGTGAAAAGAGAATTAAGATTTTTAGCTTTAAGAAAAGATGTGATTATTTAAGGAACTTCCATAAGATTCAGTACCTACCTACGTTGTCGTTAAAATGAGGGTAGTTGACACGTCGATTACATTTAAAAATATTTTCTACAGAAACCTTAATAAACAGTATTTAACATAGACATCGTATTCACACAAAAAATAGGTCCAATGATTCGGAAACAAAAATAAAAAAAAAGTGAAAGTAAAGCTGTTACTTTACACAAAATGCTTAAAGTTACTGTTGCAGTCACCCGAATCTTGTTGCTGATGAAATAAAAGATTGCTTTGAAAACGGGCGTTCATAACTTTCGTACCAGAAATTACGAGTATCTTAAAAGGTGCCTACCACTTCCTTTGACAATCAAATTGCTGATGGTTCAGTTTGGCTTAATTTTTCGTACGGTACAATTTTTGTATCGTACGTACTACAACTTACAGATTGTTTTTGAGAGCATCGGAAAAAGTCTACGTCCAGAAATGAATGGTGATTGACTGAAAAATAAAAAGTTGAAAGATCTTTTATGTTTCTAACACCATTTAAAGAGCAGCATCCAAGGTCAAAAGAACAATGATGATCGCCGATCTTTGATAAAATGGGGTGCCTCATGGAGCTGGTGTCACCAGCAACTACAACCTCACGCGGACAAACACTAAGGCCAGCTACATCAAAAAGCAGCTGCCTGGACATCCCTGCAAGAAATATCCGCACTGTTTTTGCAGACAGGGTATGCTATTCCCGCCTCACCGAAGGAATTGGATTTGTAGAGACTCTTCAAAAGACGTCTCAAGACTCAACTCTTCGTTCAATCATATGGACAAGCGCTGCAATGACACACTATCATAAAAGGCGCTATATAAATTTTGTACATCATCATCACACTTTATAAAAAATCTCATTGACGAAACGTCCGGAAGCTCCAGTTCTGATAGACTACGGCAATAGATCCCAAAAAGCAATCCTCCAGTTAAATAGCATTATTTAAACGACAAAAACTGTGGTTAATAAAATTCCACCGGAAAGCTCCTTTACTATCAATATGTCAAAAGGGAGAACGTGATTTTCGATGCCCGGCCATAAAAAATGCTATAATTTTCTTGAGAAAGTTTTGGCACTTTTACACAAACGAGTAATCTATTAAGAACCTTCTTTATAAAAATAAATGAAAAATGTGATAAGGGAAACTTAATTGAATTGCAGTACCACTGGCCCCAAAAATATATTTTTTAAATGATTTAAAACATTTGATGTGACCTGTTTTCGCACGATTCATTTAAGTTTAAGCTTTCATATTTAAGAAAATAAGGTTATTTTTGGGTTACTCATTTATTTAAAGTACAAAAAACAGTATGGGATTTTTTAGTTGTAGATTTTATTGATAGACAGTGCAAATTAGATCCTCCCTTTCGATAATAATAATATTAGGATGATTTATTTGGTGAGCGCTGTTTTTGTGTGTATCACACCTCAAGAGCCCTCTAAGCGATGTGTAAAGTGACGTGGTAAAGATGCCACAGAGTCGTCGCCTCCCTGGGCGCTAAAGAAGTGGAAGGATAGCTGGACTTCGGCCTTCCAGGAGTAGCTCACTATCTGCCAAAATACAACAGATCCAATATCTAAATTAAAGAGGACAAAAAAACCTTAAAACTTTTTTGGCCGAGCTGGATTTCTGTTAGGTAGGTACTGTTTCATCGTCATTTAAGTATTCGAATTAAACGAGAATTATCTTACATATACTGGTGTATTGGTTTTAATCTCCAGAGCTTGAGCACATGGCACGTTTATGCAAAACTAGTGCTTAGCACTTCAACATCATGTATCACGCCTGAGTGCATCATGTGCTGAACCCCAAGTATTAACTTTTCGTGTAAACTCAACCACAGCTTTTCCATAAAATTAAATACGCTCACTAGAAGCGCTGCTTCAGTTTGAATACATTTTTTTGGTACACGCTATACTTGAGTTTGATCTTTATGTTTTGTACATTGGGTGCTGATACTCGTATTCAAAAAGCGAGTATAAGTGTATAACAGATATCAAGTATAGAGTAACAATTCCAATACCTTGAGTATAGAACATTAAGTAAACTCACCTCGATTGCGTATATCTAAATAATGTATGAAAACTAAATCACTCCCTAGGAGTGCCGTTGTACCTTCGAAACATTTGCGATTTACGCAATCGAGGTGAGATTAACGCAATGCTTTATACTCGGGGTACTGTAGAGAATAGCAGGAACCAGCCAACTGGAAAGATACAGATAGTAGGTATAAATATGAATCATACTGGGTTTTAACATACATATTTTGGATCTCCTATAAAATATGTTTTGTTGTAAAATTAAGTTTACATTTGAATAGTATCATAAAAAGGAATTGTAACTACCAATCAGGAGCGAGTATTCCATCAGCTCATGTAGGCAATAAAATACGGGAAAACCTTGAAATTTGTATTACCGGTATAAAATACATTTCTTCCCATGCAGTGCCAGTGTGCTTCGCACTATTAGACGTTATTATTCACGCATTTAGTTATTTCAATAAATATTTGGTAACAACAAGGAAGAAATATTTTAAGGTGATGAACAAGTTTTTCTTTTTTCGTAAAACTTTTTAGATTCAATTTCATTAATATAACTTATAGTGAAAATATACAGTGTTACGAATAAGGATTCTTTTAAATTAATATCGAATATTAGCAGTAAACTAATGAACGAACCATTCAAAAAACAGTTTCACGGCAAAATGTAAAATTCACTAGAAAAATGTACCTGCATTTTCTCTTGCTTGTGATTTTATGCTATAAAATAAAATTATATGGAAAAATTAAATAACGCGTTTTTTTTGGTTTCTTTACATTTTATGTGGTTTCATGATGAAAAAATACTAATAAAAGAAGTTTATCTACATGTCAACATTCATTGACTTATAGGTTGGTGTGAGGATGGCCACACATACTGTAAAAAATGGTTCACATAACCAAAACCCCCCCTGTCTCACGGAAGGTCGGCAATAGTTGCAGGGTTGATATTCATTTGAGGTTTGGATTTTAATTTGTAAGTAAACATTCAGCATTTGTAAACGCGAACTTACACGCGTCTGTGGGCATGCATTACATAGATACGAGTTTTTAATGTTCATAATATATCTTTGCAACTTAGATTATATGTAGATGTAAAATTATTAAAAGAAAACTTTACGAATAGGCACCTTTAAAAATACAATTCAACTTTAATCGATTACAAAAAAAATATGCAAAATAAGTTACCATTATTTATTGTTTCTTCAAAGTTGTCCTTGAGGTGTGACTCACAAAAACTGACGAACAAATTATGAAGAAATTGTCACACGACCTTACACCATCACATCACAGAATACTGTGGTACTGTATTCCCATCACCCCATGTTCTGTATTCTGGAGAGGGCGCTGTAAACCTATAGATGCTCTTCATCAGGTGGCGCATGCGCGTCCACGGCTTTCACCGTTCTTCGTTTTCTTCTTCACAAAGGGTTGCTTAAGTCTTATCGAAGTAGTACTTTCGAAGATTTATCATTGATGGGCTAAATCCTTTTAGTTTCATAAGTAAAGTGTTTCTTTTAAGAAATCCTGTGCGGGAGACTCCCTAGATTTCAGAGACTCTAGGGGTCTATACTCTATGGCACTTGTTGTAGTGCCGCAGAGGTGTTGTTTACGTGCTTGGTCGTCGCTACAAAGCGACAATGCTCAAGCAAGACCCATATGCTGCAACGGTCTTTGGTTAAGGTTTTATGAAATTTTCAACCCAGCGAAGAGCATATTTGAAAATATGAACGGTATATTATTGGCTCCGCCGGGGTTCGAACCCACAGCCTTCCATTAAAGAGTCCGAAGTGTTGCCGTGACTACGGACCGTTGATTAATTAAGGTCGGTTGATTACATCGACATTATTTCGTCATGAGGGTTTTCCATGTTTTGCCTATGTTTTCATATGTATAACAAGAAACTTAATAAAGGAAAAATAGTTTATTAAAGAAATAACACCCGTTTTAGGGGAAAATGGAAAAATTGACAGTACGTTTGTTATCATTAATTCTGTACCTTAGAGCATAAACAACGGAAGTCCACTTTTTTGCGTTTTTGGGTAAATGATGCAGAAATTATTATAATTAGCTGTTCTATAAGTGGTAAAAATATTGGAGTCCTCGGACTCATAGCTACTGAGATATCAAGTGTAATAAATATGGGATGCACATAAAAGTGCGAGCATAAACCACAGAAGTTCCACATACGGTGTTCACATTACTTCACATTAAATAAATATTGGTAAAAGAAGATAAACAGTTTTTACAGATCAAAAATATCTCGTCTAGTTTAGAAGTTATGATGGTTTTATAAAAGTGCACATTTTCACTAAAACTCGTCTCCTGCACATTTTACTAAATGTGACTACCGTTGTTTATGCTCTAAGGTACAGAATTATTAAGAAGTAATTACCAGTACATTGTCTGATCTCCATCTATGCTATAATTGTTTTTTTGTCTACAATTTGGAGATTATGTGATTTATTTAGACTTATAGGTTGGTATAACACTGACCACCATACTTTAAAAAATGGTTCACATTACCAATGTCACCCCTGTTTCACAAAGGTGCAGAGTTCATGTTCATTTGAGGTTTGGATTTTAATTTGTAAGTGCACATGCAGCATTTGTAAGCGCGAACTTACACGCGCCTGTTTGTGGGCATGCATTTTATATGAATTTCCAATGTTACTTTATCTCTTTGCAACTTTGATACAAAGTTATGGATCATAGATTAGGGACATGAGTGCTTAGAATATGGGTCCATATTCTCATGATATCAAACTGTAGAATATATATCAATGTGAAATTTAGACATAAATCTAATCTAATCAAATCTCTAATCTAAGTTGCAGAGATATGTTACATTGGAGATTCACATTACATGCATTTTCACAACCAGACACGTACAAGTTCGCGCTTGCACATGCCGCATGTGAACCTACAAAATAAAAACTAAATCTCAAATGGGCATACACCCTGCAACTCTTGCCGTCCTTCCCTGAGACAGGGGTGACATTGGCAAAGTCAACCATTTTTACAGCATGGGTGGTCAGCCGCATACCAACCTATAAGTCAAGGAACTCTATTTTGACTATAAAGTACATAAGCCTTTCTTCTTAACTTGGCTTGTGTTGTAATTGTTTTGACTTTCCACATATTCATATGTACGTATGTACTTTCACATATTGTATTCAGAGTATACGTATGTAGGGAAACGAGTCCTTTCTCTCAAGTCTAAAACGCCACATTAAAACTCAACCTTAACATTTTGTTACAAAAATGTATTGAAACGAATAAAGCGCTTCTAGTGAGTGCTTTGGTTACCATACTTTTTTCGTAAACGTAAAGTTTTATACTAGTAGGTACTGAGAGCGCTCTACTTCATCCAGTAGGACGTACATAAGCCGCTTAAGCCAGCTCGTTCAGATTTCAATTTACGAAATAACGTGATTGGATTTTGTGCTATAAATGTAAAATACACCCTCTAATATTTCCACTCTATATCTGCTTAAAATTTGAAAATTCGCCACCAGCATTGTACTGAAATTTATTATTTTAGCTGTCATAATTATACTTATTAATATTATAGTTCATTATTTAATGCACACATTTTTCTTCTTCTTCTTTTCTTTCGTACGATGAGGATTTCTTGACCAGTAAAGTGATCCTTGACTTAAATAGGTTGGTATGTGGCTGACCACCCATGCTGTAGAAAATGGTTCACTTTGCCAATGTCACCTCTGTTTCAGGGAAGGTCAGCAAGAGTTGCAGGGTGTATGCTCATTTGCGATTTGGGTTTTGTATAATTCCACCTGCGGCATGTTTAAGCGCAAACTTATCCGTGTCTGCTTGAGGGAATGCATATAATGTGAATCCTTAATGTTACATATATGTGCAACTTAGATTAGATTAGAATACACATTTTTCTTCTTCTTCTTAGGGTGTTTTCAGTTTGTTTTCTTCGTCTCCGTACATCGCTATAACAGCTGTTAAAGCTCCGGGTTCTTGAGTTGTAGTCAACAACATGGTTAATCTATCCTTTCCAGGTCGTTATGATCAGAAACTGCTTTTGAATGCTAAAATTTATATTATGAATAGATAACCTAAATTTAAAACAATCATCAAATTTTGTCATTAAAAATATTCGTCGTTACTTGGAAAAGTACAAGAGGCATTCTTCTTCATTCGCTAATTTCAGGCCTACTCTATCTATAGGAGCCAATTATTTGAAGTTAATCATTTTTCTGTCAATCTCTGACTGGGAATGACTTCGATTTTGGGTTTAATTCTGCGATCGATTTTTTATCTAATTAACAGTCAACAGTTCCTCAAGTGTGCACTTGTAAAACTTTTGTCACGTTGTTAGAAATCCATGGAGACTTTGAAATAAAAAAAAAACACGTCGTCCCTTTCACATTTTGAAAAAAGCGGAACATGATGAGTTTCTTATGCGATAAAAGTTATGTTCGTTGAACAACTTATGTGACATGAGCTTAAAGGCAGAACAAAATAAAATAGTTTGTCGTTGGATAATTTTTTATTGAAAATAAATAAAATTGACATACAAAATAAATTGAAAGTAGCATTACATTAGTATCCACTTTATTTTCTAAAAACAATTCTTATCAATAAATCTTTAAGCCACTAAAGACGACACCATTCATTCTGTCTTCGCGCAAGCATGATGAACGTAATCCAGCACACAAGAGGCTGCTTATTGCTGATGAAGATGGACTTATCCACAAATATCCACTTCCTGTCTCCTGAATATGTTATGTTCTTAGAGTAATGATATACAAGAGAGGAGGTCAATGAATATGTAAATGATAGAATTATTGTCGGTAAAAATAAAATATCATTATTTGTAAGTGTAAGATAAAGAAAGAAAAAGAGATTACATCGCGATTTCAGTTTGTCCTTGTTTGTATGTTTGTGTATAAGTGTTCAAAATCTTTAAAATATAGTTTAACTACTCATCATTCTCTTTCTCTTCTCGAGATTTGTTTCATCACTAATGGAATAAAAAAATGGAACACAAAATATTTATTTACTGGGATCTATCTTTGATAGCATAAAAACTTAGACATTACTTAATAAAAAATACAGAAATAGACAATATTTTGGACGCAACTTTACACGTGCATCACTGATAAAGAGTAGAACAACTCTTATTCTGAAGCAGAATTTGTAACATGACCACCTCTCTGTATGGTTAAGACTCTAAGGTTGGATTGGAGGTCAGCAATCGACACCACATGGCTCATAATCCAGCCACGGAGTATACGTGTGATTATGGAGACGAGGATATGCTCTGGGATCCGCTTGACCAGCAGAACTTGGCTGCAGCTGCAGGGAATTCCTGTACCCTGCCAAGGCTTTCTTCAGCTGCTTGACCACGTGAGGATATAAGGAAGCAAGGTCACGTTGCTCACAGGGGTCTGCCTCTATGTCGAACAAACACGAACGACCTGCATAAAACAAACATACCGACAAATTAGGGTTATAGAAGACCTTGAAGCTAATCAAATTATTTTATCTTCATAAGAGTAAGTTTATACATAGGTTGTTATAAATATAAGTAGATGCAACTTAAAGGTCGGACCGATAGATGATTTTGTCATTTACAAGGAGCTCACGCACATAAGAAATGTTTCAATATTTCATGTGGCTTATTTTGTAAAATATAAACTTGTGATATTGTTTCCACTAGCAAGCCTGCCTTCGGATTACCCAGTACCTACCTACGTCAGATTTCAATGTGTCAAATTATCGACGATCAACCGTACAATACATTGTAGGTGCATGAAACTGCTAATCTGGGAAAACTTGGTCTTTACGGTTCTCCATATGAAAAAAGACGAATACAATTATTTGCCAATGTGAGTTCAATGGTCAAACAAAATAGGTCAAGTATAAAGTTTGTACTTTGCTGATCAAGTCCTTGCATTCCATGCTTCCTGACATCAGTATCGAATTGAACCATTGTTTGAATGAAGAAAATTTATTTCATACTGTTTTTATCATATTGATAAAATATCATTTTCAACAAAATATTGTAACGAGCGTATGATAGTATTAGTGCATAAACGCAACTAAGCTACACATATAGTGTAACTTCTTGCCTGCGTTTCCCCGAAGGGGTCGCATGTGGCGCTTCGGGACCTATTTATTTTTACACGTAAGGGGGCCGGCTTCACACCAACCACTTTCACGCTGAACATGATCCTTAATCACGCTGGTGGAACAATGCTGTGTATTGGAATCATCCACTATCTTTGAGAAATCGAGAATAGTCGAGAAACGTCCCTATGAACGTATATAAATGTAAGCCGCAATTGTGTGCAGGCCAGATAGTCGATTAAAACGTTAAGCCAAGAAGTCGAAAGCAAGAGCTAGAAATCTTGAAAAATAAATTAAAATTAAATTAAATTAGGCTAATTGATTTGGTGAGCACTGTTTTTGTGTGTATCACACCTCAAGATCCCTCTAAATGGCAGTTTAATTCAAAGAAGCCAACTAAAGTCTTAACTATATAATGTATTTATAGAGAAACTTAATCACCTGGTCTTGGATCACAAGACGACACATTCTGCCACACGCAATTGACAGTCGCCTGGGAGCGCAACAAAAGCATTTCACTCTGTGACGTCACCCGGCTGACACTTCTGATGGCAAGAGCCGCCGGACTGCCAGCCACGCGCGCCACGTCATACTGCTGCAGCCTCAAGTTGTCAGTTCCATCTTCTCCGTAGTACAAATCAAAAGCATTTTCAGCAGGTGCCTTCCCTAGCACCAGCTTCCAAGCGCCACGTCTTATAGCTGCGACGCGCTTGCGTTCATCGATATTGTGGAGCAGTTCTGCGCGCGTCTCCCTGCGGCCATACAGAAGAGCAGACCATTGGTCGCGACCGTCCGTGTCCACTGGAAGCAGGGAAGGAAAGCCTCCCGCTGCCGATACCAGGGTCGGGAGCCAGTCACTGATGTGCATCAAGTCTGTGGAGACACGGGGAGCGCTGCGCACGGCACGTCCCCACACGCAAGCGGGCACTCGCATCCCTCCCTCCCACAACGTGTCTTTGATCTGAAACACATGTGCAACAATCAAAAAAGATTTTTTTAAAACCTCAGAGTCCGGTCGATGGCTCAGTTGGTAGAGTGCTTGCATTCCATGCCGTGAGCTCGAGTTCGAATCCCACCGAGGGTGTCAGAAATGATTTCCCGTTTCGGTGTTTATTTCAAACCACAAAAAAAAATAACGGCAAGGTTTACTCAGCTTTCACAAGACATGAATACCAGCCTCCTCGAGAGATGGGAAACCCCCACTTCAACTGAAGTGGTTGGCGTAAGGCCACCCCCTTACCTGTACAAATAAATAGGTTCCACTCGCCACATGAGAAACACTTCGGGGATAACGCGGCAATGAGTTACACTAGATGTATAACTTAGTTGCGTTTGCGTAGTTGCGTTTTTTTAGTTAAGCATTTTTATACTTGAGGGCAGTAAATTGCTGTGACAGTCAGAAGATTCTGCTGGTCACCATTCTCTTAAGGTGAAAATGTGATGGGACATTCTAAAACTACTTCAGATCATTCATAACTAAAGTGCAGAGTCCTTGAGTGACCTTTGTCTGGCTAAAATTTATCCCCCGAAAGTCTTGCTAATAAAGTTTATATTAGTTAATTCCTTATTTCGATAGGCAAATTGATGAGTATTCCAAAACCAAATGGAATAACTACAAATGAAAAATTACCCAGATGTGTTATGTTGATAAAAAAAAAGTATATAACTCACGCCTCGGAAGGGCCAGTTGGATCCCCAGTTCTTGTAGATACCCACGCTGGGAGCGCCATTGTCAGAAATGAAGACGACCAGAGAACTCTCCAGCATTCCTCTGCGCTCCAAAGCTTGCAGCACCAAGCCAACACTCAAATCCAGTCGGGAAACCATTGCTAGATAAACGATAAAAATATTATTTACTAAGACCAATTTTATTTACTAAAACCAATCACTGACAAAGTTCCGGAATGCAGGAATGCACTGAAGACAAGCAAATTTCTGGCATCATTTGCACAAACGCCCTTGGAGTGACTAGTGGCTACATCACGAAACGGCTCTATAAAGAAATCATCAACTCCTCATCATCACTGACAAGTTTTTCTTATTTAAGCTCAACTACCCTCCTGGAATGGGTTGCTGCGAACCCGAATGTCTGGGTTCAGAGACAGAATTGAATCCAGCGAAAACTCTCTGATCGTAGCAATCGTAGATCGTAGATCGTAGCAATAGAGGCCTGAAATGGGAGTTGGGCATATGACGTCATTGGGCAAGGAACTTGAAGCTTACGTAGCCTTTTTTTCCTGTTTAATATGTTCCTGATATTCTAATGTACAATGACCATGTATTTCTCTTTTCTTTCACTGTTTAACTATATATTTTGTTTGTTCTTTTTTCTCATATATTTCATCACATATTTTCATGTTTCTGCATTTTTGTAATTTTCTATGTACTTTTTCTATTGATGTATTATTTTTTATGGCTGGTCATGTATTGCGCCCTCCACATGACCAAGCTGGAATAAACGCATATTATTATTATTATTATTTCAAAACACACTGGTTGGAGAATATAATACAATTCAAGTCAATTGAAGACTTTTTATTCAAAGAGCGGACTGAAATTCAATGTAGACACTAACTCACCCTATGTGTAGTAACAGACTTAGCAATCTTTTGTTATTTAAGTTAAATACGACGGAAGAAATTTGTGGCTCCCTACGTAATTTTCTTTTCAATTCACAACACAACAAATGCTTATTTACACTGCAGCCACTTTTGTATCTTTTTAAAACCATATCTGCTCAATTAGTTAAAATCTCAGTTTATTTCTTTACTCTTTTGTAGGTAGGTATTTTAAATTTCTCGTAACCAGTTTTTGTCGTCGCGAAAAATACTATTTGACATAGGTATGAAATATGATAAGACTAATAAAGGTAACATGATCAACCTGCATAAGTCCTCCTGTTAGCGTCCACTATGTGCCGCATTTTGACCATGTCCTGAGGCAGCGCCTGCAAAGGCTCTCCTTCATTCCCAGCGTGGACAGCTAGATGACTCAAGTACAGGAACAACGGGGAGCGAGGATTATGACGTCCGATCACTGCAAATATTCATTTATCACACATTATTATAAACACGATCTATTAAATAATGTTTATATACCTACCAAGATGCATTTGCACTATTGTCTATGGTGGTTTTTGCTGCTAAGCTTATGTCAGTGTTTTTGACAGCTGCTTCCTTGTGTGTCTAGATTAAACTCAGGCAACATGTCAGCCTGAGTTTCATCCAAATTAATGTAAGACAATTCTTTGCAAATGGTGACTTAATGTGTTAAATAAATATTATGAACAATTGTACTGAATGTAATGAATGGAATATCCAGAGTCATAATAAAAGAAGAGCCTGTATGAAGAAAATTATGACTCTGGAGGAAATGAAAGAAGTATGTAAGGACAGAAAGAAATGGCGGTTGATCTGTAATGTTGGCGGCTAGGGTTTATTAAATTGGAATTTGTTTTTATTTGTAAATGGATATTTTGTATTTGGATTTTATTATTTAGTGATGTATAAAATGTAATTTGTCGTGTGTGTGTGTTCCTTGACTTATAGGTTGGTATGCGGCTGACCACCCATGCTGTAAAAATGGTTCACTTTGCCAATGTCACCCCTGTCTCAGGGAAGGACGGCAAGAGTTGCAGGGTGTATGTCCATTTGAGATTTGGTTTTTATGTTGTAGGTTCACATGAGGCATGTGCAAGCGCGAACTTGTACGTGTCTGGTTGTGAGAATGCATGTAATGTGATTCTCCAATGTAACATATCTTTGCAACTTAGATTAGATTAGATTAGATTAGTACAAAAGTGTTGCAGTCATTATTTGGATGATAAACCAAAAAACCCAGTACTACCTATCAACAGAATGGATAAATCCGGCTATTTTGGTACTTCTTACCGGATGAGTTCGGCCACAATAATAAACTTTATTTTTGTCTTGTCTGCCTTTTGTTTTCCTTTTTATATTGTTCCATCCAGAGCATCGCTTCCGAATCGCACTACGATTCTGGATCGAGTAATCTTTCCATCTCATTTGTAGCATCTTTAAAACTGTATTTATTGTTCAGAGTCTCGCTTTGAGCAGGTTTGGGGGACAAATCATATTTTAGCTGCTTTGAAATGATTTATGCCAGTAACTTTAGTTCTATTCAATTCCTACTTCACCTCTCAAGTTGTCGGTGTTACAGCCGTGAAGGTTAAGTCGCTTATTAGACTAGCGTACCTATTCGGAACAAAATAACGTTGGCTCGAATCACGTCTGGCTCATTTGACCATAACTTCACAGACAGTAATAACTTCAACATAACTTCAACATAACTTTTGAACATAACTTCACTTAAACAGATGCCATTGCATGCACACAAGCTTCTGCTTTCGCATGAAGACAACTGGCCAGGAAAAATAGGTTGGTTAATTGCATTCCTCTTAACAAATCTATTAAAAAAAACTCCGTTCTATGTGCAACATGGCAATTTAGTAACCGCTGTATAGCAATTTCAGAAGACTCACATCGTATGCTCGTATTTCCAGGATGATAAGTAATCTTGTTTATGCTAACAAGAGCAATAGTTACTCACCATCCACAGCCTCCTGTGTGTAGAGATCAGTAGCATATGTTCCTTTAGCTGCAGCGCTCCAAGCTGGTGTTCGATTGCGGTACAAGTCGAACCCAAAAACATCACCTTCAGGTGTCTGCAATACATGGAATATAACATAGAGATTTTAGGAAAAGATACACCATCACGATACTGAGAATTATATAATAGCGAGATATTATGTCGCTACGTGATAAATATTTCCTTCAGTTAAAGTCAAATTCAATTTCTCTTGAGTTCATATTTTCTTTTACATCTGCTAGTCCCTCAACTGAAGGTCAGATATCCATTATTTATAATCTAAGTTGCAAAGATATATTACATTTAAGATTTATTTTCAACGTATTCCCACTAGCAGACACGTTTAAGTTCGCACTTAAACATGTCGCATGTGAACCTACAATATAAAACCCAATCTCAAATTAACATAAGCCATGCAACTCTTGCTGACCTTCCCTGAAACAGGGGTGAAATTGGCAAAGTGAACCATTTTTTACAGTATGGGAGTACACATTCAGCATTTGTAAGCGCGAGCTTACACTTTATACTTTGTGTCTGTTTGTGGGCATGCATTTGATATAAGTTTTAATATATCTTTTCAACTTATATTATAGATAATACACTGTCAGTATGTCATAAAAGCATCCCTTAACCTATTTTCTCCTTGAATAAAATGAAAAATGTTGTTACATGTTGCTGCAGCATAAAGTTGTAGTATCCCGTGAAGCCTCCTCGGTAGCCAAAGTGGGAATCGAACCCTCGCGATGTGGGCAGTTGCGCCGTGCGAGCCATGCCCAGGTGCCACTTTCCCACCGCGCGTGTGGTGTACCCAAGGTCGCGCAGGTGCTCAGGGAGCAGACGCTCTGATAGAGGAAGACCGCGCTTCTCCACGTTGCTCAGCGGATTCCCTTGCATACCTGGAACATAAACCATAAAGTCGGGGTCAACAAATTGAAGAAAAAATCAAGTAATGAGGGTATATGAAGATTATTGACCGGTCCGTAGTCCAGGTGGTAACACTTCGGACTCGTAACTGGAAGGTCGTGGGCTCGAATGCAGGCGGAGCACAAAAAATATACCATTTATATTTTCAAATTTGCTCTTCGCTGGGTTGAAAAAATCATAAACCTTTACCAAAGACCGGTCATCAAAAGGTCCATCCAGCCTTACAACAACTGGGTCTTGCTTGAGAATTGGCGCTTTCTACAGCGACGACCAAGCTCGCAGAGGGCTCTTGAGGTGTGATACACACAAAAACAGGCTCACCAAATAAATCAGCCTAATTTAATTTTAATTAATTATATATCCCAAAAAATAAAATGGGTGATGGTAAAAAGATTCAATAAACCAATTCAATGCCAAATAACAAGCACTTTCGAATAAGCATTTGTTTCATGGTTGTTTTATGGTTTCTATCTATCTATAATCTATAATCTAAGCTGCAAGGATATGTAAGCATTTAAGGCTCATATGAAATGCATGCCCACAGACAGGCACATGTAGGTTCGCGCCTACACATTCTGCATGTGTGCATACAAATAATGAAAACCTCACATGGACATAAACCTTGCAACTCCTGCCGCCGTTCCCTGAACCGGGGTGGCATTGGCAAAAGTGAACCGATTTTTACAGCACGGGTGGTCAGCCTCGTACCAACCTATCAGTCAAGGAGGAGGAGTTTCCTTGACTAATTATGAGGCTGATCCCCCATGCTGTAGAACATGGTTCACTTTTCCAATGTCACTCCTGTTTCAGGGATGGTCGGCAGGAGTTGAAGGTTGTATGTCTAATCTAATCTAATCTAAGCTGCAAAGATATATATCATTTAAGATTTATACTAAATGCATTCCCACAAGCAGATATGTATAATTTCGCGCTAACACATGCCGCATGTGGACCTACAATATAAAAACCCAATCTCAAATGAACATAAGCCTTGCAACTCTTGCCGTCCTTCCCTGAAACAGGGGTGACATTGGCAAAGTGAACCAATTTTTATATTATGGGTGGTCAGCCGCATAACAACCTATAAGTCAAGGAACATACATGACAAATTACATTTTTTAAAATCAAAGAATAAAAATAACAATATATACATGGACATAAAAAACTAAATCATAAAACCAAATTCACTTTAACAAACCCTAGCCGCCAACATCACAGATCAACCGCCATTTCTTTCTATCCTTGCATACTTCTTTCATTTCCTCCAGAGTCATAACCTTCTTCATACAAGCTCTTCCTTTATTATGACTCTGGATATTCCATTCATTCGCAATTTCGGATATTTGGTCTATCCATACCTTTCTCGGTCTTCCTCTACCACGACATCCATCTATTCTACCAACATATACTTTCTTCGTCAGTCTTTCCTCATTCATTCTCTCCATATGCCCAAACCATCTTAACAAACTTCTTTTAATCTTCACTTTCACACTTTCTTTTGCACCACATTCTTTTCTTACAAAATCATTCCTCACCCTGTCACTCCGTTTTTTCCCAATCATACTTCTTAGAAAGTCCATTTCAACAGTATGGACTTTACTAATTTCACTTTCATTCACCGTCCAGGCCTCGCTTCCATACATCAAGGTGGGTAAAAGTATGCCACTGCGTACCGCCAATCGAGCATTTTTAGAAATGTTTTGATTTTTGGCGATACAAGCTGTGGCACCCAGTACACACCTGCCCTTCATTACTCTTCTTTCAAGTTCACCTGTCATTCTTCCATCTTTCTCAAACTTACTTCCCAAGTATACAAACTCATTTACCACATCAACATTCATTCCGTTTATTCTAAATTCGTAGTTCGTATTTTCTTCATTTCTTTCAAAAATCAAAACTTTCGTCTTACTTGCATTCAATTTCAAATAATTACCTAGCAGAGCTTCGTTCAATCTAGAGAGCATCGTTTGCAATTCTACTGCTGAGTCCGATACAAGAACAGCATCATCCGCATACAGTAGAACACTCACTTTGCTCTCTCCTATCATTAATCCACAATCATCAAGTCTAGCATCTCGAACACACTTGTCCATGACTATGTTAAATAGCCATGGGCTCATCACACATCCTTGCCTTACACCCTTAAAAACTTCAAACCATTCACTATACTCATCATCAATACGAACACATGCTGTACTATTTTCATAGTTTGCATGCACCGCACCTAGGAGAGCCCCATTCACTCCGTATGCTTTCAAAACATCCCATAACATACCTCTGTCTACTGAGTCAAAAGCCTTTTCCAGATCTACAAAGGCCGTGAACAGCTTCCGCCTCACCGACAATTGTTTTTCAACAAGTTGTCGTAGAGTAAAAATCTGATCAACACAGCCTCTACCGGCCATAAAGCCGGACTGTATATCGGAAATCCTTTCACTAGTAGTCAGAATCACATTTTTTATAATCACCTTACAGAAGACTTTTCCTGGTATACTGAGTAGACTGATTGGTCTGAAGTTCTGACAGTCTTTTTTGTCCCCTTTACCTTTGTAAATGGGAACAATGACTGCCTTCCTCCAATCCATCGGTACTACTCCTGCATTCACACAAAGCTTACATAATTCGTACATCCAATCTATCACGCATTCACCTCCTGCTTTCAACATTTCACCATTTATTCCATCAAACCCAGCAGACTTTCCATTCTTCAAACATTCAATAGATACTTTTATTTCTTCTTTCAAAATCCTAAATTCATTCTCTTCTGTCATTTTTCTAAACAAAATTCTTTCGCCCCGACCAAAAATCCCTTCAAAATATTCTTTCCATCTCTTACATACTTCATCCTTCTCCCATACCATCTCACCAACAGCACTTTTGATTCCTGGGGTGGTCAATGCAGAATCTTTATTCCTATTGGCACCGACCCATCTCCAGAATTCCTTCCTACTGTCGGTGAAACTCCTGTTCATTTTTTCATCAATCTTTCTCTGTTCATTCGCTTTGCTTTCATAAACTATGACTAAAATCTCAAATTGACATACTATATTTCATAAAGTATGTCAATTTGAGATTTGTTTTTTTTATGTTGTAGGTTCACATGCGGTATGTGCAAGCGCGAACTTGTATGTGCCTTAGATTAGATTTCACCCTGAACAGTATCGCTCACGTCAAAGTAACAAGATGATTTAAAAAAATGAACTCAGTTACTCTGAAGATGGCCTAGAGGCCGAAACCGGTCAACTCACTTATTTTGATGATGATGATAAGGATGTAGAATCCATCTTTCCGGGCTTGTAGACCATGGTCCAATAATTCTTTTGTAGGCTGCTTTATTATTTTTGGAAGGCTGCTACGTTTCGTCAGTAAATATGACTGACTTCTTCAGGGCTTGTACTTTGACTGAAGTGAGTCATATGTTACTGACGAAACGTAGCAGCCTTCCAAAAATAATAAAGCAGCCTACAAAAAAAATATTGGACCATGGTCTACAAGCCCGGAAAGATGGATTCTACATCCTTATCATCATCATCTGAAGCCGGTCATGAGAGCCTAAAAACACTTATCACTTATTTTGGTTTGTTTTATAACAAATTCAAATAAAAACATAGTAGAATAAAACAACGTTTGGTTTCATTTTTAAAAATTAAAATGGAGTTCTACAAAGTTTCCACTGAAACATTTTGCAAGATGTTTATATAGATACATTATAATTTTGAATATGCCTTTTTAGCAACGAACTGGAATCATAGGGGACGAACATAAAAATGATGTAATGTCCACATTTTGAGCTTAAAGTTTGTTTGCATAAAAATAAATCATAGCAATTGCTTATAAATGATTATAAAATATCAAAAATAAGACCAACCAACTAGACAATTAATCAAATGATGACGGCTAAAAAGTAACCGCATTCTACTGAGTGTAAATATGTACTTAAAGATTTTCGAAGGCAAATTAAACGAAGAAAAACCTGTCATGAATGAAAGCAATACTTAAACATAATTATGCAAGATGAAACACATAAGTTATGTACAGTTACACAAGTTTGAAAAAATATTCCAGGTGCATCTTTGAGCTAGAGCTGTACACCGCCTAATTATAGGCAACCGGTACTTCATCTTAAGAACTTGGCGTAGATCCATCTACAGCCTGTAAAAACGATAAATATATTATTTAAAACGCAACTAAGCTACACATTTAGTGTAACTTCTTGCCGCGTTTTCCCCGAAGGGGTCGCATGTGGCGAGTTGAACCTATTTATTTTTACAGGTAAGGGGGCCGACCTTACGCCAACCACTTCAGTTGAAGTGGGAGTTTCCCAGCTCCCGAGAGCACTGGTACTCATTTCTTGTGAAGGCTGAGTAAACCTTGCCGGTATTTTATTTTGGGGTTTGAAATAAAAACCGAAATGGGAAATCATTTCTGACACCCTCGGTGGGATTCGAACCCGAGCTCACGGGGCGGAATGCGAGCACTCTACCAACTGAGCTATCGACCGGGCTACAAAATAGTTTCACTTTATATTTCAGTTTTAGCTAGGAAAACAAGTGATATTCGCAGGGGTTAATATTCAACGCATTTAACTGAAAATATTTACATTTGTCACACATCTTATTTTCAAATAATAATTGATTGTAAAGCTCCAAAACATAAAGATCCTAATAATCTATATGTTTAATCAAATGACAGTGCTTTCCAGGGTCATCCATAGACTTTTTCTCATTCAAGATTCTTTCCAGTAAATTGTATTCGTAGAGGGAATAAAGCTACGACACGAGAAACATTTAATCGTCGTACTTAGCGAATTCAGACATATACTCCAATTACTGAATCACTGTTACAAATGCCTCTAAGCATCATGAAAAAACTTCAGTTTTACTCATGCAAATGCAAATGAGCTCCCAATTTTTTCTAAGGCAATAATTTTCATTCGACTTTTTTGATTGAAACAAAAAGAGAGAGAATTTGCAATCAACTTAAAATGGAGTGTTTATGAGCAGATATTGAAAAAAAAATAACGGTCTTGTATCTCAAAAAATATAGTAAAATGAAGATCTGAATAATATTATTTGCAAAAATTAGCAAAAATATTCCTACCGACCATCCTACCGAGTCCGGTCGATAGCTCAGTTGGTAGAGTGCTTGCATTCTACCCCGTGAGCTCGGGTTCGAATCCCACCGAGGAGGGTGTCAGAAATGATTTCCTATTTCGGTGTTTATTTCAAACCCCATAATAAAAATACCGGCAAGGTTTACTCAGCCTTCACAAGAAATGAGTACCAGCCCCCTCGGGAGCTGGGAAACCCCCACTTCAACTGAAGTGGTTGGCGTAAGGCCGGCCCCCTTACCTGTAAAAATAAATAGGTTCAACTCGCCACATGCGACCCCTTCGGGGATAACGCGGCAAGAAGTTACACTATATGTGTAGCTTAGTTGCGTTTAGTTGCGTTGCGTACCATCATCACCAGGAATCTGTCATACCGTGGAGATATGAAAAGGACTGCCCACTGGTTCTTTTTTTGTAAAAAATACTTTATTACAGGACCAAGTGACATCCCACAAACCAGAAAAATGAACCAATCTTGATATGTGTTGTTCTTTTGACGACGAGCTCAAAAGGGGAGAAAGTATAGCAAAAAATATGGATGAAAATCGCTGAATAAATTAGGTTTTTTTTATCAGAGTAAAAGAAAACAAACTCAAGGATTCCTGAAAACATCATTACTGAAAAATCAATGGCCAACGGTTGAACAAAAGTACCAAATTTGTTGAAGTTCAAATTACCAATTTTATGGCTAATTTTGAATAGAAATAGCACTAAATGTTTTTTTCCGCAAGGCATGACTCAAGTGAGAAAATAAGATCTGTTGTAAAATGTAATTTTTCTACTCCCATTTGGTAATTTACTAATTACAAAACGGCTAACGCAATCACAATGCCATACATTTCTACACCCGTTGCATAATGTTACATTATGCAACCGGTAACCGTGTTAAAATGAACATGTGCGCATGCGCATTGTCAGAATTGGAACCATTTTTTAATTTCAAATGTCAACCTTGTATGGGGGTATGAAGACCTGTCAATCCAAGATGGCCGCAAGCGATCAGCTGATTAGGCTTCATACAATATTAGTGATATTCGGTAGGTAGGAATTACCGTGGTGATGAGACTTTCAGCCCTGTTCAGATGAAAATAAATAAGTATATTTTATGTGTAACGTCAAATAAAAATTGTTAATAGTGCTAAAATTTATCGAATTTATTTTTAGGATTGCTCCAAATAAAGCTTTCCTTTTTTCAATGGAAAATAAAAGGCTTGAAAGGAAAACAATACAAAAAATTTCACCGCAAAAAATAAACAAACTCAAAAAGTTACTTGGTTAATAGGTGAGTATGAGGTTGATCACCTATGCTGTACAAATTTGGTTCACCTGCCAATACAACTGCAGGGCATATGTTTATTTGAGTTTTGGGTTTGAATGTTTAAGCTTATATGCAGGATGTAAAAGCGCGACCTTATACATATGTGTCGGCTTGTGGGCATGAATTCAATATGAAACCTAAATATAATTTATTTTTACAACTTAGGTTAGATTAGATAATCGAAGGGAATGATAAATCACACGTTTTGACAAAGGTAAGGTTTTAATTACTTCAAATGGACGAGTACATTATAATGACTATTATTCACTATTTTGTTAATTCTCTCATGGTCGTAGAAAAAGTATTGTATGCCACTGCACGTAATTAGTCTTTGTAACACTCGTGCTTTCTATTGTGCCATTCGGCTGCGCCTCATGGCACAAACTAGCACTCGTGTTAAAAAGACTATCATTACTTGGCAGTGGCATAAATAACTATTTAACTCACCATCCTTCTAGGATACTTCCCGATCATGAGAGCTGCCCTGGCTGTAGTAGCTGTTGAGCATGATGTAAGGTTTACTCACCCATCCTTCTACGATAGTTCCCGGTCATGAGAGCTGCCCTGGATGTAGTGGCTGTTGAGCATGATGTAAAAAATACTCATCCATTCTTATAAGATACTTCCCGGTCATGAGAGCTGCCCTGGATGTAGTAGCTGTTGAGCATGATGTAAGGTTTACTCACCCATCCTTCTACGATAGTTCCCGGTCATGAGAGCTGCCCTGGATGTAGTGGCTGTTGAGCATGATGTAAGGTTTACTCACCCATCCTTCTACGATAGTTCCCGGTCATGAGAGCTGCCCTGGATGTAGTGGCTGTTGAGCATGATGTAAGGTTTACTCACCCATCCCTATAGGATACTTCCCGGTCATGAGAGCTGCCCTGGATGTAGTAGCTGTTGAGCATGATGTAAGGTTTACTCACCCATCCCTATAGGATACTTCCCGGTCATGAAAGCTGCCCTGGATGTAGTAGCTGTTGAGCATGATGTAAGGTTTACTCACCCATCCTTCTACGATAGTTCCCGGTCATGAGAGCTGCCCTGGATGTAGTGGCTGTTGAGCATGATGTAAAAAATACTCATCCATTCTTCCCGGTCATGAAAGCTGCCCTGGATGTAGTAGCTGTTGAGCATGATGTAAGGTTTACTCACCCATCCTTCTACGATACTTCCCGGTCATGAGAGCTGCCCTGGATGTAGTAGCTGTTGAGCATGATGTAAGGTTTACTCACCCATCCCTATAGGATACTTCCCGGTCATGAAAGCTGCCCTGGATGTAGTAGCTGTTGAGCATGATGTAAGGTTTACTCACCCATCCTTCTACGATAGTTCCCGGTCATGAGAGCTGCCCTGGATGTAGTAGCTGTTGAGCATGATGTAAGGTTTACTCACCCATCCCTATAGGATACTTCCCGGTCATGAGAGCTGCCCTGGATGTAGTAGCTGTTGAGCATGATGTAAGGTTTACTCACCCATCCTTCTACGATAGTTCCCGGTCATGAGAGCTGCCCTGGATGTAGTGGCTGTTGAGCATGATGTAAAAATACTCATCCATTCTTATAAGATACTTCCCGGTCATGAGAGCTGCCCTGGATGTAGTAGCTTTTGAGCATGATATAAGGTTTACTCACCCATCCTTATAGGATACTTCCCGGTCATGAGAGCGGCCCTGGATGTAGTAGCTGTTGAGCATGATGTAAGGTTTACTCACCCATCCCTATAGGATACTTCCCGGTCATGAGAGCTGCCCTGGATGTAGTAGCTGTTGAGCATGATGTAAAGTTTACTCACCCATCCCTATAGGATACTTCCCGGTCATGAGAGCTGCCCTAGATGTAGTAGCTGTTGAGCATGATATAAGGTTTACTCACCCATCCTTATAGGATACTTCCCGGTCATGAGAGCGGCCCTGGATGTAGTAGCTGTTGAGCATGATGTAAGGTTTACTCACCCATCCTTATAGGATACTTCCCGGTCATGAGAGCTGCCCTGGATGCAGTAGCTGTTGAGCATGATGTAAGGCTTACTCACCCATCCTTATAGGATACTTCCCGGTCATGAGAGCTGCCCTGGATGGAGTGCAGACGGGCTGGCTGTAGTAGCTGTTGAGGATGATGCCATTGTAGCACAGTGCGTCTATGTTGGGAGTGGGGATCTGGCTAGAGCCGTGGAAGCTGACGTCGTTCCAACCCTGGAATACAGAGATTTCACAATTAAGTAAAATTTTGCCATGTTACACAACCATTATCTATAATAATTATTCATAATCTAAAAGCTTCCTTGACTTATAGGTTGGTATGCGGCTTACCACCCATGCTGTAGAAAATGGTTCACTTTGCCAATGTCACCCCTGTTTTCAGGGAATAACGGCAAGAGTTGCAGGGTGAATGTCCATGTGAAGTTCGGGTTTTTATATTGTTGGACCACATGCGACATGTTTAAGCGCGAACTTGTGCATGTCTGTTTATGAAAGTGCATATAATAGGAATCTTTAATGTTGCATATATTTTGCAACTTAGATTGTATTAGATTAGATTAGATCTAAGTTGGAAAGATACATTACATTTAAGATTTATATTAAATGTATTCCCACAAGCAGACACGTATAAGTTCGCTCTTAAACATTCCGCATGTAAGCCTACAATATAAAAACCAAGCGATGCGTCAGGTAAAGACGCTAATACTCGTAATTATCACCGTATATCTTTCATTCATAGACCAGTATGCTAATTGCGTTGCTGGCTCAACACCGGTAACGTTCACTCAACCTTCCTTGCCGGTTGTATGGGTGTACCGGTAGCTGTGGTGTTCTCACGGCAATGGCACAATTGTTAATCACATAATAACGTAATGAGAGCTACTTCTGCCGAAACAAAGGGACGGGCTGATGGAAGGCAATGCAGCGAAAACGAAAATACAATTGCCACAAGCGTAGCTAAGAAAATTGGAAACCAATGCAACAATAATTAAAAATACCACTCCTTTCTGAAATATAAAGATTATATTGAAAAATGTTTAAGATTGCTTAATAATTTATAAATATTCCTTTTTTTCTAAATGTAAATCTGTGTAATCGGGACTCCCAATCCCATACAGAAGACCAGCTGTTTTTTCATCTTTTGAATGAATAGAATTTACAGAGTGTAAACAAGAGTGTGCATGTAAAGAGTAATGAAACTAGATGAGATGAAAGAAGTACGCACGGACAGAGTCAAGTGGAGTCACTCGTGTGCAGGTACCAGCCACCCCTAGAGGAATGGCGGCAGGATACAAGACAAGGCACGACAAGGGTGTTCAGCCTGGTAGGCAGCTGGCAGCGTAGCATTATTTATACTTTAAAGTATTTTATATTTTTTCCCATTTTCTATTGATACGTCATATTAATTGAATTTCATACTTCTAAAATTATATCGGTAGTAAAAAAGGACATGTAATCCATATATTATATTTTTTATTCAAACCTAGCAATATAGGTACCTATTCATTAATTTTTTGGTGACATATTGAAAAATAAAATTGTAATCAAACACACTTTTACGGCAAAAGAAGTTGTGTAGAAAAAATAATCTGCTTTAATTGTTAGTTTGTGGCAAATTTTTTTTTTTTTTTTTTTTTTTTTGTGCACAACAGGTTTCCCTTATTACAGTGCACCCTCACACAGTCATTAACAAGCTGGGAGGAGCTCTTTAACTAGATCTTTGAATGATTCTAAGTTAATGTAAAAAATGTCTATGTCAGCGGAATTAATCAGAGTAACACTCCGAGTTAAGGCATGTTGTGCCATGACGTCGGTACGGGACAGCGGTACATGAAAAAGTTCATGCCGTCTTCCCCAGCCGTAGCCATCTGGCACATAAAGCTCAAAACTCTCTAACAGGGTGGGGCTGTCAATTAAGCCGTTAATGATCTTGTAACAAAGCACCATAAGAGAACCGTTGCGCCGAGATTCCAGGCTCCTGGAGCTGGTTTTCTCAAGTAATTCCTCATGGTGCATAAACTTGGGATAATTCCCATGTATTCTCATGAGGAGGTACCTCAAAAACTTTTTTTGAATTTGCTCCAAAAGATCTACATACTTCCGCTGATACGGGGCCCAAACCTCGACAGCGTACTCTAATTTAGAACGTACAATACAGTTGAAGACATCCACCATAGCTCTCGGTGACTCAAAATTATTGCTAATTCTGATCACAAAGCCCAATAACTGGTAGCATTTCGTCGTCAACTGCGTTATATGTTCTGTAAACTTCAGACCAGGATCAAAAACTACGCCCAGGTCCCTAAATGAAAAGACACGAGCCAGTATCGACCCACCAATACTGTACTCATGGATTATGGGACAAGCGGATCTTGTGAATGACATGACAGAACACTTGCTAATGTTGAAGTTCAATCCATTATTATTGGACCACATCAGCAGAGAGTTCAAATCCATCTGTAAATTAATACAGTCTTGAAAATCCTTGATTTCTGTATAAATTTTCATGTCATCAGCGTAAAGAAGACAAGAACTATTTTTGATCTTGTCCGCAATGTCGTTAATGAACACAATGAAGGCTAGAGGGCCTAAATTAGAGCCTTGAAGAACTCCTGAAGTTGGAAAAAAATTAGCCGAATGTTGGTCATTTATTTGCACAAATTGGCTTCTGTTTTTAAGAAATGAAGAGAAAAAGATTAAGAGAGGTTTTGTAAAACCAAAATCGTCCATCTTCTTCAAAAGAACATCATGATTCACACGATCAAACGCCTTGGAGAAATCTGTATATATTACATCAGTTTGCCTGCGAGAATCCAAGTTGAGGGCAATATTTCTACTGAGGGTGAGTAGATTTGATACTGTGGATCTCTTGGGCAGAAATCCGTGTTGGTGTATGTTGATTCGGGGCTTGATTTGCCACATAAGGTTTTTGTGTATCAAGCACTCAAACACTTTGGCGAAACTTGATAAAATAGAAATCGGCCTATAATTTCTAACATCACTTTTATCATTTGACTTATGTACTAAGATGTATGTTATAAGAGCATGATTATTTATCAATAAGAAAAGGAGGATAATATTTTACTAATATCACATTATAAATGATTTCCAATACATTAGAGAACACAATGCTTATGAATACGTAGATTATCGAAAGGGTCAGAATATTCAACAAGATAGTGTTACGAACTTGGAGTACCTACGTGATCCTGTACATGCATACATAGTGTGTAGAACAATCTGGCTCTAGTATGATGGTGGTAGTGTTTCTAACTATGAATTTGAAATGCCTACGTGCCTGTACAGGTACAATAGTGTGTAGAACAGTCCAGTATGATCCATCATGATCTAGTATAATCTAGAACATGCAAGAATTGTCTCTTTTGTACCTATATATACGGGCTGCAGTGGTGCGGAGGGGATGAATTGATTAGTTGCATCCAACATTTGGACGTGAATACCATATACGCAGAGATTATCAATGAATGTAAACTGTGAACCAAACCGTGTAAAATAAATTCTGTAAAGAACAAATAATTGCAGTTAAATTAAAAGAGAACCCCAGTACAATCTTAACAATAGCTGCGCCACTGGCGTTTCCTTAAAGCCTAGCGTACCTACGTGTGGTGTACCAGAAGCTAGGTTTGCTTGTGCTGTATGGTAATGAGAAATAAGTAACGACAGCACTAAACACAACACAGGGACAGCGAAGCCCAGCACAGGTACAGCACTAAACACAATGGGCTATTAATGTGTGTAAGTGGTCGATGCTGCGGAAGCTAGAGGAAGGTTACCAAATGCTGAGCGTTACTCTGGTCTCTCCAAGCAATTAGGTGTTGCAGCAAGAAGGGTCATTATGCTCGAATTTACCTGCTGCACAACTAGGCCAATTACTCTCATTTTTTTATCCTAACCACGCCTCATACGGAGGACTGGGGCAGTCAATTTCAAATTAGGATTGCATCCCAAGTGATTTACAACTCTTGGGGCCTGTTGCACCAACCTCCAATCAATATTTGATTGACGCATCAAATTTGATTGCTTTATTCTGGTTAGGACCTCGGTTGAATATTTCACGGAAGTGGGTAATAATATAATGGCATTTCAACAGGAAAAGATGATGTAAATCAACTGGTTTACGTATATGCAACCAAATTTTGGATTTGATTGAAGAAAACACGCTTAATTTTGATTTTTGTCTGATTAGAGCTTGGTGCAACAGAACTTGAACTTTTTTAGGCTCAGGGATGTTGATGTTTCATTTTAAGTGAGCATTAAAGTCGGCAAATTTTCTTTCGGTTTTCTCTCTCATTTTGATTGAAAAGTATTTATAGCGCTTCGCGCCATTATAATATGTGATGTTTTTTTATCGAATTAAGGTTTCTAATCTGTTCTAATCTAAGTTGCAAATATATGAAACCAGGACCAGAAATCTTTTTTTCGAACTGACTAAACTTGTATGACCACTGACCAGTATCCCGAGTATGACACATTTCGTAAAGGTTTCCATAATACGGCACAGTGACAAAACAACACATGACACAACGCCACATGACTTTGAAGTTCGTAAAAGATTTTTTTAGAATTTAGCAAAACACTCCCATAACAGAAGTTTTAATTAAAAACCACTATATTACGAGTAAGATCTAACAAAGGGAAAAAAATCTGCTCCTTGCATCTGATCTTGAATGTAACATTTTTTAGCAAATAAGTATGTTTTTGTTTTATACAAAAGAAGTTAATCACAACGAATGACACAGATTTATTTAATATAATTTATAAATAAAACAAGATGTACTTAAAAAGTATACACACCTACATTTAGCTTGTCCTAAGTAAGTATCTACATGTATACCATAGTACTAGGTACATAATCATTGTTTCGCTCGGGTAACTCTATCTGAAGTAACATTCAACGGCCAGTAGAGATCACAGCTCAGAGATAACATTGATCTCCTGTAATTAGCAAAGTCAATACCACACCAAGTAGCAACGCGCGCCAGCCACAGTCGCGCTGGAGTAGGAGATGGAGCTGGAGATGAGAATACTGAGAAAGACGTCAAGAAAAACTTCAAAAAGAAGTACGGAATGAATGGGTGAAAAACAATGTAATCTGGAAGAGGTTGTGAAGAGAAAGGTACATAAGAATGTAATTAAATGGTTGGGGTATTTAGAAAGGATGGATGATGAACATGAACGCCTAATAAAGATTATCTGCAGGGGAAATGTAAGAGGCTAGAGGGGAAAGAGAAGACCGAGAAATGAATCCAATCAGTGAAATTGTGAAGGTTATATATTGTATTAGATTATAAATGAAATATACAAAGTGCAGTTTTCCCCTGTCTCAGGGAAGGACGGCAAGAGTTGCAGGGCTTATGTTCATTTGAGATGGGTTTTTATAATGTAGGTCCACATGCGGCATGTGTGTGCTTGTGGGAATGCATTTAATATAAATCTTAAATGATATATATCCTTGCAGTTTAGATTAGATTAGATTAGATTAGAGTTCAATAAGGAAATATATTAAAAAAAAGTGATGGATATGAATGAACTGAGAGATGTATGTCGGGATATACCTAGTCGAACGTCGACAACGTTACAGTTACAGTCTTTACACCCAGTATAAAACATTGCGTAAATATTCAACCATCCCGTATACAGATTCTTTTTATAACAACTAAACCCTCACTAGAAGTGTTGTTGAATTTTACATACGTTTTTCGCTGTATTCGATGGTCAAGTATTTACGCAATATTTTATACTCGGAATACTCCTCATTACCTTGACAACACTAATTTGCGAAACATACACCTATAATCTAAGAGCTTCATCTTACGTTTAATGCATGCCAATTTTGTAACAAATGAACTAGTAAAAAATGTTCTGAATTCCTTTGTTTTTATTCAAAAGGTATTTTGGTTTTGAGATCACAATCCACATTTTGTACGTATTTTCAAAAAAAAATAGTCATTATTTGCATACCAAATTTTTATCAAGGGTACATATGACTGACGCATAATAAGTATGAATTTACTTTTTAGCAAGCCGGAAAAGGAAACATTTACCTACGTACGTATGTATTTTTTTAGTAAATTGAAGCATGCAGATTTATTATGCATTTTTTATTGAAATAAAAAAAAAACAGTCAATCCCTTTTTGAAATGATGTAACACACACGTACATTTGTTTATGTTTTTAGGCACAAAAAAAGGAGGAGGGACTGAAATAAAAGCTTGATTTTTTCCAAAAAAGTAATCATGTAATCAAATATTAAATTGTATCCATAGATGAGCAAGAAAGTCTAGTGTATTTTGTTGCACAAAGACCGATCTGAATTTAAAGTTATTTTCAAAACAAGAAAATGAGAAGAAAACTAGTCTACAATTGTAAATCATATCACGCGACAAATTTTCCTCAAAATTTACTTGTTATCATGAGCAATATTCAATTTAATTTGTAACTATCATCTTTAGAGCACAAACTTAAAAATTAAAGTGTCTATTTCCTTGCGATATAAAAGCAAATTTATACTTCGAATAAATAAGAAATATAATTTCAAAAACTGGTATAATTTAAAACACTGGTATATAAAACAAACATTGCATAACTGTAATTTTCAATTGAATATAAAGATATGCATGAAACATGTTTTCCATCTTTCAGATAAACTTCTAAGCGTTCATCGCTGCAAATGAAATAAAACGTCTGTATGTACATTAGACTGGTTACAACGATTTTTTTATTTAATTTTTCAGTTTGATCCCTCCTAAAATGTTGACTAAAAAAATAATTCATGAAGTTTCAGCTTCATAAAATAGCGTTAAAGCGAGGCTCATCGTCGTTACATTTGCGACCAAAAAAACATTTTTAATCTTTTTAAATTACAGATTTCTCGAATAAAATACAAACTCTGTATAAACCTGCACTTTATTTTATAAAATGGAAAATGTTATTATCTTGACGTTTTATTCTTGCAATTATTTTGATAGAACTTTTAGTTATGATGATATTTGTCATTTTATGCAGACTTTACACATTCCTAATCGGCCTTCTTAGAAAAATGAAACACAAACAGAGATACTTTTAAAATTCCCCTTTAACTTTTTTTCTTCTTTATTTATTTATCCCTTAGTATAAGTGAGTACCTGAGTGGTACTAAGCACTAGCATTATTCTGACCAGCAAAAGGTATATTTTAATTACACAAGTTCTATTGTTCAGAAAATGGACCTTTTAACAGTAGCTGGTATTTTAAGCTATTGACTATGTTTTCTATATTTCTTATCTAGGATGCATTGGTTTTTCTCAAACCTTTGAAAAAATAAAGATGATGTACTCGTAAGCTAAAGGAAACAGCTTTAGTTCAGGTCTGATCATCAGCTAGAGCCTCGCTTTAACCTTATTTTATGAAGTTGAAACTTCGTGAATATTTTTTTTAGTCAATTGGCACATTTTAGGCGGGAGGGGCACTCATCATTAAAACAAAAATAAAAATAAATCATACATCTAAAAAACAGTCTAATGTACATGTACGTAACAAAACACAAGTCTTTTTTTTCATAATAATACAAAGAATTCGCGTAATTTTATATTTCAGGACATTTACTGGTCCGTGGTCTAGTGGTTAACACTTCTGACTCGTAAATGGAAGGTTGATCGTTTGAATCCCGGCGAAGCATTAAAAATATACCATTTACATTTAAAAATATGCTCTTCGCTGGGTGAAAACTTCATATACCTTTACCAAAGACTGGTCACTAACAATCCATCCAGTCTTAAAACAACCAGGTCTTGCTTAAGAATTGGCGCTTTCTTCAGCGACGACCAAACTCGCGGAGGGCTCTTGAGGTGTGATTCACACAAAAACAGCGCTCACTAAATAAATCATCCTAATATTATTATTGTTCATTATTGATAGATCAAAACACACTTCAGCAAATTATTGACAAGGATTTCTAGCGCATTCTGCTTTTTGGTTATTTCTGTGACGTCACACCTACAATGCCACCGTGGCTATAATTAAAAAAGAACCTCGCGTACTGTTGGGACATTGGCATCTCTCTCACAGCCATAATTATTGCTGGCGAAGATTTAAAAGCCAAACATATTGTTTGTTTTGGTGAGGCCTATGTTAACAATGGTTTGTTTAATTATAACTTAGCTAGGTATTCTTGTTCCTCTGCTACTAATGCCTCGTTCAGACGGGCCGATCTCTTTTGTGCCGAGTAGCATGTAGCGAGTGTTAAGTGGCCTTATTAAATAATGGATTATTAGTTTCAAATGTTAATAATGTTAAATGGTAAAAAATGGTTCACTTTGTCAATATCACCCCTGTTTCAAGGAAGGTCGGCAGAAGTTGGTAATATGGCGACAGGATACAGTAACAGTACAGTAACAGATGCAATCCTACACTGTATGAATTATACCAAGATGTGCATTTCACCACACTTATCAAAATTTGCCGACTCGAATGACTTATAGATAGGTATGCGACTGACCACCCATGTTGTAGAAAATAGTACACTTTGCCAATGTCACCCCTGTTTCAGGGAAGGTCAGCAAGAGTTGCAGGGTGCATGTTCATATGAGGCTCGGTTTATATTATGAGAACACATACAGTGTGTGTAAATGCAAACTTAGACGTGTCTACTAGTGAGCATGTATTTAATAAGAGCTTGTAATGTCAATTTACCTTTGAACTTGGGTATAGATTAAGGCTGATAGAAGAAATCAGGATACCTAAATACAATAGGTATGACAGTAGATAGCTATCTATACATACATTATATTGAATAACGGAATTTACAGTAAAATATTTAGTACCCACGTCATGTTTAATTTTCACACATTTTTGCACACACACGTCTAAAAAATAAAATAATATTTTTTGGCGTAAGTCAGTGTAGGCGAGTGGGTACGACACAAGTAAAAAAATGTCGGATACGCATACACCTACCCACTAATGCACTCGACTCGTGTGAACGGCCTTTAAGGTGGGTACGGACTCTACTTGTCTTCGACTTCTCACCGTTGCTGCGACCTAGAAAAGTAAAATTGTGCGCCAGCGGTTCATAAAGTTGCCGACAGCATTGTGTTTTGATATTCAATTATTTATGGTCATCTCATAACAATAAAATTGTTATTAAAAATCAGCGTTCATTTTCAATTCAATTTTGGACCAAACACCGACGCGACGGTTAAAATCGTATTTGTTATAAAATGAAGTAATTACCTTAGTACTAGATTTTTACACGATTCGTGTATTTTATTTAATTAAATATGTAAGGTCTTCCGATGCAAAAATACGCAAAAACAATATGCAAGTAAGCTGCACATATAATGCAACTACTTACGGCGTTATCTATATGTATGTTGAATCTATACCGCGAATTTGAATTTGGTGTTTTTTTACATGTAAGGGAGCCAGCCTGACGCCAACCACTTCGTTCAAAATGGGGGTTCCGTGTTTCCTAAGAAGCAATCATATTAGGATGGTTTATTTGTTGAGCGCGGTTGTTGTGTGTATTACACCTCAAGAGCCCTCTGCGAGCTTGTTCGTCACAGTAGAATGCGCAAATTCTCAAGGGTCGGGTAATGATCATCGGGAAGGCCTTCCGCCGCTGAAAAAAGTATGGCATTGCATGAGCGTTCTGCGATACGCTTCCCCGGATGGAAGTGTACAAACGGAACGGGTATGAGGATGGGCTTGCGAAACCGTAGCGTATTTGAAAATATAAATTATATATATTTTTTGTACTCCACCGGGATTCGAGCTCACAACCTTCCATTTACGAGTCAGAAGCGTTAACATAAAATGTACCATACCATGTCATCAGCCACGATGAATATGATGTGTGGCTGTCCTGAGAGCGTTGATACGGCATCAGCATGAGGAGAGCCATGCAGCAGAGCCACCACCAGCAGGATAAGGGGGATCTGTGATGTGCCTGATGACGTCATACTGCATAAGCTGTCGGAAGCTGGTCGCCTCGCATCTTGCCTTCTGCGTCTGCAATAACATAAACAAAAATCAATGTTTTACAACAATTATTATCACTTATATGCTTATTTCTGTGCTTGGATGTGAATTTGAGAGGAAGATCTTGGATCATAGGTATACTCGTATATGAGCGTTTGAGCCCATGAATAAAAACCGAAATGAATAAAGCCCATGAATAAAAACCGAAAAATTTAATTAATAAAAACCGAGTTTGACAAAGTAGATACAATCATAAACCGTACAACTTATATCAATAGGCGCATTTCTCCACACATATGAAAATTTGCCGACTTCAATGGTTTGAGCCGTGAAAATAATAAGCGATATATGTCAGTAATAAGAGGATCTACTCTACAAAACCCAGCGAAAGTGTCGGAAGACCAAAGTTATAGGGTGGAAAGGGATTTGCGAGCTCTCAGCGTGATCAATTTGGGACTCATACACGATGGAGAGGAAGAGTGGAGGCAACTCCTCGAGGAGGTAAATTCTCCCTCCTCTGACACACGCCCTGTACAGGACTCGGATGCAAAAATTTATATGGATGCAAGTGGCAGAAGTGAGGCTAAACTCTCTCCAGTGTAAAACAAGACAAAGTGGCTCAGAACACAAGCAAGCAATGATAGCCATAAGGGAAGAATTTAAAGGCTCGATGATTTTCAAGTACACCCTGTTGGGTTTCGGTTCTGAGCACGTTTTGTAAGTTTTGACCTGAGGCCACGGTGAGCGTAATGTAAGTGATCATGTTCTACCACCCCCAAGGGCGCTTTTATTGGTTGAAGCTTATATTTAACAAATGTGTCATAAGCAACTTCCTGAAACTGCCAACACTGGTCTCTGTTCTCAGCTCCTGAGGTAGACTGTTCCAGCAGGATGGACTAGCTGAACTAAAAGGCATGTCCCCGAAACCCGTTCTGTTCCACCGAAGCGGCAGTTGCAGCCTATTTACGGTATCACCCAGTGCAGAACGAAGAGTGCAGCATCTGCCATATATTTGGTCAATTCTGCCCAATTTACACAAGCAGGATGGGGCAACTTCTTTACATATTTTGTACTCAATCCTCTCTGGGACGTGCAGCCAATGAAGGCGCTGCAACAAAGGAGAGACATGGCCAATTTTTCGTTCCCACGAGAGTAATTTCGCTGCAGCACTAAGGACGGACTACAGTCTAGGCTGCTGAAACCTTGTAAAACACTTATTCGCCCAAGAGCACAATAAAAAAAATATATAAAAAAGACCTCTAATGAGGAATAAGTTGAGTACTATATGAAAACATATTATATTATCTAGATTTTCAGCAGTTACTTCGTGAAAGTTCATTTTAATTCAATAAAATAAAAATTGCTTTGTTTTAATTCACATGAGTTTATTTTTGGACACGACCAGTTTCGGGAGAAGCAGTACCTCCCATCTTCAGTTTCTATTTACACCTGAAGATGGGAGGTACTGCTTCTCCCGAAACTGGTCGTGTCCAAAAATAAACTCATGTGAATTAAAACAAAGCAATTTTTATTTTATTGAATGAAAACATATTGACTGGGATGCCTAGCCTTTTTTCCCGTTGCTGAAAGTCATTTTAATCAAAAACGTACAGGCCGTGAAAATTGAAAAAAAAAAAAAACAAACAGATAAACGTCTCGAAATCGAGCAAGAGTGTGGTGTATACTCGTAGCTTCCTTAAATTTAAGGTGAAATGCTTACATGGCAATAAAGTACCACATTTTTTTTATTTACATTGTATTTTTAAATCAAGTTGACTAAACTATGTAATCATTCTTGGAGTAATTTTTATTTAAACGTGAACATGATAAAAAAAACACACCTTCAAAAATAATTTAGTGTGGGCATTTCATATTTTTGTACGAAAAGCTTACTTGAGATTTTCCACATTTCAAAATGAAAGAATTTTCTTATTCTTATTCATCTTGATAGCATCACGCGTCAGTCAGTAAGCAAATTAGTTAATCAGTGATTTTTTTACGGAAGGTGTTTTTTTTTGCGTTATAAACGAAAAGGTATTGGGTGTGAGTTTGAGGATTATTTGTGGTGTATTTATTTAATCGTACCATAAGCCAATGTCTACTGAAATACGCGACTAAGATGTATGCATGATTTGTTTTAAATCCCTATATTGCTAGCAACAAAAATCAATATATCAGGGTGTGTTGTTTCAAAGTTTGCTTACAATAAAAAAAATGTGAGGATTACTTGATTGTTTACTTATTTGATGAGCGATGCTACGATGTAAATAACACCTAAAGTTCCCTCTGCGAGCTTTGCTGTTGCTATAGAAAACGCCAATCACACAATCAAGATCCAGCTGCTCTAAAGTTGGATATACCTTTAGTGACCGATTTATAATATTTTGGTAAAGGTGCATTTTTCAACCCAGCGAAAAGCATTAAAATCAAAAGTTATTTATGCCAAATAATGAGGGACATTGTATAAATGGCAAATAACGTGCAGTGGCCTACAATATTTTTTCTATTTACGTACGTTGACGATGACGTGGATTTTTTTTTGGTTTCGCTAAATCGTTTAAATACGAGTAGGTACACCAACGTCACGTTTCAGAAAATTATTATACAAAAATGGTTGCTCTCCATTCTTCTTGATTGGTTGCTTGGGAAAAAGCAAACTGTTATACATTGCTAAGGACAATAGTCACATACAAAACTGATGTTTCCTTACCGAGAAAAAATATGAAAATTCAAAATTGGTTCCATTATAGCCGTTGCGTAATGATTATTACGTAACGGCTAACTGGGCTGTATACATGCATAGCATTGTGATACCGCAATACGTTTTTTATTGAGTTAAATGTCAAATCGGCGTAGAAAAATAATAAAGTAAGTATGACCAACTGAAGTCTTTCATGAAATAATAGAAAATATATCGACGGTTAAGAGGAAGTCATAAGCGACTTTTGGTCAAGAATGAGTTATGAATGCTATCCAAGCAAACAATTGCGTTTTCGGAGTATGGTTTTAGCGAAACCGACAAGATTTTGGCCTTTTTGGTTCAAAAGGCGCTTGTGACATAAAAAAATCGTAAAACATCGTAAAGTCACATTAATAGGAATGCCAATAAATGCCTTTATTTTATAGCTGTTTTGATTTAAACGATATGATAAAAAATAAAAAAGTTATGCCATTTTTCTGCAATCTCAAACTTTAAACTGCTCTCCTGAACAATTTAGTTTTTGTCGCTTATGCCCTACTTCCTTTTAACAGTCGATATACATTTAATTTAATGGTCGTATGTCCTACTTGATAAGCTAAATATTTTAGCGCCCTTGGGTATAGGCTAGTGCCACTAAACGGCGCGGCACCGTAAAAAATCCTATTACTATTATTATCGCTTTTGTTTTGATTAATAAATACAAAATTGTAGAATGCGATCATAAATGTCACAGTAAACTTAACAATTATGCCGAGTTATTATAGATAAGTAAATTATAGATTAAAGTAATTAGATCCTTCATGTCATTATTCATGAAGTAATATAAGTAAGTATAAAATTCAAGCCGCTGCAGACGAGGATACTAGGAAAGTGGTAAGTAAGGAGATGGTTCACTTTATCAATGTCATCCCTGTTTTAGGGAAGGTCGGCAAAAGCTGCAGGGCTTATGTTCTTTTGAGGTATGTATTTTTATTTTTAAGTACACATGCAGCATTTGTAAGCGCGAACTTACACGGGTCTGTTTGTTAGCATGCACTTGATATGAATCATAAATATTAACATATCTTTGCAACTTAGAGTATATATTAGATTATATAAAGTCTATACATAGACGAAAGGGTTTTTACAGGTCAAATGCAAACTTGTAAGAGGTAGGTATATATATATTTAATTGAATGGAATGACTCTTGATTTAATTCGTTGAATGCTGAAAAATTAAGAATGTAAGTGAGGAGTAGGAATGCAAAAAAATTTCGCCATACAAAGTTTTCCTTTCAAAACACTGAATGTTTTGGTAAGTGTTTATTTAATACATCAATAAGTTAACTTTTCTGAACGTTTATTCACCAAGGTTCATTTGTGTTCTACACTAATGGCAACACCAAAGCTACAGGACAGTGGAATCAAAGCGTTTCAGTTTACACTGAAACATTTTTTTAAATAATAATAATTTGACAATTTTATACAGCACCATTTCGCTCCCCCAGTTCTTGTTTACCGTATAGACCAATTCTGTCAAACGTGACTTTTTAATGCAGTTGTCTTAAGAACCAAATTCTACACAATCTGAGCAAAGAAAAAACGGAAAACGCGATTTTGTGAGAGTTGTTTTAAATATTTTTAAAATCAATTTCCTGTTTTTATAAGACACATTGGTCCAGTACACATGCAAACATTGCTCATGGAAAATTAGCTGAATGGTCTATACGGTAAACAAGAACTAAGGCAGCGATTTGACACTGCTTTTTGCGTGCTTTGTGCTTTTATGCGTTGAAGCTTTTATGAAACGAATGTGCCTTAAGCAACTTCCTGAAACTGCGAAAATTAGTCTCTGTTCTCAAGTACAAAGGTTACCAGTTACCACTATGTATTCCATTAATACATACTGCTTTAGCTTGAACTTAGATTTAAGCAGAATAAAGAGGGAAAAAATAGATAACATCAACAGTTAAAAGGAAGGATCATAAGCGACGTTTTGGTCAAAAATGAGTTATGAATCCTATCCTACATAAAATTTTCCGCTCCTTCTAATGCGCGCACTCCCATAGCTCTACGATATTTTTTTTCTCTATGCCCAAGCAAAGAACTGCGTTTTTGAAGTATGGTTTTGGTGTAACCAACATTATTTTGGCCTTTTTTGTCTTAAAGGCACTTGTGACATAAAAAAATCGTAAAATATCGTAAAACCACATTAACAGGAATGCCAATATTTTATTTTATTTTATAGTAATATGATAAAAAAAGGCATTTATCTGTAATCTCTAACTTTAAACTGCTCTCCTGAACAATTTAGTTTTTGTCGCTTAAGCCTTACTTCCTATTAACCGTCAATATAGAAGAAGCTGTTTAGATGTATGACTGACCTCATTCAGATAGACAAAAACACTGTTTCCCCTCTACAATAATATCACGATTCAAAAACAATCTTCCCACTAGTTCTCTGCCTTCGTCTGAACGGCTTTATAGTCAGTTAGGAACTTACATTGCTTGTATTCATAGATCATAATAGTATTATAGTGTGGGAAATGGGAAACCCTGACAAAGGCGGATGTACAGTGGGCAGTGACGTCATCCCTTTACACTAATTGACACTAAATGATAAGATCCTGAGCCTTATATGGATTACTTATCGAAATTCAAAACCAAATTTTCTTTTGCGTCCTTCATTTTTAATTAGACAACAAAAACTAAATGTAAAACCTAAACGGAACAAAAAAAATCTTTGTAGATTTTTCATTAAAAGTTAGAGGTTGAAAATAAATATTTACGTTGCAAATGATATAATATTTTAATCATTATTCATATGCATCCAGTTATCAGTTTATTATAACCAATCATTTTTTTTTGTTTTTAAAGGTACCTGCCAATCAATCATAGTTTTATAAGGTACACTGAAATGATAGGGAATATTTCAGGGAAAGAAGCATTAGAATATGTTTCACTGAGCATTTTATTTTTAATTTCGGAGCGATAAGAAGGTAGCTAGATTTTACTCTTGATTCTCAATTTAACTAAAAGGTACTAATACTAAAATTCAATGATTAAAAAAAAAAAAATTTGATCCTCAATATTCAATGTTTAATGTTTATTTTGTTCATTTCTTGCCTCTAACTTAACGCATGATATTAAACAGGGAGTAATCGAAAGAGTTTTTAATAATTTTAGGAACATCAACAGCTAAATTTACAGGATTTAATGTATGAATAGTTGAAAGCGAGTCAATTATAGGTCTTCGCAAATAAAGAAAATTTAGATTAACGTACATATAAAAACAAAGGGGAAGAGTATGATTATACAAAATTAAAAACAATAAAAAGCATAAACTAATAACAATAATAATGGAAAAGAGTTTGCACGTTTTCAGGAAATTTCACTGCCACTTTCATTCTACTGCAAAGAATTTTCCGTTAGGTATTTGTTTTATTACACCTCATTTTTATCTCCTTTTTTTACATCCTCTTCATCGCAGAAAAATCCAAAACTGCATTAGTATTAGTATTAAAACTTGTTAAGGCTCACTCTTTATCCAAAGATGTAAAAATAAGATAATCCGTATTCGTAGGTAATAATATATTTTGTAATATAATATGAAGTTGACTTCACTTTCAGCATCATTCAACAAGATTTAACCCAAAGACGATTCACAGATTATCTTTTTTTTGTATGCGAAATTCACTTTGGTTAGCGGATGATACGTGGATTAAATTTTCACAATAACACTGTTATTATGCAATTTGGGTATTTTAAAATATTTGATAACTCTGGTTCACATTTAATATTCAAAACAAGGTAAAAACCTCTGGTGTCTTTGAAGGAGCACTTAAAGCGCATCTTTACAAGAAATCCCTTATTTTAGAGGACCCCTGAGGTATGCCACACACAGAAACGATGCTCTTTAATTATGTGTAAATAAATTATCCTTGCATATACATATATGTTTATAATTTTAATTAAAAAAACTTTTTTTATACACACAGTTTTATTTTCACATTTTTATTAATAAGCAAATACCTAATTCTTCTCCCCTACTAGCAGTAATTGTAACTGTAACTCTGTCACTATTCCGCTAGGCGTGGTCATAACCCCTGCAGAGTTGCCTCCATTTCTTCCTATCCTTACATACCTCTTTCAATTCATTCATATCCATCATCTTTTTCATGCATTTTCTTCTTTTACGCCCCGCACCCACTTTCTCTTTCCTACCTTGAATTTTGATCCTTTTGTTTTTACCTCAGTTAGCCTCTGAAGATGGACAGTTAGAGTCCGATAGCGCTTAGGCAATTTAACTCGAAAATGTGAAAATAAAAGTGTGTTTAAGTATAAATAAAGTTATTTTTAATTAAAATTAAAAATGAATTTTCACTCCGTTAATGCACAAACCTTAGAAAAGTAATATATGTTTGTATTCACCTTATTAACATAGTTAATAATTGTAATCCCTAGGAGCACTGAAGACGCATTCACTGTCACCACACTGGCTTTACACGACTATAGACCGATGCACTACCATGTAGCAGGCAGCTGTTTCTGCGGGTAAGTCGGGTGTGTTGCTGCAGGATCGGCGCCCATACAGCAAGTACTGCGGCGCCGTCAAGGAACTCATAATTATATACAGACTCTCACACTGCAAGGCAATGAGGTAAATGTGTAGGAGAAGGGGTGATAGCCAAATCTCAGCCTCTGATATCCAATATTGACTGTTATCTCTGTTTCGGAATATCAAAATAAGATAAATATTCTAAATGATCATTATTCATTTTTTTAAGATATCCAGTGTGGGAGACTCCCTAGATTTCAGAGACTCTAAGGATATATGACACTTGTTGTAGTGCCGCAGAGGTGTTTACGAGCTTGGTCGTCGATACAAAGCGCCAATTCTCTAAACAGACCCAGTAGCAGTAAAGCTGGATGGACCTTATTATTTATTTTAGTTCAAGCGTCGCTTTTGTAATACTTCGCAAAAAAAAAGCATTTTATCAACTTGTTCCGGATAGATTGGCGTGTGGAACCTGTTTATCTTCACTGGGAAGGGGGCTGTCCCAACGTTAACCACTTCACTTGTTGTTGGGGTTTCCCTGCTGCTAAGGAGGCTGGTCCTCATTTCTTGCAAAGGTTGAAGATGATCCATCGCACTTTATTTTGAGTTAGAAATAAACACAAAAGATATATGGGTGGAAGCGTACGTTTGCACCCTTATACCCTTTGCGAGCTTAATTATTTGTTAGTTAGTCAGTTGCTTTAACTTTGAAGTATTTTTTTTTTGCGTAGGGATTTTTGCTGAAATAACGCATTTGAAAATCAGTGCTTAAATTATAGTATACTTGTTGTTCATACAAAGTGAGCGTTAAAGAAGAAAATGCATGAAAAAGGTGATGGATATGAATGAATTAAAAGAGGTTTGTAAGGATAGGAAAAAATGGAGGCAGCTCTGCAGAGGCTCTGGCCACCCTTAGCGGAATGGCGACAGAGTTACAGTTGTTGTTCATTATATTTTTTTAGGATTTGAAAATCTTATATGACCGGTCCGTAGCTCAGTGGTAACACTGCGGACTCTGAATGGGAAGGTTGTGGGTTCGATTCCCGGCGGAGCACAAAAAATATACCATTTATATTTTCAAATTTGCTCTTCGCCGGGTTGAAAAATTCATAATACCTTTACCAATGACCGGTCACCAAAGGTCCATCCAGCCTTACAGCAACTGGGTCTTGCTTGAGAATTGGCGCTTTGTAGCGACGACGATCAAGCTCGTAAAAAGGTCGATAGCTCAATTGGTAGAATGCTTGCATTCCATGCCGAGAGGGTTCGATCTCAAAGGTTCACTCAGCCTTCACAAGCAATGAGAACCAGCCCCCCCGGGAGCTGGGAAACCCCCACTTCAACTGAAAGTGGTTGGTGTGAGGCCGGCCCCCTTACCTGTAAAAATAAATAGGTCCCGAAGCGCCACATGCGACCCCTTCGGGGATAACGCAGGCAAGAAGTACCACTAAATGTGTAGCTAAGTTGCGTTTTTATAATATTTAATAAGCTCTGCAAGGATTTGAATCAAGTACAGCCCTATCTGATGTTCGATTGGGTAAATACTTGACTATCTCCTAATGTGTCCATTAAAAATTCTTCTTCTTGGTTGTCTTCTTTTCTTGTTCAAACAACAGTGGCAAAAATCAAGAGGCTTGTGGGCTGCTATCCGAAATTGTGTTGCGGTGGTCTATTGGAGTTGGAGCATCTAGACGTTTCGACCATATCTTCGTTTGACCTTTTCAGCGATGTGATGGTTGTGTGACTATTTTTTGACAACATTTCTGCAGAATAACCATTTTTATCCTATGAAGAACCAGATCCCGGAAAGCAGATTTCAAGATTGAATTAAATTTCAGCTGCACAAAGAATGTTTTCTTCTTTCGTCTCAACCCTGAGATTAGCTTGCAGCAATGTTCATAAATCTTTCGCCATTCCTTCCTATTTATGACAACTGACGATACATTTTGTTCAGTGAATCTTGAATGTTAATTTATTCTTGCAACTCGGATCATAGATATGAGCATACTGAGTATTTACCTTTAGGACATTTAATGGTTCAGCACTAAAATACCTGCCTGAATTGGTCAAGAAAAGAGAATGTACAACTCGTGGATAGACATTCAGATCCAGAAATGCGAATAAAAGGCTGCCCCATCTGTCACGCAGAGCCACTAGAAAGGTGTGTGACGATGCTGCACCGAGAGCCTGGAATTCGCTGCCTGTGAACTTCAGGGAGCTGCAGACTGAGGAGCTCTTTAGGAGAGGACTAAAAACTTGTTTATGTAAAGACTCTTTTAAAATGTCTTTGAAGTGATTCAACTAACGAAAAGACGCTGTATAAATCGTATAAATCTATTTATTTTGTCGGTGTTATGGCCGAGGAGGCCAAGAGGCCGATCTTACTAGCGTATTTGGAATGGAAAAACGCTGGTTCGATCCCTGCTTGGGTCACTTGACCATAACTTTGACCCTGGTTCAACAGATGTTATTGGGTAATTATTAATTAATAATCCATTAATTTAAACAATAATGAATCATTAATTGATGATATTAATACCTCTTTCTGGCCAGGCAGAATAGGTTGGTAAATTGCATTCCTCTTCACAAATCTATTTTAAAAAATACATAATAAAAATAATTATTACTGAGAAATTTAGTTTTTAACTAATATAAGTACACTCAGGTGTACTCAATCTACATACATACCTATTCCATTATCGCTCATCACTTATCATCAACAAGCAGGTCAGTGATACGAGTATGTCTCTCATGGATTAGATAACTTATAAGTACTAGTAGATAACCAACACTTCTCAGGTAAGTACAGAAGCATGCAACACATATTAAACGCCATCTCATGGCATTGTCTTATTCATTCAAGTTGCAGCTTCTCAGAAATCATTTACATTAACAATACTAATAATATTCATTACTATTGTCCGGTCGATAGCTCAGTCGATAGAATGCTTGCGTTCCATGGTAGAGGGTTGGGGTTTGTTCCTCGCTACTTCCTTCTTCCGGCTCAAAAGCTTTGAAGACTTTAAGGCCTCCAGCACCACAATTGTCCAGGGCTATCTATCTTGTGCCGCTTCCTTCCATGGTGCCCTTACTCCATAAGTTTCCATGTCAGCCTTGACATTGCTTGCCCACCGTAACCTGGGACGTTCAAGTGATCTGGCGCCCAGGGATGCACAACCCAAGTTATTTCTGATTATCCTGGAGTCTTCTGCACGTACTACATTATCGGCCAACTGAAATCCTCTTACCTACTGAGGGTATCAAAAATGATGTGTCGTTTTGGTGTAATTTCAAACCCAAAATGTAAATATCCGCAAGCTTAACTCAGCCTTTACAAGAAATGCGGCTCCATTCCCTGTGCTGCGGTGTGCATCACAACGACTTACAGATTTTTTACGGCAGTTTATTTTTGTTTTAACATTACTTTTGCCATTTTAACCGATTTTAAGAGAGGTCTACGCATTTTCTTCGTAGAACAAGTACTTTCAGCACCGGTAGCCCTTCAAAATTCAGAGGTGTATTTAATTCAATAAAACCTGATATAAAAATAGGATGGACTGTGAAGAATATTCATTTTATATTCATTTAGTGACATTCTTATTTCAAAGTTATTTCTCATATAAAATATTAACAACATACATAACGATAAAATAAATTCAATTAATTCAGCAATAAAATGTGTTCTTAAAGATCCATATTTATAGTAAGCTATTTACAGCTGACATTGCAATTTTTTGCAGCATGAATGTAAATCAATTTCAAAGGACTTATGCTTGACTTTTTACTTTATAGCAGTCCGAAGGAACTGTTATAAAGTATTGTATTCGTCCGAAAAAAAAAAAACGAGGTTTCACCGGAAATGAGTTGTCCTGCACCAGGACATGCAAAAAAACCTAATTTGTCGAACCTGTCCGTCCGTCCGTCCGTCCGTCCGTATGGATGTATGGATTGTATGTCCCAGCCGGAACTACTGATTGTAGAGACACCAATTTTTGGATTTAGAGAATTGACAACCACAGATTTTGATGGTCCGACTGGCATGGCACCATCCTGAAAATTCAAGATGGCTGCTAAACAAAAAAAACATAAAATTGCACTTTTCTCAAAAACGGCTCTAACGATTTTCTTTAAAATTTCAGTGTAGTCGTTGCTTAAATTGTCGCGAAGAAAATTTGTTATGGCAACACTCTTCCCAACCTGCGTCTATGAGTTGCCATATGAAAGAAAAAAGCGATTGTGATTATCTCGGAAATGGCTGGGTTGACAAAAAAAAAATGTTGGGCAATATTACGCGCAATATTAAGCGCAACATTAATTTCTACAAAAATTAAAAGAATACTTCAATTTTTTTTTTACTTAAAGTACCGTTTACACGATCTCAAAATTTTCGTCGAAAATATTAAAAAGACCCATAAAAACGCAATTTTTTACAAGTTTTTTTAGGTTCACAAGACAACTTTTCAGAACACCTTTTTTCTTCACTCTTTTTGAATCTGATGGTTTGGACATTTGGAGAATGAATGAGGAAAGACTGACGAAGAAAGTATATGCTGCGAGAATTGATGGATGTCGTGGAAGAGGAAGACCGAGAAAGGTATGGATGGACCAAATTTTCGAAATAGCGAATGAATGGGATATCCAGAGTCATAATAAAAGGAGAGCTTGTATGAAAAAGGTTATGGCTCTGGATGAAATGAAAGAAGTATGCAAGGATCGAAAGAAATGGCGGTTGATCTGTAATGCTGGCGGTTAAAGCTAAGGCTTTTAAATTTAAAAAATATGTGTTGTAGCTTTTTAATTTTTTACTGTTTAATTGCTTAGAATTTATTTGTTTTATATATTTGATTGTATCAATTGCATGTACTCCTTGATTGATAGGTTGGTATGCGGCTGACCACCCATACTGTAAAAAATGGTTCACTTTGCCAATGTCACCCCTGCTTCAGGGAAGGTCGGCAAGAGTTGCAGGGCTTATGTTCATTTGAGATTGGGGTTTTTATATTGTAGGTCCACATGCAGCATGTGTAAGCGCGAAATTATGCATGGCTGCTTGTGGGAATGCATTTAATATGAATCTCAAATGATACATATCTTTGCAGCTTAGATTTAGATTTAGATTTAGACAAGAAAGAAAAAATTTAAAAACTTCTTTGCACTATAACTTGTTTTTCACTATTTTGAGAATTCAAGATGGCTTCCAAAGAGGAGAAAACTTCAAATGCGATTTTCTCAAAAACGGCTCCGACGATTTTTTTTTAATTTTCAGCAAAGTAGTTGCTTGATACATTCTTACCAAATTTAGTTATGGCAACATTTTTGCTAATCTGCGTCTATGAGTTGCCATATGAAAAAAATAAACAATTGTGATTTTCTCAGAAGTGAAAGCGTTGACAAAAAAAATATGTTGTACAATATTATACGCAACATCAAATTCTATAAAAAAAATTAATAAAAAATTTGAAAATAAAAACAGAAAGTGCCGTTTACATGATATCAAAAATTGAAATTAAAAGGCTACAAAAACCCATCAGAACGCAACAAACTTTTATGTTTCTTAACTTTATCAGAAAAAACTTTGTTATCACTATAATTCAGAATGAAACATTTTTCAAATTTTTGAAAATTCAAGATGGCTTCCGAACAGCTGAAAGTTTCAAATGATTTTCTTTATTTTTTCTGCATAATCGTCATTATAATACTGCTATGTAACAACAATAACCATTGCCTCATAATTTTCTTTTTTTTGGGGGCTGCCATACAAGAGAAAAAAATAATTTAAAATTTCTCGGCAGAGAAAGGGTTAACTAAAAAATAATGTTCTACAATTAAAAAGCTTTTATATATACCTACATACATGAATTATTACTTTTTTCAAATAAATATTATAAGGTGTAGCCACCATACAAAGTGACAAATTTTAATACAAAAATAATTGTTATATTCTTGGTACTAAAACGCCTAATATAAAATACTATGCTACGAGTCTTAAAATCTAGTAAGTTGTACCCATATAATAATCAATCATAACTTTCCAAAATATCAATGAAAAGTATAGGTACCCACCAAACAAAGTGTTAGTTTTGATACAAATGGGATCAATGATAATACTGCAAAAAGACGATTGCTTAAAAAGATTAGCTTCATTACTTACACACAACTAAATGTTTTGTTATGAAAATTGGCTATGACCTAAACATGACCGTATTTTGACGTATCATGACCGTTTTTCACTATTTTGAGAATTCAAGATGGCTTCCAAAGAGGAAAAAACTTCAAATGCGATTTTCTCAAAATCGGCTCGAACGATTTTTTTTAAATTTTCAGTAAAGTAGTTGCTTGATACATTCTTACCAAATTTAGTTATGGCAACATTTTTGCTAATCTGCGTCTATGAGTTGCCATATGAAAAAAATAAACAATTGTGATTTTCTCCGAAGTGAAAGCGTTGACAAAAAAGATATGTTCAACAATTTTATACGTAACATCAAATGCTATATAAAAATTAAATAAAAATTCTGAAAATTAAAACATAAAGTGCCGTTTACATGATATCAAAAATTGAAATTAAAACGCTACAAAAACCCATCAGAACGCAAAAAACTTTTATGTTTCTTAACTTTATCAGAAAAAACTTTGTTATCACTATAATTCATAGTGAAACATTTTTCAAATTTTAGAAAATTCAAGATGGCTTCCGAACAGCTGAAAGTTTCAAATGAGATTTTCTCAAAAACGGCTCCTACGATTTTCTTTATTTTTCTGCATAATCGTCATTATAATACTGCTATGTAACAACAATAACCATTGCCTCATAATTTTTTTTGTTTTGGGGGTTGCCATACAAGAGATTTTTTTTTTTTTTTTTTCTCGGCAGAGAAAGGGTTAACTAAAAAATAATGTTTAACAATTGAAAAGCTTTTAAATATATCTACATATATGAAACATTACTTTTTTCAAAAAAGTATTATAAAGTATAGCCACCATACAAAGTGACAAATTTTCATACAAAAAATTATTGTAATATTTTTGGTAGCAAAACGTCTAATACCCATAAATAAACCTACATAACAATTCGCTCAATCAATTGCTATATAACAACAATAAGCATTGCCTCTTAATACTCTTTGTTTTGGGGGATGCCATTCAAGAGAAAACAATATTTTAAGTTTTCTCGGCAGAGAACGGGTTAACTAAAAAATAATGTTCTACAATTGAAAAGCTCTTATATATACCTACATACATTAATTATTACTTTTTTCAAATAAATATTATAAGGTGTAGTCACCATACAAAGTGAAAAATTTTAATACAAAAATAATTGTAATATTCTTGGTACTAAAACGCCTAATATAAAATACTAGGCTACGAGTCTTAAAATCTAGTAAGTTGTACCCATATAATAATAATCAATCATAACTTGCCAAAATATCAATGAAAAGTATAGGTACCCACCAAACAAAGTGTTAGTTTTGATACAAACGGGATCAATGATAATACTGCAAAAAGACGATTGCTTAAAAAGATTAGCTTCATTACTTACACACAACTAAATGTTTTGTTATGAAAATTGGCTATGACCTAAACATGACCGTATTTTGTGCTATAAAGTCCTGTGCAGTCCACTGTACAATTTATTTTTTATTACCATAGAACTATATTATATTTAATAGTATGTAATAAGTATAACCATAATCATAATACTCGTATCTTCTACCTTAAACATTCAATTATAAAAAATAATTTTGTAGAGGTTACCGGAACATGTTTCGGAACTAATGTCATGATTAGGTTACCAACAATACAGTCTTTCAGCCATGAAAGAACTCTTGCCAACTATAAAAGAAAAAACTAATTTACTTTTGGCGCATAAGAAAGAACTTAAATTCCTTGTAAATAAAAAAAATATCAAAAGAAGAAGAAAATAAAATTATTTGTGTAGTACAACCGTCGCCGGCTCATCATAAGCGTAGAACATCCTTGCCCTGAGTGCGGCAAGATATTTCTATCGAGGATTGGACTATATAGTCACCTCAAATGGTACAAACGCCGACAGTGGGATCAGGATCAAGACTCATCATACTCGGTGAGAAGTTAAAGTCATTCATTCGATATTGGGGTCTACAATCTGAAGAAAATGGCGTTATTTGACTCATATTTCCGTACCAGTAGCTCACGTTAAACAATGAAAAATTACATTTTCCTTTTTTAGTACCATATTTTTACCACTTTCGTCTTTCAGTAACAAGATCATCGCTATGGTCAAGCGGAAAAGGTTTTGGCACTCTAATAAGCGTTTTTTTTAATAAGTTCGAGCCCCATCATGTGTACTGACATCATGGATTTTGACCATGCTTCATCAGACTTCATTGGAAAATAGTAATTAATAATGCATTCTCATTAAAAATGGGAAAAAAATATGTTGTTTCTGGCCAGGCAGAATTCCGGATAGCACTTCCTTGACTTATAGGTTGGCATGAGGCCGACCACCCATACTGTACAAAAGGGTACACTTTGCCAAAGTGAAACCTGTTTCTGGGAAGGTCGACAAAAGTTGGAGAGTTTATGTTCATTTGAGGTTTGGATTTTAATTTTTAAGTACCCATGCAGCATTTATAAGCGCGAAATCACACGTGTCTGTTTTTGGGTATGCATTTAATATGAATTTTAATGTTCATGTGTCTTTGCAAACTTAGATTATAGACTACACCCAATTTTTTTGCAATAAAACGATATGTTTGCTTAGTAAGAATGAGCAGAAGGTTGGCAAGTTGTGTGTTTACATGGCCAAAATTTAGTATTTTCTACCTACAGCCGCGTAACAATCAATAAGAGTATTCAATAAATTATTGTCTGTGGAGACTTCTCATTAAGATGTCCGCTAACAAAAGATTGCCTACATTATGTGTATAAAATAAATACAACACCATTATAATCATAACAATCGACGTAGATTGTTAGTACAATAATAATGAATTACCGATTACAGATAAGATAGCAGACGAAAAGTTCGCACCAAACATACTTAACTACCTGATTAGGTAATAAGTGTTGTCGGTAAACACCCGTCTTTAATGGACAATATAAAAAAAACGCAACTAAGCTACACATATAGTGTTACTTTTTGCCTGCGTTATCCCCGATATGAAGGCATACCCTGCCGTTTGAACGGGTCGCATGTGGCGATTCGGTACCCATTTTTTAAGGGTAAGGGAGCCGGCCTCACACCAACCACTTCCAGTTGAAGTGGGTGTTTCCCAGCTCCCGGGGGGGCTGGTTCTCATTTCTTGTGAAGGCTGAGTAGTGAGTACAACTCGGGATCGAACCCTTGCTCTCGGCATGGAATGCTAGCATTCTACCAACTGAGCTATCGCCCGGACTTATTACAAGCTTGGTCGTCGCTACAAAGCGCTAATTCTCAAGCAAGACCGAGTAAGACCAAGCTGGATCGACCTTTTGATGACCGGTCTTTGGTAAAGGTGTATGAATTTTTCAAACCAACGAAGAGAAAATTTAAAAAGTACTTATAATTGGTACATTTTTTGTGCTCCGCCGGGATTCGAACCCACAACCTTCCATTCACGAGACCGAAGTGTAACCACTGGGACTGGACTACGGATCACTAAATGAAAAAAAAATGGAAAACATACTTTCTTATTTTCATTTAGGTACTATTAAAATAGGTTCCTTGATAATAGATTAGTATGAGAAGGACTGCCTTCACTCTAAAAAAATATTTACTTTGCCAATGACATCCCTGTTTCAGGGCAGGTCGACAAGAAATGCAGGGTTTATGTTTATTTAAAATTAGGGCTGATATCTTGTGCCTAAGTTCACATGCAACATGTGTGAGCGTGAATTTATGCATGTCTGCTTGTGGATATCTACACCGAATATTGAAGTTTAATACATCTTTTAAACTAACAGATAAAATCCTCAAGTATCATTTTGAACAGATGGGGAAACTATTGATTTGAAGTAGAGTAAATGGCACTTGAAACCACTCTTGAAGTTGTACACAATTGAAGTACCTACACGGTTCTCTTAATCTGTATTCTAATTTACGTAAGATGTATTGACGATGATGATGATTTCTTTATCAGCTCCGTTTCGTGACTCAATGTCACTCCAAGGGTGCTTAGAAGTTTACTGGGAGAAAAAGTATGTCTTCATCCTCCTCTTTAGCTCCTCAATCGTCCTGGACCTCTGGATTTCTGATGGCAGTTGATTTTAGTTCGCAGGGACGGCCACCGCAAAAGCACGGTCGCCGAAAACAGTGGCAATTTTCCTTCCAGGTTCATTTAGCAGGGTTTCCGTTCCGTTCTCGGCTGATCTCAGTGTTTGCTCCTTTGAGCCCAGGACTTTTGGAAAAAACATTTTCAACAAACATCACAAACAGAACTGAACATGACATTTTAGATTAATATTTTATACACGCTTACAAGCAAATACGAGTTAGGTCGTGCATGCGCATAACCCAAATGTCAGTTTCACATATTTAAGGTTTTTTTCTTTATGTAAATCACACCTCAAGGGCCCTCTGCGATCTTTACCTTCGTAACAAAAAGCGCCAATTATTATAATTAGACAAGACTAAATTTAATATAAGACAGGATGGTCCTTTGATGACTGGTCCTTTATTAATTGAATTTGCCAACCATATTTGTAAGTTGTTTATTTTATATGCTACGAATACACAACCATCAGATTACGACTCCGTAGCATTAACCACTAAACTACAAATCGGTTTAATTTCACTCCTGAATGTTGAACTCTTACTCCTTGACTTATAGGTTGGTATGCGGCTGACCACCCATTCTGTAGAAAATGGTTCACTTTGCCAATGTCACCCCTTTTTCAGTGAAGGTCAGCAGTAGTTGCAGGGTGTATCTATGTTCTTTTAAAAATCGGGTTTTTCTATCGTAGGTCCACAGGCGGCATGTTTAAGCGCGAACTTATACGTGTCTGCTTGTGAAAATGTATATAGGGAATGTGAATTTTTAATGTTAAACATATTTGCCACTTAAATTACACGGGTTTTCAATATAAATAATAAAAAATGAATATCTATTTGGTATAAATATAATAAAACGCTACACATTTTTTACTGCTAATTTATAAATTATATACTACAAAGAAAAATATCTCCGGTTGTTTCGGCGCGAGCTATAACCTGCACTTAACCCATCATGTCTGTCAGCACTCATCAGCATCAGAAGCAATCATTATCTGTTTAACATTACCAACATCTAAACAATGGCAGCAGCAACAGCCACTGATAGATGTGCTGAGTACTGGCTAATTATTATTAATTGTAATTAATTATGTCAAGAACAAAAATAACATTGTAAGGTGGCTCTCAGCGCTTGCTATTGAGTCCTGTAACCGTGGTACGAGTTTTTTTCACGATACTCGAGTATTGAGTATTCGAAAAAAATGTATGTAAACTGGAAAAGCACCTCTGGCGAAACAAGCTTCGAAACACATACATTTTTCTCGAATACTCAATAAGTTCTTCAAGTATTGTGAAAAAACTCGTACTACGGGTACTGTATACCGAGTATAAAACATTTACACGAACTGCCCTGGATAGCGTATCACGATAGAAATATAAAAAATACATTTAAGATACGACAGCACGCCTGGTGAGCGATTTAGTTTACCTTAAAAAAAATACTTAAGCGATCGAGGGAAGTAAATGCTTTATACTTGATGTGCAGTATCTCAAACTACCTTAACCAAAAATGGATGGAAACTAAGACGCTCAGTAGAGGCGCTCACGCTGTTTTAGATTTAAGTTTTTTTTTAATAAAACACTATGCTAAAATTAAGCTTATACTATATGCAAATGGGGACCATATGCACAGGTTGAACGTGCAGGGCGAACGCCGAGCTCGAAACGCGAGCATAAGGTGAGTATACACAGCCTGAGCACAAAGCAAGAACACGCAGGACGAATACTGAACATAAAGAGCGAGCATAAGATGCGTACACACTAAAATACAACACGCGAACACGAGGTGGGTATACACAGTAAAAAAAGGTGAATAAAACATTCAAGAAGCAGTTCTATGTAGTTAGACGATCACATTTTTGTTCTTCGCTCGTTTTCCTTTTTTCAAAGATTGTTGCTTTCCTGCAGGGTTCATGTCGGGCGTCACACTGAACGGTTTTGAAGCTCCTATAACGAAGAAGCTCGTCACCTTCTGTACCCTATCGTTTTATGAGAAAACATTTTGAGAAAACAACTCCCTCTCCTTACCGCTTACATTTCAGTTCTCCAATCAAAAAATGTTTTATAGGCGTTGTGAGGGTCTACGTACATACCAATGTGACAAACGAACCGGAGAATTTTTCTTCTGTTCATCAATAAAATACGAGTTTCTATTTTAGTTATAGCACGATTGACTCTAGGCTAATTAGAATATAAGTATACGTTTCCACAAAAAAAAATACAATTCTTGTTTCATTAATAAATGGTTAATTTTTAGGATTCTAATCAAATACTGATTTATTTTCCCTTCTGTAAATTTTTTTTTTTTTTTTAAAAAACGTTTTCGATTTACAATCGTCGTCAGGTTATAAAATTCCAATTTGAATTTCACATTTTGAATTTTATTACCTGACGATGATTGTAAATCGAAAACGTTTGTACAGTTTTTAAAAATACATTATAGAAGTGAAAATAAAACAGTGTTTGATTCGAATCTTAAAAATTAACAATTTATTAATCAATATGAATTTTACCAGTGCTAATACACAAACAATACTATATGACTATAACAAACTAACAAGACTATAACCAAAATTTAAAAATAATAGATATTTTCCATGATTCATTAACAACCTTTCGCAATAAATTGAGATATTTTTCAACTCTGTCCCCTAACTCCCTCAATCAAGCTCCTTCACTTACGTAATAATCCCTCCTTTTCCTCATTCCTTTCCATTTTACTTTTAATTTTCTTTTCTTACATCTTGACTCTTTTTTTATAAAGCTGTAGTTTTCTCAAAAAAAAAAAATACAAAATATAATTATTGTTTCATTACTTGCCATGACAAATACTGAAATTGGAATCTTCTTATTTAAATTGAAGCTTAAAATGCAATTTCTCCAAAAAACTTTAAATGAGACAAATTATTTTGTGTAATCTGTGAAACATTCGCTTAAGCCTAAATGTAAGATCGCATACGAAGAAAATATAACTAACGAATACAAAACGTGAACATTTAGTCCGTTCGTTCGTGTGAACTCTGAACAGTCTGTTTTGGGAACACTAGTAGTAGTTACCATAAGGTTCGTACACACAGTCATTGAACTCACGAGCATGCGGTGCGAGCGTGAGGTGCGTACACACAAACAAATGTCTACCGAACATGATAATTGCACTCAAGTAAACAGCGTAACTAATGATCACAAGATGTGAACAATGCAATGGCAAATATATTTATGGTTTCCATAGCAAATTTAGTCACAAAATTATTTAACTTTGAGCAATTATTAAAAACAAAAAGTGTATTTTTAAACATCACCGAATAAAAAAATTGCATTAAAAAAGCCACGGGAAACCTCTGAAATCCAAGATTTTCCAAAAAAAAAAAAAAAAAAAAAATATTAATTAAAAAAAATGATTTGTGAAGAGGAATGCAATTCACCAACATATTCTGCCTGGCCAGAAACAGGTATAAATATCATCAATTAATAATTCATTATTGTTTATTTTAATGAATTATTAGTTAATAATTACCCAATGACATCTGTTGAACCAGTTCACAGAACCAGAACCACTCACGTTCAGAACCACTTCACGTCCTGTGGGACTGCGAAGCCTTGCAGCCTGGTCGTGAGGCGCTCTTCAACGCTGTCAGACCGGCCATCGCATGGGCCCGATCGGATACGCGGACTTTGTGGCCAACAAATCTAACTTTGAGGCTTTTTCAAAGTTTTGTGCCAGCTATGGCGAGAACTCGTCGGTCTAATTAGACCAACATTCTTTCTTCTTTTCTTTATTCTTTCCCACCTCTATGGTGGTTGGCCACTTAGTCAGGAGAGCACCTCCCGAACAGTCTCAGTAGTAACATCTCGAGACGCTCAGAATCACTTTGCATTTTTGTTTGTAAATTTAAAATCCTCGAGCCCTAAACCCTCACAGCTATAATCTTTCAGTGATTTCTGAGCGTCCTTTGCTTTGTGTAAACACTTGGGAAAGTGTAGCTTTACGGGAGGGCCTTCTGCCACTCGCATCTCACATAACTTTTGTATGCGAGTCCTGTGACACATCCCCGGATGGGATGGATATACAGGGCGTGGGTCAGTGGAGGGGAGACTGACCCCTGAGAGAAGGTGTTGTTGAACCAGGGTCAAAGTTATGGTCAAATGACCCAGGCGGGGATCGAACCAACGTTACTCTATTCCAAGCTCGCTAGAAAGATCAGCCCGCTTGGCCCCCTCGGCCATAACACCGACAATCAACGCAGGAAAAGTCTAAATGCGGTATTACAATGGACTTGGCAGTCTTGGCACACATTCTATAGACACTAGACAGCAAAATAGTTGGGTCACAGTCACGATCGGGTTGCTAGTGTAAAAGTAAACAAATATTGTTTTAATGGTTGCGAAGGGCCCTAGCCAAGTAAGTCTTATAATGTAAAAATTATCCCAGTACATTTTTTAAACGGGAAGGAATAAATTTATAAATTTTATTTTTTAAGTAAAATACAATATTGAGTCCGGTCGATAGCGCTGTTAAAGTACTTTTATTCAAATGCTGAAGGTTCGATTCCCTCAAAGACACTGACATGTGATTTCCCGTTACGATGTTTTGTCTGACCCGAATCGTTTTAGCGAAAAGACTTCTTCATCCTGGAATTGGCGTTGGGCTAATTGCCTTACTTGTGAAAATAAATAAGTGTTATTTTCTAAAGCGAGATCTCTGAGGACAACGAGGCATGCAATTTTGAAGTTAGTATTCGATGGTGGAAATTCAATTTTACTTTTTTTTTTAATTAAATTCTATCTATTTAAAAATTATCGAAAAGTAAACATTTATGTATCATCAATAAGTGTGGAAGCTATGGCCGAGTGGATCAGGCAGTAGAAATTTGACTGGCGTAAGTGTGTTTGAAATAAATTACGGCCTTTTGGCGAGTGCTTTGGTCATGGGTTAACTTATTACAGAGGTTCCCAAACTTTTTCAAGTCACGGCACCCTTTGAAATTTTGAGTTTTCTCACGGCACCCTAGTCATATAATATCGATCTGTGGTAGGTATATTTCATATTTGTACGGCTGAATTCCATAAAATGTTTGTATTCATGTATGCACACAAGCTTCTGCTTTCGCATGAAGACATCTGGCCAGGCAAAATAGGTTGGTGAATTGCACTCCTCTTCACAATTAAAAAAAAAAAAAAAAAATGTAAAAATTGTATTTTTAGTAGAGACTTCAGGGGCGCCTCGCGGCACCCCTGATCTCTCTCCGCGGCACCCACTTTGGGAACCTCTAGGTTAACAGATGTTTTTGATTAGTTTTATCGTAATTCATCATAAAAAATTGAAGAACTATAATTCAAAGTACTTGAGGTGGAATTAAATACTCAATTTGTGAAAAAAAAACTCTAGTGTTTTTTTTTTATTTTTATAATTTCTTATAACTGTAATTCATAATGTTGAAACCTATTTCTGACATGTGACCGGCAGACTCAAAGAGCGTCAGTAGATCTTAATTCTTAACGTATCGATTTGAAGATATCAAAAAATAAAACATGGCGGTGCGTAAGTTTTATTTAATGTTTACCATATAAACTGAATGGTAAAGAGATCAGCTGTTCACGCGCAACCATTTTTGCTTTCTTCATATAGATGCGGTAAAATCTACCGACACCCGTTGAGTCTGCAGGCTTAAGGCTAGTTCGCACAAGGCGAGTGATTTAGTCAAGTACCGAGTAATTTAGTGGTGGGCGGGGCGCTAATCTAATCTAATCTAATCTAAGCTGCAAAGATATATATCATTTAAGTTTTATATTAAATGCATTCCCACAAGCAGATATGTATAATTTCGCGCTAACACATGCCGCATGTGGACCTACAATATAAAAACCCAATCTCAAATGAACATAAGCCTTGCAACTCTTGCCGTCCTTCCCTGAAACAGAGGTGACATTGGCAAAGTGAACCAATTTTTACATTATGGGTGGTCAGCCGCATAACAACCTATAAGTCAAGGAACATAAAATTTAAAAAAATTCAAGCGAAACACTGTGGTAAGCCATAATCAAATACACATTTATTTATCCCAAAATAATTGATTGATATATTAAAAAAATATGTACTTAATTATTTTCAGAAAAACAAACAAAATGAAACTTTGTTTTAACCACTTTAAATGAGTACATTGCAATTACGTTTTTGATAGCCGACTATCATCTTCAGTTACATTTCTTAAACTAAAATATAAAATTAAAAATGACAGTAGCTGTGTATGGGTGGTGGGAGGTAGGAAACTTGCATGTGGCAAGTGAAACCTAATTATTTTTACAGGCAAAGGGGGCATCTTTACGCCAACTACTTCAGTTGAAGTGGAAGTTTCCTAGCTCCCGAGGGTGCTGTTACTCATTTCTTATGAAGGCTGAGTATTTCATTTTGGGTTGGAAAAAAACACCAAAATGGAAAATCATTTCTGACATCCTCGGTGGAATTCAAACCCTTGCTCTCGGCATGGAATGCAAGCATTCTACCAACTGAGCTTTCGACTAAACAATAATGAATGTAACCATTGTGTACCGATTGGCAACTTGGGCTTTTTTTCTCGTTTCGGTGTCTATTTCAAACCCAAAATAAATACCAGGAAGATTTACTCAGCCTTCACATTAAATGAGAACCAACCACCAAATGAAATGAAATCTAGCAAGCAACCTTAAGATCATTGTCTCACAAATCAGGATCCTCTGGAGTATGTCTCCTTTTGTGTTTCTTTAAATGACTCAATTGATATGATTTGTAACTACAACTGTCACAGGCAAATGGCTTCTCACCACTATGAATTCTTTTGTGAGTGATTAAATAACTGGAGTGGACTGTTTTGTAGCTACAACTGTCACAGGAAAATGGCTTCTCTCCAGTATGAATCATTTTGTGAGTGATTAAATGACCCGAGTAAGCCGTTTTGTATCTACAACTGTCACAGGAAAATGGCTTTTCTCCAGTATGAGTCGCTTTGTGTTTTCTTAAAGCCTCCTTTCTATGTGTTAGATAACTACAACTGTCACAGGAAAATGGCTTCTCACCAGTGTGTGTCATCTTATGATTTTTTAAACTCTCTTTCCTATGTGTTTTGTAGCTACAACTGTCACAGCAAAATGGCTTCTCTCCAGTATGAGTCGCTTTGTGTTTTTTTAAAGCCTCCTTTCTATGAGTTAGGAAACTACAATTTTCACAGGAAAATGGCTTCTCACCAGTGTGTGTCATCTTATGAGATTTCAAATTCTCTTTTTTATGTGTTATATAGCTACAACTGTCACAAGAAAATGGCTTCTCACCAGTGTGTGCCATCTTATGATTTTTTAAATTCTCCTTACTATATGTTGTGTAGTTACAAATGTCACAGGAAAATGGCTTCTCACCAGTGTGTATCATCTTATGAATTTTTAAACTCCCTTTTCTTTGTGTTTTGTAGCTACAACTGTCACAGGAAAATGGCTTCTCTGCGGTATGAATCACTTTGTGTTTTTTTAAAGCCTCCTTTCTATGTGTTACGAAACTGCAACTGTCGCAGGAAAATAGCTTCTCACCAGTGTGTGTCATCTTATGATTTTTTAAATTATCTTTTTTATGCGTTTTGTAGTTACAGCTGTCACAACAAAATGGCTTTTCTCCAGTATGAATCATTTTGTGTATATTTAAATATTTCTGTGTATGTGTTTTGTAGCTACAACTGTCACAGGAAAATTGCTTTTCTTCAGTATGAATCATTTTGTGAGCGATTAAATAACTTGGTTGGGCTGTTTTGTAGCGACAGCTGTCACAGGAAAATAGTTTATCATCAGTGTGTGACATCTTATGTTTTTTTAAACTCTCCTTTCTTTGTGTTTTTGTAGATACAAAGTAATTCACATTGGTCTTGCGCCGGGCAGGGACCTCAGACTTCTCTTTGAGTTGCACCAAGGCAACCGACGTAGCCTCCAGCTTGTGGCAGGCCAACACTCGATGGATCCATATATGATTTGTTTGGCTGCATTTGTAGCTGCAGACAGGGCAGACACGAGGCTTCGTAGCAGGAATTCCCACAGGAACTCCAAATCGTGAATAGTCGGCGACATTGATTCTGTCCGCAAGTTCGCGGCATTCCTTCAACAAGCCATAAGGTGGAGGGGCAGAGTCCTCACTCTTTATATTATCCAGTACAGAGTCCTCGGCTTCCCATTCCTCCTCCCGAGCCAGTCTCTCTTGCTTCACATCGCTCTCTTCAAATGATACTGGTTGTGGGTCCACTGACTCCGCGTCAGGATCCTGTTCTAGCTTCACCACAATATCCATTGTAATCAACTGAATATCACTCGCATAAGATTTTTATACGTAGGTACCTCATTATACACCACTCTCGCACTTTAGTAAAACTAACCTCAATGAAAACTCAGCAAACCGCAAAAGAAGTGCGAACCGGGCGCTACATACAATCATGCGCGAACGGGCGCTACTCGCCCGTAAAGCGTTCGCATAACGGTCCATTACAGTACACAAGTGAGAAGTTGGCTGCAGAAAGCCCTTTCTATAATGGCGGCAAATTTAAATTGGCTGCAGTTTGAAAATATTAATTGAGTATTAAAATCATGTTATTATAAAGCCCTTTCTATAATGGCGGCAAATTGAAATTGGTTGTGGTTTGGTAATATTAACTGATTTATGCCCGGCCACCTAGCTAGGAGCCTGTTTAGCAAACAACTACAAAACTCGATTTTTGTAAATTCGAAATGTATTTTATGGTTTATAAAATAATATACACATTTTAAATAAAAACAACACATGACTATTTGATGTTTATAATAATATCTACCATTTACGCTGCAAACATTATTTTTTAATTGAATTTTTATCTTTTCAATGATGTGTACAAAGTATATTTTGTATGCACACACTATAATACGACTCGTAGTCTGCAGCTGCATTCAGATGCGTTTCTCGTTGTTGACAATTAACAACAATATTCGACATGTAAAATCGGCATTTTCAAATACACGGCGGTCACCAATCAATTATCAAGATAAAGAAGAAACATGGTTCAACTTTTCAGAGGCTGGCCGCGAGAAACTTGTTCAAACCTGCTACATTTACGCCTCTCACGTCTGTCACAGATACCAGCTGATGGCTTACAGTGGCATAAAATTGTAATGCCTCTAATTAGTTATCCCCGTGTGTCACTGAATTGTTTATGTACAAAACAATAAGTAACAATCCATCTGAAGGATATCATAAGGCCTGTGATATGACAAATTTATGGTAGGTACCTATAAACATCGATCAATGTAAAAGATCGATGTTTTTAAATACGTAATAAATTCATGGACGATAGTAGTTATTTCCACAACATCTTTACCAAAACTATATTTGTACAGCTCTATTGTCCGAAAACTTAAAAATTACTACAATTTCATCCAGCAAGGAGCTACATGATTGTATTTTTGACAGCTGATATCCGCACCAAAAATCGATGTCATACTATTCTTATCGAAAAAAAATTACCTTTCTCAAAACTTTTTGGACGTAGATAAGTCCTAGCAACTTCTATATTCTCAAGAGTTTCTAAAAAACCAAGGATATCGGTGTGCATATCCACTTATTTACAGTTTAAACATGACATAACCTCACTGACAGGTCGCTAAGTTTAGGGAGCGGAACATCGGGCTCGCAAATATAAGAAGTTCTTAAGTACTTAAATATTTTTAAACAGCACTTTTAAATATTCTTGCTGAAAACGGGCATTATCTTTTCAAACTGCAGCCAATTTAAATTGCCGCCATTCTTGCATTTCCGTTTCCCCGCCAAGAGTGAGCGGCCAATGGCGCGGCCGCTAATAAACTCGACTCGGACTCGGGCTTTTCCGTGGCTCTTCGGACTCGGACTTTTCCGTGGCTTCTCGGCAACACTCGCCCACGGACGGTGGGCGGGGCCGCTACTTGCCCGAAAAAATAGAATGAAATGGATCGGCTTGACTAAACCATTGACTTAACTACTGGACTAAATTGTTGGGGTTCGCACACGTTTAGCCACTAAATTACTCGTTACTTGACTAAATTACTCGCCTTGTCCGAACCAGCCTTTAGGATGAAACAGTTGGTGAATTGCATTCCTCTGAACTAAATATTAAAAAAATGAAACAATTAGTCATTCAAAGGTGTACAAAAAGTTAAAAAAAAATTGTCAGATATAATTTTTACTGACATCACAAAGCATCACTTTGTCCTATTTTTTTCCACCGAATAATACTTTTACTATCAGTCACAGTTCATTGACAACCATGACGTCACCGTTGCAGTCATCGAGTTTGTGTTACGGCATCCATTACCTTACCAACTGTCAACTGTCGTATCTCACTGTCAACTCGCTGCCTTAGTTCTTGTTTGCCGTATAGACCATTAAGCAAATTAAATTTACAAATTAATGTGTTTGTGTTTTGTTATTGTAATTGACAAAATCGTAATTCAATTACCTATTTCACCGAAAGTACCTACTGTAGGTTTGGCATTTATAGTATCCATACAAATCATTATAATTTTAAGCTTAATACTAAAAAAAGCGTTTTAAAATTGATATACGCCAAAGATGCGCAACGAAAATTACGTAAAGTGGATATACGGCAAAATATCTAACTTTGACCGGACGCTCGCGACAATCTTTAAGTAAAATACATATAACATACAACAATGTATCGGTGTGACGTCATGCCCACGCGCGTCTGTGATTGACAGATTAGACAGTCACGTGGCAGTCACGCATGCGCTTCCAGCGTTTGCTGCCTATACGGTACTTAATAACTGAAATAAAATTTGGAACACAGAATATCGTGTGTGAAAATATTGAATAGCTCGCACATTTGAAGACAAATGCGTATTTTTCAAGCTCAGATTGTGTAGAATTTGATTATTTTAAGACAAATGTATTAAAAGGTCATATTTGACAAAATTGGTCTATACGGCAAACAAGAACTGGGGGCACTTTACCCACCTCCACCCACCAAGTTCATACAACTCATGCGGAGTCGCTTCACTTGGTGATACTTCACTTTCAATGTTTTTTTGGCGGCGGAAGGCCTTCCCGTTGAAGTTAATCAGCTAAAGTTACTCTACTCAAGAAAGGAAAAAGAGAATCCTCAAATCAGGGGTTAACGCATGACTCTAAGAAGTCCCACCCTCCCCAGAACGTTGAGGTTACTGAAGCTAATGTGCCTGACGGGAGCCCTTCATCGACGTGTATCGAACGAGTTGCCATCCGCGCTGAGCGCAGTGTGAAGCGATACTGTCAAATTTCACAGCCGCAACGCAGTGACTGATTGCCAACTGACGGTGTGAACTCAGTATGGCTGGGCACACCATCGCGAGCGGTCTCAGCTGATTGGCGGAAATTAAATCTCGTAAAACTCGTGCGATAACAATAACAAATAAACAAAACCTGTTGACAGTTGGACACGCTTTCCATTTCAGGTGGAAACAGATAATTGTTTCATACAGTTTTTTTTTATCAAAGTTAGATGTGTTGAATATTTAAAAAAAAAAGTAGGTAACTATTACAGCGTAAAATTTTATTTCATTATTTTTTTATCGTAAAGTTATTTATTATCTAGGTACTTATTTATTTATTTTACTTGAGGAAACGTTTTAATACAAGTTTTCTTTTGTATGCTTGTGATTTTATCTACTGTACTGTAACTGAAACTCACTCACTATTCCGCTAGAGGTGGTCAGAGCCTTTAAAGAGTTGCCTCTATTTCTTTGTTATTCATAATCATAGTCAATTTTTATTTTAAAGTGAATATTTAAGTTGCTTTCCAGTCTCCTATTAAATAAGTATTAAATCATACAGACAGTCCGGTCGATAGCTCAGTTGTTAGAGTGCTTGCATTCCATGCCGTGAGCTCGGGTTCGAATCCCGCCGAGGCGAGGGTGTCAGAAATGATTTCCCGTTTCGGTGTTTATTTCAAACCACAAAATAAAAATACCGGCAAGGTTTACTCAGCCTTCACAAGAAATGAGTACTAGCCCTCTCGGGAGCTGGGAAACCCCCACTTCATCTGAAGTGGTTGGCGTAAGGCCGGCCCCCTTACCTGTAAAAATAAATAGGTTCAACTCGCCACATGCGACCCCCTCGGGGATAACGCGGCAAGAAGTTACACTACATGTGTAGCTTAGTTGCGTTTGCGTTGCGTTTACAATCAAGGGCGTACCCAGGATCAAAACTAGGGGGGGGGGCAGGTTTTGGAAAGAAGACACACAATTTGCAAGATTATTCTAATTTATAATTATTATTTATTATTCTAATATAGAAAGAAATGGCGGTTGATCTGTAATGTTGGCGGCTAGGGTTTATTAAAGTGAAATTGGTTTTATGATTTAGTTTTTTTTTTTAGTGTCCATGTTTATATTATTGTTTATTGATTTAAAAAATGTAATTTGCGATGTTTGTTCTCGGACTTATAGGTTGGTATGCGGCTGACCACCCATACTGTAAAAAATGGTTCACTTTGCCAATGTCACCCCTGTTTCAGGGAAGGACGGCAAGAGTTGCAGAGCTTATGTTCATTTGAGATTGGGTTTTTATATTGTAGGTCCACATGCGGCATGTGTTAGCGCGAAATTATACATGTCTGCTTGTGGGAATGCATTTAATATAAATCTAAAATGATATATATCTTTGCAGCTTAGATTAGATTAGATAATATCACAAAAAAGTTCGCACATCTCTAGAAGGGGGCAAGAAATGGTCGGAAAATAGTTAGATTTATTTATGTTATTTGTTTACTTCCAGGGGAGGGCAGCTGCCCCCCCCCCCCCCCCCCACTTGCCCCTTCCTAGTTACGCCCATGAAGACTGAACTCCACACAAAATTCAAACATATAATTTTTCACGATGGGTAAACGTCATAGGTCTATGTGACGAGGTTTCTTAGGTCCCAGGGCCCAAGATTGACTTTCTCTAGCGACTCGGCCATGTGACGTTTCAATTTTGTTGTCTATGGAATTTGTGCCGAATCCATTCCATTTTGGAAACATATATTCACGTGGTTACGACAATATGTAGGTACCTATCTACGCTAATAGTTAAATATTTGCTGTCATATATATAATCTAAGGTGCCAATATTAATTTGGAATAAAAATTCACATTCACAAAAATGCACGACCACAAGCAAACACGTGTGAGTTCGCACTTAGACATGCTGCATATGCGTTTACAAAAGAAAACCTAAGCTTCAAATAAATTTAAGCTTGGCAAGTTTTCCTTGAAACAGGGGTACATTGAAAAAAGTGAACGATTTTGTACAGTTAGAGGAGGGGTCTAGGTCATAAAATAAATTAAGAGGATTTATTTGGTGAGCGCAGCTTGGTTGGCGCTAAACACAGCGCCGATTCTCAAGCAAGACTCAGTTGCTGTAAGGCTGGGTAGACATCATACTTACCTATTGGCTATTAGTCTAGGAACTAATGTGTACTTACGTGTAAAATCAATGCAAAATAATGATTTTTTTATGAATTCGTATTTCTGGTTTGATCAACGTTACATTATAATAAGGGACTGAAATGTTCATTGCAGTCTCTCGTATCAAATAAAAGTCAAGGAAGTAAGACTCGCAGTTATTGCAGTAACGGATCACGCGTTGCCATTATTATTATTATTATTCATATTCGTCATCATCGTTATCGCAGTTTTGCTAATAATTGTTATTTTGGTGACATGATAATAAAAAACAGCACGAGTACCACAACAAAAAGGAATTTAAATACGAAAAGGGGCTGTCCATATATTACGTCATTCGCAGTAAGGGGGGGGGGGGTCTGGTCTGCGGGTGATGGCAAATGATGTACAAGTACCAAAAGTGACGTCGTTCTTGTAAATACCAATTTCTACAAAATATACAAAATATTGTGTCAGTAATATAACATTATTAATTATTAAGCTCATCCATTATTACAGCAAGAGGGGGGGGGGGGTCATTAGATAATGACTCTAGGATGATTGTAGGGGGGGGGGGGGGTCGAAAATCGGCCAAAATCGATGACGTAATTTATGGACAGCCCCAAAGCAATTTTTCACTTTGCTAAGTGACGTTCGCAGGAATTTTGAAATCCGGTAAAGAAAAAAGTGGACTAATTTGAAAAATTTTATTTTGTAATTTTTCTCGGCGAGTCTAACCTAATCTAATCTAATCTAAGCTGCAAATATATATATCATTTAAGATTTATATTAAATGCATTCCCACAAGCAGACATGTATAATTTCGCGCTAACACAGTCATGCCGCATGTGGACGTACAATATAAAAACCCAATCTCAAATGAACATAAGCCCTGCAACTCGTGCCGTCCTTCCCTGTAACAGGGGTGACATTGGCAAAGTGAACCATTTTTACAGCATGGATGGTCAACCGCTTATCAACCTATAAGTCAAGGAACATACACGACAAATTACCTATAATATATAATAATCTATAATCTAAGTTGCAAGGATATATTCATTTAAAGCTCTCAGATGTAAGCCCACAAACCAACAAGTGTAGTTCGCGCTTACAAATGCTGAATGTGTACTTACAAATAAAATCCAAACCTCAAATGAACATAAGCCCCACAACTTTTGCCGACCTTCCCTGAAACAGGGGTAACATTGGCAAAGTGAACCATTTTTTACATCTACATTTTTTTAAATCAACAATAATGGTATGTATAGACATCAACACTAAAGACAACAGTAATAATGAGTAAACGTCACATTTCAATGGGACTACTGTTCTTAGCAACCAACCACAAAATATTTGCATGCATTTTCCCAAGCAACCTGACACCGTGTCAACGCAATTTTTATGTCAATGTCAATGAAACAGTAGTGAAACCATAATAAAGGCAAATAGTACTTGCCGTACCTACTTAATTAAATACAAAATGGATTCGTAAATTATTCTATTACCACTTATCTGAAGTTATATTAAGCTTCAGAAGACCTTGATACGTATGCCAGATGTATAATTATGCACTAACTCAGTTTTGAAACATAAAATTAATACCTGGTCTCCTGTAAATAGGAAAGATCTTGCATCGTTGCCTACCCACGGTTTAAAAGTTGCGCACGTCCTTGCTATGAAATAGTTTCGAGTCCAGTATGGATGTAAAATGCACATATCGACACCTTAAAGCTAAAACTGAATAAGTGACATATAAAGCTTACGTGGATTTCTAAGATAATTGTACGTTTTTCCTATCTTCTACGAGAGAAAACACTATTACAGTGAAAAAATCCTGACGTTTACAAGTTTTTCATGATCACTGCCTTAAGGCTAGTTCGGACACGGCGACTAATTTAGTCGAGTAGCGAGTAATTTAGTGGCTAAAGGTGTGCGAACCACAAAAAATTAGTCGAGTAGTTTAGTCAATGATTTAGTCGAGTCGATACATTTTACTCTATTTTAACGGGCGAGTAGCGCCCCGCCCACCACTAAATTACTCGCTACTCGACTAAAATAGTCGCCTTGTCCGAACTAGGCTTTATAGTTAGTTCACTTATCATGAAAAGTTACACACAATAAAATATTTTATCAACAATTTCTCAAATCAGTGAATCAGTGCTTACCTTTTCAGTTTTACCATTTTACTCTTCCTTGACTTATAGGTTGGTATGCGGCTGACCACCCATGCTGTAGAAAATGTTTCACTTTGCCAATGTCACCCCTGTTTCAGGGAAGGACGGCAAAAGTTGCAGGGTGTGTGTCCATTTGAGATTTGGGCTTTAATGTTGTAGGTTTACATGCATACAATGTGAATCCCCAATGTTACATATCTTTGCAACTTAGATTAGATTAGATAAGATTTGACTGCCTTATAGTCATGTTCCTTGACTTAAAGGTTGGTATGCGGCTGACCACCCATGCTGTAGAAAATGTTTCACTTTGCCAATGTCACCCCTGTTTCAGGGAAGGACGGCAAGAGTTGCAGGGTGTGTGTCCATTTGAGATTTGGGTTTTAATGTTGTAGGTTTACATGCGGCATGTGCAAGCGCGAACTTGTACGCGTCTGCTTGTGAGAATGCATACAATGTGAATCCCCAATGTTACATATCTTTGCAACTTAGATTAGATTAGATTTGACTACCTTATAGATAGTTTACTTACTATGAGAAGTTACACACAATGAAATGTTTTATCCACGATTTCTTAAATCAGCGAATCAGTACGTATTCAATTTAACCTTTAAGGTGGCGATATCAAAATACGTTTTTCTTTCATTTTTAAGTCCACGCCAAACACCATCATTCATGGCATTTGAGATGTAGGTACCTACTTATTGTTTTTTCTTGAACTGCTGCAGGCGCAATCAACGGAATAATGATGTCAATGATGGAAATACTTGATGACTATTGATGCCAAGTTCACCAACAACGACTAATTATATTATTACTTAATTGTTGCAATTGCCATTCACCAAGTACCTAATTGTCGCATGGTTTATGATCCGTGACAATAAAATGCAGCTGAGGTTTGGTTTACATTTAAAAACCCAGCAAACAAATTTAAAATTAATTTAACTTCTCTTGCCATCGAGTGCTCAATACAAAAAAGGATGTAATCTTTAATCTAAAAAAAAGGTACCTAAGATTCATATTTAGCGCCTATACATGCCGAATGAGTCTTTAAAAGAAACAAGGGTGTACAACGATTTTTTACAGTTTGGGAGGTCAGCTATTTACCGACCTACTCTACGCTGCCTTAGTTCTTGTTTATCGTATATGCCATTGAGAAAATTTTGCATGAGCAATATTGGCATGTGTACTGGACCAATGTGTCTTATGAAAACAAGAAATTTATTTTAAAAATATTTAAAAGAACTCTCACATTATCGAGTTTTACGGTTTTTCTTAGCTCAGATTGTGTAGAATTTGATTCATAAGACAACTGCATGAAAAAGTCATATTTGACAAGATTGGCGTATACGATAAACAAGAACTGGGGGAGCGTCTAGTCAAGGGAATCGTGATAATTGTTGAACCTACTCAATGAAATTATATTTTGTATGGTTGGTTATATTCAATGATTGCTTGATTTAAAAAAAAAACGCTCTTTGTATTTTACGTACAGGTCAATATGCATCTGTCAACAAACTTGCATGTAGCCATGTACGTACATTGTACATATTAGGCTAGAATTTTTTTTAACCTACAGAGTAACTTGTTAATGCAACCCACACGACGCTATATTTTAGTGTAAACTGTCATCTACTGTGCGCGTTATTTGGTGCCTTTTTTAATTTCCGAAATTCATTTTGCAGTATTAATAAAACTGTTTTTGAGCTGTTATAAGATTTTTAAGGGACTAAAATTAATCATTTGTAAACCAACACGAACATATTTATAACAATCATTCATATTTTACCAATGCAAGGAGATCCTTTTTATTTTTTTTATAGAAGGGATATAATCATTCATAATGCAAGGTTAACTAGTCAATCAGTGTGTCAGTAGATAATCAGTAGGTACCTACTGCGGCATAAATGGTTAAAACATTTGAACCATAACGCGTGTCATGTAACTTCAATAAACGCTTCAATACTACAATATAGGTAGAGATATTTCTACGCCAATAATTTTAAAGAAAACAAATAGGTACTTGATTTTTTGGTTCCGGGTTTTGACCTTGGTCCATGGTTTTTTCTTTTTTCTTCTTCTTCTTTCTCATTTTTCTTCTTTCTTGATACTTCTTGAAGACTTTCAGCTGACGTTTCGTCAGCTCTGCTCACTTCTCCGAAGAAGTCACCCACAGAGGTGACGAAACGTCAGCTGAAAGTCTTTAAGAAGTATCAAGAAAGAAGCAAATCTATGGACCACGGTCAAAAACCGGAACCAAAAAATCAAGAATCTGAATCCGGCCGTGAAAGCCTAAAAACACTTATGATAAGTAGGTACTTTGGTAATGGCCCAGTATCTCAGTCGTAGCGTTGTATGGTCTAAATTGCGTTGATTGGGGCTATTAGTTTATTTAGGGCCTGTTTATAGGGCACTACACTCCAATCAGACAAAAATCAAAATTAAGTGTAATTTCTCCCAAAAAAAAAAAAAAAAATGTTCCATTATACGTAATCAACTGATGTACATCATCTTTCCTGTTCAGATTACATCATATTATTACTCACTTCCGAGAAATATTTAACCGAAGTTCTTACCAGAATTAAATATTGATTGGAGCTTGGTGCAACAGGCCCTTTATATTTCTTGTATAGAATGTGCCAGAATCCAAATTTTCCTCCTTGGTTCCTTCGGGACACTTTTGAATTTCTCAAAAACTGCACAAAATTTTGGAATTTTTTTTCATCTTGTCCATGAACATGGACGTTTTTGTTATATCTGCATATTTACAAACAACTAAATTTGCTACAATTTAAAATCGAAATTAACTCCTTGCGCATTTCGCAATAGAGGATCAGTTACAAAAAAGGCACGATCTATCAGCTTAATGATTTGCTTGACGTTTCAGCCTCATGATGTCACATTTGGTCGTCTTGTATCTCCTGCTGTTCATCTGCTCCTGCAACAGTCAAGGAAGATCACAGAACCAAACCAGCCAGAGACCTCACATCATCATCATTATGGCTGATGACCTGGTGAGATATTGTCATTACTTCATCAAAGATCCACATCTTTACAACTCAATCTAGAGTGTCTTCATCAAGCTTGATTTGAATCTATACAATCGGGGCTGGAAGTCTCACCCCCACGGTAGATCCTATACCTACCGAATATCGTTCAGATTAGTATGAAGACAAGATGGCCGTAAGTGAACAGCTGATTGAACATTGACAGGTCTTCATACTTATATGAACGATATTCGGTAGGTAAGAATTACCGTGGTGATGAGACTTCCAGCCTGTCAAAACTCCGGTCGATAGTTTAGTTGTTAAAATGCTTGCATTCCATTAGCGTTTTCCATGGGCTTCCCTATTCCTATCAAGGGACTCGACAACAATTTTCCTTTTCGGTGCTTACGCGCCTACAATAAAATTACCAGCAAGGATCCAAAAATGAGAACCAGCTCTCTCAAAATCTTGGATACCTTACATTCAAGTGAAGTGGTTGGCGTAAGATCAGTCCCTTATCTGTGGAAATAAATATGCTCCGCACGCCATGTGCGACTTCTTCGGGGACAATGCGACAAGAAGTTATACGGGCCGCTTAGGTAGGTGCTTGTATTTTTTTGCCGATTTATTACAATTTTTGTCCACTCACTCATCGGCCAATATGAGGATGACCGCCTATTTAGTAGGAAATGATACACTTTACTATAATACAAATATTTGAAAAAAAAAAAATCAAGTTATTAAAAACTGGAAAGACCGTCATTTTGCATATTTACAAATTAATAATGAAAATTTTCGTTTCGGATATTTGACAAAAAGTTGTAGCTGTAGGAGAAACCTACATTATCCTCAACGTTTCGTTGGGTTAGTTATTATCTTAAGTTTTAATTATTTCATATTATGAATGATCGCCTCTCAACTAGGGTGTCTTCTGATGCCGTTGGCTACGAGGCCAACAAAAAGTTCATAATAATATAAGTTCCCGTTCAACTGTTCGTCAAATATTTGAAATTTAAATAAAGTTAATATAAATTTTATTTGCATTATTATTTTCGCATTCTTATCTGAAGCTTAATCCACACCTATTTATGAGCTGACAAAATATTGATAGCGCTTAGTATTATGTTACTTTTATTGAAGCAGTAAAATACCCATTGTGTGGGTACATACCTACATATTCAATCAAAACATGAAATGAGTATTACTGACACGAGTTATATTAGATACTAGCACTTGTTACAAGTGGATAAGAAGTTCATTTTGAGAAACCGGTCTGCGGCTCCCCAAGCCAACATTCATCACCAGAAACTAGACAAGATTGTGAACCCTGTACCCCAAGAATAAAATCATTACGTCGTACTCAATCATAGCGTAAAACCAAAATTATAAAAACTAAAATAGCGTCTCTACTGAGCGTTTTAGTTTCCATATTTCTTAGTTTGGTTTGCACGTAGTTTTATACTGAAGAGTGAATAGTGAATACGAAGGTCACAAAAACACTCATGTGTAGGTATATTATTATCATTTTAATGTTTCCTTATGGGTGCTAGATTTAATTTGATGCATATAACCAATAATTTAACTTCCGTAAGTGACAACAAGAAGTATAATTTAAGAAATTACGTAGGTACCTACCCTCTTTCGCACCTATGCAATTTTTTGAACAATGGAAAAAAATATGACTTCACACGACCGGGTGGCTAGGGAAAAGGCAAAAGACCCTAGTGACACTCAGATAGACGTGAGCCTGCCAAGAAAAATTTAAGCATTATTAACTCAAGAATAATTTAAAAACATGAAATAAAATATAGATATAGGTACTGTCGGTACTATACTGAGCCTATAAAAAATAAGGTCTACTTGTGCATACACCTATTCCGACTGATAGTTAACTTTATCTTGCCAGTGCCTACTTATTCTTTTTACTTAAAATTTTCCAAGATTTTACAATTAAAAAGAACCTAGATGCAAAATCAAAGTATATACCTATTCATAAGAATCAGGCATGAAACCTCTAGGGCAGTGCTCGTATGTAGAAAATACTCGTACATCATACTATAGGAAGCTAAGAAGTATATTATGAATATGAGGATAATAGTTATAAAAAGAACAGTAGATTTACAATTTTGCACTTTGAAATAATTAAAAATGTGAATGATGGATAGCCACAATGATTCGGGTTAGACCATGTTCTACTTGCAGTAATTTTGACACATTTTTTCAATCAGCGGATTATATCTCACAATTTCTTATTGTTTTGAAAACAGCACCATCTATTGAGAAAATCAAATAACTATGAAATTGTAAATTGTTTGCAAAAATTTCAGGGTTGGAATGACGTGAGTTTCCACGGCTCCAGCCAGATCCTGACTCCCAACTTGGATGCCCTAGCAGCCAGTGGTGTAGTCCTTCATCAGCATTATGTTCAGCCGCTTTGTACTCCGTCCAGAGCTGCTTTCCTCACAGGAAGATATCCTCTACACATGGGTAACTATAAAACTTCTATCTAAGAAGTGATGTGTGAAGGATGCCGCTTTGACGGAAAAGAATGGGTTTCGGAGTCCGGGCTGGAAGTCTCATATCAACGGTAATTCTTACCTACCGAATATCGGTAATATTTGTTTTTGTAATAAAAATTCAGGTGCAAGAATATAAAAATCCACTATCTTCGTGCTAAACCTACAATTCTAATTAAGCACGCCTTGATGATATATAATAGGACAATCACGCCAAGTGTATATTTTACATACCTGCCATACAAACTAAAAAATTATATAGCTCTGCAGGCCATATTGAGTTTGTAGACCTCATACTCAAACATATTGTGTTTTAGTAAAACTAATAAATGTTAGAAGAAACTTTTTTAAAGGTCAATTTTTTCGAGCAAATATTTAAAAAGTCAATTCCATGTACAAAAATCAAGCATGTGTGTCTTATATATAAAACAAAAGCCTTCCAGGAACGTTTTTTTCAAATTTTCAAAAAACTTTTTCTTAGAAAGTGTTTCTATCGGTTTTGCTGAACCTTTTCCTATATTTGGGGATAGTGAGTTCAGTCATTTTTAAGTGTTCTGGTTTCTAACAGTACCTACTTATTAAGTATATACTTAAATATTGGAAAAACAAAACTTATAGTTGTACAACATCAAAATGCTGGCGCCTAGGGCTAGGGTTTCTCAATGTTTTCCAAATTTTTTGTGAATTTTAAATTATAATTTTGTATTTTATATTTGATTTTCATGTTTATCCATTTGTTTATGTCTAAAATGTTATTTGTTATATATATTCCTTGACTTATAGGTTGGTGTGCGGCTGACCACCCATGCTGTAGAAAATGGTTCACTTTCCCAATGTCACCCCTGTTTCAGGGAAGGTCGTCAAAAGTTGCAGGGTGTTTGTCCATTTGAGATTTGGTTTTCATATTGGAGGTTCACATGCGACATGCGCAAGCGCGAACTTGTACGTGTCTGCTTGTGAGAATGCATGTAATGTGAATCCCCAATGTTACATATCTTTGCAACTTAGATTAGATTAGATTAGAAAAAATAACAGGAAGCAGCATGAGCAGTCCAAAGACATTTAATGACAATTAAAACAGTTTGAGCGGACTTAAAAAAAAACAGCACTGGCACCAGAAAAACAGTAAAAACCAGCACAAGCAGTTATTTTTCCTGACTTAAAGGCAATTGGGAGTAACACAGGCACGTTAAAGATATTATTACCAGAAAAATTACGAGGAGCAGCGCATACAATCAGTACACTTTAAAGATTTGGAAGGGATTAAGCAAGCATAATATACTGTTATGTAAATAGTAGATTAATATAGGTGTACACCGTAGGTAGCAATAATTATAGGCTTAAGAAATCTAGAAATTTAATGATCCTTTTGTACTCTTGAGTTGGTAGAATGTTCGCGAATGTGCTGGCAAAATTAGTCACTGGAGACTTCTGTCTGTGAAGTAAATAAGGCGTAAAATTGAGTGCACTAAGACAGTAAGAATATTTGCCTTTGATTGAAGAGTGTAAGCGATAGGTACTGAACTGTGAAAATAAATTTGAGTTACTCAAAGTGTTTAAAATAAATATAAATTGTAAAAATAAATAAATTAAAATAAAGATCCTGAAAGAAGACCTGTATGTTTTAATTTAGTGACTTTCCGAACCCAAAAACATTACAATACTATCACCAGCAAAATAAAAAGGGGCAGAACGATCAGGATTAATACTTTAGCACCTGCAAGAAAATTGAAAGTAGCACGAGCTGGCCTGAGATTCTAGCATAGACGGTCAATATATATATTTGTTATTTGTCAGTTCTCATGGATCTATTAAAAATCAGAGCAGGGGAAAAGTGTGCTAGCGAAGCCGGACTTTAAACTAGAATGCCGTAATCATGCGAAGCACGAGTAGGCAAGCTATTTAACAAACTATAATTGATCTATTGCACATAAGTAATTCTCTATCAAAAATTAAAACTTTCATCGTCATCATATTCCAGGCATGCAGCACTCGGTGATCCTGGAGCCGGAGCCCCGGGGCCTTGGGCTGCAGTACCTCCTGCTGCCTCAGCTGCTGCAGCGGCTGGGCTACAGCACGCACGCCGTGGGCAAGTGGCACCTCGGATACCACACCACGCAGCACACGCCCACCTACAGGGGGTTCAGCTCGCACTATGGCTACTGGAACGGCTTCCAGGACTACTATGATCACACAGTCACAGCCACAGTGAGTTCATCGACTTTCAAATAATAAATATACCTAATAATAAGTCCCTATATACCTTAGGTACAAGGTACCTAATGGACTCACAAATTTGACTTTGGAACTTTTTTCTCAACGGCAAACGTCACACTTTTATGGGATAACGGTCCTTGCCAAATCATTTGTTTTCCTTTTTCCTAAAAAAAAATTAATTTATTGTGTATGTTTGAGCGTATGGTAATATTAGTGCATACATGATCCTTATCACGCTGGTGGAACGCTCTGGTATTGGAATCAACCACTATGTTCGGGAAATCAAGAACAGTCCGTTTGAACGTACATATTATATAAATGGAAGCCGAAATTGTGTGCAGGCCAGAGTATCGATTAAAACATTGAGCCGTTAAGTCGAAAGCAAGAGCTAGAAATCAGTACATTGTAAATTGTGAACCAAGCTGTGTAAAATAAATTTAGTTAAAATAAATACATAATTGCAGTTAATTAAAAGACAACCCCAACTAAAATCATAACAATAGATTGATCCAAATTTGATCACATTTTGTTTGTTTGTTTGTTTAGTTTGACCCTTCAATGAGTGGATATGACATGCGGCGCGACCTTGATGTGGACTGGAGTGCGCGCGGCCAGTACAGCACCCGCCTGTTCACACGGGAAGCGCTGCAAGTGCTGAAGACACACGGGACACGTTCCCGTGACGTCCCGCTCATGCTGTACCTGGCCCACCTTGCTCCCCACGCTGCTAACATGAGGGATCCTTTCCAAGCTCCGGATGATCTGCTTACACAGTACACACACATCAAGGATCCAGAGAGACGGGTCTATGCCGGTAAATACCAACCCTTAACTCATCCACGTCCACACCTTCTTCTTTATATTTTCAGTGATGTTAATATTGTTATGATTTTAGTTGGGTTCTTCTAATCAAACTGCAATTTATTTTTCAAGATTTATTACACGCAATCTCAGTTTACAATGTACTGATTTCTAGCTCTTGGTTTATCGACTTCACGGCTCAATGTTTCAATCGACCTAGTCCCTCACATAATTGCGGTCCAAATATGTAGACCAGTCCGTAGTCTATTGGTAACACTTAGGACTCGCGAATGGAAGGTTGAGGGTTTGAATCCCGGCGGAGCACAAAAAAATATACCATTTATATTTTGCTCTTCGCTGGGTTGAAAATTATGAGTAAATCAAAATTTTATATCATGGTTATTGCCTGTCACAAAGAATCGGAAATACCGCCATAAACTGTGACAGTGATTGTTGTTGCATTACAAATTTTGCAGAGCTTTAGATACACACAGATGCCTGTAGAGTGTAGATTTAACTTTTTTTCTTACAAACTCATTTTCTTTGTTTGCTGACATTCCTTGTTGTTCCCCTGTAGTCTTCATCTACTGATGATGTAAATTGTATTGAGTTGTAGTGCTATTTCCCTTTGAAGGAATGGTCTCTGCCTTGGATGAGAGTGTAGGTGCCATCCTACAAGGTCTGCGTGAGGCTCGCATGCTCAACAACACTCTCCTGCTCTTCCTGTCTGACAACGGCGCTCCCACAAACGGCATTCATGCCAACAGGGGGTCCAACTATCCACTGAGAGGGGTAAGTCGAAACTTCTGTGATTGCTTACTCAACCAGGATGTCATATTCAGTTGAATTACAAAATAATGTACCTACAATGTACAACCTTAAGTTATTTGTTAGCTTAATTATTACTCACTTACAATCTAAAACCAGAGTTGCTTGGTTACTTTTAACAATCCATAATCAAGATTGATTTTTTTTAAAACTTGAAATACACATGACATCATTATGATAATGCAAATAAAAAAATACATACTTAGTTTGCTACATTAATCCGGGTAATAAAAAATAATGTAAGTATCTTGATAAGTCATAGTTTTAAATTATAAAGAAGATAAATTATTCAATTGACAATAACAAGGTGTAGTAAAAGTATGGATACACATTAAATCAATTTTAAGTTTAGTATGTATGGTTGCAGCAAAAGGAGTCCCCCTGGGAAGGAGGAAGTCGAGGTGTTGGTGTGCTGTGGTCTCCTCTGCTCGGGGCACCAAGAGTGTCTCGCCAGCTGATGCACGTGTCTGACTGGCTGCCAACCCTGTGGTCTGCAGCGGGAGGAGCGCAACAAGACTTACCGGAGAAGCTAGACGGCTACGACATGTGGGCAGCACTGCGAGATAACACACCCTCGCCTAGAGACAACTTAGTGATAAACTTAGACCCACTGGTGCCGTATGTGGCTGTAAGACAAGGCAAGTGGAAGTACGTCAATGGGACAACAGCTGGAGGGAAATATGACGAGTGGTATGGGGAGACAGATAACACTCGTCCTTATGATGTGACACAAGTTTTAACGTGCGCAGCTGCACATGCGCTAGCAGGACACACAGCAGAGAAACAATTGCAGGAAAAGAAAAGGGGATCAGGATACAGTGTACACCCTTTAACTGAAGAAGACGTCCTGCGAGTGAGAACTGAAACTTCAATATCCTGTTCTCCCCCTGGTAATGTAAAATGCTCTCCATTAGAGTCTCCTTGTTTATTTGACATTGAGGCAGATCCGTGTGAACATAACAACCTAGCAGCAGTGCAACCTATGGTGCTACAAGAACTGCAGCAGATGGTGACTAAGTACAGTTTATCTGCTGTAGCTCCAGCTAATCTACCTGCTGATCCTGCAGCTAACCCTGCGTTACACGGAGGAGTGTGGACGTCATGGCAAGACACACAAGTACAAGTGAGGAATGCTTTTGATGTGTTCTCTCCATCAGCTAACATCGCGTTTGCTGTGTTCTGTGCTGTTTGTTGTTTGGCCCTTGTGGTGGTCGGTGTGGCCAGTGCCAGGAAGAGAGGCTACTGCAGAAGTGAGCCGCGGGGTGGAGCACCTATCAGACTGGCTCCTGTTCAAGTGGGGACAGGAACCAGAACAGGCCAGGTGGCTAGAACAGTGGAGATGTTTGAAATCCGAGAGCAAGCTAAATCAAGAAGCATCTGAGACACAGCATACTTGAGTTGTGTAGTTATCCTTTTACAGTATTACTTAACAAGACTGGAGTTGTGAAGTTATTATGGTAGAAGACAATACATGCCATATTGATGATTTGCTCGGTGGCAGCTTCATATACACCACATTCTAATGTACAAATGAATAAGTATTGTACATTATATTTTCTTGTGAAGCTGTCATAAGCTGTAGAAGAAAATTGATCTAATTCAACCCGATCACATCACAATCATCAGAAAAGGAAGTTTTTCATAGCCTGAGATTAATTAATCATTTGATAACTTGGAAATTCCCTCTAAAAAACTGTGATCTATAAATTTATTGATCCTATTCCATTTCAGCATTAACCATTAGATATATTTTTTTACATTTCTGAAAGAAAAGAACATCTAAAGAATCACTAAAATGTAAATGTGTTACTCACCAGCGAACATTGTGATGAATTTAAGATAATGGTTGTCTTTCGGTACTTTTTTATTCATTTATTAGAAGAGAGTATCAAAAATAACAAAAGTATTAAAAATATAAGTAAGTTGTTTGACAACTAGAGTATAAAATAGTGACAACATTAAATTACTTATTTTAGAATTCCTCCTATAAATAGATTAAGTTCAATATGTAAACTTTCATACAGAACCTACTCGTAAACAAGCAATATACAATGTGATTGTCATAAAATGTTAAAACTTAATAAGTATTCAGAGACTTTCTTTTTTCTAGTAAAAGTAAAATAGCTAACTATTGTTGTATCACGGACTAGTAAGAAGTATAAACTTGAGTGTAAAAGATTGTTATAGATGTTTGTAGAATAAAAATACAATATAATATGTAACTAGAAGATAAATTATTAGTAAGCAGTAAGAGAATTGTCTTCTTATGTAGGTATATATAATGAGGTCGGAACATTGAAAAGGGCGCGAAATAAACCTCATCATTCGGCCGGATTTTTCCAAATCTGACTGCCAGACCCATCTACACAAAGGTTTTTTACCTGTCAATTTTTTTCAAGGTTAAATCCTTAAAACACTTATTGGACGATGTAAGCACATTGTTTTAATGCAAAATAAGATGATACACCTACTGAATTGATTGAATCTTTCATACAGAAATTTGACAACCATAAATATTTCCTATGTTGAATATCAGTATTGAAATATGTAGGTATTTGAACATCTTCACAAAAGAATCGGACATTTTTGAATTTGGAACTTTTTTTAAATTTTGGAACTGCAACATTCACCAAAATCATTACACACAAGAGCAATGATAACAGAAATATTGAGATTTACTAATTCATTAATCATATACTGACTATTAAGGTACATTAAGCCGTTATTTGTGTATATTTCCTACATAGCATCAAGTAAACAATTGGTAACAGAATCTCACTTGCAATAATTAACTAAGGCCCGATATTTTCAACGTTAGCATACGTGACTTCTAAATCTAAGTTGCAAAGATAAATATCACTTGAGATTCATATTAAATGCAGTCCCACAAACAGACACGCATAATTTCGCGCTCACACATGCCGAATGTGGACCTACAATATAAAAAACCCAATCTCAAATGAACATAAGCCCTGCAACTCTTGCCGACCTTCCCTGAAACAGGGGTGACATCGGCAAAGTGAACCATCTTTTACAGTATGGGTGGTCAGCCTCATACCAACCTAAAGCTGATAATAAAGAAACTACCCAGACGATTGACATAAGTGCGTCCTTTTCGTTGAACAGTATAAAATTGCTATGCTTACGTTGAAAAAACCAGGCCTAAGGGTGTGATGTTTGAACAATAGCTTAGGGACTTTATACTGAATGAAATGAAAAACTTCAAGAACCCTGCAGAAAGTTTGTTTTTGTGCTAAGTCAAATAAGCAATGTTGAAACAACACACCTTTTTAAACTCTTGTGTTTTGCTTGTCTCAATTACATTACTAGAGCTAGGTGAAGTAAGTTTGTGATACACTTAAATAAATATGAATGGTAAGAATAGTAAAGCACACAATTACTTACATAAGGCACCGACGTGAGGCTGAGTGCCTACATGTTATCTCTTAAATAGCTGTAAGTACAAGTATACTATTTATTACAACAAATGTCAATTAAAAAAAAACACCAAAAGCTAATGCACATTACAAAACACCACAACATGTTAAATGCTAGGGGCGTGCATCCCATACAGGCACATGCGCCTAATAGGTAGGCAATATTTGGTAAAAAACCATTTAGACTTTATATTCTGATTTAAAATTCCCAATTCAAGTTCAATTGGAGCCATCGTTAGCACTTCAGTCAATTTCAAATGAGTTATTTTGAAGGAAAGGGAAAAAATATTTATTCTGAAATGTATTTGCCTAAACCCTATGCACGCACCTGTTAAATGCACTCTAATCTAATCTAATCTAAGTTGCAAGGATATGTTACATTGAAGATTCACATTACATGCATTCTCACAACCAGACACGTACAAGTTCGCGCTTGCACATGCCTCATGTGAACCTACAACATAAAAATCAAATCTCAAATGGACATACACCCTGCAACTCTTGCCGTCCTTCCCTGAGACAGGGGTGACATTGGCAAAGTGAACCATTTTTACAGCATGGGTGGTCAGCCGCATACCAACCTATAAGTCAAGGAACACACACACACGACAAATTACATTTTATACATCATTAAATAATAATATTCAAATACAAAATATCCATTTACAAACAAAAACAAATTCCAATTTAATAAACCCTATTCGCCAACATTACAGATCAACCGCCATTTCTTTCTGTCCTTACATACTTCTTTCATTTCCTCCAGAGTCATAACCTTCTCAAATTTTTAGAAACTTTATGAAAAGGTATACATATTTTAGGAGTGTCATTTGTGGTGTAAAGAACTAAAGGCAGTAATCTACTTTTTTTTTAGATATAGGTATGGAAGCAAAGAGAATGGCATTTTGTGTGTTTTCATCATACATCCAATCTCCAGAAAAAATACCAGATTTTTGTCTTTGGTTTCATACAACTCATTTCAATGACGAATGAGTCCTGAAATTTTTGAGAAATGTGTGTTTGTAATCTAAATAAAAAAGATCTATACACCTGCATGTTTTATTTGATATTATTAAGATACATGGATTATAACCAATAATCTGGGAGACTTTGGTTGCTACAAAGGTAACATAGATGGAACATGAAGGAGATGGACTCTAGGCGAACTTTGATGCTGAAATTGTCTCATCGTTCAATTTTTTTATGAACTTTCCATACGATAGTAATAAAACAAAAATGCATGTCATTTGCTCAAGACAATTATGCAGCAAACTTCAGAAAAAATTAACATGCCGTTCACATAAATATTTTTCTTTTCACATGATTTAACTATCGTTCAAGCAGCTAGTCTTCGTGACAACTTCCATCATATATTCTTCTATACCTGCAATTGGTATTAACCCGCCAATGAATAACACATATTTATTCCTAAAATATATACTTGTCTATCTACAATACAATACAATTCCATTCCTCAGCACAGGCTTTGCACTGACAGATAGAATAATGTAGAATAATTCCAATTGTAGAGCAAAACGTCTTTCGCATTTTAAAAAGACAGTCCATCCAACAGAAATAATAAATGCATTTGTAAATAAATATATCAAAGTAGGTACCAACAAGTTCATCCTGATAAAATAACAAACAAAAATAGTTGAACATCTTTACCATGCATAGTACCTACATTGAAAATAGGAATAAAAAATACATCAAGCATAGAATATTGCTTGACAGTTAGGATGTTCTATTGAATAGAAACATTTCACAAATAGCTGTATTTTATTCCAATTCCCTTTTCGAAATTGGTAAAGAAAGAATCTTCTATAGTTGAAAGGCATATATTTAATGACAATAATATTAATTTTTAAAACTGAACAATTTCAAAACTTAATTTAAATAGGATATTTAACGAACCGTTTAGAGAGAACTTACATCATTCTCGACGTTTCGTCAGCGATGTAGCCGACGTCTTCAAGAGAACATCCTCTCTGTACGGCGACTGAGGACTGACGGCGACTGACGAAACGTCGAGAATGATGTAAGTTCTCTCTAAACGGTTCGTTAAATATCCGATTTAAATTAAGTTTTGAAATTGTTCAGTTTTAAAAATTAATATAATTGTCAAAATGTCAAACGACCGTAATTCTAACTTAAACCTAACTATATATTTAATGTTATTCCATAAAGACATGTAAGGACACAAAAAATAAAAATAAAATAATCATTATAATCTATTAGTGAACAAGAAAATAAATGTATACTTACATTAGGTAGCACAGCACTTGTAGAATGTCACTTCACATTATGTGAGATAAAAGATAAAGAAAGATCATTTGTTTACTGTAGTAAGCCATCCACTAACATACAAAAACACACATGCCAGTGAATAATTTATTCAGCACTGGCCTAAATAGCCAAGAATAAAATCAACATCATGTGATTTTTATCTTTTGTTCAACATATACCTGAAGAAAGCTAAAAATAAAAATGTTCTAATGGAAGCCAAAAAATACAATATAAGCTATTTTTTAATGGACGGCCATTTGACACTTTAATTTTTCTCAACAGACAAGCGTCACAGGTCTGCGTAACTAAGTTTCTTAGCAACTAATGACAACATATTAGTTAGCCTCTACCCTAGCAACCTGGCTGTGACGTGACTTTTTATCAATGTTATCTGCGTGGGTTATGTATACTGATTTTTTTTTAAATGTTCATAAAATTTAATGTAACAAACATAACCTAAAACAGCCAAAGACCAAAACTGATAAAGCACCAAATGTTAGTAACATTCATAATTGTATACTTATACTATGTTATCGTATAATTAGTTCAATAATTCTATAACTTAGTTAGCCGCCATTTTGAATTATTCTTACACTTGTACAATATTATCAAATGAGGTATATCAGTTGGAATATTATTTATATACTTAACACCAGAAACAGACATTGATTTAAGCACTCAAAACCACAAAAATGCAAACGCAAGGACAAATTTCATTTCGTTCTCAACTTCTTAAAATAATTGAGAAGTGGACAGGACAACTGAAGAAATATGGACAGGTTTTGTCCTGTCTCTGATGATCTGTGTTGAAGTCTAGTCATGACATTAAAACCACAATTATTAACACTTACATTTATGTTAACTGTCATCAGCTCATTGTCATAAATATAACACATATTATGAGTCATTTAGAATCAAGGCAGCTAAGGATTTTTTTTTTAATTAGATAAATATATGGGAACACAGGAAAATATTTCTACATATTCATCTCATTTTCAAAAAAATACTAGATTGAAAACTTAGGTTCTATTCGACTCAAATATTCCCAAATAATGCTAAGAGTAGGACTCTTAGTTCATTACATACATGATGCCTAAGCGTATGATCAGCGCTCGTATGTAAAACATCCAATAATAAGCTTGGAATTGTTCACGAGTTGCTATACGATCATTTATAAAAATAAGTAGTTTGGTTGAATCAATAACCGGTACAATTGTGATTATACAATGTTACAGGTTCCTTACTTAGCATTGTTATTCCCATTAACCTAAAGAAACCTTTGTATAAAGCTGGATCTCTTCATTTTCACGCGCTTAGCCTTCATACCGACACAAGCTAATCAACTTAAATTTTTTACTATGTAAGTAACAGATCAACACAACACAAAAAAATGCTCGGGAGCTCCTAGTCCAATAGACAACGCCAACAGATCCAGGCAATCAACTCTTCAGTGACAGATCAATACACTTTGATAAATTTCCCTTCAAAAGAAACATATTCCAAAAATTTTAGATTTTATGACAGCTAGATTAAAGAATCAGTCAGTATTTGGTCCACGGTTGTTCTCGATCAGGTTCTGTCTGTTTGATTATCTGGACTGAGGTCAGCTGCCCTGGTGTGGTATACTAGAGTGTGGTTTCGTCTATGACTGTGTGCTGTCGTTGTCGGAGATTGCTGTCCTGAGAGATGATCTGGTCTCCTTGTGTGCTGCATCCAGCTGACCCTAGAATCATAGTAAATCACAAATTCACTTTTTCTGTCAGGGATTTATTGTAGTAGAAAGAAGGTATTGTACAGGTAGAGGTAGTTGCAATTGATCATGGAGGTCCACTCTGGGTTACAATGCTAATGTTTTTTTTTTAAGGAATCCTGTGCGGGAGTCTCCCCAATTCTTGAAAGTCTTGGGGGTCTATGTCACCCTGGAAGGGTGCCGCAGAGGTGTTGCTTGTGTTGTTTCTTCTGTCGTGAGGCGTTGCAAGGAAGTGGCGATTGATGTTGGTTTTGAATAAAACCGGATTCAATTGGGAAGGGAACACTGATACTGGTAGATCACTCCATAAACGGGCAGCTTGGCAAAGGAATGAGTCATGAAAATGCCTAGTTCTCATAGTTTTGCGATCGACTGCAAAGGGATGAATGAGAGTCGTACTGCGAGTTTCCCTTTCTGAAATGCGAGGAGGAGGGATTAATGAATGGAGCTCATGATGATTTGTTATCCACAAAAAAAATCAAACACCTCACTTACAATACAGCTTGGTGAGTTTTTGCATATAACAAGGCAATTATTTATGGGATGGGAGAAACACTTCTAACTAACCTGGAGACACAATACTTACTTACTTCACTTTAGGAGACATTGTAACTGCTTTACACAGGTGTCTCCCACAATTTTTTAGGCCCTTCTGCAAGCAATTACCAGTGTTTTTTTTTTTATAAATATCATCTTATCATCAAACAGGAGATAGGTGCATGATTATTCATCTCTGTATGTTTGAAAATGACAAAATGATTTGTATGCTATACCAAGGATTAACAATCTTCCCACATGTAAGTCATCCAAGGTGATAACCAATAGGTTAAAGCAGAAGTAAAAGAATAGCTTCTTGCAATCACATCAAAGGTTTGTTTATAATGCTGGAAAATAAGGATGATGTATTTGCTGTACACTGTTTTTTTGTTAATCACACCACAAAACCCTCGACGACCTTGGTCACTGCTGCAGTATGCAACAATAGGGTAAATTCACTTTTTTTTATTTCATAAAATGCATTTGCATTTAAAAAAAATATATATGTGGCTTAGTTTTTAAATTATAGCTCTTTAAAATTCACGCATTTTTGATTTCCGGTAAATCAGGACATTTTTTATTTAGGCCAATGTGACGTCGATGGATCTACAGAGTGTACCGTTCGCCCCTGTAGTCTGTCGCATTCATCTATGTCATTTTGCCATCACAGCGTGGCTAGCCGGCTGCGCTGCGTTTTGGAGGGACTCAAATTCTCGGCATTTTATTTTTGAAAATTATCAATGATATCTTTATTTTTACTACTTAAAAAATATACCTACGGTTGTGATCCTTGAAATCTACTGTACCCAACCATAGTATTTTAAAATGTTTTCCCCACCACTGCAATTACCCTATTGCTCAAGCAAGTCCCAGTTTTTGAAGGATAGATGAACTTTATATAGCACAGACATTGTAGTTCATCTTGCTAATATGGCATGAGGAGATGTACGCACCTCTCGCCCGCCTCCTCTCCTCCTCCATGACTATCTCGCTGATCCTGTAGGACTCCCTCTTGATCTGGTCTCCAAGCTTGCGAGGAACATCAGGGATCACCCACTGCACACCCATCATCACCAAGCTCACTATGTTCTGGAAGCAGAAGCAGCAAACAACATGACCTTGAAATCATTACAAATTAATCAAATAGATACCATAATCAACGACGTTACCATGTTGACAGCACCGGTTCCCATAGATCACCGAAGTTCAGCTACATTGGGCGCGGATAGTACTTGGATGGGTTACCGCTCAGGTACACCGCGTGTCGTTGGCATCTTGGACCGGTCGGACTCGTAAATGGAAGGTTGTGGATTCGGATCTCGGCAGAGCACAAAAATATACCATTTATATTTCGAATGTGCTCTTCGCTGAGTTGAAAAATTCGTAAACTTTTACCAAAGACCGGTCACTGAAAGGTCCATACAACCTTACAAAAACTGGGTCTTGCTTGAGAATTGGCGCTTTCTACAGCAACGACCAAGCTCGCAGAGGGCTCTTGAGGTGTGATACACACAAAAACAGCGCTCACCAAAGAAATCATCCTAATATTATTATTATTATAATATTAATCGTAGTAAGGATATCCAGAGTCATAATAAAAGGAGAGCTTGTGTGAAGAAGATGAAATGATTATAGCTCTGGATGAAATGCAAGAAGTATTTAAGGACAGAAAGAAATGGCAGTTGATCTGTAATGTTGGCAGCTAGGACTAGGGTTTTTTAAATTTGAATTTTGTATTATGTTTTAGTTTTGATGTCCATTAAACATGGAATTTGTTGTGTTTGTTTCTTGACTTATAGGTTGGTAAGCGGCTGACCACCCATGCTGTAGAAAATGGTACACTTTGCCAATGTCACCCCTGTTTCAGGGAAGGTCGGCAAGAGTTGCAGGGTTATATGTGTCTGCTTGTGAAAATGCATATAATGTGAATCCTTAATGTTACATATATTTGCAACATAGATTAGATTAGTAAACAACGGTTTGGCAGACATTTTGCCTGGTTTTGGAGCATATGTATCTGTCTCCAGGCATTGTTACGCTGATGTTAATTAAGAGAACAGCAGAAGATTTACATAGCTGCATAAAATATGGACACAGTTCATCATTTTTCCTTACCTGTTGCATCACTTCTCAAGTTTTCAAACTTGTAGTTACTGGTATGTGACAATTTGCACATGCTATTTCAAATCACCTGAAGATATTTTTGAGGTGTGTAAATAAAGACCGCTTTTAAGGTAGCCAGAACCAATGAATGAGACCAGTAAAAACTTACCAATTGTTTCAGTAATTTTTCATACCTAAAACATTCTTCTTTTTCTTTTTTTAGTGTAACTTCTATCAAATATTGTGGATTATCGTCTAGAAGACTACTTAAAATATTTCAGATCACAATTTTCTATAGATGATTATATAATCCTGTACCCTTACTGCCTTATGCCGTTGACTCTCCTATTAATAGGTTCATCCGACTACGGAGACGATTTCTCAACTCCCGGACAAGACGGTACCCTGGAAACATTCTTAGGCACACGCAAAGACACTTGCTTCAAAAAAAAAACCTGGGAAATTATGATGCACCAGTCACAAGCCAGTCTTGCTAGATCATATTAACACATAAATTTGATAGTTAACAGTGAAAAGAACAGGCGTATTACTTGGAAGGCGACAATGAAGGCAAGTCTTGCAGCGAGGATGTGCCAGTAGATGAGAGGACGCTTATAGGGAAAATCATGGGTGGGGGGATTCCTGTACTCTGCATAGCGACACATCTGTGAACAGAATACCAAACAAAATAGACAACAGGAAATGATACATGGCTGCAAAAGATAGATAAATTATGATTGTGAGTCACCAGATTACGATAATATTAAGTATGCATGCTTTTGCAGCGGTGCAACGCAACACAACTAAGCTACACATATAGTGTAACTTCTTGCCGCGTTATCCCCAAAGGGGTCACATGTGGTGAGTTGAACCAATTTATTTTTACAGTTAAGGGTTGGCCTTACGCCAACCACTTCAGTTGAAGTGGGGGTTTCCCAGTTCCCGAGAGGGCTGGTACTCATTTTTTGTGAAGGCTGAGTAAGCCTTGCCGGTATTTTCTATTGGGGTGGCTGCAAGGAAATGAAACCGACTGCTATCTGTGGTTAGAGAGATTGCCGACAGCAGTCACTTCAAGAGACATCCCAAGACAGATCTGTTCACCAAATCTTTTGGGGGGCACTTGAAGCGACAATGTTAAAAAACGGCTTCAAGAGGAAAAAAAGTCTATAATCTATAATCTAAGTTGCAAAGATATATTAACATTCAAAACTCATATAAAGTACATGCCCAAAAACAGACACGTGTAAGTTTGCGCTTACAAATGCTCAATGTGATTCATCATAATCATTGTGGAAATGGAAAACCTTAAAAATCATGGTGGTGGTGATGATGATAAAGCCATGGGGCCATTTAATGGTCCAGGACCATCTCAAGGGCGCCATGGCTTCTGGAAAAAAGCAGGGTCCTCAGTCACTTTCTGAAGGTGGTGGTAAGCTGGTTCGCGCAAACACCGACACGCAAATTGTTCCAGGCAACCGGCCCGGCCACTGCAAAGCTCCTGTCAAAGCTCCATGGTAGAAATAATTCTTGAAATATAGGATAATAAATGGAATTGCAGCGCTCATGACACTACTTGTGACTTCTGATGGGGCCATCTTGAAGATACAAGACTAGCAGAAAGGATGATACCTACAAACCTTGGTAACACGAGATAACCTTGAAGACCACCAATAAGATCTAAAGCTTACCATGACACAAACAACCTTTCACCATGCAATTTTATTGACAAATAATTTTATTTAATTTGGCACATAGAAGGCAGGCCTTATCTACCTTTCACTTTCTGACAGATGGCATACAGGCTATATTGAGCCTAGACCTGCTGCAGTTCCAACAGGATGATTTGTAGTTTGGCACCTGCAGCAGCTGATTCTTTATTTCGCCTGGTATCCCCACCTTTATTCACCATGTGAGTATTTACCGTGATGTTTCCATACGTGCTGGCCTTGGGAGGGAACTGGAAGTCCTGTGTGTTGAAGTAGGCCAGGGAGTGCTGCAGGAAACCTTCGTCTGTGTGCGAGACACTCACACTCATCATGTACACCAGGCGGGGGATGAAGTTGGAGGCAAAGGCTATCATGAACGCCTGCAAATCACAATGCAACATATTGGTAGGTAAAATAACCCTCAATAAAAATCTAAATCTAAAGATTCCAAAAAGCATTCCCACAAGCAGACGCATATAAGTTCGCGCTAACACATCGCACGTTTAATAATAAAGAGCAATAACTCAAAAAACATGAATGTTGGGAAATCACGTTTGAAGTTCAGACATCCAGTACAACTTGTATGGGATGAAAAAGGCGGCCGATGTTTTATCTCGGTCATATTCGTCCAAATTGAACGGCTGTCGCATTCTACCTATACTTCTCGCATTGTTCTTGCGTTTTATTACAAAATCTCGATTTTCCTAATTTTCGAGTTATTTCTCTTTATTATTAAACGTGCGACATGTCGCATGTGGACCTACAATATAAAAACCCAGTCTCAAATGAACATAAGCCCTGCAACTCTCGCCGACCTTTTTATAAAGAGACTGTGGAGGGATGGTAGTAGTATGGAACCAGCCGAGACTCTCCCACCTGGCAACCAGCTACCATACAATACCTGGAGAGCCCTCAACAGACTCAGGACTGGGGTGACAAGGTGCAGGACAAACCTTCAGAGATGGGGCCTGCTGGACCGTGGATAGGACACCCTGTGCGACTGCGGGGATATCCAGGACTCGGCACATATGTCAGTGTGCCCCTTAATTGGTGAAAAATGCACACTAACGGACCTGCTTTAAGGAAACAACAATTCAGTGGCTGTCACTAGTCACTGGAGATACTGAGCATAGGTGGTTCTGGACACGTAAAGTAAGTAATTATTAAGACAGGGTATGTAAGATATCTTACATTGGTGAAGACAGATATTCGTCCCAGCACATGCATGATGCTGAACCAGACTCCAATGTTCCTCACACGACACGGCACAGGGCGCCTGTAGTACTTCAGAAACTTCTTGGCGTCCAAGCGCATCTCAAACACATTGTTCAGCAATGCAAAGAACGGTGCTAATGGAAAGGCCGACACAAATATGGTCACAAAACCATACTGGATAACTGAAACATAAGATATGTACAACATTATATCAATAATAAAAATAGAAAAATGTTGCAGAAACTGCCTCTAATAAATGAAGCCATACTTACATCCATAAAACAATAAAAATAACTAGTCTTCATAATTGCAGAGCAAGTTTAATTCTTGAAGACATTTGATAAGGTTCCAAAGAAATAATGGAAATTTGACTTTTCAAAAAATATTAAACTCAGAAAAGATGTTCCAACTTAGATTTTTTCTCAGAAGGCAAATGTCCCAGGTCTTAGTAATAGGGTCCTTACCAACTAATGGCATGGACGTCACCTCGTTTTGTGTATTATTTTTGTAGACCCCATTGCTTAGGTACTAACCATTCCTGAGATATGTACCTTTGTATGAATTAATAAACTGAACATGAATGTCAAAAAAATCTCTAAATGACAAATATTGTGGTCAAATTCATAGGTAAAAATCATCAACAAAAAACAAGTGATTCCCATATTCCTTGTACTGGTCAAATATAAAATGGCACAGATAGCTCTTGGGTAGATTTAGATTATGTCTTACTCATTTCAAGGTATTCTTCAAACAGCCCACGTGGTCCATAGTCAATGAGTTTATAGTCCTCGGTCCACTGGTTGCATATGGGGACTCCATCTTCCCCGTCAGGTGCATGAAGACCTGTCTTCATCTGTAATATGTTACAAATAATTAATCAATAGTCTTATCTTAACAAAGAATCAAATCCTTCACATTCATGATCAACAGTCAACAACCTTCCCTGAAACAAGGGCGCTTTTTACAGCGACGATCAAGCTTGCAGAGGGCTCTTGAAGTGTGATACACACAAAAACAGCGCTCACCAAATAAATCATCCTAATATTATTGTAATTATTATGTAACTAAACTTGAAAACACTGGGCCTTAGCAGTCTGAGAGTGGGTGTTGCGATTAGTAGGTACTCGTAGGTATTAGTAGGTACAGAGGGCTCTTGAGGTGTGATACACATAAAAACAGCGCTCACTAAATAAATCATCCAAGTATTATTATTACTCACCACAAATGTGTTGAACCACTTGGTGCACAGGGGGATGAGGATCTCCAAGACCGAGGTGAGAGCCTGCTTACCCACCATGATGATGGCCAGCTGGATAAACAGCTCCAGGAAGCATCCTCCAGGACTGCACTGTAACACACAGCATGTATCCATATTAAACATCCTCTACAGAATGAATAAATAAATCCAATTAACGCATTTTATTGACGTTAAACAGCCACATGAAAGAAAGTCTGTCTCTGACAGCAAGAAACAGCTCCTCCACTGTTCTGATTCAGGACCATTCTCTGGAAACCAAGAAAGCTGTTTCCTTAATTTGTGCCAAAGTATATTTTCATGCTTTTGGCAAATTGTCAGAAACTTGTATGTAGTTGCTTGGTATCTATAATCTAAGTTGCAAAGATATATTACATTTCAAATTCATATGAAATTAAAGCATTACATATCAACCGCCATTTTTTTCAGTCCTTACATGCTTCTTACATTTGTCGGTGTTGTGGCCGAGTGGGCCAAGCGGCTGATCTTTCTAGCGTATTTGGAATGGAATAACGTTGGTTCGATCCCCGCTTGGGTCACTTGACTTTAACTTTAACCCTGGTTCAACAGATGTTATTGGGTAATTATTAATTAATAATTCATTAATATAAACAATAATGAATTATTAATTGATGATATTAATACCTGTTTCTGGCCAGGCAGAATAGGTTGGTGAATTGCATCCCTCTTCACAAATCTATTTTTTATTTAAAAAAAAAAAATCATCCAGAGCCAGATCATACAGAAAAGTATAAAAAATTGCACATTGTATCCACGAAAACAAAAGTGGATCGCAATCATAAATTTGATGAATTGGCAAAATACAGAACACATACTAGACTTTGCAGCTTTTGTATAAATAATAGAGCAACCTAAATTACAGCCCAGTGCAGTATGATACTCACTTCCTCTTGTCTGAATCCAAATATCCGATTGTACTTGGACGGGTATCCCACAAACTTTCCTTTAAGGAATGCAATGTAGAATATAGACGAGTAGTAGTTGACAAATTGGAAGAGGTAGATTTTGAGGGTGAGGCTGTCGTCAAACTCTGTCTGTGTCCTGAGCAGCTCCATCTCAGTCAGTCTCACAGCCAGGTGGTCGTACAGCAAGTTGAGAGCGGTGATGAGCAGCAAGTTAATCATGGCAGCGCTGCACGGCATCAGCAAGCTCTTGTACAACACTTCGTCTGATGACACAAAGTACTGGGAGGTGAGCTGAGACATGCGGTATAGCACCACACCAAACACGGCAATGCATGCCACTATGATCTGTAACAGAAATAACAACAAGTCAGGAATCAAGCTGTTGAACAAGGTCATTAAATATTAATAATAATTTATTCATAAAAGCGCTTTACAGAAGATTTACATAGGGTGCAGCTTTTTAACGTACCTAATTAAGAAAATAATACATGTGCCTGAACTAGGAAAAACCTGTGTTTCAGATCAAAAATTGAGGGTTAAAGACTGAAGGTTTTCAGACAAATTTTGCTGATATAGGCAGGTCAAAACTTCCTTATTTTGTAAAGCTGTGGGCACACCGATCATTGTAATCCTGGGCTTTCGTTTATGAGGTTCATCTATTTGGACATCAGCCTTTTATGGTTTGTGTATTAAAACTGTAAAAATTCATATTGATTGATTTATGTTTTTTTTAAAAAAAATTTTTTGATTAAAACATTGTTTTATTTTCACACACTGATTGATTTTATGTGAATTATAACTGTATATGATTGTAATATGTGATTGTAATCCTACCTGAAGATGACCATATAGGTCGAAAACGTTTGTAAATTTAATCCAAATAAAATCAATATTGTGTGTGAAAATAAAATAGTGTTTTAACCAAAAATTAGTTGATTGTACCAATTGTGTTAACATACTGGACTTGATAAGTTCACAGAACGCCAGGCACACAGATTCACAAAAGAATGATTATAGGAGGAAGTAGAAAAGCAGGAAGGTCCAGATGGAGGGATGCAAACTGGAGAATGGCATCAGAGGGCAAGCAAAATCGCAGGCAGAAGCTAAAGGAGGTAAAGACTTGCATTGGGCTGTAGTGCCATTGATGAAGAGCATAAACCATATTTTTATGATTTTCACATCATATTACAAGATCAATTGAAGGTTATTACCAAACATGCTACAACGGAGAAACTCAGAAGTGTACATGGCAGTCTGACACTCCAGAAGGGCACTGCGGGCTCTTCTACTCGGGTCACTTCATTCCGTTTAGTTTTCTTTGAGTTTTGTAGTCGTGCCAGGTACTGAGGTCGCGGATGTTCCGCCTGAAGGTCAAATCCTGTCAGACCCCAACGGTGGGTCACATCTGCAGAGTAACGCTTCCATAGCTCCAAATAAAGTGTCCCTAGACACAGACATAAGACAAATATCATGTTTATCAAAAGAAAAATTGTTTAATTATATCTGTAAATGTGTATCAAAATAAAAGCACTGAATGAATAATAGTTAATCACAAATAATGATAACAATTAAGAACAACAGATCACCAATTATTGTTTCAAAAGCCTGCAGATGAATATTGGTATACATATCAAAACCAGGCAGTACAAGCACTTTTTCGTTTTCTTACAAGTTTTCCTGATCCAGCGAAGCTGATCTTGTAATTTTGATGAAACATATTATAGCAACTATTTTCATAAGAATAATAGTGTTTTAATATGTAGACATAGATAATAATCGTTCATGGATCATCATTTTCTACAAATCTGAGAGAAAATGGATAGAAAGAATCAAGAGTTACTCACCCCACAGAGACATGAAGACAGCAAAGAATATGGTGAAGTTGTTGTCAAAGAGATAAGTGACCTTGGCCTGGATGCAGGTGTCCTGCAGCTTCCAGAAATCACAGTGGGTGTCACACTGAGGACACATGGTGATGTTTAAGCCATCATCGCATATGTCATTGCTGGAAAATCAAGACAATGTAGAAGCAATTCAATGTATAATACAGATATGGATAAGAATAACCAAAGGATGTTGACACCAAGGAAAAGGATAACATCTAAACAAAAATCAATAAACTATTTTTAAATCCGCATGTATTTAGGACCTTAACTCTTATAATCTCTTCAACTTCTTCGTATATTTACACTTTTTACAGATAAAATTGCTGACGGCATTATCCATAACTACAGGTTCTCATATTTCATTAAAGCTGAATAAATGTGGGAAGTAAAACCTAAGCATGCAGAATATATGTAATAAAACGCAAAAAACCCTTCTGATACTAGTCAATTGTAAACCCAAATTTCCGGTTCAGTAAGTGCATGCTTAATCTAATCTAAATCTAAATCTAAGCTGCAAAGATATGTATCATTTGAAATTCATATTAAATGCATTCCCACAAGCAGACATGCATAATTTCGCGCTTACACATGCCGCATGTGGACCTACAATCATTGGGCTATTACCTCAACAACTGTGTAATTTAATTGACATGGTATTTGAAACATTTTTTTACATTCATGCAGCATCATTTTGTTCTCATTTGACATCATGATTGTAAAACAATGTTACAAGCTTGCAATGGACACAATATGATTCAATAAACACATGTATAAAATGTAACAATTACTGAACAGTAATTTCTAAATGATACTAACGATGAATGACAGAAAACAGATAGTTCCCTCCGTTGTCTAATCAGACTGCCTTGAAGTTAGAAGCACATTGTGAAGACGGCAGCACTTTACTCTAACCACAGCACCTAATGTATTCCTTTGGAAAACACCATCTATAATAAAGTCTCACTTGATATATGAATAATTTACAACAGAAATTCATGAAGTTTACCTAAGTCTGTTGTTGGAGAGAGTTGCCAGACCATAGACGAAGCACACAATACCAACAACTGATGCGGGGATCAGCATGAAGGTGTAGAAACCAAGCCAGGTGAAGTAGAGAGCGTGCTTGACTCCGAAGTAGTCCTTGATGGCGTGCAGAGGCTGGTGAGCCAGCCAATGCCTCACCTGGGCCCAGTCCTCCAACAAACGTCTGCGCTCACAGCCATCTTCAGTGTGGTGTCCCTTCATAAGCAAAAAATATTGGACATTGACGTATGGAATAGTAAAATACACAAACTAAGTTACTTGCTCGGTCTTTCTACACTTAGCAATCTGAAGCATCTGGTCTGAATTTAAGCTGACAGTTTGTAACTGTAATTATAACTCTGTCGCCATTCCGCTAGGGGTGGCCAGAGCCTCTGCCGAGTTGCCTTCATTTTTTGCTATCCTGACATACCTCTTTCAATTCATTCATATCCATCACCTTTTTCATGCATTTTCTTCTTTTACGCTCACTTTGTATATCCCATTCTTTCACAATCTCCTCAATCTGATCACTCCATACTTTTCTCGGTCATCCCTTCCCTCTTTTTTCTTTCACACTTTCTTTGTATATATACTTTGTCAGTCTATCATCATTCATTCTTTCCACATCCCCAAAGCATCTCATCACATTCTTTTGTACCTTAACTTTCACATCCTCTTTCAAATTACATTATTTTTTACCCATTCATTCCTAACTCTTATCTTTCAGAGTTTTTCCTGTCATGCTTCTCAAATGCTTCATTTCCACCGTACATAATTTACTCATTTCATCTTCAGCCAGTGAACAGATTCAAAAGATCAGATCATTAATAAACATTGATGTATCTTTGTATTTTCAACCATGGGTAGACAGGAATGGCTCACATCATGAAGTGGGTATGCAGCCTTGTAAGCTCCCAGAGCCAGAAGTCTGTCGATACCCTGGTCCAGAGCCGCGCCCTGGTCTGATGTGAAGCGCTTCCTCTCCAGGATAAATGCCACCACACTGATCCTCACAGATGGAGGGAAGAAGTCCTCGTGGTTACTGTCAAACCTGAACATACACGATTCACAAAAAACAATTATATTCAATTAGTACAAGGTTTACAAATCATCGAGCTAAGGGTAATGGGATAAAGTAATCTTATACATTGCTTTTTGTCCTAGCCAGATCCCCATTCTTTTGGGTTCAATTTCCTCTTAAGATTCCTCTAGGCTCCAAGGTCTTGCATTTAGTTGCTGCTAACTTAAGGCCCCTCCAGACCATAGAACGGACGGACAGGCATTTGCAAGAGGTTGATTCAATTAATGATAGAGATACATACAACTTAATGTCCATTTGTTATGCTTGATAAATTTAACACGAACACTGAACAATTAAAAATAATACTGATTACAATAAAATAAACTCACAAATAATCTTTGTCATTGCTGAACTCTGCACAAAGTTTATATTCTGTGTTAGTGTCCTCATTTTCATACTCCTGAAAACATATTTAACAGGTTACTTCATATTTTTTTTTTTTTTTTTTTATTTCTTTTTTTTTCTTTCAGAAAATGCTTTTTCTCCATTATTTCCATTATTTCTTCATTTTGATAAAAATAATGCATCTGTCTTTTTCTTCAAAAAGGAAATAAATGCATGGAGTCACAGAAAGGAAACTTTCTATTTCCATACATTTATCTCATTCTTTAAAAAAACCTAGAATGCTGCCTTCGTTTTTACATAACTCAATTATTATTATAATTGTAATCATAAAATGCACATTATGCATTTATTAAAAATAATCTCTTATTTATTAGAAAATAATATTAATTCTAAAAGTACTGGATCATAACACACATGACTCTCAATCTTAATGTGATGAACTCGGCGGCATGACTGATTTTCGGAACATCAAAGTACTCCCATATCACGCCGATTATGCCGAAGCTGCACTGGCTTAGGTTCTCAAAAAGAGTGCGGTACAGACTGTGTGTCATGGTAAAAGACATCCTAAATGGACATGCACCAGAAAACCTTTGAGAACTATGTTAGATGCAGCAAGCTACAAGCACCAGGACTCTAAGGTCAGCTGATGTTGGCTCTGCAAGGCTGAGCTTGCCCTTCAGGGCAACCTCAAGCAATTTCGGTGATCGGGCATTCTCGGTTTCGGGGCCAATGGCTTGGAACGAGTTGCCGGTTGAGGAAGCTGAAGACGCACCTGTTTGAAAGGTCATACCCAGTAATACAAGGGCCCTTGTGATTAAATTTGAATGAAAACGGAGCTTTGAATAAATAAACCAAATACATATGACTCACATCTTTTATAGGCATTTTGATTTTCATGATCTCCGCATATCTGCACAGCACTTCGTGCGGAGCATTGATCTTGACAAAGTGCACTTTGTGATTCTCGTCTTTTTCCAGCAGGAGACCTTCGTCTCTGAGATTCTGTTCAAATATCCGTCTTCGGATGTCATTGCTTCCGGGAATGTAAGCCAACACAAAGTCCACAGGGGTCTTGTGGTCGTTGAATTTCCTAAATGTCTGCAATCAAAAAAATAAGACCACATTATTAAAGCATAGAATTACTATATTCATCATTACCTTTAAAACCAGGAATTCTCAAAAAGGACAAAAGTTTTCATTAGAGTGACAGAAGTGGGAGGATGAAATAAAATGTCACATAGTTGTCAAAGCAGTGTTTGATAAGATGAAGGCTTAGCTCTTTAATGAGAAAACCAACTTGAAGGCTGGCTAATTGTTTGTCCTGTGTAATGCCAAAATTTGTTCTCTGAAGAAAATCAATGTAATAAATCATCTCTCTGCCTTTGAAACAACCAAACGCATGGCATGCCTCTATCAGAATCTCGATCTGATCGAGATGGTCACTCACACAATGGATTTTCATTGAGCTAGTTACCATAATACTTAATCACCTGTGTCATGTGAATGGAGAAATTTCATATCATTCTTAAACAGAAAAAAATCATAGCAGAGGTGTTGGCAAGGAAGAGATGTATTAGCTGAAAATAAAACGAGACGTTAACAAGTCAGAATTGAAAACCAATTGGAAATTAATGAGAAATGGAATGGATGTTTCATTTCCCCGTGGGTAAAAGCCGCAGGTCTGTGAATCTAGGGTCCTAAGAGACCAATAACAGTATATTATTTAGCCAGGTCTCTAGCTAGCTTAGAATTTGTTTTGACTCCATTAGGAAGACTTGAGATACAAGAAGATGAGTGTTAAAATGAGGGTTTTGGCATATCAACAAAATAATTAAATGTTAATTCATTGAGAAACTTACTTATCACTTATCATTCTGGCATTCAAATTGTTGATAAACATGTGAAAGGTTAGGATTCATATTTTTTTCAATTTTGGATCAACTCACTTGTTTCATTGTAGCTTAGGATGCATACAGGTACAGTAATACTTAATTATTATTCAAATGGATGCATCACCAACCACAATACATTTTTAATAAAATACACAAATACTATTAAGTACATAGATACATCCAAAATGAATATTTACAACTGTGAGTGACTTCTGTCATAGCACTAATAACTATCACCTACACCAAAGCATAAAAAAACTATTAGCACATCCTCATACTCAACGCACAGACACTAACACTTGTATACAAACATTAGTCGATCATATAATGCACAAGTTTTTTATTGGATAATTCAATAAGGATGCTTTACAGGCAAAATATAAGATAAATTGTATGCTGTGAAGAGACTGCGAGAGAGAAAGAGAGAGACGGTCCACACAGTTCTATTTCTGTTGGGAGATTATTTATACTTCCTGCTACTCTCTCTCTAACTGGCCAGTACAGGGGAAACAGGAACAGCTGAATGCATCAGTAATCAACATGACTAATGTAAATATACTGTAAATGTAGTGTAAATATAGTGTAAATATAGTGTAATTGTAGTGTAAATGTAGAATAAATAATATAGAACCAAAGGTGAGAATCTAGATTTATTTAAATGAGATAATATATGCAAATACAGAAGATGTCATTTTCTGTGTTTCCATATCTTTATATGATTTAAAAAAAATCCTGGTTGCTACCATTGGTTCTAAGGGATTAAAATAATGCAAGGGGCAAATCATTCTTAACGGAAGACGTTTATCTGTATTGTGTTTATTATAACAATATAATAATAAGTTAAATTATGTACCTACACAATTTGTTAGCATTGTTTTCCAGAAGATAAAAGAGTAAAGGACAGAAGAAAATGTCACAGCCAGAGAATAATAATAAAATTGTACATGGATTGATGCAGAAGAAATATTGTTCACATCGAAAAAACTATGTAGGAAAGATTTGTGGCCGAAGATAGCATTGGTTTGAGTCTACAAGAATACAACTGTATTTTTCCATAGCTTTGATGACCTAAAATAAGATATAAAACTTACCCATGCACATTTTTACAATAAAATACAGTAACAATTTTAAGTAATATACATGCCCTTTGTAATAACATGAAATCATTTATGTCGATGGCTCAGTCTCACAAAAACTGCTTAGCTTGGTTTAGAATTCTATAGAGATAGTCAAGAGATGCTACATGAGTTGCAATGAGCCCTTGAAATGTGTTTCACACAGAACAACGCTCCCAAAAAAATTTTTTTTTAAGTAGTATTTCAGAGAGCCCTATAGTCAGCTGTAGACACAAAAATTATGACCACACAAATGTATAAAAAAGTCAACAAGAGATAAATAGAAGTCTGGGACACATTTTTGTGACGATACCTTGAGAATGGGCTTCTCTTTCCAACTCACATCATTATTTCCTTTATTACATTCATATAAAAACACTTTTTATAGCACTGAATGCATAAAAATACTCTAATTAATATGTTAAAGTGAGTATCAAAGAGTAGTGAACTATTAAGGACTTAAATTGTAAACATAAATTGATTGATTACAAAATGAATAGGTAAAGAAAAATATTAACAAACCGTGAAGTCACAATAACTCATATTCAGCTGTTTAATTAAAGTAAAGATACAAACATTAAAAACTAGTTATTAGAACAATAACAGTAATGTAATTAAATATAATAAAAAGCCTATAAGTGCAGACAATTTTTTTAACAAACACTCAATAGAAATAACAGCTTTGGATCATTATCTACAAAACTTTGAACTAAAGTCTTAAGTAGTAGGTACATAAAATGCTTATCATAAGATATTCAGGCTATAAAGATAAATTCTGTTAAAAGATGCAAGTACACAAAAAATACAAGAAGGTATTATATAGGAAAGAAGCAATACTTGTTTGTCTCCGGGCTGCAATATACAAAAAAAAACATATGGGATAATTAATGAGATATGTACTTACTTCCTAATTATCAAGCCAACATACCTCAATTAAATATGTCATGCTATTTTGAAATGTGACTGGAATCATTTTTGTAGAACTCTTAGTGCGGATTGTTTCAACCATGGTAAAGTTACTTTTCAATTTGAACAATAAGAGTTACGAAAGTGTGGATAGTATTTTTGTTCAGTTTAAAGTCAATGTTTTTTTAAAACAATAAAATACAAATAATGTGTAATATAAATTGTAACCTTTTCTAATATTAAAAGTTACAAATAGTTTGGTGTCAACGTCTCAAAACCTGTGATATCCTGTGGATATTGAAATTATCCTTTAGTTAAAGGATGTTTTATTTCACCAAAATAAACAATTCAGTCAAAAGTTTTAGGCTTACACGGCCGGCTGATGATGCTGGAGTGATGTTTTCCGGGATCTGTTGCCGTGGTCTGTGGGAGCTGGAGCTTCCGGATGTTTCGCCCATTTCTACGATGGGCTTCTTCAGCGTGAAGTATGATGATGATGATGATCTTGATCACAGTTCTCATCAAGATCATCATCATCATCATACTTCACGCATGATCTTGATGAGAACTGTGATCAAGATCATCATCATCATCATACTTCACGCTGAAAAAGCCCATCGTAGAAATGGGCGAAACATCCGGAAGCTCCAGCTCCCAAAGACCACGGCAACAGATCCCGGAAAACATCACTCCAGCATCAATTCAGTCAAAATAATGTTCCAAATTTCTCTTGGTAGGGTGACATTACAGGTCAAGGTGTCTAGCATCCTTAGCAGCCAATAACAAAGTATTAGTTAGATATTTCCGTAGCAACTCGGCAGGGTGATGTTAGAATTGTTTTCTTCATTTAATTCGTGCCAACTTCATTGGAAGAATAAAACAAAAATAGATTTAATACAGTATGTGAATTGAACATGAAGTGATGATACAAGCTATCAATTATACAATATTGATTTAAGTATTCGATGAGTCAACTCGATTCAAAAACATTACTATGTGTGCATTCCAAACATAATATGATCAGTTGCACTCATATACTTAAAAGAATAGCATAGAATTCAATGTAAACAGAGGCGGTAGTACTTGTTAACCATTTCAATACATAATTTTCTCACCTTATAAAATATCCCTTCAGTAATATTATGAACTTTCCTTCAATTTCATTTTTTTTTACATTTTTTGGTTACTTACCTTTCTTAGCATACACAACCTCAATTACTACAATGGCAGATTGATTTAAATTTTTAATACATGCATAGATGTCAACTGCAATGAGTTCAAGTCTGCTCATGACATATATTTGTGCTACACAGTGGCAGGGCATCTTTAGGGGATGGAGGGGATAATCCCCGTGGTGAAATATCATAAAAAGTATCTAATATCGGTTTATTTGAATCAGAGATATCAACCAAAATATTGTCCTTCGATAAAACACACAGCGCACGAACTACAATTATTAAAGGTTTGAATCTTCACTAAGTGCGGTAGGGGGACGAGAGAGGTAAAGAGAGGGAATCCCATACTATTGTGCGGATGCTGTATTCGGAAAGTCTTGGCACATGGAGACATTTGGTCGTGAGCCCTCGGGTCCTCTTCTACGTTTGAATAGTAAGATCTTAGAATTATTAGGAGTCAGTCAAGATTTTTACGATCCGCGTATGCACTCTCCAATTTCGTCACATCGCCATGAGAGCACAATTGAGTTTGTCCCCTTAGTACAAACCAGGAATAATAATGTTATTATTGGATAAGACTTCTTGCGGGGATTCCCGCGTAAGCATAAAAATTGACAGTTCTGACGTGTCTTTATCCATGCTGAGTCACAGTAATCAATAGATCTCTGTGAAATCAGGAATTTGTGAGAAAATATTTTATTTTCTACACTACTCTAGGAGCAAAACACATTAAATATGTGTTATTTTAACTTAGTATGCATGCATAAAGTTTTGTCTACGTGGACTTCTGTTTTGACTTAGTAAATATTTTGTGATTTGATATTTAATAAAATATTTTATAGTGTTTTTCATTCAATGAGTTTTTGGACATTAAATGCAGTGCTTTAACATCTGTAGAATTTCAGAGGCGAAGACCTCATCAGCCTTGTGCTAGTGAATAGTGATGTTTAATTGTTGTTACTGTGTCATGAGGTATACTATATATGTACCTCGACGGACTGCGTCCTCACAGGACTTGTGGAATGCATGGTCAGGTGAGCGTCAGATTATCTTTCAAGGGCATCCTCTCTCCCTGATTTGGGTTAGAGCCGCTACTGGTGCTACCTGTACACAACGGTTATGAAATGAAACCACAATTCTAACAATGGTGGACATCACAGGTACAGCTGTTCCTTGATAATGGCGGCCGCTTCAATGACTTGGAATGCTACTCCCGCCTCACTAATGGAAGTGGATTTGGAGAGACTTTTTAAACGAGGTCTCAAGACTCACCTCTTTGTCCAATCATTTTTGTACAAGCACCTTTGCAATGACACACTGTCAGAAAAGGCGCAATATAATTTTTGTATTAATAATAATCTGACATACTCAGTAGTCCGAAGGGCATTATTTAAATCTTAGGCCAACATTGTACCTGTACTTGTTTTTATATTGTCCCAAGTAAGTTACTGATACAGTATAGTACTTACTTACTGTTGAAAAAATGATGGCCATAGCTAATCTTAATCCAATCCATAACATAGAAGCAACACAACTTCGCTGCACGTACAGTTTAACTTCTTGCTGCAGTCTCACCGAAGAAGTTGCATGTGGTGGGTAAACCTATTTATTTTTACTTGTTTTGTTGGTATAATAGGGCGACCCAGTTGCCCCTTTAAGTATATCTTTTTCATATGGATTTGAATGGTGGATAGAGGGCTACAACCATGACTGTGTTAGTACATGTTAATGTCAGTTTAATGAGAGATGTGTGAGTGACCTTGTTCCTCCACTCGTTGTACTGCACGATGTGCTTCTGCTGCGGCAGCCCCTCGGCTGAGTGGTACATGGTGAGCCGGGAGGCGGCCACTCCTCCTTGCTCCGTCTTCAGGGACCACAGGGAGCGCGCGTCGCAGAACTGCTCGTCTTCATCACTCATACTGGACCTGAGACACAACACAATTGTTGTCAATGACAATACCATGTTGAAAGCACCAGTTCACATCAGATCACCGAAGTTAACCAACATTGGGTGCTGATGCTACTTGGATGAGTGACACTCGTGCCAACGACACGCTCAGGTACACCGCGTGTCGTTGGCAACTTGGACCGGTCCGTAGTCCAGTGGTAACACTTCGGACTCGTAAATGGAAGGTTGTGGATTCGGATCCCGGCGGGGCACAGCCAAGGCATGTGACACTCGGCACAGCCAAGGCAAGTGACACTCGATGCCAACGACACGCTCAGGTACACCGCGTGTCGTTGGCAACTTGGACCGGTCCGTAGTCCAGTGGTAACACTTCGGACTCGTAAATGGTAGGTTGTGGATTCGGATCCCGGCGGGGCACAGCCAAGGCATAATATTTTTTATTTTGTTTTATAATTAACACCGGGAGTCATTTCTGACACTCTTGATTGGTTTAACACAAGCAATCAATCGACTGTGCTATCGACAGGAATAACTATACGAAATGACACTTGATCCTATTTTGCTAAAATAATAAAAATAGATGTCTTATTCAACAAATGCATTTACTTACTAACTTTTAACATTGACCTTTAACAAACTATACAACTGACCTGAATTGAAGTAGACAAGATCCAGGAGATCCAGTACTACAATAACGAAGTGCAGTGTTCTAGCTGCCACAGTCCCCTTGTTGTGCGACTCAGGACGCAGAACTAGCAACACGAGGGGCGCGGCCGGTCAAGGTGATCACGATAATAACAAACATGCAAGCTACAACAATATCCACAAATAACATTTAAAAAAACGAAATAATTATTTACAACACTTGTTTTGTTTAATAAGATAAATAGCACACACGCTTTACACAAGTTTTAAGTGATTCACACAAGTCTGCTTAAAAAAACACGATCCAACAAAATGTCAAAACATTGTCCGGCGTGTACGAAGCACCTGTCAAAGTGCTGTCAAACTCAAACGTCATGTCGTGGCTAGATTTCGTAAAAAGTCAGACGAAGGGTTATCGTTGTCTCTGTTTTTGACGGCAAGATGGGCAAGTGTGACAGAGACATTATTATTTTCTACAAATTGATAAATATTGTCTGAGGCTCAGTTTAGACACACGAAATTTTTTTGAAAAAGTTTCGATAGTGACGTCAAGCAAGATGGCCGCTCCGCAGTGACAGTTGCTGGCAATTTTGATATTATGATGATTTTTAAAAAATGCCGCATGACCCGCTTATTTCGTAATGTTGGTCAGACTGAGTTGTCAGACATTTCCACTTCGGAGTTAAAATGTCTGAAAAGTCAAAGACAATAATGCTATGGACTCGACATGGACTCGACAATTTTGGTAGGTATTTAAAATATTTTTGTTAATTTAAAACTCGAAAACCTTTATTTTCTGTGAAAACTAAAAACAATTTGGAAAATATAAAATAATTGTTAACCCCTTGACAAGAAAAAGGAAGTAGATAATAATTAAATTGAGTTTGTTCTTACTTTTGAATTAAAAACAATTTTATTTCACGACGGTGTTTTTTTCATTCCGTGAAACTTTTCACGGAAGAAACATGTTAATCAACTATTTTTATAAGTCGTTAATAATTTCAGTCGTAAGGGAAGTTTTAAATTTAATGTTGGTCTCGGCAAATAAGCGCCAAAAACAATGACACAATATAATGTGAACTCAATATAAAATACCAATGCAATATTATTGCATTCTGTTTCATAAAAAAATTTGAGGTTAAGAACCCGTAATATATTTTCACAACTAACATTGGAATTACTGAATAGGGAAGTTGCAGTGGTAGGGAAAATGGTTGAAAATAATATGATTGTGTAGAGTACATTTCAAGGATCACAACCATATATTTTTTAAGTAGTAAAAATAAAGATATCATTGATAATTTTGAAAAATAAAATGCGGAGAATTTACAACCCGCCAAAAAAGCAATGTAAACGGTCAGGGACGTGTGTCGTCATTTTGACGACAAACGTCGCTGTCAAACCGACTACCTGGGCCATTTGACATCTAAACTCCGAAGATCTGACGTCATATCCGCCCGAATAAAGCAATGACCTGTTTTAGCGGAAATGGAAAATACGCGAATTTTAAAGAGCTATAATTTAAAAACTAAGGCACATATAATTTTTTTAAAAACGCAAATGCATTTTAAAAAATATAGCCTACCATTTTATGAAATAAAATAAAAAAGTGCAAATACCCTATTGTTAAAGTTTAAGGAATTAGTGAAAGTTTAAAACTTTATTTAACATTGGAATATTCAGCCAGTTTGTACAACACCACGATGAATTTTAAATTATCTGTATGATTCTTTTTTTTTTCCGACGCATAGTTAAACTAAACACGTATTAAAATAATTTAATTCCTACATTATTTTAATCCCATTCGATGTTTGGATAAACCGCAACAGCTAAATGCCATTAGAAGAAAAAGATTCTGTTTTGTTCAAAAAATATTTTGTTCAAATGTGTGTGAAGACGGAAAACCGATAGTTGCCGCTAAAAATCGCTGTCTGACGTCACTATCGAAACTTTTTCAAAAAAATTTCGTGTGTCTAAACTGAGCCTATGACAATCAAGTCACATAAATTTGGCTTTGATATTCCTATACAAGTTGAAAAGTGACGTATAATAAATTACAATTAGAAAAGTGACGTATATTAAAGTTCAATGGCATATTTTATGACATAATGTTGATTCAATAACACTGTGTTTTATAAAATTTTCAAAATAAAACTTTCTGAAGAAAGAATTATATGATTTATCTGTATTTCGTAAGTTGAAAGTTAAATAATTTTTAATTTTTGATATACGACTAATTTCAATTTTTTGGGAGCTGTGTTATTGTATAGGGATGGAGCGGTATAATACTTTTGTATCGATGTTGTAAAATTATATCAACCCATCAACTTTTTTTTAAACAGGTACCTACCTACCTATCTCAATCATCGAATATAGAAATAAATCTTTCCAAATATTCACTGAAAGATGATTTTTTCTGTGCTTATTCATGAAATTAGCGTTTTTATTCAATTCCTTGAATGATAGATTGGCATAAAGCTGATTAGGGGCCGTCCATAAATTACGTCATCAATTTTGGCCGATTTTCGACCCCCCCCCCCTCTTACAATCATCCTATAGTCATTACCTAATGTCCCCTGCTCCCCCTCTTGCTGTAATAATGGATGAGCTTATTAAAATAATGTTATATTACTTACATAATATTTAGTATATTTTGTAGAAATTGGTATTTACAAGAACGACGTCACTTTTGGTACTCGTACATCATTTGCTATCATCCGCAGACCAGACTCCCCCCCCCCCCTTAATGCGAATGACGTAATATATGGACAGCCCCTTACCCGTGCTGTAAAAATTGGTTCACTTTTACCAATGCCACCCCGTTCAGGGAACGGCGGCAGGAGTTGCAAGTTTTATGTTCATGTGAGGTTTTGTTTATTTGTATGCACACATGCAGAATGTGTAGGCGTGAACCTACATGTGCCTGTCTGTGATCATGCATTTAATATGAGCTTTAAATGAACATACCTTTGCAGCTTAGATTATAGATTAAAGATTCAATCAAAAGATGCAAATAAAGGAAACAGCTGCTCTGCAGAGGCTTAGGCTACCCCTAGCGGAATGGCGACAGGGTTAGGTAAAGTTACAGGTGATGCCATAGATGTGGGTGATGCGATTAAATAATTCCATGGGTGCTCCATGGTTCATTTCGTTCCCATCCCTATGTGTGTCAAACAGCTGATATTATCGCGGGTATTGGAAGACAAAAATATGAAAAGTGACAACTGAAAAATATTACATTACGATATCGAAATAACAGTGGCCTCACGAGATATCTAAATAACATTACAACACAACCGAGTAATATTTGTACGCTTTGAATAAATTGTGATTATATTTCGCGTTGTCAATTTTTGTCATTTGAGATCTAACGTTCAACATTGGATAAAATAAGGTTAAGGTTATTCTAAACCCAAGATAGCATTGTCATTAGTATGAGCGGCAGCGTGAGTATACGTGACATTCTGGCCTTGAATGGCAACCACGTGAAGATCAAGGATCCAGTGGAACTGGAGAGGAAGATCAACATCCTGATTGCAGATGGACACGAGAGTCTCCAGGTTGTTGCGGACTTTGACTGCACCCTCACCAAGCAGAGAGCTGATGAAGGCTGCAAGCTGCTAACCAGCTATGGTAACTAAATTCTTACTAATAACTTTGTTCGGGCTGTGTAGCCGTGGTCTGGTTGGTTTTTATTCCGAACAGTTTCGCCCATAGGCTTCAATGGGCATTATCAACGGTTAGCCAGGCGCTTCGATCTTCTCAGAGGTTCTGGTGTACTTGAACCGGTGTTGGCCTGTGAGGTTTTGACTTGTTTTTGTGTAAAAAAAAATAACACGGGCCTACTGATATTAATTGTAAAAGGAGTCACAGAAAAACTGCTTAAAAAATGTGACCTCAACAGGCCAGGTTAGAAGTGAAAAAGCCAAGGAATATTTAGTTTTTGTTGTTAAAGACCCTGATTAATTAGATTTAATTAGCTATTAATAATTAGCCCCTACTGATAGAATTTAGAATTTTATACTTCTTACTTAACTTTGTTTTGTTTTTTTTGTGTGCTGACATTTTATAAATGTATTCTATAATATAATTATTCCACTATGTATATTGAAAGTGTCATGCATTAGAAACTTAAGGATTGTAGTTATCATTGAAACATTCGAGGTGTCTAACCAATGGTGCTCGATGAAACACCCACTCCAATAGAACCGATCTATATCGTCCACGTGAAAGAATTTGATCCGTTTATTTCTCTTAGATTCCTATCAATGATTTTTCCATATTTCACGATTAACACAGCTAAGAAAACTTGAAGAGTTTACGATGGTCTTCTTCACCTAGAAGGTGAAGCAATGATGTTGGTGAAACTGGATGAAAATATGAGCACACTGGAGATGAAATAACGATAAAGAAGTATCTAATCTAATCTAAGCTGCAAAGATATATATCATTTAAGATTTATATTAAATGCATTCCCACAAGCAGATATGTATAATTTCGCGCTAACACATGCCCCATGTGGACCTACAATATAAAAACCCAATCTCAAATGAACATAAGCCTTGCAACTCTTGCCGTCCTTCCCTGAAACAGGGGTGACATTGGCAAAGTGAACCATTTTTTACAGTATGGGTGGTCAGCCGCATAACAACCTATAAGTCAAGGAACGTATGAAATTGTTGGGAACTAAGTTGTTTGAATGTTGGATTTGTTGGTGTTCCAGGCATGTTTGGAGAGTGCCCGTCGGTTCCTCAGGACTATAAGCAGCAAGATGCCGTGCTCTGCAACTATTATAAGCCCATCGAGATGGACCCGGCGTTGTCTATTCCTGTACGGGCGCAGCACATGGTGGACTGGTACCAAAAGGGAAACTTGTTACTCAGGTTTGTATTAATGTCAACTATTTTTTTTACTTTCCATTACTTTCTTTGACTCAGAAGCCTTGAAGGCCTCCCGTACCACAATCCTCCAGGACTCTCTGTCTTGTGCTGCTTCCCTCCATGGTCCCTTCACTCCCAGAACTTCGGTGTCAGTTTTGACGTTGTCTGCCCACTGCATCCTGGGCAGGATGTACCTTATGTACCGTTAGACCCAGCTTAAATTTGATTCTATCTGGGATCCTCAACCAGTAGAGCTTCTGCAGGAGTGGGGTGATATGACTGTACTTGCTCTGACCATAGATCAAGCGGGCACTGGCATTCATTACTGCCTGCAGTCTGTTTAGCTGGCATTTCGGTTGCGCAGCATAAATGTCATTGCAGTAGTCTACCTTTGAAATAACAAAGGCATTTATCAGAGCTTTCATGGCATCAGGTGGTAGGCAGTTCTTTGCTTGTTTCAGCTGCCTGAAACCATAAAAGCCCGAGCTGACAGTGCTGCTAATTTGTTTATCTAGGCATTGTTGTAATGTAATGAATTGCGACTAAATGACAATCATGAATTACAACTGCCTGTCTAGTAACTGATTATGATCTAAAATATGTGAAACCATTCAATCTATTAAAGTTGTTAAACTTTTTTAAATGATTTCCTTTCTCATAGGATTTAGCATCAAATAGTATCTACACAAGTCAGCTGTGCAATATCTAACTAACTTGTACTGAGGACAAAGGTTGTTAAATTATGGAACAATTATCAATATAAGGGGAGGATTGTTGTGGAACAGGCTCGTTAGACCGTGTAATATTGTCTATCCAGAAGTCTTGTAAGATGTAGTAAGGTCTCCAAATGATTTTTGTTCAAAAAAGTAACTAATTAATTTTTATTTTCAGAGGCATCCATTATCCAGCTGATGAGATGGAAGCAGTCGCTAAGAAAGTTGTTGGAAACTTAAGGTCTGTAGTTTTTGTTGAATTTATTTTGAAATTATTAAATAATATGAATTGTAAAAAGATGGTTCACTTTGCCAATGTCACCCCTGTTTCAGGGAAGGTCGGTAAGAGTTGCAGGGCTTATGTTCATTTGAGATTGGGTTTTTATATTGTAGGTCCACATGCGGCATGTGTTAGCGCCAAATTATGCGAGTCTGCTTGTGGGAATGCATTTAATATGAATCTCAAATGATACATATCTTTGCAATTTAGATTTAGATTAGATGCTTACCGATGCTAAGTTGAACTATCTCTAATTTGTTTATTGTATCTGTTTAGTCTAAAAGAAAGTATAAATTATAACATGGTTAGATTCTAATAACAATGTATAAAAATAAAATAAAATAAAATGAAAATAAATAATGTACATACCTAATCTATTTTCAAATAAAAAAATAAAAAAAATAAAAAAAATGGGCTGACCAAAACAGCGTGTCAAGTCAGGACACATTGTTGCTGCGGCGATTGCGAAGTGGTGTTTTTCCCAAAAAATTGCCAAATCAAAGCAAAAGTCAGTGCTAGATTTTCTTGTTCCAAAGTAGCATGCAGAAGGAAATATGTAGGATAATATAAAATGTTTTTTACTTTTTTTTCATTTGAATTACGATCGAAGATTGCTTAGATAAATAAAACACAAACAAATCCCAATTTCTTATTTTTCATCTCCATAGAATTTGTCCCATACTATAATCCGAACACCCCGTTATTTCGAACCCTCCTTTTTTTTAGGGCTCGGATTTACGATCCTCTACTGTATATATATTTAATGCTTGTTCACAAGCAGAAGTTTCACTTACAAAATAATAATAAATGTTGTCCTACAGGACTGGTGTCTGCCAGATGTTTGAGCGGCTCGCTGCAGCTAATGTTCCTGTGCTAGTTTTCTCTGCGGGGCTCGGTGATGCAGTGGTTTGTGTCCTCACCAATGCCGACATACTCACCGATAATGTTAAGGTACTGTTTCTTGTGACGCATCTTTCATTTCTTCTTCTTTTCGTACCACTTCTATCGAATACGGCGATCATCATGGCTATTTTGACTTTGAATGCTGCGGCTCGAAACAGGGACCTGGTGCTTCTGCCGAACCACCGTCGCAAGTTTTTCAGCCACGGTGTCCTCGGCGTCCCTGAGATCTTCTCTCCTCATTCTTACCCTGTATGATAAGATGAAGGAGACGTTATTTCTCATTTCTCAAAATATGACCAAAGTACATCAGTTTTCTCTGCTTAATGGTTGGCATAAGCTCTCGTAGTGCGCATTCATTGGAGAACTTCTTCACTAGTGACTCGATCTCGCCAAGAGATCCGAAGCGTTTTTCGGTAGACGCATCTCGGACGCCTGTGAACGTCCATCCCTCCATACCATACAGAGCGATTGGAAAGACATAGCACTTCACTATGCGCCTGCGGAGTTCAAGGCTCAAATCCTTTATCTTTCTATCTATAATCTAAGCTGCAAAGATATGTGAACATTTAAGGCTCTTATTAAATGCATGCCCAGACAGGCACATGTAGGTTCACGCCTACACATTCTGCATGTGTGCATACAAATAAACAAAACCTCATATGAACATAAACCTTGCAACTCCTGCCGCCTTTCCCTGAAACCGGGGTGAAACCTTTCATTGAAAAAAAGTAAATTATACACTCTTTGGCATCTTTTATCCTTCTGTATTATCAACTTTTTCTGATGAAATAAGTTGAATAAGTTAATTTAAAACAAATTTGCTTTATGAAACTTTAATTAGGATTTAATTAAATGTTTACTCAGTTACATTTGTGTACAAAATACTAGCAATTATTTTTTTAATTGTAAATGAAGGATTGTGTATAATTGTTAGGTTAGGGTTGGAATTACGGTCGTTTGACATATTTACAATAATAATAACTACACAGTTAAAATTTTATTATTTTCTCAATATATCAATTATTTCACATTATACATTTCCAGGTAATCTCGAATTTCTTGAAAATCAGCCCTGAGGGCGTAGTTGAAGGCATGCAAGGGGAAGTCATCCACGTGTTCAATAAGAATGAGACAGTCATCAAGGGGACAGAGTATTACTCTCTCATCCAGCAGCGCAGCAATGTCATCTTGTTGGGGGACTCCGTGGGGGACGCGGGCATGGCTGATGGCATGCAACACCACGCTGCCATAAGGATTGGCTTCCTCTTCCACAACATACAAGATAACCTGCCCCATTACATGGACGCCTTTGATATTGTTCTCGTCGACGATCAGACTGTGGATGTGCCGGCTGCAATCCTTAATCTCGTTCTACCAAAAAGTAACTTAATGTAATAGCAAAACCATAAAACAATTTTAACTTTATATCATAATATTAGAGAAAATTTGTTTTTAAACATCCAGATAAATTGGTGTCAAAGGCAACCCATACTTACTCAGGGTGCGTTGTTTCAATTTAAACATGTTTATGTGACTTTAAACTGAAAAAAAAACTACCTGCCAATTATCATAACTTAGTCAAATGCATTCACTTTAAGGCGCTTAACTTATTTGAAACACCGGACCTTTGACTCAGCAAGTCTTCGATTCAAAATTATGTCTTTTTTTATCAATACTCTAATACTTAATGTACTCAAACTTGGAATACTCATTTTTTTCAGCTAGAAACTTGTTTAAAATGTCATAATAAATAAAGTTTTTTAAAGTTATTTTCATACTAATAAATAGAAGGTAAGAATAAAAACATGTTGAAGGTATATTTTTGTGATTTTTATGTTTCAATAACATGTACATACCTGTATGTATGTTTTTATAGAGTAGCGGGTGAGTGCTAGTACGTTGTTTGTTATTTGTATTGAATTGTTAAATGTTAGGCTTGGCTTTCAGAATGAAAGTTGTGACTTACAAATGGGCAACTTTAACTGCAGTCAAATAAAATGTAGAGAGAAGGTTAAATGTTATTGCAAAAAGCAATGTTGGCTGCCAAAGGACAAATATGTTTGTCTATCTGATCAAGGTCGTTAAATGTTTACAGTTGACAAAACTTTTTAAATGTAAGTATTTGGCTGAATTTTCAACAGCATTTTTTTGGGACAAAAATGAGTTTTATGGAACCAAAGGTGGAAAATTATGATTTTTTATGTGACATAAATAATGGAAAAACACAATGTCATTTTAGAGGTTTCTTTATATTTTAACTCATTTTAGAAATTAATCCTACGTTTCCTTCTTCAATTCTACAAAACTAAAACATCACTTAAAAACCTGCATTAGATACCTACCTACATAAGACAGTGTTACATGTTTTTTGTTCTTAATGAGAATGTAGAACTCTTTTATTCATTTACATGGCCAAATATATTGTAAATAAATTCATAAATTTGAGAGCAGTTTTGTTTAAATGCTGTTTTATTCATTGAGTAATAACATAACAGATATCATAAGTCAATGGTTATTCTTATGCTAGAATTACGAAATATGCAAGCCACAATTTCTCCAGAAGTATTTCTTGGCTGTTTGCCACACTATTGCAAATTCAGTATAATTATTTCAGAATCATGAAAATGGCAACATAAATTTATATTCACAATTTTGATGTCTGTTTTTTGTTTGTTAATAATCAAATCATTTTATTGTTTTGACAAAGATTTTGCTACTTTTATTAAGAGTTCAAATACATGCATGGCAGGATGATCCTCAGTGAAAAATGACTCATTTTTACTAATTCATAATGATGCGTAAACTCAGCATATTTTTTTCAAAACGTTTATATCCATTTTTTATTAGCAGTCATTCAAGTAAGACCACAAACATTTTGAAATCAGTGATTTTACACAAACAGTGTTCTAATATTTTTTTAAGTAGCTCATAAATCAGTGAATTCAACCATAAGATATTTTTTATATTCAGTTCCTTCACAATGTAATCCTCCTCGGCTTATGGTTGTTATTTGAGGGAGTTAGAAGTACTGTTGAGATCTGTTTTACTCCCATGTTTTTTCAAGTTTTATCAGGTTCCTTGTCTTATAGGTTGGTATGCGGCTGACCACCCATACTGAAAAAAAAATGGTTCACTTTTCCAATGTCACCCCTGTTTCAGGGAAGGACGGCAAGAGTTGCAGGGCTTATGTTCATTTGAGATTGGGTTTTTATATTGTAGGTCCACATGCGGCATGTGTTAGCGTGAAATTATACATGTCTGCTTGTAGGAATGCATTTAATATAAATCTTAAATGATAAATATCTTTGCAGCTTAGATTAGATTAGATTAGAGATCAGATAATTCCTGTCTGTTTTCCTTCTTTTCACGCCATAAAATGAAGATTCTGTGATGTAGGTAAATAATTTAATTATTATCTTGTTATTTTAACTACAGGTAAGTAATACAGGACATTAAATAGAGATCCGCCCCATGTTAGGTGAGAATTAACTTGTTCCTTGGTTCTAACGTGAACGCAATCCTAGAAAATGTACTTTAGTGTAAAATGAGTGTATTGCACCTACAATGGCACACTGCCTCAGTTGTATAATGTATCCAGTAATATTGTTACTTTGTTAAACAAAACTGTTATTTTTGTTATTTAACCATTAAATTAATAATTTTACAAGATACTTCATGATTTTTTACTATCTAATATTTATTTTTCCTGCTGTCATATGTTTTAGCCAAATAGCTAGGCCTCCCTTGACTTATAGCTTGGTATGAGGCTAACCTCTGATGCTGTAAAAAATGGTTCACTTTGCTAATGTCACCGCTGTTGCAGGGAAGAACGGCAAAAGAGAGGTTTGGTTTTTGAATTTAAAATAAATTAGCCTGATATTATAATTATCCCATGTGTCCATGGATGATGGTCCCAGAGGCTGGTACTGCACTAGGTAGCCCAGGACGGGGCTGTTGCCATCAAAACCCCTAGTTTAATTGTATTGCAATTACTGAATCGACCATTTTTCAATCATGGCTTGTCCCTTTCCTAGAGATGTGATTGGTCACGATGATCTTCAATTTTCCAAAACCTGCCCCCCCATAGATTTGATCCTGGGTATGCACTTGAGTACAACGCAAAAACGCAACTAAGCTACACATATAGTGTAACTTCTTGCCGCGTTATCCCCGAAGGGGTCGCATGTGGCAAGTGGAACCTATTTATTTTTACAGGTAAGGGGGCCGGCCTTACGCCAACCACTTCAGTCGAAGTGGAGGTTTCCCAGCTCCCGAGAGTGCTGGTACTCATTTCTTGTGAAGGCTGAGTAAACCTTGCCGGTATTTTATTGTGGGGTTTGAAATAAACACCGAAACGGGAAATCATTTCTGACACCCTCGGTGGGATTCGAAGGGCCGGCCTTACGCCAACCACTACACATGTTGCATTAATTGTAAGTGAGAACTTACATGTGTCTATTTGTGGGCATGCATTTAATATGAACTTTAAATGTTAATATATCTTTGCAACTTTGATTAGATTACCTGTGACTAAAAACGTGCTTTATAAAAGGTTGAATGAATCTTCAAAGACACATGCGTGTAAGGAAAAGTGTTGGGCAATCCCTGACTCCTTAACATCTTTAAACAGGGAATGAAGACCCACTTCTTTGCCTCGTGAATACTGAAAAGCCCTTGCAGTGACCGAAGTTACAAAATGGCGCTCTACTTATCACTTTCATCATTGTCTTCCTTTCTACATGTTACTACAGCTCACCTGAGAAAAAATGCATCAATGAAGGAATAAAATCTCATCCTGAAAGAAAAATAAACAGCAGAAATTCAAAATAAAAGCAATTTCCAAGAGATCATACTTTATTGAAGTAATTTTGAGTTATAACAAAAATAAAAGCATTTAAGGGTTGTTTACCAGAATTATTACCGTGGGCCATCAAGCCAGGAGCTTTCAAATATTTCACCCACATCTTTCAAATAACTGATACAGCAGAAGAATCCTATCAAAGGCATGAGCAAAATATTCGCTAGTTCCTACCCCGATGGACTACGGCAACAGATCCCGGAAATGACTATCAAATGTTGACCGCCAGCCTTGAAAGCCTAAAGCTAAAGTTCTAAAGTAAAAGTAAAATTATAAAAATTGTAACAAAATCGATGTATTTAAAAAGTATTACTATTTTGACTGATGATATGAAAATAATTGTAGTTTATAATGCTCAATTTATGGGTACCAAAAATATTCAAGCATTGCCATGTGAATGAATTTTTGAGCTTGAAAACAATATGTTGATTTACAAAATGGTTGCTCAAAAACCATGTGCTCTGAAATTCTTGATACCAAAGATGCTATGCATTTTAAAACTATGCCAAGAGCAAGAGTGATTCACACAAAAACAGAACTCAAAAATCAGTTTTTTTTCATTACAATTATTGAGATAAAAGAAAAAGTATGGTAAGCAAAAAGGTTATGGGTATCGCCGTCGAAATTTGTACCTTTTGTCTTGTGCGTGTGTCCCCTAATGATTTTCAGCTTTTTCATAAAAACTGGTGATCTCTACTGAATTCTAAAATTATCAGAGTAAAGTAAATAAAAAGCGTATCGAAATACAAAAAAAAACTGCAAAAAGCATTAAGTGGCGATGTAATTAAAAAATAAAACAAAAACGCCTTTTTTCCATTCCCATACAAATTTTACATGTCCGCAACCCGTTTTTGACCCTTTGATGGCATGATACGATCAAAATAGTCAAACGTTTTTAAAGTTGAGTATTTTTGCATATACCTTAGTAACGTATCTTTCATTTTCTGTACTAGCCACAATAATATTTACTTATTTAAACACGAAATTTTGATTGCTAAGGTTTGTCTCCATTTTTGGCTCCGAAATTTTTCTTGTAGTATGTTACCAATTCCATTGGAACTGACAAAAATCTTGCAATCTTAAGTATTTTTTCACGTATGGTAACTCTTTGGTTCAGTGTGGACAACACAAAAAAACTCATTCGATACCTTCATTTTCTTCTGAGAACGTTTACATCAGACTCGGGAATTTGTCGTGTGTGTTTTGAGTGGAAGTTAGCTTGGCATTATTAAGGTATGTATTCGAATAAGTTATCAGTTGTATATTTTTTACTTAGATCCATTAATCCTTCTAATGATTGTATGTTTGTATCATTGCTGACAGCATTATTTTTCAAATGGCACAAGTTTAAGGTAATGTCGGGCGGTTTTTTATTTACAATCTTTAACGTATGTTACCATATTAAGGTGTATTCACGTAGGTTTAAAAAAATACACCTACTTACCGTTAATTTATGGTTGACTAACAAATAACATTTACGTACCTAATTGAAACATAAAACTATCTAATCAACCTTACTACATGCTATTAATATTTTAAATGCACCGTTTGATGTTTGTTATTCAAAATAGCAAAAAGGTTTATTCCGTGATCTGTGGGCTAAGCGGATTAAATGAAATTTGGACCACAGAGGTACCTAATTTTTATATCGGTGCTGGATATTGTGAAAAATGTACGCAAAAAAACCATTGCCTATCTATCTAAATCTATAATCTAAGTTACAAAAATATATTGCATTTAAGACTTTAAGTTCGTACTTAAACATGCTGCATGTGAACCTACAATATAAAACCAAATCTCAAATGAACATAAACCCTGCAACTCTTGTCGACCTTACCTGACACAATGGTAACATTGGTAAAGTGAACCATTTTTTACAGTATGGGTGGTCAGCTTTATACTAACCTATAAGTCAAGGAAACTTATTGAAATACAATAAACGATCGATTTTAGGTAGTTATTAAATGAGATTTTGAATCTAGCAGCTGTGCCGTGACCTAGATTGGGCCGTGACGCACTAGGCAGCCAGGCCTAGTGCGTCACGGGCCTAACGGCACAGCTGCTTAGAAACGCCATCTCGCGGGCATATTTGGACGATGTACTCTGTAATAAAATGAATACGCACATTTAAAACTACCTAAAATCGCTCGTTTATTGTATTTCAATAAGTTTCCTTGACTTATAGGTTGGTATGAAGCTGACCACCCATACCGGTAAAATACATACATGCATACATACGAACGAACGGATGTACAGACGGACAGGTTCGAAAAATTAGGTTTTGTTACATTTCTATATCTCATTTCTTTTTTCGACGACGAATACAAGATTTTATAGCAGTTCGTAAACACTGTTCAGTAAAAATTAGAGCACCATTTTGAATGTCATTTTGAATAGACCTTAATTGAATTCGCGATGTTTACGTTTTCTTGAATCTTGCCGGTCGGCAGTTATGGTACAAATTTAAACGGCGATACCCTTATGTGAGATAATATATTTTTTGACAATATATAAAATATATTCATCTTAATATGCCTTGTTCAACTTATAGTAATATGAATATTAACATAAAAAGTGACATGAAAGCAATGAAACATATTAACAATTAAAAATAATTTGTAAGTACATGGTTCAGAGGCGAGTAAAATTTAATAATGTACGACCGGTTTCAAAAACAATCTTTCCATCATAAGGTACAAAATATTACTCGCCCCGTAACCGTTTGCAAATTATTTTTTGTTAATATTTAAAAATTTAAGGTTACAAAGTGAATGCCTCATAAATTAATGCAATGAATCATATGGATTATAAATCTCTTTTGGAAACGGAGATAAAACTCTGTATCTTGCTTTTGACTCTCAGGTTTAATTAATAAAATATACTTATGGATACATAGTTGCATTCCATGCATTTGTCATTTATAACTACCTGTTTGTTGTTGAAGAAACATTCTGTTCCTTCAAGTCCCGCCATACAGAGAAATCTCTGACCACCATATAAAGGATTTTGGCATTAAATGTAGTCACAATATTTACAAAGCTCATGTAGGATGCACAATAGTTGTCAGTAGAATCAACTGTAACTGTTTTTGTGGGTTTGTGTACTGAGGGAGACTAATTCCCAAAAGTAAGAGCAGGTTATTTCACCAGTATTTTACTTAGATGACTTTAAACAGAACAAAAAACTACCTTAGTACATTAGTCTTGTATGTTTGTCATTTTCATGAAGTTTGAAGTTGCTTTATTATTGTGAAAAATATACTTCTAGAGCTGGTTATTTCAACAATAGCTTAGTAAACTATACATTGAATGAAATAAGATTTTTTTTTATGCTCAATCTAATAAGGAGAAAATTTGCCCTTTGAGTTTGAAATAGGTGGTTTTACACAGGAGACAAAGGAATCAGAGCAACATTAAAATAATGTTTCATTTCTTGGCGAGCAAACGTCACACTATCTAGGTAATTAGGATCAATAATAAATTATTAGTTATCCTGGTCTTTATCTACTCAGCTGTGTGACGTCATTGCAGTTTATTTGCTGCTTAAATGTGTGGAGTAGCTGTTTCTTGTGAGTCTTTTAGTCGACGTCAAGTTCCTGCCTCGGCACTCTGCCATGTGCCACACAAACAGCTGACTTTGCGGGAATGTTGCACCACACGTCTCACACGTGTTGGTCAACGTTGCGTGCGGGTAGTAGCGGCGACACCGCTCCAGCGTTATTACATCCTTGGTGACACATTTCCTAAGCGACCGCTCCTGTACCTCAAACAACGGCTCAAGGAGATCTTCTTTCTTTTCTATCCCATCCTCTCCTTTCCTCAAATTAAAATCATCAGCATTTTTACTGAGCTTGATTTTAAGTCTACTCTTATCTACCTTTTCATTACTTGTTTTTATTTTATTGTCTTCTGGTAGATCCATCTTTAATTCATTGTCTTCTTTTTGAAATTTAAAATCATCTGCAAGAATACCTTTATTTTTAACTTTTTCTTCTTTGAGATTATCTTCTCTTTTACTCCTGTCTTCGTTTGAATCTTCTTCTGTCTTTTTCTTCCTTTTCCTATGTCTTATTTTATTATATATTTTGTTGATCTCATCGATGGTCTCCCCTTCCATGCTTACTCTCTTGTGTACATTACTTTTCAGTCTTATTTTGTCAACATTGTCAGTTTTGTTTTGTTGACACTCCTGGTTTGGTATACAACAACTTTGAATACTGATATCTGCACTTTCTTCATCTAAATCAATAACAATGACACCATTATTGTTTTGATGATGTGTGTCAGAGGGTTTCTCTGTATTTTCTTCATTTACCTTCGAATCTTCCTCCTCCAAGTCGATAACTTCACACATTTGTTTATTCTCGCATTTCTTGGCTGCAGGTGAACGGCCATTTACTTTTTTTGCATCAGGAACACGGTTGAACTTAACTTTCTTGAACAGAAACTTGTCTAATTTAACAAAACTAACAACAGGCTTTAAGTTATTGTTATTTCCGACATTATTGTTCGTAGAGCAATTTTGAGGGGGCACTTCTTCGTCGTCGTCTATGCAGATAACTGACATATTTTGTACAACTATGTAGCTACAGAGAAAATAAACGCAGTATTTATTTTCGATCTTACATTATCAGTGACATTTCCCGTTTTTCGCGGTTAATTTGTTTTTTTTTTACAAATGACAGCTAAAGCTACAGCTGACAGGTGATCCAACATTTCAATATACCCACAAAAGGTAGGTATAAATAAGTATTTAATTTATTTCCAGTATTTATAATTTATAAAAAAAATGCACTACGGTCTAAAAAAAATACTTTGTTTCACATGGAAAGCTGCAATTTAAAAAAAAACACTTAACCCCAAAAATGTCCATTATGTTCAATAAAAGTTACCGTTTTTATTTCTAGATGGCATTTTATATTTTTCTAAGTCGATCTCCTCAAGAAAAAGTAGGGGCAAACGATATTGTGTCGTCATCCGGCTGGGTTGCTAGGGAGCAGGCGTACAAATATTTTATTATTTGTTGCTAAGGAAAGTTCCGTACCATACTGAAGTTTGCCGAGAAAAAAGTTACAAATTAAAAAAATGTTCCAACGTGGTTCCAACCTCATTAGTAGGTACATACATAGATAGGTAGGTACCACAGATCACGGAGGTACCAACCTACTAAAATACCTTTTTTTTTTTTTTTAAGAAAGCCTATAACAAGTGTCATAGACTCTAAGGGTCTATGACACTTGTTATAGTGCCGCAGAGGTGTACCTACTTCATGCCGAATAATCGGTTAAAACAATGAATTATTATATTGATGGCAAATGGACTTATCAAGGGCGTACCCATCAGGATCAAATTGAACAGAAGTTTTTCCTCAGAGAGCAAATGTCAGTCCTGTATGGGACTGCTGTCCTTAGCAACTAATAACAGAATATTTGTTTGCATTTTCCCTAGCAACCTGGACAGGTGACGTCACAATATTGCCTATCAGTTCATGCGCTGAATCCATTTGGGCAAAGTCAATGATTTCGTTTGGTTTCCTTACAAAATAATTAAACCTACCTAGTAGGTACCTACGTATAATAATATTAATGTTTTCAGCGTAGGTAATCTGATGAGCTAGAATTTTTTCCAGCTTCTCATTGTAAATCAATTATCTCAGTGGACAGTCTTAGTCAATCGTTCAAAGCTAAGACATCTACAGAACCTATCTTTCTCTTCTTCTACATCCATCAGTTTTTATCACTTTTTTACATCACAATTTTTAAGCACTTTTAAACACACTATTGTTACGAACGTATGGGCTCGTAAGTGAGCCTAGGCACGCTGATTGGTGTGTGTGACGTCTCTATTATAGTGTGGAACAATGCTCTAGTACCATCTACTAAGAAGTATCTACCTACCATGTTCTTGAACATGCATGAATCGTCTCTACCGCACATATAAATACGAGTAAAGATTCTGTGGGACATACAGAGTCGCTTTGACCATTGTAACGCGAAGACCTGTAAGCAGAGAGTGAAGAGTGAACAGTACATTGTAACCTTTTTTGTAAAAAATAAATCTTGTGAAATAAATTTAAATCACAATTTAATGAAAAGATCCCCAAGTCGAAAATTGTAAAAAAACCATATTGTAAACAATAGCAGTATTTATTAAAAAAAATTTAAGCTACCCATAAAAAATCAAGGTTTTAAAACAACAACAGAAATAAAACCCTTTTTGAAGGTGATTTGTAAGGAGTGTATTTTATTTATATCGATGGTAAGGAGTAAGTTACTCCGCAACCCTATAATGAAGTTATCGAAAGGATATAATGCATTATTGACATCATAAATTATTGTGCAATGTGCATTGTGCATCCTGGCTTCACGTAAGTAATAAAAGAAGTATGGAGTCTATGTAATCATTTTGTATCGTTGTGTAAAAGTAAATTTTACGCTTCATTAATTTATTTTTATTGCTGAATTTGATTGGCTAGGTTTAACATTGTAACATATCGCTCCCCCAGTTCTTGTTTATCGTATACGCCAATCTTGTCAAATATGACTTTGTCATGCAGTTGTCTTATGAATCAAATTCTACACAATCTGAGCTAAGAAAAACCATACAACTCGATAATGTGAGAATTCTTTTAAATATTTTAAAAATAAATTTCTTGTTTTCATAAGACACATTGGTCCAGTACACATGCAAACATTGCTCATGTAAAATTTTCTCAATGGCGGATATACGATAAACAAGAACTAAGGCAGCGATATGTGAGGTAAGGAAATGTTATTAAGGTCGTGGGAGAAACCACCAAAATATTATCACACAGTTCTCACTTTGATGAATGAAATTGAATCCTCATAAACACTTTTAGGGTGAATTATTAAACTTATGGTAGGTATAAACTTTCCCACACGTATTATTTTTAGACTGAATGCATATTATAGGGTTTCAGTGAGCTGATAATTTATTTTCTATTAATTGAAATTTCATGTGAAAGCCTAGATTTGAGAAGCAGCTGGGAGCAGTAATTGAAAAAACTATTTCGAAAAATACTATTTATCTATTTCATCTAGTTATCTAGAACATCTATGCAAAAAATATTGTTATCTACTTACTAAATTTAGAACACCAATATTCTTTCTCTTTTCCTGTCATTTATTATGCTCCTTGACTGATAAGTTGGTAGTTGGTATGAGGCTGACCCCCCGTGTTGTAAAAAATTGTTCACTTTTGCCAATGCCACCCTGTTTCAGGGAAAGGTGGCAGGAGTTGCCAGGTATGTATGTTCATGTGAAGTTTTTATTTATTTGTATGGACACATTTAGAATGTGTAGGCGCGAACCTACATGTGCCTGTCTGTGGGCATGCATTTTTAATATGAGCCTTAAATGTTAGCACATCCTTGCAGCTTAGATTACAGATTATAGAGATAACTTAAAAAAACCTAATCTGTATTGCTTTTATTCTTGTTTTGTAGACACATATAAATCATTTAATAAATTCATTAAAGCTCACACTCAAAGATATTTAGAAAAAATCTGCTCTACAAATGTTGACTTAAATTTTAAATGTTGCTCAGCGCTATGTCAAGCAAAGGGATGTCTTAGTTTGATTTTAATAGATGCAATTTCCCTCAGTGTGTGAAATTTATGATACAATAAATATTTTGAAGTCTTATGCCATCACTCGGCAACCCTTGAAAACATTTACAAAAACTGCCCTCGATCGCGTCAAAATGAAAAAAAAGTATGGCAACTACATCACTCACTAGTGGTGTTGCCGTATCTTTCATACGTTTTTAATATACATATTTCCGCGATCGATTTTATACTCGGGTAAAAGTCAAACGTCCATACTTAAGGGCACAGGGTACTATCAGCAATCATTTAGGCATTAATTTGCTGCATTTGAGGGTAACTACCCCTCTGCCCCGCACCCTCCCTGCCTCCCCTCTCGCTCCTCCCTTGTCCTGTCACCCTTTGGTAAACCTCCTCAGTGCCTCAGTTCCTCAGTCAGTCGCTGGACGTCGAGCGAGTCGAATGTGTGCGGGAGTGTATAAGGTGAAACTAAACTAAAACTTCGCGATCAAAACATTAGTTACACAAAGTGTAAAAATAATTAAAATGTTTATTTAAAATAAAGTCATTAGGTAAAGTTGAGGTTAATCTTATAAAAAGATTGAAGTAATATTATAGTTTCCGAGGTTGTCATAAAAATTTGAAAGTGAAAAGGACTCGTACTAGTTATGTAAAAAAACTGTTTTAGCCAAAATTATTTTCCACTCTTACCATTGTGTGAATGTTTAAAAAATTAAAATAAAATACCAAAGGTAAAAAAGCATTCTTATTTTGCAAAGATTTGTCTTTCAATAAAATAAAAAAATCTTTTCAATTGCATTTTACATGGGCCGAATTTCAAATTATTTTCCGTATAAAATATTTAAGCCAGGTACCCTTCGCTTTTAGATGTGATTAAACTTTAAATTAATCGTTACTACTAACTTTACTAGAACAATAATTTCATTAATAATTATTATAAAATTCTTCTTGTATTAATTTATTTTCTTGTATGTATTACTATTGCAAAAATACGTCTTATACAATGAATGAACAGCTAAACTAGGCATTCATAATCTTAACCTCTAAATGTATGAAGTGAAGAGTTCGTAGATTTTCTTATTTTCATTAAAATGTTTTCATCTTTAATCTCTTTAAATACCTCTTGACCCTTTTGAGATTCTTGTGAATGGAATGCTTTGTAATGCTTTTGTTGCTGTTTATTAAACAGGATGTTATATTAGTACATTAGAGACACCTTTGAGTCTGATAAGTGTTGATTATAATTATAATATTGGTGATAGTGTTGTGCCGTGCATTGCACTAGGGTGGGCCCGCGGAGTTTGTTGGTGTCGAGTGTAACCGGATCCCGGAAGCGCACTTCCGGCCCAGCCCTAGCGTGCCCGCACCACTGGCTGCAGAGACTGGGGACATCACTAGCTGAGAAGCGGAGCCAATATGGCTGCCGCAACTATCATCATGATGATGATGACTATGCTCATGGCTTACATCCTCAACGGTAAGAATAAATAGATCTTACTACGACTTTAACAGCTGCTCTCGAGACTATAGAAATTAATAAAAAATATAATTCTGTAAATTCCCTATTAAATAACTTTTTTATACCTAATCCATCTCCTCTTCTAACCTTGTTTCCAAAAACAATAAAAATAATTGTGTCACTAGCTAGCTAGCTTGTGCCACTAAGTCCGGTCGATAGCTCAGTTGGTAGAGTGCTTGCATTCCATGCCGTGAGCTCGGGTTCGAATCCCACCGAGGGTGTCAGAAATGATTTCCCGTTTCGGTGTTTATTTCAAACTCCAAAAAATACCAGCAAGGCTTACTCATCCTTCACAAGAAATGAGTACCAGCCCCCTCGGGAGCTGGGAAACCCCCACTTCAACTGAAGTGGTTGGCGTAAGGCCGGCCCCCTTACCTGTAAAAATAAATAGGTTCAACTCGCCACATGCGACTCCTTCGGGGATAACGCGGCAAGAATTTACACTACATGTGTAGCTTAGTTGCGTTACTAGCAGTCCCAGCGCCCTGTCCCCTTCCTCACCCCTCCCACCATCCCCTACTAATTTTATGTTATTTGTTTAGTAATATTTTGTACTAAATAATGGAAACATTGTTATCAAAACCAGTCGCACATTATTAAAGTTTACTCGCCCTTAACCATATACAATTTTTTGTTACATTATTTTTTTTGTATTTAAAAAATGAAAAGTTACAAAGTGAATGCCTCATCAATTAATGACTTACTATTGTACTTTAATATTCCATTGAGATGATTCGTAATTTACCCAACATTTAATATTTTTGGTATTAACCATATAAAATTGCAGCGCATGTACAACACTCTCATTTATTTTTATCGTGCTTTTTGCATTGCTGGCTCTCTGTTGTGGAATGCCTTGCCGCACAATCAGAGGGCTGTAGAAACGGCAAATTAAAAATCGTTTCTTTTCAGATTATGATAGGCTTATATTTCCTTGACTTATAGGTTGGTATGAGGCTGACCACCCATACTGTAAAAAATGGTTCACTTTGCCAATGTCACCCCTGTTTCAGGGAATGTCGGCAAGAGTTGCAGGGCTTATGTTCATTTGAGGTTTGGATTTTATTTGTAAGTACACAATCAGCATTTGTAAGCGCGAACTACACGTGTTTGTTTGTGGGCATACATCTGAGAGCTTTGAATGAATATATCCTTGCAACTTAGATTATAGATTATAGATAGGCTCCCTAGCAATGAGTTCACAAAATGGAATTTTAATAAAAATTACCATTTTTTTTTTAAAATCAACAAAAAAAGTTAACTAAACTAGGAATTAGGATGTATTACTTATCGTATATTACTAATAGAATGGTTTCTTACATTAATTTTATACGCCTGAAACAATCCAGAAAACAATTACGAAAATTCGAAAGCTTTGGAAAAACAATACAACAACAGTTGTCCTTTAGACTTGAAAGTCATCTTATCACACACACTGCACTTCGCATTCGTACTCCTCTTATTAAATCTTTGTAGAAAAACTTTACATAAAGGTGACTGCCATTCATGATTGACAGCTGATATTGTTCAGCCATGACGTTTCTTTGAACTTTGTGCATAAATGAATTTATTATTTGCATCGATGAGATCAATATAAAATTGACAATTAAAGGCGTAAGTCGGTACAAATAATCGTTGAAATTTTTCAAGCCTCCATCGAGAAAAACAAACCAGATTGTAAGGAAAATGCCATGGAAGCTCTAGAAGTTTTCATTTTTTCGTATAGGTAGGCGCTCTAAATCTGCCGTAATTTTTTAATTCTTATCAATGGTTGGGATCCTAAGCAAATTAGAAAACCTAATATTTCTGAGTCCATCTGTATCTTGAGAAGCATTACCCTCAATATCTCATTTAAGATGATTGCAGATGTAGGAATTTAAAGGTTTTTTTTTTGGTTTTCCGAAAGTTGCGTGTAATTATCGATCAAAATAAAATATGTGGATGAAGGATATCAGTTTCTTTCCATAACAATGTACGTGCCATGGAACGCAAGTAGGAAGACAATGGAAAAAGAGACAAAAAAATAAAAACATTTTTTTGACAGTTCTCATATTATACTCTTTTTGGTACGCTGAACGGTTCTGATACTTTATTTACTTATTTTATCTTTACCGATGCATATAATCAATGGTTTAAAAGCCTTTCTTCCTGTTTCTGTACTGCAGAATCTAATGCACTAAAAATCAGATATACCTCCATAATACGAGTACATGGCTATGCGGGTGTAAGTGTATGCAATGTTAGATTGTCCCCATAAAGCCAAAAGCCTGCACCAATCCAGTATGAGTCATGGCTCATGGCCTATGCATGTACCTTTGGATGGGACCTGACCTTATAGCTCGCTTTGTTTCAGTAATCGGGTCATCGAACACTGTGGGAGGTCAGGAAGAGCTGTCTGAAAGAAACATCACTTCTTCCAAGAAATTCCTTGATTAAAAAACTGTACCTACCTACCTACTTGTGTTCATCCATTTGTTTGATTGCTCTAATTACATAAGCTCATGAAAAGGAAATAACAGTGCGTGTATTTTTTGTCTTTTTGACTCGATCTCTTTATGCACTCTAATCTATAATCTAAGTTGCAAAGATATATTGACATCTAAAGCTCGTATCAAATGCATGCCCACAAACAAACACGTGTAGTACGCGCTAACAAATGCTGAATGTGTACTTACAAATATAATCCAAATCTGAAATAAACATAAACCCTGCAACTTTTGCCGATCTTCACTGACGCAAGTGTGACATCGGCAAATTGCATCATTTTTTACAGTATGGGTGGTCAGCCTCATACCAACCTATAAGGCAAGGAATATTACAATATTGCACATAATAATATTCACAGTGCAATTTTTTTTACCGAGGAATACAAGCAATGAAAAGATTTAAAAATAAAAAGATAGAAATGTTACTCAATGAGCTTATAAGAGAAAATGTGTGCTTAAAAAAGTCTAAAAATAGAATGGCGAAGAGCGAGAAAATTATGTTATGTGTATGCTCCTAAATCTATTAGTGTACAATTTTACTAAATGACAATTTTCTTAAAATTAGTTTTGAATTCCTAATAATATTATGACCCACATATAATAAGTCTCTTTGAACTTTTTGAATAGTCTCCTGAAAATCTATTTCATTTTTTTTTATGTTCTCAACCAAACAGGTTTGTTGGTGTGAAGACAAAATATCTCAAATATTCAGATTGTGTGAAAGGAATATGGATTTCATTAGATCTATATTTAGTACCTGAATTTCATGGTACAATGACCGCATAAATTATCTTAAACGTGTGAAATATTTCAAGCACGCGTAACCGAAGCTTTATTAGGAATCACGAGAGGCGTGTGGTATCTCAGAACTGAATATCGTGACATTCTTCAGATTCAATACTTCGCCTAAATATATAATATATATATATATATGAGGATAATTTATTTAATTAAAATTTAATACATACAGTCATGACAAAAGAGCGCCGTTTTTGTGTATGTCACACCTCAAGGGCCCTCCTAATCATGAATGAGATATTTTAAAAAGGTGCTGTTAGTAAATAATGTTAGAGGCACATCCTGAGGCGGTGAGCTATACATCAGCTGCCTTCATACAAGCAGGAAGGGATAAACACAAGTATGTCACTTGTGTTGGAAATCCAGAGAAAGATCGAAAAGTGAGGAAAAATGTAAAACGTCCTGTGTTACTTTCAGTACCCTTAGTACGAGCTGCAAAACTTGAGTAATGTAAAGTTTACGGCAATTATTAAAGAGTGATTTCCCCCAAAATCTGATGTTTTTGTTTGTTTGAACTTGAATTTCTTCATCACTGTAACTCTTTTGGTAAGACTATAAAGTGTAAGAAACAAAAACGGCAGATTTTGGGAGAAATCACTCTTTAATATTTTCCGTAAACTTTACTTTTCTCAAATTTTGCAACTCGTACTAAGGGTACAGATATCAAGAATACTAAGAAATTTCTGAAGAGAACAATCTAGATCATGCATTTCATTAAAGATCTTTTTTATGTTCAACTTAAACGAGTATGTACTTAATTATTTTTACGTTGACGAAAAATCATTGATTATTGATTAATAATGATTATTTCTTCCCTTACCAACAAAAAATATAGGTCGATCTGCAATGTTCATTTATGAAAGAACAATTATTAAATTTAAATCCTCTTCATATTCATGATATTTGATACTTTTGAGATCTTTTTGAAAAGTACTATAATAAAAAAGCTGTAGATTACCAGCCTTAGGTATTTCAGGGAAATAAAGAAGTTGTCTAAATCTAAAATAATATATTATGTATCATTTGAGATTCATATTAAATGCATTCCCACAAGCAGACACGCATAATTTCGCGCTCACACATGCCGCATGTGGACCTACAATATAAAAAACCCAATCTCAAATGAACATAAGCCCTGCAACTCTTGGCGACCTTCCCTGAAACAGGGGTGACATTGGTAAAGTGAACCATTTTTTACAGTATGGGTGGTCAACCTCATACCAACCTATCAGTCAAGGAATTGTAAGGTTGAAAAAATAATAATTTGCGCTATAAATTGTAATTGTACTTAACCTACTTTATCAGTTAATTCAGAGACATTTAATACATGGATCATCCGTCGTGTAAAGCTAATTTTCTACATTTTAAAATAAAATGATCCATGGATCAGCTGTGCATATAATGTCTTTAATTAACGCTGTACGTGTTTTCAGTTTCATTGTAAATGTTTATAATTCGCTGCTTTAGTTCTTGTTTATCGTATACGCCACTGAGAAAATTTTACATCAGCAATGTTTGCATGTGTAGGTACTGGACCAATGTGTCTTATAAAAACAAGAAATTTATTTTAAAAATGTTTAAAATAGCTCTCACATTATCAGGTTTTACGGTTTTTCTTAGCTCAGATTGTGTAGAATTTGATTCATAAGACAACTGCATGAAAAAGTTATATTTGACAAGATTGGCGTATACGATAAACAAGAACTGAAGGAGCGAATTGTTGTCGTACCTACTTTTTTTTTCATTATAAATTTTCATACAAAGTGTTAAACTACTCCATTTTCTAATCTTTTATATCGTCGAAGCTTTCATGTAGGCATTATAAATCAACCATATAAGTGTATACTGTATAAGTAAAGAATATTTTTAATCTCATTTAATGCATGTGCAATGCGCGGACAGTACTTGGATGGGTGACCGCTCAGGTACACCGCGTGTCGTTGGCATCTTGGACCGGTCCGTAGTCCGTAGTGGCAACACTTCGGACTCGTAAATGGAAGGTTGTGGATTCGGATCCCGGCGGAGCACAAAAATATACCATTTATATTTCGAATGTGCTCTTCGCTGAGTTGAAAAATTCATAAACCTTTACCAAAGACCGGTCACTGAAAGGTCCATCCAACCTTACAACAACTGGGTCTTGCTTGAGAATTGGCGCTTTCTACAGCGACGACCAAGCTCGCAGAGGGCTCTTGAGGTGTGATACACACAAAAACAGCGCTCACCAAATAAATCATCCTAATATTATTATTATTATGTGTAAGTAATGAATACTGAAATTGCCCAGTGGGTATGTTTACGTCGGTGACAAAAGCAATGTTAAGGGTTCGACTCCACGGTGCCAGCGAGCGTGACTCTCTCATACGGAATAGAAGTGCAGAGCCCTCTGTCTACAAAGTGCCTACTTATCAACCAAAGCGACTATTCCAGACGAGCACGCATGCACGCAAACACTGACAAACACGCCTTGTTGTCAGTGAAAATCTGGCAAGACGCTAGAATTCTCAGACACGAAAAAGCCGAAAACTAAAATGAAGAGAGTCATTTTTTGTACTTCGGACATCATGTTTCAATAACGCGTTAGATCGTTAAAAGTGTTTAAATTTTTGACAAAAGTTGCTGTTGAAATGTATTTTCATTCTCAATGTTTAATTTTATTTTTTGAGAATTCAGAAAGTTGTATTCAGTACTTACATATTATATAAGTACTTACACATTTTGAGAAATACGATATTTTTTTTCTTCAACCAGTTGTTCCTTGACTTATGGGTTGGTATGCGGCTCACTTTGCCAATGTCACCCCTGTCTCAGGGAAGGACGGCAAGAGTTGCAGAGTGTATGTCCATTTGAGATTTGGTTTTTATGTTGTAGGTTCACATGCGGCATGTGCAAGCGCGAACTCGTATTTGTCTGGTTGTGAAAATGCATGTAATGTGAATCTCCAATGTAACATATCTTTGAAACTTAGATTAGATTAGTTTAGTTCATATTCAACAATTGTCTGTTCCTCATGAAAATCATGAAAAAGGTTGCTTTCTTACGGTTCTGCTTTTGAAGTTGTTGGAGCTATTTACATTTTATTTCATTCCACACATTCTTCTCCGTTAAATCTCTTCTTTCATGTTTGCAGAAAAACATATCCACCATCAAATATTGCCAGCAACGATATGTTTTTTAAATGTATTTTTTTGTAAATACTAAGCTGTTTTTATTTTTGGGATATACCTACTTGCTGGTCCGTTAGTTCAAAGCCGCCTACTACGAAGCAAACTCCCAGCTATCTTTTCACCTTTTAGATGACCTTTCAAGAGGACATCTGCCAGATGGTTTTCTTGCAAAACAGTGCGTGGAGGTCTAGAACTGTCTTTCCTTCATAGATGCGCACACCAAAATCTTCTCCTTTATCTTCCTCATCTGTCTTCTACTTCACGGGTTTTTCGGATACATACGTATCTTTACAATACGCATCATTAAAAAAATATTAGCTGATTACATTTTTAGTTTAGCCTTATAAGATTCACTGACGAGTTTCACTGTCATCACTGACAGCTGCCGCATTGTAGGATTACGATTGTTTTCGTTAGTATCCATCACATACTCCCTTCCTCTGGTGTAATACCAAGTTTGGCCGCCATTTGATTTTATTTCGCTCTCCCGTATTCCGGCGCGTTAGAGGCTATTTACATGTGAATGGTTCTGCAAGAGTTGTCGAGTCTGCGCTTCCTTTACCCAGCTAGCTACTAGACGATATTACTGGCTTACTGGCACATGCACTAGCTACTCCACGCCTTGCTACAATCCTTTATGATACAGACGATAACCTCTCTAACTCGACAGATACAAACTCGATGTATTGTTTTGAAGACAGATTTATTTTTATCCTTTTATGTCTATTGCGTATACACTCTGCAGAATGGATTTTCTTTCAAAATGTTGTGCACTGTAAAATATTCAAAGGAATAATAATCATGTTTCTGTGACTTCTTTGGTGAATTATGTTTTTTTTTTAATAAACCACACCTGAAGAGCCAATCAAAGCAAGACTCAGTTTTTGTACAGCTATGTAAACTTTTGTGGCCGGATCTACAATATTTTTTCCAACTTAGGACATTTAGAAAAAATGTTTTCTTCCTTGACTTATAGGTACATAGGTTGGCTGACCCCTCATACTGTAAAAAATGGTTCGTGTTTCAGGGAAGGTCGGCAAGAGTTGCAGGGCTTATGTGCATTTGAGATTGGGTTTTTTATATTGTAGGTCCACATGCGGCATGTGTGAGCGCGAAATTATGCGTGTCTGCTTGTGGGAATGCATTTAATATGAATCTCAAATGATATCTTTGCAACTTAGATTTAGATTTGGATAAGATTTTCTCATTGTTCTACCGGTGACTTGAATACCTTTCAATATCAAATTTGAGTTGCTGAATACTAAACCATGATAGGTCATGTGGTATTATTTTTGCTTAAAGAATAATTCATGGATGAGCCGCTTCATACAATTTGCGTGTTCTAAAAATGGGATTCAACAAAGCACAACAATGCCAGCAGTTTATTTTTAAATTATTTCTACTGCGTAACACGTGTAAAGAGATTTCATATTTACGTTTGCTCATGCGTATGCAAAAGTTGGTTATCATAATAAAATTGGTCAGTAGGCGTTGGAAATAATGAAATGGGATAGAGAACGGTTGAAAACCAATAGTAGGTACCTACACGTTATAAGTTGAAATTTCAAACCCAAAGACACACACTTCCACTAGCAAATAAACATACGTATGTGTAAATACGGCAGATCGATAGCTCAGTTTATATAACACTTACGTTTAAAGTTGAAGGTCCAGGTTTCGAACCCCACCGCGGTTCAGACATAATTTCCTGTTTCGTTATTTTCTTCACGTCCAAATCATAGTACTGGCAAAATTTACTCAGCTTTCATAAGAAATGATAACCTTCTCCCTCGAGAATAGAGAAACCATCCACGTCGGTCGATAGCTCAGGTGGTAGAGTGCTTGCATTCCATGCCGAAAGCTCGGGTTCGAATCCCACCGACGGTGTCAGAAATGATTTCCCGTTTCGGTGTTTATTTCAAACCCCACAATAAAATACCGGCAAGGTTTACTCAGCCTTCACAAGAAATGAGTACCAGCACTCTCGGGAGCTGGGAAACCTCCACTTCGACTGAAGTGGTTGGCGTAAGGCCGGCCCCCTTACCTGTAAAAATAAATAGGTTCAACTTGCCACATGCGACCCCTTCGAGGATAACGCGGCAAGAAGTTACACTATATGTGTAGCGTAGTCGCGTTTTTTTTTTAGTTGCGAGTTACCACATACAACTTTATGAGGCTAAGTACTTTATGAATGCATTGTAAACTTAAAAAAAATAAATAATAAGATGGTGATCGAGGATGAGTGCATTATATATATTTTGTATTTGATGATAAAAAGTTTGGTCGTGAAATTGATACTTAGTACGTTTGCACATTGTACTCATCTTGTATCCGCATTATTTTCAAATGAAGGCAAGAGTTGCAGGGCTTATGTTCATTTGAGATTGAGTTTTTTTATATTGTAGGTCCACATGCGGCATGTGTAAGCGCGAAATTATGCATGTCTGCTTGTGGGAATGCATTTAATATGAACCTCAAATGATACATATCTTTGCAGCTTAGATTTAGATTTAGATTTAGAAGGGTGCAAAGTAAATTCCTCATCAATTGATGACCTACAAAATATTTAGATTCATATGAAAATGAGAGTCATTTCTTTTTAATATTTTATCTTCAATAAAGCACATCTCACTCCCATCTGTTACACGATACCCTCTCAGCCACTACCTATAGAAATCTGTTCCTTACTCGAGACTTTCTTCCCTTTGTCCACACAATACATCCAGCCTTCCCAGACGAGGCTCGGGGCGCTTTTCACAGAGATTTGCTAATTCATCACGCTGCAATTACGAGGATTTTTATTTATTCTTTCCCCGCCACAATTTGTTTCTTTAACGCTTGCTTTTGAATTATTATACGAATATAAGGCCAGATCATTGAGTAATAACATAGAGGAGAAGTAGCTAAATTACTGCATTGATACATACTATCGCCCACATTTGTCTCAGTCCTGTCAAACGTTGCAATGGTATAGTCATACGAAATAAGGCCATTTTGTCGAAATCCATTTTGTTTTCCGACACGCAATTATAACACATGCCATAATGTATTAAAATAATGCATTTTCCTGTAAAATTCGTCAATTTTAGCAATCACAATATTTGTAAAGCGTGTTATTTGTCAATTCTAGCTGTGTTCGGACAGGTTCGGCAACCATGATTCCCCAATAGTACCAACTTTCCAGTAACATTTTTACATTCGCCCGAGTTTTCTTGTACACATGGAAATGCATCTGTGAAGTTCTTTGTTCTCTTTCTTACTAATGACCATTTTCGTAAGTAAGTTGAAACAGATATTTAATGTCTATTTTTGCGATAATAATTTCTAGTCCACAGATATCATCAGTCAATGGGCCAAACCGTAACCTACACCCTCAAACGTACAAACCCATTGTAAGTGAAATATTATACCGTGCAATTTATTAAAACCGTTTGTATGTGGGTGTATGCTGGATGTAACCCTATTCAATATTTATTGCGAAAGGTTGTTGGGATTTCAACGCCAAGATTTCCAAGCGGGTTTTTATCCAAGCAGAATTTTTTTATCCAAATACAAGAAATATGTATGTTGTGAATCTTATTGAAACAAACTGTTTTTTGCTTTTCAAAGTATTTAGCAAAAATAATGCGAATATTTGTTATTTGAAAAGCACGATTTCAAAGCGTTTTTTTTCTTTTCTTCATCTTATTCCTCTTTGCTGAGGATTGTGACCCTCGTGGAAGTAATCGTTCTTTTCCCGTTCTCTCTTGATTGCGCTACCCGCAGCGCTCCAACCACTGATGTGTCTACTGTTGTGTTCACTTCATCGGTCCATCGTGTGGGGGATCTTCCACTTTTTTATTATCCATGGACAAAAATTACGTGTTTTTGACATATGTAATGTTTTTAAGACCGGTCTGTTTACACGGATTTGTTTTTGTAATCTCAATATTACGTTTTCAACATAGATCACATAAACTTAGAAGTAGGTACCTCAAATAAATATAAATCATTAGAACTAAGTACATTTACTAAAGCGGTTTACCAAAAACTGTAACTATAATCTATAATCTAAGTTGCAAGGATATATTCATTCAAAGCTCTCAGATGTATGCCCATAAACAAACACGTGTAGTTCGCGCTTACAAATGCTGAATGCGTACTTACAAATAAAATCCAAACCTCAAATGAACATAAGCCCTGCAACTCTTGCCGACATTCCCTGAAACAGGGGTGACATTGGCAAAGTATGATTAGTAAAATTGTGCCCCTAGTGAGCTTTAATGTTTTAGTAAATTTTTGATAAAATATCTTGTTGATCTCAAAAGTAAAGTTTAATACTTTGGATGGGTATTGTATTAAATGATCCTTTTTGAACGGTCTGGTCTCCCAAAACATTTGAATAATTCAGTTTTTTAAGCTGCACTAGACTGAACCACGTCCATTTTAATTAAATGAATAAAAAGTAATGAATGCCAGCTCTGAAAATATTTAGATTACAAATTAGTGATAAAGGATTTCGGGTGAATCCATGATTTAATTCGTGTTTGATTTTAATTTCGTAATTAATATATTAATTAACTAAAATATCGTATTTTATTAAGCTGATGAATTATCACCAACTTCTTTAGATGCCGTTTGTATTTTGTTTTCCGTTAACTCACCTATAAATTGATTAACCCTCGGCTTTGTTTGCCACACAATGTATTTTGATTAATTTATAATCGTTTGGTAATTAATTAAGCGTTCACCATTAACGAGGGTTTGGCGGGAAAATAAAAAAATCCCTTTGCGGTGATTAACTCTAAGGCAAGCGTTGCTCCTAAATCAGGCGTATCGCGATGTGTCTGGGCGGTTCGTGATATGCCCAGCATAATACAGGTAGAATGTCCATTGATGATGATGATGAGTTGATGATGTCTGTTGCGTGATGAAGTCACTCCAAGGGCGCTTGTGCGAATTACGCCAGAAATTTGGCTGGTCCATAGTCTAGGGATTAACACTTCTGACTTGTAAATGGAAAGTTGTGGGTTTGAATCTCGGCGGAGCATAAAAAAAATACTTTTATATGTTTAAATACGCTCTTCGCTGGGTGAAAAATTCATATTCCTTTACCAAAGACCGGTCACTAAAGAAAGTCGGTTTCGATTTTGTTTTTGTATACACCCGGATGAAATTGGGATGAAAACACAGATTTGTTCATGATTTCTTGGAAATGCTTTAGTTCACTGAGCTAATCTAATCAAAGTTGCAAAAAAATTAAACATTAAGAATTCACATTATATGCATTTTCACAAGCAGACACGTTTATGTACGCGCTTAAACATGCCGCATGTGGACCTACAATATAAAAACCCAATCTCAAATGAACATATACCCTGCAACTCTCGCCGAGCTTCCCTGAAACAAGGGTGACATTTGCAAAGTGAACCATTTTCTACAGCATGGGTGGTCAGCCGCATACCAACCTATAAGTCAGGGAACATATTCAACAAATTACATTTTTAAATCAACAAATAATATATATGGACATCAAAACTAAAACATAATACAAAATTCTAATTTAAAAAACCCTAGTCCTAGCCGCCGACATTACAGATCAACCGACAATTTTTTCTGTCTTTACATACTTCTTTCATTTCATCCAGAGTCAAAACCTTCTTCATACAAGCTCTCCTTTTAGTATGACTCGGATATCCCATTAATTCACTGTTTTGAAATTTTATTATTTTTTAAAAGCGCCCGGGCAAAACACAATCCGCCAAATTCTGCGATCGGAAAAGAACCCAGCTAGTGATGTACCTGCATACGGAGCGCGGGCGAAACCTCTAATTTGTTTTGAATCCCTTTCAGTCTCGACTTGGAACAAAGTTTGGCTATCGATGATTCTGATCACGCCCTTCACGGCAATAATGATGCCAGAACAAAGATGTCGGAGACTCGCTCTCAATTTGTACCAACTTTGCGGTTATTTTCAGTTTGGTAACATGATTTGTTTTATATAATAATGATACTCTTGATTTTCCAACTAAAATTCACATTCAATTAGATTTTAATTTTTAGGAAAAATATTCTGAATTAAAATTGCTGGAATAAAGATTTTGGGGATTTTCTTTCTATGTGTGAGGGAGGGTTGATAACTGTTTTTTTACGATTATTTGATACTTTACTTTACAAATCTAAAATAATTGAAAATAAATAATTTTATTCCTTTGTTTTGTTTTGCAATTTTGAGTTATGCTGAATTTTGCAAGCATTTATATTCCTTTTTATCTGATGTATGTTGTATCCCTTGACTTATAGCTTGGTATGAGGCTGACCACCCATACTGTAAAAAATGGTTCACTTTGCCAATGTCACCCCTGTACCAGGGAAGACCGTCAAAAGTTGTAGGGCTTATGTTCATTTGAGGTTTGGATTTAATTTGTAAGTACACATTCAGCATTTGTAAGCCCGAACTTACAGGTGTTTGATATGAGCTTGGAATTTTGTTGTATCTTTGCAATTTACATTATAGATTAAAGATTGTGTCTTCTATGTGCTGAATGCACACTCCAGCTACCAAATTACTTCCTCTCTTTATTATTTTCTTGATTTAGATATTTCATCTTCTGATTCACAAAAACTTAATGTCTCACAGATCCTAAGATAAGGACGGCCAGTTTTCTTTCCACCGAGATCTGCCAGCTTAGCTTTGCCCAGAGATAGGATGTATGAAAGCTTTCACACATTTGTCCTGTAATCCATAGACAAACCGGGCAGAATGCATTGTGTCTAAAAAGTCCTTAACGATTGTATTCATTTCGATCGTTAAAAGGCAATAGGGCATAACATAAGTGACATAAACTAAATTGTTCAAGAGAGCATTGTAAAGTTTGCGATTGCAGAAAAATATAACTTTTTTTATTTTTTCTCACATCGTTAAAATCAAAACTGCTCTAAAATTAAAAAAATAAAAGCATTTATTGGCATTCCTATTAATGTGGTTTTACAATTTTTGTATTTCACAAGCGCCTTTAGGACAAAAAAGGCCAAAATCTTGTCGGCTACACCAACACCATACTTTGAAAACGAAGTTGTTTGCTTGGGCACAAACAACAAAAAAAATCATCGTACAGCTATGGGAGTTAGCGCATTAGAAAGAGCGGAAAATTTTAAGCAAGATAGCATTCATAACTCATTTTTGACCAAAACGTCGCTTATTCTTATAACATCCCTACTTCCTTTTCACTGTCGATTTATTCAATATCCTCAAGAAAAAGGATTTTTTTAGTCCTTCGCCTTAATGCGAAATTATTTTTACACACACGACGCAGGCATATATACGTACAAATGTGTGGAGATTATATTTGTGTGTTCCTTCAGGCCGGACGTGTTCAGTGGTCCGCAGATAATGGTGGAGATAAGAGCGATTGAGCGTTATCAGATGATCGTTACGGCAGCACGCATGCGCGGACCGGCCGACATACGTATAACTCCTTCCTCGGAGGTTTACAGATGGACACTGCGTGCAAAGGCATCGCATCAACTACACGACCAGTGACATAAAAAGCTATGACGTCGCATTAAGTTCAATACCACAAGTAAACTCACTTCGATCGCCCAAATAGAAAAACGTATAGAATATGCAACAGCAAGTCTGGTGGTTAATTTTGTTTTCATACATTTCTTTCTCTATTCGAACGATCGGAAGGTTTTTTTTTGCAGTTTTTAATACTTGGGTTACAGATCATCAAACGTAGATGGAAATTTCACATTACATATTATCTTTAATAGAAGGTAATATTAATATTATTTATTATTATTATTAATTAAATAACACACAGTTTTAATTCAATTTTATTTTATTTAAATTATGTCTAACGTTTTCGCCTAAAAAGGCATCCTCAGGACAATGACAATCAAAAATTAAAATTCTCTTCTTCTTCTTATCCTTTCAACATTAAATAGACAATATAATATTTAGGTATAAATGTAAAATCCAAAAAAAAAAAAAAAAAAACAAATATAAATGTTTAACCAAATCGTAAATTGTATAATAAAATTGTAAAATGTTAGGTATAAATTAAAGTCAAATTAATAAAATAAATATACATGTTTAACCAATATAATGTTAACCACCGAACCCTGAAAAATATTTAATATTATTTGTGACTTTCAATTAATTTTTAATTTATCTGTAGAAATTGAAGAAAATTAGCTTAGTTTTTTGGAAAATGTGAACTTTATTTCATGACCCAAAGTAAAATACCGGCAGGGGTTACTCAGCCTTCACAATAAATGAGTACCAGCCCCTTGGGAGCTGGGAAACCCCCACTTCAGCTAAAGTGGTTGGCGAAAGGCTTATCTGTAAAAATAAATAGGTTTCACTCGCCACATGCGAAACCCTTCGGGGATAACGTGGCAAGGAGTTACACTACATGTGCAGCTTAGTTGCTTTTGTGTATAAAAGCCAAAAGATTACAAAACGATTTTATAGTTGCGCATAAGCTCATGCTTCTTACAGGTTTCATTAACTGATAGTGTATACAATTTTGATGGCTTTTTTTGTGATGATTGGAAACCACAATCTTGTTCTTGCGAGCGTGTTGATAAGTTGATGGATCAGTTACGCAGTGGTTGATAGCTCTAAGTGAACAGTTGATAGACATACGGGAATGGTGGATAGCTCTGAGGGAATGGTTGATAGCTATCAGGGAGTTAAGCCCTAGTAAGTTATCAGGTACATGGTGTGCTACACTGGGACGAACTAGCCATCTATTCTGGTAATCCTAGGAGAGCGCCTTATAGGCTGTGGGTCAGTGATTCTCAAATTGATCTTCACAAGCCCCCAGGGGTTGGTATTGATGAAATATGAAAACGAAGATGATAATTGGGGTCCATGACGTGTAAATTAGGGTTTTTGAGAATGGATTTTATTAAAGCTATAGTGGTGAGTAACTCATACCTGGTAGATGTCAAATGTGTTACTATAACTACTAAGGTTACTAAGGTCTAGAAGTTCGAAAGGCTAAATTTTCATCTGTAATTAATAAATATTTGGAGGTGGAAAAATAATTTAGCAAGTTTTATAAATGGCAGGCGTGTGCATATTTTGTCCTGTTTCTTGAAAATAACATACTTATTTAAACTAATAATTTGCTTGCTAACAATAACTCAAATTGAACAATTTTTTTTTTTAAAGCTTAACTTCAAGGTTTAATGCATTCTTTTAATCAAAATTAGCCTTTATGTGCCTGTATAGAATGCACGCCCCTGATAGAATGTTAACCTATAAATTGGTCTCAGCACTTAGCAAACTCTCCATTTCTATTCAAAACTTTAATAAGATCATGTTCAAACTATAAACTTTTGACATAAATTAGAAGTATGTCAAATTAAAGAATTATATTTTCTAGTTCTAAGAAATGAAACGTATCCGTGAGTGTGTGTTCTTCAATTGAATCTGAAGGAACTATTATCATTTTAAGAACGAATTCTCCAACAGTCGATGAAGAAAATTGAATATCAATCGCAATAGAAGGAAATGTGTGTTGTGGTCTATGAAAAAAAATACTTTGGAAACCTGTGCCTTAGATAGTCTACTACTAGTTCACTGTAGATGGACTAAATTTGGTCCTCTATAGATAGTCTACCGCTGGTCCACCGCCTAGTGTCCGGCGTAGCGCCCATAGAGGCATATACAATATACATACCTATACACTTAATTAATTCCCTGATATCACTGGCCTAAACAACCCAACTGGACATGATATATGTAGGTTATCCGCGTATACGATTTGGCCCATGTATTTTATGCTTTTTTTTAATGGATAAAATTAAATGTGTTTTTAAAATCATGGTCATCCAATAACCATTTAACGTACATTTTTTTATGCAAAAACTTGCAAATATTACCTTTATGAAAACAGGATCCACGCAAAATTTGAAATCCCTTAATGTTGTTTTTGGGGTACCCACAGTTACAAATAACTAATTTAATATTTTAAAGCTCGAAAGAAATGAAAAAAATCAATACTGTTATAACTGGAAGAATGCTTACACCACCCATACTGTAAAAAATGGTTCACTTCACCAATTTCACCCCTGTTTAAGTGAAGGTCGGCAAGTTGCAGTGCTTCTGTTCATTTGAGATTGGGTTTTGTATTGTAAGTTAATATGCTGCATGTTTAAGCACGAACTTATCCGTGTCTAAGGCATTTTTTCAGGAAGTTACATATTTTAATGAACTAGGAGGAGGTGTTTTCAAAATATATTCTTAAATTAAGGGTTTAAAGGGAAAAGGGAGAAGGGAGACAAGCGCTACCCTACTATTTGTAATGCAAAAAAATGAAATAGCAATAAATCTTAGGGGGATTTTGTATTAAAATGCAAAGTATCTCTCTGGGGATAATTTTTATTTAATAAACCATTTGTGAGGAGGCAGAGATTCAGATTAAGATGATGAATCGTTCAATAAGAAGAGAGAGGAGATCATCAATTACCATGGAGGGATGCTGCAGACAGCCCAGAGCTGGAGCCCCGAACACTTCCACCCTGCCAACTCACACAGAGCTGGATAGCACTTACGTAATACTTCCTGAATTCAAAGTATAGTATTCTCAATATTTTTCAGTTAGGTACTTGCCAAACAACCGTATTGAACGCAACTAAAACGCGGGATCGAACCCTTGCTCTTGGCATGGAATGCAAGCATTCTACCAACTGAGCTATCGATCGCTCTTTTTACTAGCTTGGCCGTCGCTACAATGCGCCAATTCTCAAGCAAGACCCAGTTGCTGTAAGGCTGGATAGACCTTTTGATGACCGGTCTTTGTGTAAAAGGACTTGTAATTCCATTTCTTGATGTCTTAAAGTTGTATTTTAATCATGGTGATTTCCTGTATTTTAGGATCTATCTATAATCCTCTATAATTGATGCGATGTAGGAGTATCAATGCTCTTGAAGGTTCCTTTCCCAGTTTATTAGGAAATTTGTAGAAACTTAAATTTTCTCTGGATATCATATTAAAAAAGCATTTTTCTAGTTTCTAGCGATATGAAAAAATTGCAATAATATTGAGACATGTAAATAATTGTTCAATTTTATGAAGAAAAAGTAGGATTCTTATGCTGCGACTCCCTTGTGCGGTAATGCATGATGACGAAGTAGGAAGGAATATGAAATCACGACCGCATTGTTAGGACTTCCTTCCCGAAGCGTGACAAACCTCTGCAAAGGAGACAAAAACTACAAGCAGAGCCATGTCACCACTGGAAGGAGTAAAAACCCAACGTGACTGATGCATACTTACATATATGTACAAACAAAATGAATAGACAGGAGTTGTAAAAACACGATCAATGTGTACGTTTCTAAATCGCACATTCAATACACATCGACGGTTAAAAGGCAGTAGGGCATAAGCGACATAAACTAATTGTTCAGGAGAGCAGCTTAAAGTTTGAGATTGCAGAAAAATGGCATAACTTTTTTTATTTTTTCTCATATCGTTAAAATCATAACAGCTCTAAAATTAAAAAAATAAAGGCATTCATTGGCATTCCTATTATAGTGGGTTTACGATGTTTTACGATTTTTTTTATGTCACAAGCGCCTTTAGTACAAAAACGCTAAAACGTCGGTTACACAAAAACCATGCTTCAAAAACTCAGTTGTTTGCTTGGGCATAAACAACACAAAAATCATCGTACAGCTATAGGAGTCAGCGCATTAGAAAGAGCGGAATATTTCAAGTATTCATAACTCATTTTTGACCAAAATGTCGCTTACGCCCAACTGCCTTTTAACCGTCGATATGCATTTTGTAATCACTTTATCGCTCAAGAAGCATCATTCAAGTGTTTATTTACTTTCATTTAAATTTAATCCTGTTAAAAAAGTGAGGATTTACAATCGATCACATTTTGATTTTTATTGTGAAGGAGGAAAGACAGAAAATACAAAACAACTCCTGACGCTGGTTGGATTTTTGCTGAACTAGATGTGGAATTAATCAGCAGGTATTGGCAGATGGTTTGATATTGATGCTTGATGGTTTTTATGGTAGTGCGCCCTTGAAAATGGAGTGCGTGTAAACTTTGATCGCGTAAGAGTGTGCATGTAGAAACTTCCAGGGGGTGCTGGTATACACCGTTACACGAGTCTCAATCATCATGTGCTGATATTAGCGTAGATACTCGTGTGTTCGCGATAATGTTTTATGGCGTATTCTAAATAAATTTGATAAAATACGAACCAGAAATACAGGGTCCATTATGAAAGTAATGAGCATTTTCTGGGAAAAATAGATTTATTCATTGTAATGGTACAAATTCTTAATATTCTTCAAAATACTCTCCTCCCGCATTAATACACTTGCGGATATGTGTCTGCCATGCCACCCTGGAACTCCTCGACGGGAATGTCTCTTACGAACGTTGTGACATGATTTTGGATCGTTTCTACGGACTCCCAATGTTTGTAGAATTCGGACGGTCAGTCATCATCTAATCTAAGTTGCAAAGATAAATAACATTGGGGATTCACATTAATGCTTTTTCACAAGCAGACACGTATGAGTTCGCGTTTAAACATGCCACATGTGGAACAACCCAAATCTCAAATGAACATAGCATCCTGCAACTCTCGCCGTCCTTCCCTGGAACAGGGGTGACATTGGCAAAGTGAACCATTTTCTACAGCATGGGTGGTCAGCCGCCTACCAACCTTTAAGTCAAGGAAGACACAGGAAGAGTAATTTTTTTAAAATTTTAAATAACAAGCTCTGTTTACCTTCTGAATGTATTATATTTATGAATATAAATATGCATCTTGCATTATCACGGAAACAGATAACTCTTCTGCTGCTCCCAGTCTATTTGAAGAAAGTAGAGCAATCCTGGTTCCCAGCGGGAGAGAGTTCCCGCCATATATTTTATTCCCGGCACGTTGCTTTATAATGCACTTAGCATCGTCCACAAAAGGAAATGCATTTGTACGGAGCGGTGCGCGTCGAAGTGAACCGGGCACACGAGGCTCCACATACCTCTGAGGTTATCACATGCTTTATTGGATTTGTCAAATGACTGATATACTGGGATCTGTAGTGAGAAAATAAGAAAAGCGTGCAATGTATACAGGTAAAAAGTGATGAACGTGGAAGGAACGGAAAAAAGACTAGGAACTAGGTATGAAGGTGTGAAGGTATCCTTAGTGGAATGTTGGGAAAACACATACCAATGTACCTACCTACAATTTTCAATGTTTGTTTTCATATGTATTTAAATGCTATGGAATACACGCCACTGACATTCATCCCTATTTGTACGGAAAGTGTGCAGGGCAGTGAGCCAGGCGGAATGTAAATACGTCCCTTTCACTGCTCATGCTCATGCTACTCTCGCTGCCCGCCAATCTGTGTTTTATCGGTTTTTGGCGGACTCCAAAGGACCTATGGGAGATCGATTTTTCTGTGTCGTCTATGTGACTTCACCCATCATTTTTGATAATGGCGTAATTTTTGTCATATTTTGAAAATGGAGGCTAGGAATATCACAGACAATGAAGTTTAATACCTTGAAATAGCTTTTTTTTATCACGAGCTGACTTTTCTTTTACAATGCTAGCTAACATATAATATTTGAATATATTGCTTTAGTTAATTGTGAACCATGCATTTGTCAAATAGTATTTCTTCAATAAGTCATGTTTGATCAAGATATCAATCAGCCGTGTGCCCTGAAAAATCTTTGAACGCACTTTGGCTTCGACTTACTAAAACGCCCAGGAATATCGTGATCTACATTGAATATGTAGTTTGAAAAAGTACCTTCAGAATGTTTTCCAAAAAAAAATTGGAATATAATAACGTCGGTTCGATCCCCGCTTGGGTCATTTGACCATAACTTTGGCCCTGGTTCAACAAATGTAATTATTAATTAATAATTCATCACAATAAACAATAATGAATTATTAATTGATGATATCAATACCTGTTTCTGGCCAGGCAGAATAGGTTGGTAAATTGAATTCCTCTTCACAAATCTATTTTAAAAAAACAAAAAAAAAATCGTTTTCCACCAAAAAAACATGTTGCACAAACTATTGAGTCAGAAATTACAGAGACAGGTCCTCGTATTGTAGCTACTAGATACTAGATAGTTACATGTGTAGGTTTATATTGTGACCGGAGGGGATAGCTGTTTTATTTCACATTTATGGCCACCATTAAACTCTTGGTGGATCGTTTTTTTAAAGCTCTCGTACAGTTTGTCATAAACAACGGAAAAACGTTGTCAAATTGTTGAAACGACAACAGTAACTACACATGTGGACCGTGCAGTATTCCCAAAAGAGTTACCTCGTGCCATAGCAATTATTCACGAGGGACCTGTTACTGTTTTATCTAGTACACTGTGGTACTAAAAGTCGGTTTAATCTTATAAAAAGTCCACATGAATGAAAAACAAAATAAAGGTCTACGTTCTTTGAGTATCAGATCCAAAACACGACTCATTTTATTTTAAAGAAAATTATTGTGCATTCAAGTCCCTCATGAAGGGTAAGAAGAAAAGCTTGTGAAGAAGTTATGCTACATTATTCCAAGTACCTACTAGTTTTTTACTGATCAAGCTAGTAAGTGAGTATTTCAAGTTTAGTATAGAAATCAGTAAGTGTGTCTGCGATTTTAAATACGAAAAGCACAAGTGAAGAAGTAGCGGTACAAACAGATATTTAGGATTTATAAAAGAGAAGAAGATAAAAAAAAAATAGTTGAAAGAAATAAATTCTTCAATTCACATTTCCCTGCTCTCTTAACCAACATCCTCAGAAGACCTCCTTGCCGGAGAAATGGTAACAAGAAATAACATGAAACATTGTTAAGTCCTCTTCTACAAACGAACATTTTTCTTCTTCTAAAAACGTAGATCCTTTATTCTTTTAAAGACAATGACAACAATAATAATTTTTGTCATGGACACTCAGAAATTTTTATCTCTTAAAAATAAATAAAACTAACTGTTCTTTGCTGAATGTTTAGTCACAAAACACAAAAATCAAGTTCATTTGAAGAAATAGAGTGTGGGAGATGTTGTTTCTGTGAATTTATACCGGTTTGTTTTGGTGTTACAAATAAATGTCACTTTGAGGTTATGTTACATGCTTATGACAAGATTTTATTTAAAAAAAATCCAAAAGTGATGTCGTAAAGCGCCGAAGAAGAAAGTTTGAGTGGTGGCGTATCTAGCCCCAGAGGTGCGCTGGCAGGAACCCTAGGGAGCCCAACAGAACAAGTAATCTGGAGATGAACGACAATGGCGAGAGGCAGATGTCAGCGCGGGTTATCGGGAGCACATCGGGAGGTCCAGACGTCAGCGCCATCAGCCCCACCTGCTTGGAGACACCCCAAGATACCGCACTTAGAGGAGAGGACAACACCACACCACACCACATTACTTCATTTTTTAAAATATTATTATTATTATATATTTTTTTTAATTTGACATAAGTAGATACCTATTCAATTTAATTTTGTTATAATATTTTTATTTTTATTGTTTGATTTATTGTTATTTTTATTATTTTTTATTCTTTGACTGTTATTCACTAGTTTGGCTACCATCTAAGTTATTTTATATGAGAGATAGTCATGCGAAGGCGCACTGGGGCTGACAATCCCGGTCGCCGTACTGTTGGAGGAGTGTCGGATGGCCCCTGCAGGGTTGCCAAAAGCTTTGCCAGGTACAGTGGGAAACCACTGTGGCCTGGTAAAAGCAGACGTAAGAAAGGAGATGAATGGATTATTGCTACTTTGAATGTAAGAGGTATGAAAAATAAGGAAGAAGAACTATTGAAAGAGATGAATGAGAGAAAAATTAAAATTTTATGTGTGACTGAAACTAAAATGAAAGGTGAAGGAGAGAAAGTTATGAGTAATGGAAATTTGTTCATTTACTCAGGTGTGAAAGATGGATGTCCTAGACAGGGTGTTGGTGTGATTTTTAGTGAATGTGTGAAGAGCTATATCAGGAATTATGAATGGATCTCCCCTAGGATTCTCCTAGTAAGGATCAAGTACGATAGAACGAATTTTCTACTGATAGCATGCTATGCGCCAGTAGATTCAGAATGTATGGAGATTAAGAATGAATTCTGGGATATGCTTGACGATAAAATCAGAATGAAAGACAAAGAAGAAAAGGTGATTCTGCTTGGTGACATGAACGGATGGGTGGGTAGAAGAAAGGAAGAGTATGAAAGGGTAATAGGACCAAACGGAAGGGGTGTCATCAATGGCAGTGGGAGACGGCTTGTTGACGTGTGTGTGGAGCATGGTATGTTTGTATCAAATACTTGGTATAAGCATAAAGACGTGCACACATACACGTGGTATGGGCCAAATACTCGCACAGTCATTGACTACATATGTATGGAAGAATGTATGAGAGGTGCCATAAGAGATGTTAGAGTCTACCAAGGTATATCCGTGGGCTCAGACCATCATCTCTTGTGTGCAAAAGTAATGATAGGCGAAGTAAAAGATAGGAAAAGAACGAAAGTGATTAAGATGAAAAGAGTGAAAGTGGAAAAATTAGATGATGAAAATGTCAGGAATGATTTTGAAGCTGAAATAAGCCAGATTTTGAAATCGGATGAATGCAAGGAACTTGTGAAGAATGCATGTGTAGAAAAAATGTGGAAAACATTTAAAACATGTTTGGTCGAAAGCGCAAAGAGAGTATGCGGTGAAGTTACGATTGGGCATAGAAAAGGCAATGAATGGTGGAATGATAGGGTTAAACAAGCAGTGAAAGAGAAGAAAGAGAGTTATTTAAAATGGATTAATGACAGAAAGAATAAAGTGTTAGAGACTGAATACAAGGAGAAAAAATGGCTAGCGAAGAATGAAGTTCAAATGAGTAAGAGAAGAATGGAAGAAAAATTGAGTGAAAGAGCACAGAATGACTTCTCTGACAATAAAAAGATGTTCTGGAGCTGGGTGAGACAAAACAACGACAGTTGTAGGTCCACAACTCCGGGAATCAAAAATGTAAGCGGAGACATTCTGTGGAATAAAGACGATGTAAAAAAGAGATGGAAAGAATATTTTAATGAGGTTTTTGGTGAAGAAGAATGTGATTTAACTGTGAAAGGAGATTATGATGAGGGCAATGTTTTGAAAATATCGAAAGAAGAAGTAAGAAAGGTCATAAAGGAATTAAAGAATGGGAAAGCTGCAAGTGTGGATGGTGTGAGACCTGAGATGATGAAAGCGGGAGGAGAATGTGTAATTGAATGGATGAAAGAGCTTTGCGAATTGTGTGTTAGTGTCAAGGAGGTTCCATCGGACTGGAGAGAGGCGGTCATTGTGCCAATCTAGGTGACAAAAAAGACTGCCGTAACTTCAGACCGATTAGCCTTCTTAGTGTGCCAGGTAAAGTGCTATGCAAGATTCTTATCCATAGGGTAAGATTATCCACCCAGGAGAGGGTCTCAGATATACAATCTGGCTTTATGCCGGAAAGAGGTTGCGTAGACCAGATATTCGCGCTTCGACAGATCGTCGAAAAACAGCTAGCCGTAAATAAAAAGGTCTACGCGGCTTTCGTAGATCTTGAGAAAGCCTTCGACTCGGTGGATAGAAGTATGATGTGGTGTGTGCTTGAGAGGTATGGTGTGAATAAAGCACTTCTGAACGCGATACGCGCCATCTATCTAAATAGCAGGGCGTGTGTCAGGGTGGATGGAGAATACAGCGAGTATTTTAATGTGTACAAGGGTGTGAGACAGGGTTGCATAATGAGCCCGTGGTTATTTAATATAATTATGGATCATTGTGTTAAACAAGCGAATCTGGAAGGGCATGGCATACAGATTGGAGAGAGAAAAGTCGGAGTTCTGCTTTATGCTGATGATGCAGTACTAATTGCTGATTCAGCAGCAGAGCTTCAGGCAATGCTCTCTAGTCTGAACCATGCTCTGTGTGTGAACAAGTTGAAAATTAATGCAAGTAAGACGAAAGTACTGATTTTTGACAGAACGGATGAAAATGAAGAATGCACGTTTTTGTTGAATGGTACGAAAGTTGAAATTGTGGATGAATTTAGATACTTGGGAAGTATGTTTGAGAAGAATGGAAAGATGACAAGAGAACTTGAGAATAGGGTGTGCAAGGGAAAACAAGTGGTCGGTGCAATAGGAAGAATAGCAAAGAACAAGCGATTGACGATGGATCTGAGAATGGCGGTACACAATGGCATATTGTTACCGACTTTGTTGTATGGAAGTGAAGCATGGACAGTGAACGATAGCGAAATGAGTAAAGTATGTACGGTGGAAATGAAGCATTTGAGAAGCATGACAGGAAAAACTCTGAGGGATAGAGTTAGGAATGAATGGGTAAAAAAAGAATGTAATTTGAAAGAGGATGTGAAAGTTAAGGTACAAAAGAATGTGATGAGATGGTTTGGACATGTGGAAAGAATGAATGATGATAGACTGACAAAGTATGTATACAAAGAAAGTGTGAAAGGAAAAAGAGGGAAGGGACGACCGAGAAAAGTATGGAGTGATCAGATTGAGGAGATTGTGAAAGAATGGGATATACAAAGTGAGCGTAAAAGAAGAAAATGCATGAAAAAGGTGATGGATATGAATGAATTGAAGGAGGTATGTAAGGATAGGAAAAAATGGAGGCAACTCTGCAGAGGCTCTGGCCACCCCTAGCGGAATGGCGACAGAGTTACAGTTACAGTTACAGACTGTTTTTGAACTTCTACAAACGAACTTTTTTAATTATATGAATTTTCAACAGATTTTTGTGAAACACTGTGGATATTCTAAATCTAAATCTAAGCTGCAAAGATATGTATCATTTGAGATTCATATTAAATGCATTCCCACAAGCAGACATGCATAATTTCGCGCTTACACATGCTGCATGTGGACCTACAATATAAAAACCCCAATCTCAAATGAACATAAGCCCTGCAACTCTTGCCGACCTTCCCTGAAGCAGGGGTGACATTGGCAAAGTGAACCATTTTTTACAGTATGGGTGGTCAGCCGCATACCAACCTATCTTTTATTATTTTGTATTATTAGATATTCATTTTTTAAAAAAATATTATTTTTTAATTAAGAATTAAAAAAATAAAAGAAATGAAAACTTTGTTTTATTCCACTTTTATTGATTTTTTGAGTAAGTTACAAATATTTTCGGAATTACTTCCATCTTCGGGTAACTAACAATTACTAAAATGAAACTTAAAAATTAAGACAGTGGAGTGGAATCTATTAGTTGGTGGTAACGGTTAGGGCGTGGGTAGCAAGGTAGATGTGTGGGAGGGAGATGGGGATTTTTGGGGCGGAGCTAATATTGCTAGGAGAGGAGATGTGATGGCAGGAAGTTGGATATTTCTTAATTAAAAAATAATCATTTTTTTAGAAATATTTGCTTTTACATTCCTTGACTTATAGGTTGGTATGAAGCTGACCGCCCATACTGTAAAAAATGGTTCACTTTGCCAATGTCACCCCTGTTTCAGGAAATGTCGGCAAAAGTTGCAGGGCTTATGTTCATTTGAGGTTTGGATTTAATTTTTAAGTACACATTCAGCATTTGTAAGTGCGAACTACACGTCGCTGCCTTAGTTCTTGTTTGCCGTATAGACCATTAAGCTAATTTCACATGAGCAATGTTTGCATGTGTACTGGACCAATGTGTCTTATGAAAACAGGAAATTGATTTAAAAAAGATTTCAAACAACTCTCACATTATCGAATTTTACGTTTTTTCTTAGCTCAGATTGTGTAGAATTTGATTCTTAAGACAACTGCAGTCTGCATTAAAAACTCATATTTCGCTGAATTGGTCTACACGGCAAACAAGCCATGGGGGAGCGACGTGTCTGTTTGTGGGCATGCATATTAATATATCTTTGCATCTTAGATTGTAGATTATAGACAAAAATCTTAAATTCTCTTTGGAGTATGATTTGTTTGCATCAATAGAGCTACAAATGTGCAGGACCGCATTTATTTGGTACGGCATTGGAGTCCGCACACCCGTTCCTCTCCTCTCTCTTCTCATATTACAGCTTCACCTTCGTCTCGTGCGACTCTGACAGGTATGAATTGAATCCGCACGAACAACTTGTATCTAACAAAGTGTTTGCCCGATCGATACCTATATAAGCAAATAACTAAACTATGTACACACACAGGAACGTTTCCCTTTTCTGGAAGTTTCCTTTATTCCTTAACAAATACTCAAAACAAACCTAGCCCGCTCCTCTCTCTATGTACATTGTATACGGCCGTACAATAATATTATACGTAACATATTATTCACTTCACGTTTGTAACAATTTATTTATTACAGAGAGCGGGGCTCCTTTTGTGAAAAAAAGAAAACTTATCTCTTTTTTTTGTTGGCGCATCTTTCAGTTACATGTGAAGACGTGGAAATCATCAGACAGAGTTAGATACAGTTATCTGAATGTTTGAAAATAAATACAAACTTCAATAATGCAATTGTACATAAATATAGCGAGAGTAAAATAAGAAAATGCATGAAAAAGGTGATGGATATGAATGAAGGAAAAATAGAGAAATGGAGGCAGATCTTCAGAGCCTTGGTCCACCCCTAACGGAATGGCGACAGAGTTACAGTTACAGTTACTATAGAACCAATTAAACATTTAAGAAGTCTTAAAATTAATATACAAATCTGGATATTCGACTAACTGCTATTGGAAAATCAACTTTATCTCAACATCCTCGGCAGACACATTTGTTGTGTGGTGATCAAGGATAACCTATTTCCGAATTGTTAAATTGATTTTTATTTGGAAACTTTGCGACTTAGATTATAGATTATAGACAATGATAACGATCATTACTTCAGTTTTAATTCGAGAAGAGTCCAATGCGTACGTTCCAGCTAAGGTAACATTTGAGTCGTACAGAATCAAAGGTAGAAATCTAGGATTTGGACAAAACTCGTCAGTCAGTTGAAACATCAAGACCTAAATAGCTGGATTTCAAGTATTTTTTTAATTTTATTATTACAAGTCACAAGGCGAAGTCCATTAGAAGCCAACATCATTAAATTTTTATAAGTTGTAAAATAAACGCAACTAAGCTACACATATAGTGTAACTTCTTGCCTGCGTTTCCCCGAAGGGGTCGCATGTGGTGCTTCGGGACCTATTTATGTTTACAGGTAAGGGGGCCGGCCTCACACCAACCACTTTCAGTTGAAGTGGGGGTTTCCCAGCTCCCGGGAGGGCTGGTTCTCATTTCTTGTGAAGGCTGAGTAAGCCTTTGAGATCGAACCCTTGCTCTCGGCATGGAATGCAAGCATTCTACCAATATATCTGATTGCAATTGTCATGTGTTTGTTTCATTAAATCTAAAGAGCATTACCATAGTACCAGTTATAGTGTAGCTTTCTCGCCTTTTTTATCAGGGGTGATAAAAACCTTTTCAGAACTGCGTCCACTTATTCCTACCATTTGCAATGTCTTCTCTTTGTATCCTTTACATCAAAACATCACATTTTCTCAGAAGAAAAATAAAGTGGCCATATGAACAAGCCATTATTTTACTAGTCTCTTTCATGCCTATCAAGTTTCTTCTATAAATAACTGACGGCTTAGACTGAGTAATTTATGTATATTTTTAGTAGTTGGTTCCTGATGTTTATTAACCGCGAAGCAGCAGGTAAACCACTAGAAACGAGTAAGCATATAACGCAAATACTAAATTATTACGTTCAACACAAACCACTCTTTTAGCATGTAAGTATACATTACTCCAAGTATGAAACTTTAAATACAAACTAAATTGTATTTTAACAAAAAATGTATACAAACTAAACAGCGCCTGAGTGAGTGTTTTGATTTCAATACATTTTTTGGTATGGTTGAGTTTAAACGTAGGTATAGTTTTATACTTGGGCCACTGTTGCTGAAATAATTTATGCATGAAACCACCACACTACGTACAATAACAAACATTACACATTTCAGACCGTCTAGTGTGTTTTGGAGCATATCGTTTTTGTTCCGCTGGTAAAGAAAGCAGCAGCCCAAGTATACCACATTACGTTAATTTTCAACCATACCGTTTTACGGAAATTGCATTGAAAATAAAACGCTTGTTAGCTGTGCTGTTAAAGTTTTCGTATTTTTTTTATGATAAGTGCAATGTTTACGTTTACACGAGAAGTTTTATACTCAGGGTGAAGAAGTATACGGGCCGTGGATGTTGCTCAAACTGAATTACATTTCAACATTGCCCGCACTCGAGTGTTTTACCGTTCTTCAATTCACAATGACAACTTGTACAAATTTTCTATTTTCATTTTTTTTTTCATGGATGGGTGAGCAAACAAATACGTCAATTTCGAAGCAGCTTCAAGTCGCGGTATGCTGATTGTATTTTGTATTTTGCTGATGGTATTCCTTGACTTATAGGTTGGTATGAGGTTGACCACCCATACTGTAAAAAATGGTTCACTTTGCCAATGTCACCCCTGTTTCAGGGAATGTCGGCAAGAGTTGCAGGGCTTATGTTCATTTGAGGTTTGGATTTTATTTGTAAGTACACAATCAGCATTTGTAAGCGCGAACTACACGTGTTTGTTTGTGGGCATACATCTGAGAGCTTTGAATGAATATATCCTTGCAACTTAGATTATAGATTATAGTATAAATCGTGTAGTTTTTTTTTTGTAAAATTGTACACAAAATTCTGAAGACAAAACCTATAAGTGGACACCTTAAAGGTCGGGAATAAAATCATCACGCTTAAGAAGCCCATTGCAGATATGGACGAAACGTATGGAAGCTTCTGCTCCGATAGATCAAGATCCCGAAAATAAATTATCTTGTGAATTAGGGAGTTTGCTGCATTGGTTTAATTTGGAATTTTTTAGTGACTTTTAATTTACTTTTTTTTGTTAAACTGATTTATTGGTATCGAATTCCTTATATTTAAAAGTGTATGCTTTATTTCTTGGTTTCTCTACTGCCGGTTGCTTGTTTTGCCATAGTGTTGGGAAACGGGGAGCTGTTGAAAGTCACGGATCAGTCACTCCATAATAACCCGTAGACTGCTGTAGACCATCACTAGGCGGCGTGGCGGAAGCAACAACCATTACCTGAATTATTCATAATTCCAATATTACCATCTTCTTGCTTACGAGACCTACGCGATACCATTCGCCTTTAAGCAACGCTGCCTTTTCACAATCTTATGCTCTCTTAAACTTGAAAATCTGCTCGCGAACGTTTCCACGATTGTTGTTGTCATGTTTATAGAAATACTTGAAAAGCTGCGAGCTATGACAACGAAACAGAAAATAATTTATGGGAACTCATAATTGACAGAAAATATTCTGTATGTTATCAAATAAAACGGATTCGATACATCTCAAACGACTTTTACTTTTTACTTTCAACTTAGGCTAGTTGAGTCTAGTGGTTTTTGTAATTTGGTAATTTAATTTGAAAGATGATGTAAAAGTTAAGGCACAAAAGAATGTGATAAGATGGTTTGGGCATGTGGAAAGAATGAATTATGATAGACTGACAAAGTATGTATACAAAAAAAGTGTGAAAGGAAAAAGAGGGAAGGGACGACCGAGAAAAGTATGGAGTGATCAGATTGAGGAGATTGTGAAAGAATGGGATATACAAAGTGAGCGTCAAAAAAGAAAATGCATTAAAAAGGTGATGGATATGAATGAATTGAAAGAGGTATGTAAGGATAGGAAAAAATGGAGGCAGCTCTTCAGAGGCTCTGGCCACCCCTAGCGGAATGGCGACAGAGTTACAGTTACTCGTTATTGCACGGTAGTGGGTCCAATTGCCGGTGGAACAAAAAAAAATGTATTTTTAAAATATAGTCTTCGCTGGGTTGAACAATTCATTTGTTTTTCCCAAATATCGGTCATCATAGATCGAATCAGCCTTACAGTAATTCAGTCTTGCTTGAGAATCACCGCTTTCCATAGCGACTATCAAGCTCGCATAGGGCTCTTGAGGTGCGATTTACGCAAAAACAGGGCTTTCCAAATAAATCATATAAGTAATATTTGCGCAAAAGTTTTATCAAAAGTCCGACAATTTCTTTCCGTTATCACTAATGACATCATTGACATCTAAATTGTATTGAAAAATATCGAGCTACACAAACTAATATTCGTCATTGAAATATACCAATAGAAAGCAATGCGTACCGAGCTGTGATTTTTATGATGCAATTTTATACATAAATTTATATCCGATCATGAAAGTTCATCCTATCATCGAAAATAAAAACCACAAAAGGTTCAACTTTGCTCAATATCAACATCCCTTAACAGTAAAATATTTATCGTATGTACATACTTTTATACTATTTTACAACTTTTCCGTAACTTAATCAGTATTGGAAACTGTCCGACAATTCCATACCCAATTAGTGAGGATAATCCTATCAGACTAGTGTATAATCCAATAGAAAAGTAAACGACTATCAATTCAAACAGTTAATTTGTTTGTTAAGTTCTGTGACTGTGAAACATCGGATTAAGTAGCGTTAATAAATTAATAATACCTACCTTCCTCTCTGAAGGTACAATCGAATTGTGTTGTCGTGTAAAAATGGAGTTTATTTGTTCTTATGATAAAGACTATAATTACGTTCTCTCAAAAGGCAGTTGGTTCTGTTGTGATAATTATTTGTGGTACCCTCCAAGTTCCTTCAGGTGTGACCGTGCAACATTGGTAGAGCACAAATTTCTGCCTTTGTAACTTCCGGTCTGAGCACACGACCAACCAAACAATCAAACACACTGCTTGAAACTTACTTCGGAACAATCGTTGTTATAATACATGTTTATGTATTTTGCTCATGTATAAAATATGGAGGTACTTACCTATGGATGAAAGAAAATATCATAAGGCTTTCTGTCCTTTAATCACCTTAATTTTTTTTTGCACAGCATGTTTTTGGATGATGCCCAAAACGTCCATGTGGTTGGTCTCGAGGGCAATTAGTTGTCTGCCCTTGCATCCGGAATGGAGAACCTTGACACCGTCATTATTGAATGAGTGGTCATTTTCGGTACAGTAGGCTGCCATCTCCAAATAACCAGACAAACCCCTAAATGCCCTTTTATGCTCTTTTAGCTTCACATTTATGAATCTAGATTCTAGAGGTTTGCCCAACATATACGGAGTTGATACAATTTAAGTTTTGATTATATTCATTCTATACTTCATTGATTTTCGTCCCAAAATATTCCTGCATTTTAGCATCAGCTGTCTTATAGCTATGGAGACCGTTGCTACCACCAGCTGTTATGCTGGAGTTCCGGCTGACCAGACTCCCCTTGTTACCTCTGGTACCAAATACTTACGACCCCAACAGGCAACAACTATTGCTGGTGGCGGCAGGACAGGAGTGTCATGGTTCGCTGAACTCCATAGTATCAACGCTCTGCAGCATACCTTGCGTTTCTTGATTCGATTTGTTGTATGTAATTTCTATTTCCGATGAAAATGTTTCTAAAAAGAACTCGTGCTAAAATTTTGCAAAATACAAATCAGATGCTCGTTCTATTAGCAAGAACGGATAATTTCTCATTTGTTAGTCATGTTTATAAATATTTTGGACTTCATAATAAAGATATAATTAGGTGAATTAAATTATTTTAACAATATGGATATTTATAACATTTAAGACTTTTTTATGGATAAAATAACGATTAAAATTTTTGGATTCTTGATAATTTTCATGTCAATATTTAAAAATGCTGTAATACTTTTCTTTGTTTTATTTTTGTTTTCACTAATAAAAGTTAGATTTATAATATTGAATTAAGAGGCATTCATTTTCTAATCGCTCATTTTAAATTATAAAAATAAAAACAATTTCGTTTACGATTACAGCGAGTTTATACAAATTCCGTTTGCATCTTCAGCCACCTGATTTTAATATATTCGCCGTAATAGAAAACAGTTTTTTTATCTTTCAAAATATGAATCCGTGTTGGAGGTTCCAGAATAGAATATTCTTTCGTTTTTTATACATTTTATTTTTTATAGTGTATACTACCAACAAATCAAATGCAACGCTTTCCTAGGAGGATAGCATTACATTTACAATGAGTGAAAGAGGGGTTTTAAGGCTTCATGGCAGATTTCCGCGACAGATTGTATCGGCCGGAAGTAATGTTTGAGCTCAGTGATTTTTTAAACAAATATCATAACTTCCCGTCGAAGTCTGTAAAGATTTGTTAAATACAACATGTGGGACAGGAAAAAGGAAGTCCATACATTCCAGAGGCAATTTTTATACATCGCGGAAGTAAAATATACTCATCGATCATATTTCAATTGTGCTATAATGCTCCTAATCTTTAAGTTTTCAAAAAAGCCTGAAAAAAAAGCTTCTGGACTCGAAGTCACATCACCACGGTAATTCTAAGACTAATCAGCTGTTCACTTGCGGCCATCTTAGATCGGCAGGTCTACATTACCGATATTCGGTAGGTAAGCATTACCGTGATGATGAAGACTCCCAGCCTGAGATCTCAAGGAATTGGAATCCTGAAAAAAATAGGCTAGACGAAAGCGATACTACAAACAGGCACACAATAAGAATACCCGGGAAGGTGAAAACTTTAGTGTCCATATTAAGAAAACAAAAAAATTAAGTAAAATGAAAGGAAATGGGGAAGCGAAACTTTCAACTTTTCAGAAATCATTTCCATTTTGTTTTACCCTCGAAATCTTTTAAATATCTTACTTTTATTCTCGTCGCATTCGTTTAACATTTCATACATTCGACCATAATCAACAATTATCTGGCTTAAAATGTTGAATCGGGTCATATTTATTTCCGACCTTTTCACTCACAATAACCCTAAAAATCTGTTCAAAAAAAATGCCCTCACAATCCCATACAATAAGCCTGGCCTGGGTATTGGGAATGGATCCGTGTAAATTGTTGGCATTTATTGGATAAAACTTGGGATAATAAGGGTGTCCCGCTCACCTGGTCCTCTTTCTCTCTCCCTCTCATGCAACAACAACCAGAATTCGTTAACCTTTTCCTGAAATCCGACTCGGCCATAAGGAGTATTAACATCGGAACATAATCGTGGAATTATGCTGGCCCTATACAGTAACCCAAGTATAGAACTTCACGTTTAAATTAAAATATTAGAAAATAATACGCTCATTAGAGGCGCTTTTTTAGTTTACATACATTTTTTGGTACACTCTATGCTTGATTTTTTAAGTAATATTTTAAACTTGGGAAAGGTATACTAAGCCCGCACCGGGCTGAGCTGACTGTACACTTTTGGAAATTCCGATATTACTTCACCCTCCCCACTTCTACCCTTCAGGCCATTACGACCTCCCAGGGACCATATCTTCATACAGCTTCCGTCTGCCTCTTTATTGAATAAGCTGAGAGCACCGAGGTTCTGTGTTGTTTTTGTAAAATGAAATTAGGTGTAATACGGTGTGGGTGTTTGTGTTCTTAAAAATATTTAAAAAAGACTACAGACTTGCAAAATTAAATAAAACTTTGTTAATTATGTAGCTAATTGAAAAAAATAATAATATATTATGTACACAAGCTTCATTTTGTTTTACTCACGATAAGATAAATCATGTTTGATATTTGTATTTTGAAAAAAAAATCTCTATAGAAGTATATTATGTTACCCATACTTTGCAGGTATTCGATGTGATTTATGAACTTTAAACGACTTAAACATGAGTTATAAACGTTAGAAACATAAATTTTTATTTGATGATAATTGCTAAACAACGTTGAAAAAAAAATTGTTGAATGATTGCAATAATTCGGAGCTTTCAATAATGAAAACACACAAAAAACGTGACATCTGACTTATTCAAAAGCTACGAGTATTTTATGTTCTATATTAATTTTTTTGTCAGGGGTCAAAATAATAAGTAGAGTCAAGTTTGGTTAAAACGCGATATTTTGGAGTGAAATACTGTAATAAGTATGAAACATAAAACAAAAGCTGCAAAAAACGTGTCTAAACTCAAACAGCGCCTCCAGGTAACGTTTTTCTTTCAATACATTTTTCTTTCAAAACGTTCGGTTGCAGCTATCTTGTGCATTAGACCGTGAGAGCAATATAGTATGCGCAAAAGTACAGCGTATCGAAACTGAGCAAAAAATATATTGAGACTAAAATAGCGCCTCCAGTGAACTTTTGAATTCAGAAACATTTTTGGTAAAACGTTATCGTGCGCATTAGACCGTGAGAGCAATTTGGTATACGCGAAGTCTGGGACAGGTGACAGATAATGAATGCGCCTATGTGTGCTGACTATAATGTGGGCGAGTGGTCCCGTGCCGCTAGCACACCTGGCGATAAAAAATCAAACGTGTGCCCAACCAAGACGAATAACAACTTCCTCACAACAAATATGACACAGCACTCCGTACCTACTTCCTTTTAAACTTTAATCATAAGTCCGGTCGATAGCTCAGTTATCAGAGTGCTTGCATTCCATGCCGAGAGCATGGGTTCGAATCCCGCCGAGGCGAGGGTGTCAGATATGATTTCCCGTGTAGGTATTCATTTTGAACTCAAAATAAAATACCGGTAAGGTTTACTCAGCCTTCACAAGATATGAGTACCAGTTTTCTCGGGAGCTGGGAAAACCCCCACTTCAACTGAAGTGGTTGGTGTAAGGCCTGTCCTCCTACCTTTAAAAATAAATTTATTCCACTCGCCACATGCGACCTCTTCGGGAAAACGCGGCAAGAAGTTACACTATATGTGTTGCTTAGAAGCGTAGCGATCGCACAGGAACCTTATAATGTGATGTATACTTATCTAATGCGCATCATTTGAACTCATTTGCATGTTTCTTATGCCCGGTATTTTCAGTGTTAGTTTAGCGATTTTATACTGGATGAGAAGGACGCACTTATGCAAATCATGTGGGTAGTTACCGGGCTTAATATTGTTGCAACCACAGTTGCAACCAAAGTAGGATATTCTACAAAGTATGAAAGCCATCGACTGAATATTCCAAATATGGATAAACAACTGACAGCAACGCTTTATTTTTCAATTGAAATCTATATTAATCGATGGTTGTCTTGCTCAGTCGGAGTTTCAAAAGAGTAACTACTTTTGCTGTACTGAAATATACAGTACACAATTTTTATTAAGTTGTATGCGTATTAAAAACATTGGATGATTATATTCAGTCAAAGTAACTATTAACGCACAAATAGGTATTTTATTCTTGGTGGTTTGAAGAATATTGCACGGTTTTTTTTATAACTGATGTAAGGATAATGAAAATTAATTTTTTTTTTTTAAGCTTTAAAAAATGACACAAAAAATTACAATTATCATATTTGACCAGTGCGGAAATCCGTTATTTAGGGTAGATTATTATCAAGTTAGAAATTAATTATTAAAAAAATACATACGCGAACTTCGACATGGCCGTATTCGTAGCTTGTCAATCTCGCCATTGCTATTACATTGAACTTTACTATATTTTTTTTATGTTTATTGCAGATTGTTATATTTATTTTACCCTGTTGGTTATTAGTTGGTACGGCGCACGCGCGCCCTCCTGTGCAGATGATGATGATGAGTGATGCATGACGTGTCTCGCTCTAACGGACCAAAACCACACTTCCTCTGGCTCCTTATGTGTAATACCTAACATGTATAAAAATATATGTTAAAAATCAAAATCATGAGCAGGTAAAAACATAAACTCGTGCATTAATTATTTTAACTTATTTTTTGAGAATTCAGATTGAATATACTCGTATTCACATTGGAATGTAATTCCAAAAATCTTATAAGGTCAATATACTTTTTTTTACAAAAATATTTTTACTAAATGGCAAGAGTTGCAGGGCTTATGTTCATTTGAGATTGGGTTTTTATATTGTAGGTCCACATGCGGCATGTGTTAGCGCGAAATTATACATGTCTGCTTGTGGGAATGCGTTTAATATGAATCTTAAATGATATATATCTTTGCAGTTTAGATTTAGATTTAGATTTTACATATATTTCTAAAATTAACTTCATCCATCGAAAATAGTATGAAACACAGGCATTTTACTTTATTATTGTAAAAATGTAATTTGTTGTGTATGTTCCTTGACTTATAATAATAATAATAAATAATTTAAAAAGATTTATAATAAATTATTCGTTTTTATTTCTTTATTACCATATAGATCTTTTCATTATTTTATTATATAAAAATTTTTTGCTCAATGTTTTTACCTACCTGACTATAATTTATACCTATTGACTGGATTTAATGAGGTGTCTTTTGCTGTAATCATACCTGATGATGACCTACTAGGTCGAAAACGCGTTTGTAATTTATTTTAAAGATTTAATCTTTTTAAATATATTTGAGTGAAAATAAACAATGTTTTCTTTGAATTCCTTCAAAAAATTGTAAACTAAATAATAAATAACATTTGTACAGCGCCTTTTCGTGACTGAGTCACAGCAAAGGCGCTTTGTAATAGTCCTTGAAAAAAAAGATTTTGAGCCCATTTCGAAAAGCTGTCTCAGTCTTCAGCTCCCTGAGGGTTACAGGAAGAAAATGCCAAGCCGTCGGAGCAGCAACGCCAAAGGATCGCTCACCAAACACCGTCCTCGTGGCTCTGCGCGGCAGCTGGAGCAGACTTTTATTGGAGTCCCTGCTGTACCCATGCTGTAGAAAATGGTTCACTTTCACGTAGGTTTTTACAGAGGCTCATTGACCAATGTTTTAGCTCCACTTTCCGCAGAGCAAAAAGTCAATTGATTGCTATTCAAACTACTTTTCTGATGTATTCCAGAAACTTCCTTTGGTTTGTGAAATTTAAAACCGTGGTTTTTTCACTGTTCATTTATTGGTATGCGGCTGATTGGTATGCGGCTGTTCACTTTGCCAATGTCACCCCTGTTTCAGGGAAGGACGGCAAGAGTTGCAGGGCTTATGTTCATTTGAGATTGGGTTTTTATATTGTAGGTCCACATGCGGCATGTGTTAGCGCGAAATTATACATGTCTGCTTGTGGGAATGCATTTAATATTAATCTTAAATGATATATATCTTTGCAGCTTAGATTAGATTAGATTAGACATACCATAGCTCGTGCCGACAATACTGCCTTGTATGTAAGACGTACATACATACCTGTTAAAGCAGTTGGTGTAATTAATGTGGTTATTATACTATGGGTATATATATATATACATGTGGCACAGGCCAAGCGACACGCCTCAAGGATCCTGTCATGCATCGTGGGCATCGTATTGTAAAGTTTCTGTACTCACTTTCTTTTCATATGAAGTACAGTACCCCGAGTATGAGTTTTTAATGAATACTGTAAGTATCGAGTATTCGAGAAAAATGTATGTAAACTTGAAAAACACCTCTGGCAAAACAAGCTACGAAACTTTTTTTGCCAGAGGTGCTTTTTAAGTTAACATACAATTTTTTCGAATACTCGAAACTCACAGTATTCATTAAAAACTCGTACTCGGGGTACAGAGAGCAGGGAGTACACCTATGTCGGCGAACTGTAACTGTAGCTCTGTCTCCATTCTGCTAGGGGTGGCCAGAGCCTCTGTAGAGCTGCCTCCATTTCATCCTATCCTTACATACCTCTTTCAATTCATTCATATCCATCACCTTTTTCATGCATTTTCTTTTTGACGCTCACTTTGTATATCCCATTCTTTCACAATCTTCTCAATCTGATCCCTTCATACTTTTCTCGGTCGCCCCTTACCTCTTTTTCCTTTCATATTTCCTCTGTATTTATAATTTGTATGTCTATCATCATTCATTCTTTCCACATGCTCAAACCATCTCATCACATTCTTTGGTTCCTTAACTTTCACATCCTCTTTCAACTTACATTATTTTTTACTCATTCATTCCAAACTCTATTTTTCATCAATAATAATTAATTGATGAAATATACAACAACAAAAAATTACCTACAAGAACTAACCCGGAGTAGGTACTAAATATTCCCCACCATTGCGTTGAAAAAAAAAAGAAAAATACTCGTATAACTGCATCCTTAATGAGTGCTTCAGTTTTCGTACATTTTTTCTTTGATTTCACTGAATTAGGTTGGTATGCGGCTGACCACCGATGCTGTAAAAAATGGTTCACTTTGCAAGTGTCGTCACCTCTGTTTCAGGGAAGGCCGGCAAGAGTTGCAGGGTGTATGTTCATTTGAGAATTGAGTTTTTATATTGTAGGTTCACATGCGGCGCGATCTTATACGAGTCTGATTGTGAGAATGCATATAATGTGAATGCCCAATTTAAAATATTTTTTCAATTCAGATTAAATTAGATTAGATGTATAAAAAATTGTAAGGTTAGTTTTGTTATTCCTCTAGGACACGTTTGTCCTAAACATGAAGTAAAAATATAATATTAAGCACACACTTCCATACTTTGTAATATTAGCTGTGTTCAGACCATGGCTGGTTGATGTGGGGTATTATACAGGCAGGCCGATATTTTATCCCCAGGTCAGCCACTGAGGCAGTGACTTGGAGTTTTCTCCTCACGCAAGCTGCGTCCCAACAGCTTATAACTTATAACGTTGTTTTTAATACCTCTCCAGACATGCTACACAACATGACAGGGTGCCTGCAGGCTGACAAGCCGCCATGTGTACCATTACCCTTATTTTTAATGAAAAATGCCGTGATTTGAAAACTGTACCTAATGTGATATGTACCTTCGTAACAAACCTCGAGCATCCTTCATTTGTATTCTCTCTATGGATTTGAAGCACATTTAAAGTATTCAATATCTTTCTTGATCCACTGGACTTGCGTCAAAAAGTGACATCATCCAAATGGGCTTTAAAAATAGTGTATGAAAGAGTTGAACTGTCATAGTTACGCTATTCTACCCATATGTATTTGCTTAGTTTATTATGGTCATCTGGCACACTTAATAAAGTAAAAACAATGAACGAAAGTGTTTTTGAGATAAATTTTTCCCCAAAAATATCTCCTATAAACACAGAAGAAGGAAATGAATAAACGTACAATATTTGCGTAATGGTAAGTTCTATTCACTTAAGGAAAACGCCATGATGGAAAAACGTTTTTTCTATCATCCATATTCATTTCTCTCCCCTAATGTTTGTATGAGCGGAAACTCTTTAGTGTCCAGTTCCGGTAAGGGCTGAATAGTTAATTTATTAAACGTACACTTCCTCTACAAAGGGAAGGATGGAACAGGAATAAAAATAGCTGATATTTCCGATTCTTACAGCCAAAAATATACAAGGTTTCTTGAATAATTCAATATTTTGATAAAAGAAAAAAATTAGGCAGCGATCAAAACGGAATGTTTGTTCCTTATTAAATTACCTACCTTTTTAGCATTTATAAGAAAAACAATCTTTGTAACCCACTCTAAAAAATTGAGTTTTAACTCTATTATTTTAAATTATTCTGCGTACCTAAATATTTGTTTTTTTTCGTTAGCGAAATTTTTATTTTCTCGATTACTTACTTTGTTTCTTGGATTTGTATTAAATAAACAGGTTTCTGACTTTTGAATTTGAGATTCTGATTGTTAGCTTTACGAAGACAGCGTTTGACTTTTGAGCAGGAGGGCTGGATTCGAACACAAGAGTATACAACAAAATCTTGATTTGACCATGGAAACATTTTCCTTCCTTGACGCCTTTAACTATCAAAAAGCTGAATGTTATTTGAACATAAATTGTTGTACATTTATTTACTAAATTTGCAAATTAATGTAGAAAACAATGTCTCGATTTAGTTATTTCTACGCTACGTATTACAGAAATAATGTGTCAATCTTTCAATTGCAGTGAATTTTAAACGACTGGGTAACGTTCACAGACTGTTAGAGAATCATAAAGCAGGCGTTTAGTAACAAATAACGAGTTTACAAGTGTAATGTTTGCACGGCAATAACATGTTATGAGCGTGAGGGGGTTGGCTGTGAGTGTAGATGCCTCCCCTCCTACCCTTATCACAGTGCTTGGTGTTTGTTGTGAGACCAAACTTGGAATAATGCCTCATTCAGACTATAGCTTCAGTGTGACACTCATGCACGTATATTGGTCGATAGTTCAGTATAAAGGTTATGCGCTTTCTTTTCTTATTCACAAAGCATTTGATTCATAAGTCATCGTTTTTCTTTATCGAAAATTCACGTTAGGTGGCTGTTGAGCCATGAATTTGCTGAATAGGTGTGAATAACACCGTGTTTTGATAATAAGGCTTTGTAGCTAATTTTCTAGACTAATTGATAGCTAACTTTGCACAATGCTTTCTTTCATGTTTTGATCTCCTTATTTAGTGTTTTTTCTAACTTTAGTCTGAAAAGAATGGAACCTGCAGATTGAGAATAAGAGAAGAGAATGTATGAAGAAAGTGATGAATGTTGAAGAGATGAAAGAGATATGCAAGGACATAAAAAAGTTGAGACGCATCTGCGAAGGTACCGGACACTCTCAGTGGAACGGCGGCAGGATACAGTAACAGATGGCAAATTAAAAAAAAACAAAGAAGTGGTTTAACTGTTTTCACTTCAGAAATAAGAAAACTATAATCTATCTACAGAACAATACGGAAAATTATGGTTCTCTTACTTATAAACGTAGATAGCACGTAATTTTTTTACATTTAGGTATTCAGAAATAAGTACTCCCAGTATAAAATGTTAATGTAAGAAGAAAAAAAGAATTTGGATCACTCAGTAAGTGCGCTGTTGCGATTTCCATACATTTTCCTAGTTACGCGGACGAAGGGAGTTTACGCGGTTATTTATACTTTGGGATACTGAAGTTGCACATCAAAATATAAGCTCTCTTTTTATTGAACTAATAAATTTTTTATATTTTGAATTGTTTGTGTATTAACACAAATAATAATAGTAATAAATTTTCAACTGAGAATGTTTCCCCTAAACAACTGAGCTGTAAAGACTTTTTAAGGACAACACAAAGAAACCATCACTCAAAAATGCTGAATGCCAAAACTCCGTCTGTGGATAGCCGTAAAGAAAATGTCCGGAAATGATGGTTGGTAGCTCGCCTGCACTGGCTACAGATGCCATCTCATCTCTTGTTTGTTCTACCCCCCATGTTCTCCTACATTTGGTATTCCAGCAGTCTCCTCCACCAGTTTGTCTTCCGTGCCATCTGCGCAGACTGATGACTTTGCGCCAAGGCTTATTACTTACGGCAAGGATCTTCACCATCGTTGTTTACTCGCTGACACTGTTGCTTCTTCCACTATCAAAATAATACAAATAAACCGAAATGTACACACCAATATCTTTCACAATTTCAATTTGAGTATTGACGTAAAAGTATCTATATTTAGTATTGTTGACGTATTTCGAGTAGATACTTACGAGAGCAGACATCCTTATAAATTAATACAGAGGTAGTCAAAAATTGTGCATCGTATTAATTTGTGAACATATAGGTCCTTTTTATTATTTTTTTCTTGTAATTGCAAAGTTGTTTTGTTCCTAATAAAGAGAAAAAAATCCAGTGTTGAGTATTGAGATCCCAGTAAGAGTGATTATTCTTTACCGAATGTTGTAAACTTAAGGTACTGAAAGCTAATTTTGATTTGGTTGAGCCGACATTTAAGTTTTTTTTTTGTGAAGTTTACTTTGGAAGTGAAGCATGGACAGTGAACGATAGCGAAATGAGTAAAGTATGTACGGTGGAAATGAAGCATTTGAGAAGCATGACAGGAAAAACTCTGAGGGATAGAGTTAGGAATGAATGGGTAAAAAAAGAATGTAATTTGAAAGAGGATGTGAAAGTTAAGGTACAAAAGAATGTGATGAGATGGTTTGGACATGTGGAAAGAATGAATGATGATAGACTGACAAAGTATGTATACAAAGAAAGTGTGAAAGGAAAAAGAGGGAAGGGACGACCGAGAAAAGTATGGAGTGATCAGATTGAGGAGATTGTGAAAGAATGGGATATACAAAGTGAGCGTAAAAGAAGAAAATGCATGAAAAAGGTGATGGATATGAATGAATTGAAGGAGGTATGTAAGGATAGGAAAAAATGGAGGCAACTCTGCAGAGGCTCTGGCCACCCCTAGCGGAATGGCGACAGAGTTACAGTTACAGTTACTTAACATTATTAAAAAATACGAGAAAAAAATGCAAAACATTGTATTTGTATCTTTACAACTAACTCGCAATGTGATCAAGACAAATAGAAGACAGATATGAGAAAGATTTGCAAATGTTATTGGAAAAAGAAACCTCTGTAAGTAGATGTTTTGTATTAAAAACAGGCGTTTTCCACGTAACCTCTTTACAAAGTATTTTCTAGTTTTTATTACTTGCCATTTTTTTCAGTTTCTACGCTTGTACTTGTGTTATAACACGATAATATTCGGGTTATTTCTTCAAGAATTTTCAATTTGAATCCCACCCCCTCCCCCATGTGGCATACCCCTCCCCCCTCCCTTGCTTTCCCCCTCCCCACAGTCCTGTGACATTCACGTCAGTGTCGCTCTCAAAGGAACAAGAAAGGAAAACGAATAAAATATAAGGTGTGCGAGAGAGATGTAAGTAATGTAAGCGGAAAGAATTAAAAAGAGAGGGAAAATCTGAAAAGGTGCCTCGGTGTATTCTCTGACGTATTTAACTTCGAATTTAAACAAAGAAAGGTTTTAAAGTCGTTTCGAAAATGTTTTACACCCACAATTGTTTTTAGACGTTTTCAATAATCGATATTACAAGAAGCAGAAAATGTCAATCGAAGTCCCATTTGAGTTAAGTAAAAAAAGTGAAAAATCAAGATGCGTGATATTTTTTTCTGGGTCTTGATCGTGGTCCATTAAGTTTTACTATTGACGTTTCGTTACAAACTATGTGTAACTTCTTCGGAGCTACTGCTAATCAATGATTGATTCTACATTGCAACGTTTACTTATGGTTCTTGCAACGAAGGGTGTCTTGAATACTTGTTGCAAATAGGTTTTTTTTCAACCACCGTGAGAAATATTAAGCATCTAAAGCTGGCCGTGAAAGCATATAAACATGTATGAAAATTAAATTAAATCGTACTTTAAATGTTAATATATCATCCTATAAAATAAATACTGTTGAAAAATATTTATAAGGACACATTAATCTTAAATATTTATTTACAAAATTTCAAAAGCATTATACATAGGTATTTATGTACCTACATAAAATTCTACCAAAAACTGATATTTTTTACAATTACCCTGGTAGATAGCTATGATGAAGTTCCTTGTCCTATCCTCGTCCATAATAGCTTTTGTTTAACATAATCCGTGTTGTTTGAGCCTTACTTAAAGCTTCTCACTTACTTAAAACTTCATCTATCCACAAACAAGATTACTGATACGACCAGAGCCCTGATCTCAGTTTAAAAGATCACAACCAAGTTTTGAATAGTTTTAACGTAAACTCAAAAAATGCATTTAACCATGTAATGAAATAACTGATAAAAATGTATACCCAGCAAAATACCTCCCTGAGAATATCTATTCTTATCTAAGTTGCAAATATATGTAACATTAAAGACTCACAATATATGCATTTCACAATGTATGTACGGTGGAAATGAAGCATTTGAGACGCATGACAGGAAAAACTCTGAGGGATAGAGTTAGGAATGAATGGGTAAAAAAAGAATGTAATTTGAAAGAGGATGTGAAAGTTAAGGTACAAAAGAATGTGATGAGATGGTTTGGGCATGTGGAAAGAATGAATGATGAAAGACTGACAAAGTATGTAGGTATACAAATAAAGTGTGAAAGGAAAAAGAGGGAAGGGACGACCGAGAAAAGTATGGAATGATCAGATTGAGGAGTTGTGAAAGAATGGGATGTACAAAGTGAGCTTAAAAAAGAAGAAAATGCATGAAAAAGGTGATGGATCTGAATGAATTGAAAGAGGTATGTAAGGATAAGAAAAAATGGAGGCAGCTCTGCAGAGGCTCTGGCCACCCCTAGCGGAATGGCGACAGAGTTACAGAATAGATTATTTTAATTGAAAAAAAAAATCATTGACTATAAAATATTGGAAAGCTTTTTTTAACTCGGAACACATAATTTTTAGAGAACATATTTATTAATACTCACAGTTTTCTTCATTTTCTTTTTACACTTTTTCATACACATAGAATTCCTTCACAAATCAGATTCCAACAAGTAACAAGTCAGAGTTTTTTTTTACCAGAATTGGATCAGGAATGTGACGATGGGGTGGGAAATTGGGAAGGGAAGGCAGGAGTGATACATGAATTTTAATACCCTTCAAAATATCATTGACGTGTCGCGTATATTACATTACATATACGGCTACGTGACGTCACAGTGTTCATGCGTTGTAGTTGTGAAATTTACGAAAATAACATGATGCCTGGTCATCCGTTTTGAGCTGTCAAAATTGTTAGTTGGAAATACTAGGGATGTGTCGCTTAAGCTTAAGCTTATGTTACTTTAAACTAAAAGAAATCACCTTCACGGTACTCATGGCGTTGTCCTTTTCATTAGTATAAAGTCGCTAAGCTAATTTTGAAACAGTCGGGACTAAGACCAAATATTTTCAACGTTAGCATAGCGACTTTATACTGAATGATAAGGACGCACTTCTTTACTTTATTTTTCATATATTTTATGTTGAATAATTTTTAAACCGTTTCTTTTCTAATACATAATAGATGACTAGTTTCCACGCAATGCTTCACCAAAAAGAGACTGAGCTCTTGCGTGTCTTATGTCAATCGTGAGTTTATTTTTTTTATCAGCTTAAAGTCACTATACTAGTGTTGAAAATACCGGGCCTTCAAGTTAGAAAATTTCAGCGCAGAGGAATTGACTTATCGTTTAAGCAAGCAAAAAACTAGAAATGGCGTTTTTATATTTTGGGACATTGAAATTAATAATGAACTGAATAAAGTTAATTTGCAATCACATCATACAAAAACTGAATAATAGATTTTTTTCAAACGCAGATTAGTCTTTGATTTGAGTTAAACTTGGTTGCAAAGATTAAAAAAAGAATGCAAAATCTAACGCTGTATTAAAAAAATCTAAATCGCAAAAAGAGGAATTTACGGTTGTGTGCTTTTTCATCGTCAAAATGAATATATTCCTAAAAAAAATCTCAAATTTGACAGACGTTTTTAATCTTGTTAATTTATTTTTAAAATAAAAAAAATCTGTCCCTGAGAGCTGTGCTAGGCGGAGTGTCCTACGGATCATTTTTCTCACACACCCTTAATGATGTTTGACTTGTGGGGGGTAGAACTCCCCTTAACTCTGCGTCTGCCTGATATAGACGGGGACAGCTTACAAGTAGTAAGTGGTTTAGTGTAGTTAGTTGTTTTATGTGCCCATACACCATATAGCTTGAATCTGTTATAGAATTATTAAGTTCAACCCAGCTAAGAGCATTTTTGAAATGATATTTTGGGTTCAGATCCTATCGAAAATCAAACCTAATACCTACTGATTACAAGAACAAGAAACGGTTGCCCAAAATTATATTACGGACCATTACAAAATGTAGAAAAATAAATAGATTTTGTGTATCAGGTAGAATATACTCTGTATCTGTAACTGTATCTTGCCGCCGTTCCACTAGGGGTGGCCGTTACCTCCGCAGATGCGCCTCCACTTTTTTCTGTCCTTAAAAACCACTTTCATTTCCTCAATATTCATCACCTGTGGTTATATGAATATATTTGGTAACGTTACGCCGTAACGTAGTTAGAGAGTTCAGTCAGTATAGTGCTCTCGTATTAGTAAGACGTATAATAAGTATTCGATAAGGCACTACTAATAAAGTTAATAATGAAGAATCATCTTTTTTAATATTGACCACTTTTTCCTGCCTTGAGGACATCGCAATAGTATCACGGTGCTCATATGTATTCGGAAATATATATGTACAGTGACCATTTTTTAACATCCTGGTTTAAGCCTTGTTCTTTTCCCTCCACTACCACTTTTCCATCCAGGACTACTTTTCCCTCCACAACTACTTTTCCTTCCACTACTACTTTTCCCTCCAATACCGCTTTTCCCTCCACTGCCCTGTTTGCCTCAGCTCGTGGTATCGCTGCAGGCAGACCCGCCACGAAAAACAATATTTTCCCCCAGCTTGAGAGTGTTTATTTTTTCCCTCCACAAAAGCCGGCAGCCTTAAAAAGAGCTTTCGCTTTGGCTTTCCCTCAGCGTGTTTGTTAAACATTCCCTGAGACTTAGTTTGTAAGGAAGAGGCTTTAGCGCTGCTGAACAGCGACTGCGCGGACTTTATGTTTTAAACGCAACTTATGCCTGATTTATGCAAAAATAACTACAATAATGTAATGTGTACTTTTTTCCTTCAGTAAATGATTACTAAAGTGAAATATAAATTTGATTACAAGTACAAAAACTAGTTACATATACGCCGCTAGCTGTCAGCTAAGGTCGTTTTTTCCGCCCCGTCTTATCCTTGACAAAATTTAATCTGACGTCCTGATTGGCTGGTGTTTGGCAACGTATCGTCCTGGAAAGATAAAAGTTGTTTTATTGTTGAGTTATTTTGTTACATTATCTGTGTGTAGAAAAATTAAAAAAAATTCCACAAGTCAATATCTACTGAGATTATTTTTAAATTGTTCGTTTATGTTTTAACAGAAGTTTTTCTTACTTATGTAAAACGTAAAATATTGGTTGACTCTGAAAATTGCATTTAATGAAAAGTGTTGAATCTTTTCAAATCCTAGCTTGTTTTTATTTAGAGCGTTATTGTTTTCATTAAATGCCGCATTTATCAAGAAATCATTTGATATTTTTTGTTTATAATGAATTCACTGAAACTTGATTCATTCAAATAAATAAAGACTACAATTTGAGCAATACAGCCTGGGTTCCACGCTGACGAGAGGACAGTTAGGAGTGGGAAACGGTGGGAGAGGAAGGCTGCTATGAATTGCAAATTCTGCCCGCTGCGCTAGTGTACGAGTATTTGTGAAATTCTAAAATTTATAAGATTCACTGCTAAAATATGTATCTTTGGCCATGAATTTCAGTAATTTGTTAACGCGCCTCTACGGTTCTACGACCTCAGTATGAAATGCCACGTTTAAACTCAAACATAGCGTTTAATATAAAATGTATCTAAGCTAAAGCACTCACTAGAGACCTTGTTTTATTTTCCATACATCTTGTGGTAAGTTTAAACGTGATATTTTATACTTGGGGTCTACGCCTCTCGCTTCTACGCTGAAAGGACATTTGGGTTACGCACAGTCAGTGTGGTGAAGTATTCAAATGTCGCTCTTTAATGGTCTACAGGGGGAGCGAGAGGGGAGAGACTTACACACTTTGGTAAATTTATGTTTGTCAGACCTCAAACTTTGATATTTAATAAAGTTGATTTTCAGATTTTTCCCCACTTTCCACTTGATTTAAAAAATCTTAGTATCAAAGAATGTTTTCGCTGTTCCCGTCAAATAAGAGTCTTACATAAAAACGTTATTATAAATCACTTTTTACAAAACCTGACCTTTTTTCAGTCAATTTGAATTTATTTATATTTTTTTAACTTACCCCTTTCATCGATTTTCTATGTTCTTATACACCATTTAACTTTTTCGACAACTGAAAATAAAAAATATAAAAAGGACAACATTTCAGACTAGATTATGAAGTGTCATGAAAAAAGCAGCGGGAAGAAAATGGACGTTGATTCTCCAGGAAAATGTGTGGGAGACCAAATGAAAAAGATAAATATGTAACATTTATTAAGTACTTCAAATACATTGCACCCGATGGGGTATTAAGTGATTCAGTTCTAACTGTTTTTTTTTCAGGCTGAATAACAGTCAATACTTGCATTTTTAATTTTATTTTGGAATTTTAAACATAAAAAATCCGTTTTACCCATTTACCTTATTCGATACACATAGGACGTAAAGTCAGTACAAAGATCCATGTTCCTTTCGCCGTGTGTTACTGGGACGGTCGTAAAAAGCTGTAGGGTTTATCTAGTAAAGATGGGCCAGCACCTTCATGTATAGTGCGCTGTAGAAGGAAAGTGCTCGAGAGAGGCAGTAAATATACAAGTTGTTTGTTCCCACGTGAGATCCCATCGAGAACACAAACATTTTATTTACAACGAATTCACTTTCACCTTCCAATCCACTACTACACACATACTTAAGAAAATGCTTAGAATATGTTCTGCAAAGTTAAAAATAAAACATAACTACAGAATAAATACTGAGTTGTATTGGATTTTTTTAGTCTATTCTAATTAACAAATCAAAATTTCGTGCGTTTTTTCAATTTTTATAAACAGTTAGGGAGCAAAAGTGCGGTTTTGTCCAAAGCGTGAAAATATACAAACTAACCCTATACGTTTAAAAATGACATCATTGATCATATTTTATTCCCGATACTTGTAAATAAAAACATATGTTCTTACTTTACCAGAAAATTTAAGCATCAAAACATGAAATAACTGTTAATAATAATTGTTTTTCTGCGACGATAATAACTATACTCTAACCTTTCTCCTGATTTATTTTAATTTTACAAGATAAGCATTAAATTGTGTTTTTGCGAAGGTGTAAATGTTTCATAGAAACAAATCATTGTGTTATAAAATCTTGGTTGTTTTTTTCTATTGTATATTCCTATTTTGTTCTATTGTATATTTCCATATAAGTGTGACAGAGGCCTCCCCAGGTTTTTCCTTCCCAGTAAAAGTGATTTATGACTCGCCCTCCATCCAAACGTAAACTTTTAGCAAATCGTTTGCGCACATCTTATTGATAGTTCCCGGTGTGAAGCCAAAAGAATATATATTTTTTGTGAACATTTTTTGAGCATCAAAGAACATATAAATAAAATGAAAGTATAAATAATGAAACATAGCACATAAAGGTCCGTAGTCCGTAGTGGCAACACTTCGGACTCTTAAATGGAAGGTTGTGGATTCGAATCCCGGCGTAGCACAAAATATACCATTTATATTTCGAATGTGCTCATCGCTGGGTTGAAAAATTCATAAACCTGTACCAAAGACCGGTCACTGAAAGGTCCATCCAACCTTACAACAACTGGGTCTTGCTTGAGAAATGGTGCTTTCTACAGCGACGATCAAGCTCGCAGAGGGCTCTTGAGGTGTGATACACACAAAAACAGCGCTCACCAAATAAATAATCCTAATATTATTATTTAAAGATGTATTTTTTCTTCAAATGTGATATAAATAAATACAAAACATTGATTTTGTTCGGCTATTAAATGCCAGCGAACTGAATTGGCTGGGTCTCTTCATCCAGAGAATATACCATCAGAAAATGGAACAAATAGTTGTAAAGCCAGAGTGGAAAGAGCAAAATTAAGATGGCTGGATGGCGTGGTGGCATTTTGTCAGATGGTAGGACTATGGGGCTGGGAAGGGGTCAACAAATTGGCAAGCATCACTGGTTGCGCCTAATATCCAAGACCGATCCTTGACTTATAGGTTGGTATGAGGCTGACCATCCAAACTGTAAAAAATGGTTCACTTTGCCAATGTCACCCCTGCTTCAGGGAAGGTCGGCAAGAGTTGCAGGGCTTATGTTCATTTGAGATTGGGTTTTTTATACTGTAGGTCCACATGCATTGTGCTCTTGGAGAGTACCAAGCAGGTTTCAGAAGGAATCGGAGCACAACGGACCAGATCTTTTCTTTGAGGCAAATATTAGAGAAGAAGTGGGAATATGCTCAAGATACTCATTGCCTTTTTGTCGACTTCAAGACTGCTTATGACTCAGTGCATCGTTTGGGGCTGTGGAGCGTTTTACGAGACTATGGAATTCCTGGAAAACTCATCAAACTGGTTCAGATATCCATAGAAAATTCAAGAGCTCAAATACTGCTGCAGGGACAGGTCTCGGATCCCTTTGAGATCAGTTCAGGCCTAAAGCAGGGTGACGCCCTTTCTCCATTGCTCTTCAACCTAGCCTTAGAAAAGGTTGTGAGAGAAACCAAACCTGTGTATGGTGGAATCACCATAGGAAGTACCATTAGGCTGCTGGGATATGCGGATGATGTGGTGCTTCTGGGAGAGAACGCTGCACAGCTCCGGGCGCTCTTCTTACCAATGGAGAGAATGGCAAGGAGGATAGGATTGAGAATTAATGAGGGGAAAACTGAATACTTGCCTGTGGCGCGGCGGGATATTCAAGAAGATTTGAATGTAGATAATTACAAGTTTAAGTACTGCAATTCATTCAAATACTTGGGTACCCTTATAAATGACAAAAATATCCTATCCTCAGAATTACATGCCCGAATTCACTCCGGCAATAATGCTTTTTTTGGCCTTAGAGGGCTATTGTGCTCAAAATGGCTATCCCGCTCCACAAAATTCAAGATTTACACTTCCATTGTTCGGCCAGTTGTGTTGTACGGATGCGAAGCCTGGAGTCTGACTCAAAAACAAGAAAAATCTCTCCAGGTCTTTGAGAACAAAATGCTTCGTCGCATTCTCGGACCTGTATTTGAAGATGACAGGTGGCGTATCCGGACCAACGCGGAGCTGATGTCCGTGTTTCAAGATGCTAACATAGTGTCGGTAATGAAATCAAGAAGACTCCAGTGGGCCGGACATGTAGCACGTGCAGAGGACTCCAGGATCATTAGAACAGTCTTGGATGGTGCCCCTTCAGGTGTTAGACCACTCGGACGTCCCAGGATGCGGTGGGCAGACAACATTGAAGCCGATGCCGAAATTCTGGGAGTGAGGGGACCATGGAGGGAAGCTGCACAAGACAGAGAGTCCTGGAGGATTGTGGTGCGGGAGGCCCTGAGCCTTCAAGGCTTATGAGCCGAAGAAAGTAAAGTAAAGTAGGTCCACATGCGGCATGTGTGAGCGCGAAATTATGCGTGTCTGCTTATAGGAATGCATTGAATATGAATCTCAAATGATACATACCTTTGCAGCTTACATTTAGATTTAGATCCTGGGTTGTCATGCTAGTGATAATGATGATAGCTACAATTATTGAAATATTGTAGACAGTTCGATAAAAAGATGCGCTTTTATAAATCGTATCTGTCTTACTGGAAAAAAATCGATCTTGTTCTTCCACCCATTTCATTTTTTCTCTTTTTCTTACTACTTATTGTTTAGATACCCACATGGCTATTGTTTGATTTATAAATAAATGTAAAGACCGTTTTGTTACTGCGTCTGGAGAAATTCCGACGAAATATCCTGGACCTCTCTCCCTTGGTGTTTTTAGAAATCTAATGACATTGCCTTTCTCTATCAGATAAGTCCATCTCGTTGTTCATCGTAACAGTCACTAGGACATCTTACGGGGTATTTTTTAGGCGTTTTCATTTGAGTGTTTTTCGTTTGAAAGAACATAATATCTTCACTATTAACCAACAGTACCCAACCTTCATTGAGTGTACACCTGTACAAGAATGCAACTTCCAACAATATTTTTGTCCATAAAACTCTTGCAGTCTTTAAACGATGCTTCCAATGAAGTTCATTATAAGGCCTACTTGAATATTCGATAGAATTTATCTTGCATTTTCATTCTATTTCAAATAAAAACATGCCACAAAGTGTTTACAAAAACTATTTCACTTGGAATATTTTTATATAAAAGAAATACCGTTTCAAACTTCAGACTACATAATACGTGGCTATGAAGTAAATTTCTTTATAATGGCTCAATAGGCTTTTGTGGAAAGCCAACTTACTTTTACATGAATATACAATTTCGATGTTAATACGTAGAAAGCACTTAATTCTTTACAATACCTCGAGTATAAAATATTTGACATACTCTCATTAGTAATTATATGTGAGATACAACAGCGCCTCTAGTGAGTGTTATAGATTTTACTTTTTTTTTTGTTTACGCAATGTTTAAGTATTTACGTTCTACTTTTTTTACATGGGACTATTATGAATGGTATAATCGATCGAAAAATCACAAAATTAAGTCGTTTTCGTACGAAGGTCAGCCGAAATATGTGTAACTTGTTATTACTGTGAGGATTTATGTTTAGGGGACGATAATTTATACGGGGGCTGTGGTAGAACTAATAATGTATGAGTAGAAGAAAATTTATTGCAAGTTTTTTTTGTATAACCTCTTACAAACAGGCAAGAAGACCAAAATGAAAAATCTGAAGATCTTAACTAAACATTTGTTTCCTAAAAAATATGCTAAACGTGTATAAGTTGGGTGTTTGTAAGAAGGCTTCGAATTTGTTTTGAAATTCAGGGTTGTAATTTTAAAATTGGAATTGCATTTATAAGTATTTGTGGTTGGTCTCATACCAACCAACTAGTGAAAAAAATGTTTTTTTTTAGTCAGAAATTAACAATAACAAATAATGGATTTAAAAGAGACGTAATTTCCTTTGTATGCTTTAGATTTCTTCCGTTTTTTATTGTTACGAACGTATGAGTTCGTGGGGTTCGCTTGTGTGTGTGTGTGTGTGTCCGCCTCTAGTATAGTCAACTGTGAGCTTTTTGTGCATATGTACCTAGGCACGTAGTTTTTTAGTGTGTAACTGGAATAGTATCGAACAGCTTGTATAATGATTAAATAGATGATAGTAGACTGTTCTGGTACAGTTCACAATAGAATAATCTAGAATAGGTAAGAATCGTCCCTTTTGTACCTATATATTTTAGCCGAAATTGTGTGGAGGCCAGAGTCAATTTAAACATTGAGCCGTGAAGTCGATAAGCTATGAGCTAGAAAAAGTGATTAGTACATTGGTAACCGAATTCCTTGACTTATAGGTTAGTATGAGGCTGTTCACCCATACTGTAAAAAATGTTTCACTTTGTCAAAATCACCCCTGTTTCAGGAAAGGTCAGCAAGAGTTGCAGGGCTTATGTTCATTAGAGATTGGGTTTTTTTAAATTGTAGGTCCACATGCGGAATGTGTGAGCGCGAAATTATGCGTGTCTGCTTATGGGAATGTATTTAATATGAATCTCAAATGATACATATCTTTGCAACTTAGATTTAGATTTAGATTAGATAACCGATATGTAAAATAAGTCTTGAAAAATAAATAAATTGCAGTTTGATTAAAAGAACCCAAATAAAATCACAACAATATCAATTCGGTAACATTTATTCACAGTAAAAACAAAATAATGTAAGCTTGTACCTACATATGTTGGATGAGTGGAGTTTTATTATAAGTACAGAATTTGTAAAAACTTGAATGCAAGATTTAAGTTCTCCAACATGCAAACTCACTTATACTTAGTATTTACTTTGTCATAAGCAAATTATGAAAGTTTGCCTGCGCTAATGGTGCTAACATTCTGAGTACGACAAGTCTACTTATAATAATTCAGCTCTCTTTGAGTTATATAAATATCTAACGGTTTCATTTATAGATGTCTACTTATAACCCTGATAATGGAAGGAAATTAAGTACCACTTTCATAATTAAAGTTTTCTGATATAAGACGAACCGTTATGGGAGAACTTACATAATTCTTGACGTTTCTTTGGCAACTTTACCAAATTTTTCAGAAAGCATCCTCTCTGTATGACGACTGAAGATGAACTATTCATCCTCCGATTTGTCTAGTCTCCGAAAAGTTTATTTTACTAACAATTAACTTAATTCTTATTTGTAGAAACGTCAAACGAGAGTAATTCCAGGTTAAACCGAACATTTTTTTCCCTTGACTTATAGGTTTGTATGAGGCTGACCACCCATACTACAATGTTACCCCTGTTTCAGGGAAGATCGGCAAGAGTTGTAAGGATTATGTGCATTTGAGACTGGGCTTTTATGTTGAAGGTCCACATGCAGCATGTGCAAGCGCAAACTTACACGTGTTTGCTTGTGGAAATTCATGCAATATGAATCTTAAATTTTATATATCTTGGCAACTTAGGTTTTAAATTACAGATGATGATTTTCGTAGTGAATTTTTGATAATAAAAAGGTGAATAATGTACATTTTTTACAGGCTGATTAGAAAAAAATGGGAAATACTTTAAATTACGTAAAAATATATTTTTGATCAAAGCAAGTGTACTTTATAATTTTATGCACCCTCAGTTTCGTTGAAAGGAAAGTTGTATTCCGTAATGTGAAAAGTAAAACAGCAAGAAATTTTATATTCTCGAGTATGTGGCGCGGTTTGTCGTCAAGTTACGTTGTTTAAACAGCAGAAAGAAAAGTTGGACAAAATGTAAAGTTTGGTTTTCTTGGCCCAAAGTAACAGGAGCAATACAAGATGGAGCAGAACGGAGCATGAAACAAACACATTCTAAGGTCCAATGACTTGTTTATACGAAGAAAGTATGCAAGTTTGTAAGGATGGTATTTTGATATTAGAAAGATTATTGAAAGCAAGTAATTTTATTCTGTTAAAAGCAAATTCCATTAAAAAATAAAATAAACAAGTTTCGAAACTTGGCATTGCGTAAACAGCTAAACGAAAGTTTTTCTCAAAAATGGTGATTTGGTTAAAACAAAATTTAAATTAAAAATGAATTCGTTAATTTTGTACAATGTTTATAATTTCAAAGATGATTTGCGACGTAATATTGACTCTGAAAATGGTTTTCCTGTAGGGACATTATTAAAGGGCTATATTATCTGAATGGTAAACATAAAATGCCTCAAAATTGTAACAAATTTGATTATGTATTTTTATGTTTTACTGGGTACTCTTTTAATTAAACTGCAATTATTTATTTTTACATAATTTATTTTACACGGTTTGGTGCACAATCTACAACAATTGATTTGTAGCTCTTGCTTTCGACTTCACGGCTCAATGTTTTAATCGACACTCTGCTGATGCCCCATTGCTGTCCCTTTATAAAGGTACAAAAGAGTGTTTTCTTGCACCTTCCAGATAATTCGATCTCTGTTCTAGATTATACTAGACAGATGTTTCTCTACATGACAGATCATACCAGACGGTTTTATACGCACTATTGTACCTGGACACGCGAACGTAGGTACTTAGAATTTCGTAGTTGGTAACACTACCACCATCATACTAGAGCCAGATTGTTCTATACACTATGTATGCATGTACAGTCGCACGTAGATACTCAAAGTTCGTAACAGTATATATCAGGAGACCTATGCATTGGTGAAGTGTATACGCACACATTCAATTAAGCATTTCAGAACTATATCAGATCGGTCTAAGCTGACTGACCAAGCATATGTTAATTTGTGATCTGCATTTTCCTTTCCAAGATTTATTAATAAAACTGCAGGGCTGTCTTTTTGAACCAATTGGACGCCACACAAAAGGAGCAGAGTTGGTCTTTGTTGGTCGCGCCATGTCTCGCGGTGCTTTACATGACTCATAAATAATAATTTTTCACATTAAACGACAAAAAACGTCACACCAAAGTGTGTAAGTGCTCCCGGGCGTAATTTCAGGGGTAGTGAGGGGTTGGGGGAGGGGGGAAGGTTCCCAAGGGGGGGGGAGGAGAAATATTTATAACTAAAGTTTACGCTATGGAGAAAGAACTCTGTGTGTGGTATTGTTGCTGTCAAAGATTTTTATGCTGAAAAGTTACAGGAAGAAAAACATGAAAAAAAAGTAGCCAGAAAACGTTGAGACAGAGACTAATCTAATCCAATCTAATTTAAGTTGCAAAGATATGTAACATTGTGGATTCACATTATATGCATTCTCACAAGCAGACATGTATAAATTCGCGCTTGCACATGCCGTATGTAAACCTACAACATAAAAACCCAAATCTCAAATGAACATACACCCTGCAACTCTTGCCGACCTTTCCTGAAACAGGGGTGACATTGGCAAAGTGAACCATTTTCTTTAGCATGGGTGGTCAGCCGCATATCCACCTATTAGCCAAGGAATATACACAACAAATTACAATTTTGAAATAAATTAAACGCAAAAACGCAACGCAACTAAGCTACACATATAGTGTAACTTCTTGCCGCGTTATCCCCGAAGGGGTCGCATGTGGCGAGTTGAACCTATTTATTTTTACAGGTAAGGGGGCCGGCCTTACGCCAACCACTTCAGTTGAAGTGGGGGGATTCCCAGCTCCGATGGGGCTGGTACTCATTTCTTGTGAAGGCTGAGTAAACCTTGCCGGTATTTTTATTATGGGGTTTGAAATAAACACCGAAATAGGAAATCATTTCTGACACCCTCCTCGGTGGGATTCGAACCCGAGCTCACGGGGTAGAATGCAAGCACTCTACCAACTGAGCTATCGACCGGACAAAACCGTACCAAACAATTGGTGATAATGATTAAACCTGAAAAGTACATAATTTTTCTAATGTTTGCTCCTTATTTCAAATTGATGTACACGTTAATCTTTAAGACAATGTATAGGTAGGTACTCGTGTATGATTGTTTCCAAAAAAATTACACCTCTTTAAAATTTAAAAAATATTGTCACTCATATGAGTAGGTATGTCAAAAATTTATAAAAACTCATTTGTAACTGATGAACAACATGTTGCAATTATGCATGAAAATAAAAATAAAAATTCATGTCAGTATGCAGGTAACTAGTATTTGCTAAATTTTGACATTTATATTTTTTTAATTTTCATGTAACAGTCCAATGTTTATTACAAATTTGCGATCGCAACAATAATTACTGTCCAAGTATATTTTCAGTATTTATTTGTTACATAGTATTTATTTGTTACATAGTATTTATTTGTTAGATAGTATTTATTTGTTCCATAGTATTTAACTTTTTGATATTAATCATTGTAGTAGTAAGACATAAAATATACTGCCAGCTGTCGGCTGTCAGCGTGATGGCAATCTATAAAAGAATCGATTGTTGGATAAGGATCTTCCCTTCCTCCACACATGTATGTACCAGCTCGCATAGGAGTGTGCCAGGGCGGATTGTTTGTGCTGGGATATGTGCTTCTGATAGACCGGAAGGAAGCCGGAAGCGCCCAGAGCCTGGAGGGATCCTATAACGGAAACGGAATTCAATTTCTGTTAGGTACAAATTGTAAGCGCCTTAAGATGAGAAAAGTAAAGAGAGGCTAAAAGAAACAGCTGGAAGTGTCGGAGGGGTTCTTTTTTTTTAAAATCACTCTCCCTCCACTCTCCTGAAAGCCTCATTCTATAATATGCTGGAAACATAGAAAGAGATCGCAAGGTGGCTTATTTTTTCAGGCATTCATCATCATCATATTTTACAGGAAATGACTTGTAATAAGGAACATCTATGAGCCGCTTCCAATCCTGGAAGTTCTTGGATGACCTCTTCTTTATCTTTACAAGATTTTTTCTTCAAAGATGTTAAGAAAGAAGGTGGTATTCAAATTGTATAGTAGTTAGATTTTCCTCTTTTTAATGTGACTTATAAGTTCTCGTTTTTCTACTTTATTTTCAAGTATTATCATATTTCTTTCCTTTTTTATATTCCTTGACTTATAGGCTAGTATGAGGCTGACCACCCATACTGTAAAAAATGGTTCACTTTGTCAATGTCACCCCTGTGTCAGGGAAGGTCGGCAAAAGTTGTAGGGCTTATGTTCATTTGAGATTTGTATTTTATTTGTAAGTACCCATTCAGCATTTGTAAGCGCGAACTACACGTGTTTGTTTGTGAGATCTTTAAATGAATATATTCTTGCAACTTAGATTATAGATTATATCCAAATACTTAATCGGTTTTTGTTCGTATGCACTTATTCGATATGTTTTTTTTTCCATGTTTTAATGATTGCAATTGTTCTTAATTATTATTTTATTTATACAACACAGTATGAGAGCAGATATAAATAAATCAATTTTGTTTTTCAAACGCTTTTCAGTACAATTAAGTATCCATTGCCGGTTTCTTCCTGATACTAAATGGTCCGGATTCAGAACAAGTCGTGGAGAGTGTTATCGTGTGAGGGAACGACAGTGTCTATCGGATGTAAATATTCAAGTATAAATTCAGTTCTATATTTTGTTTACTTTTTAAAAATACCCTAAATTCCATATGTTTATCTAAATCTATAATCTGTAATAAAATTTGCACAGATATATTAACATTTAAAGCTCAAATAAAATGCATGCCCACAAACAGACACGTGTAGTTTGCGCTTACAATTAATGCTAAATGTGTACTTACAAATTAAATCCAAAACTCAAATGAACATAAACCCTACAACTTTTACCGACCTTCCCTGTAACAGGGGGGGATATTGGCGATGTAAACCATTTTTTACAGTATGGGTGGTCAGCTTCATACCAACCTTTAAGTCAAGAAACAGATGCAGCCCATATATTTCGTTTACTTTTTGAAAATACCATAAAATTTGTATGTTTGTCATGCACAGAAAATAATCTTTAAAATAAGGGTCGGTGTATCGGAGGATTTTGCATATAAAAACTAAATACGTGAAAATTTCTTCAAATTATTTGACGGAAAATCAACTCAAAATGCTAATTTTTCGGCACAAAATTTGTTTCGTAAAATACTCTTCACGGCGATTATTTGTTCACTGAAGGAAAACTCAATCGCTGAAATTGTCTGACTTAACATTTATGTTATCTCAGTAGCGCAGCGGAAGAATAATGAGAGCTTCATTAGCAAATATTAACGGCGGACAAGAAACTCAACTTAGAGAAACAATTCCGTTAATGTATATAATATAGGCCGTTGTAGTGTGAGGGCAAAAGATCTCAATACCCCGAATATAAAACTCTACGTTCAAACTCTACCCTTGAGTTTTACAAAAAAGTGTACTGAAAAGAAAATTCTCAATAAAGGTGTTGTTTTTGTTTTCATTTAATTTTGGTGTCGTTGAGTTTAGGCGTAAAATTTTGCACTTGGAACACAGAGGAGAGAGTTCTCACAAATAACAAATTTTGTAAATTTATGCAAATAAATGCAAAGATTTGGCACGAGTCAGTGAGCTGAGATAGAGGGGTGGGATGTGGGGAGATGGGAGATAAGTCACTGGGGGAGGTGAGGGTGGGATGTTCATTAAATACTTTCTCGCTTCCATTAGCACGCAGCCCTGAGCCAATAGGGACCTCTAAAATTATGTATTCTATAATACTTATGTATCTTGCATTTACACACTCTGCAATTCATAGTCATAACGTGAGTTTCAAAATTAGTGGGCGAATTCAAATGAAGGTTAACAAATATGGGTAATTTTTTGTAGGAGAGTGAATCCAGAAAAGGAAATGATTGTTCAAGAAAGCTGGTAGAGGTTGATGAAAGACATTAGGATTAATCTCGAGAAATGATGTAGACGACACAACTTGAAGAAACTAAGCTCAACATATAATGCATTTTTTCATGAGTTTAATTTTGAATAATATTCGAGGACAATCGTAACGCACAATTCATGAAAAACTAAAAAAGTTCTCTACAAATTTTATAATTTTAATTCATAAACACGTGAGAACGACTGAAACATTTGTGTTTTTTTTTATCCGATAATGATGTTTGTATTGTAGGAAAGGTTAGTGGATGAAAAAGTTGGTACAATATCGCAATATAAAGATGTTAAAGTTCGATAAAGCGAATGAATGGGATATCCAGAGTCATAATAAAAGGAGAGCTTGTATGAAAAAGGTTATGACTCTGGATGAAATGAAAGAAGTACGTTAGGACCGAAAAAAATGGCGGCCGATCTGTAATGTAGGCGGCTAAGGCCAAGAATCAATTTTCACTTTTACAGATGTTTTGTAGATTTTTTAGTGTTTGTTTGTAGAATTGGATGTAATTAATTGCTTGTATTCCTTGACTAATACTTTGATATGAGGCTGACCACCCCCCATACTGTAAAAAATGGTTCACATTGCTAATGTCACCCCTGTTTCAGGGAAGGTCGGCAAGAGTTGCAGGGCTTATGTTCATTTGAGATTGTGTTTTTATATTGTATATCCACATGCGGCATGTGTACGCGAAATTATGCGAGTCTGCTTGTGGGAATGCATTTAATATGAACCTGCAATGATACATATCTTTGCAACTTAGATTTAGATTTAGATAATAGCTGAATGTAGAACTTCCATTACATCTGCATTAGCTTTTTCTTACTACAATATCCCAACACGATCACTATAATCATTTTCACAATTTGGACAGGACACCACCTGTCGGGTCAGCTAATATAAAATAAAAATGTGCTATTTTCACAGAAATACATCTACGCAGTAAAATGTATGCATCAAGTAGATTGATGCCAAATTAACACCAGTAAAAAAATCATGTAATCCCGATTCGGAATCCACGTTTGCTTTCAGGAATACACAGAAGTGCGCTATGGGCGTGTAGGTGTGGGTATGATGAATGCTCCGGGCTTGTAATGTGTTTCAGGGCAAAAAACCTGAGTCCGGATTAAACAATAGCATTCGTGATTGACGTCAGCTAATGCCCCGCCCGCCCGATAAGCCGCTTCCATTCTCAAACATGTCGATCAAAAATAATACGAACAAGTGCCACTACCCTACAATATACCCGCAGATTATGGAGGATTTTTTTTTCAATAAATTGGAGTTGGGAAATGCACTTCTAATCTAATCTAAGCTGCAAAGATATATATCATTTAAGGTTCACATTAAATGCATTCCCACAAGCAGACATGTATAATTTCGCGCTAACACATGCCGCATTTGGACCTACAATATAAAAACCCAATCTCAAATGAACATAAGCCCTGCCACTCTTGCCGTTCTTTGCTGGTAACAGGGGTGACATTGGCAAAGGGAACATTTTTTACAGCATGGGTGGCCAGCCGCATACCACACATTACACTTCAACATTTTTTTTTCTGTTTGATAATAAAAAATGTACATCATTTTGAAGATAGATGCCTTAATATTTCCGAATTATAGTGTAGTTATCTTAGTGCAATTGCTTGACTTATATGTGCGTAAAATGGTTCACTTTGCCAATGTCACAAGGTCGGCAAGAGTTGCAAGGCTTGTGTTCATTTGAGATTGAGTTTTATATTGTTGGTTTTTTGCGGCATGCTTAAGCGCGAACTTATACGTGTCTGCTTGTGGGAATACATTTAATATCAATCTTAAACGCAATATATCTTTGCAAATTAGATAACACATTATATATTGTATAGTGCAAGACCGCTTAATGTAAAAAAAGTGTAGAAATCTTTATATTTTTGGAAAAAACGGCGAATTATTTGGTACCAAAATTAAGATCCAGTTACAAGAAACTGTTTTTATGGCTTAGATTCTTATTATTATATCAACTTTCACCACAAAGGTACAAAGTGCATTTTTTCTTTGGCAATGAAATAAATCGTATAGAATAATATATTTCTTGAACAACTATTCCTCTTGAAATTGTCAATTTTTGCACAGCTGAAGCAATACAAAATCATGTGATCATCTATTTTTGTAACTAAGTAGTTAAATAAAAGGGCCCTTGAGGTGTGCTACACACGAAAACGGCGCTTTTTAAAAAAAAACAAATTATCCAAATATATTTATATATTAAAAAATTAAAGTTCAATTATTTTTTTCTATCGCTTTTATATCGCGTATAATTGCGATTGTGTACATGCTCTGTTTTTTTTAATATTCAATCAACGATTTTTTAACCCGGTCTGGTCGATAGCTCAGCTATGTTTCTCAAGATGTTTGCATTCCATGCCGAGAGCTCGGATTCGAATTCCAACGAGGGTGTCAGAGATGATTTCCCGTTTCGGTGTGTATTAAAACTTAACTCAACCTCCACGAGAAATGAGTACCAGCTCCATCGGAAGCTGGGAAACCCCTACTTCAACTGAAGTTGTTGACTTAAGCCCAGCCCACTTACCTATAAAAATAAGTACGTTGCACACACCACATGCGACCCTTTCGGGGAAAATGCGGCAAGAAGCTACACTTTATGTGTAGCTAAGCAACATCTTAGCGTTTTTAAAAAAAACTTATAATTTTCAATGAATTATAGTTAAAAGAATATGAATGCATCGTTAGGTTGAGATGTCTCTTTAGTGTCAGCTACAACGGATGTTTTTGACTTTAAAAAATGAGTCTCGCCCGCAGCACTGCCAAGTCTAATTTCTCAAATCTCCTGCAGATAATTTTCTACTTACGAGCATTTCATATTTAAAATGACTTACTGGCGTCAAAAACTGCAGCACATTTTATTCGCTAGAAGATAGAAACGTAAAAACTACTTGATTATCATACAAAATTTATTTTTTAAATAAAACAGTTTAAATTCACTTTTATATTCATTTAACTTTGTCTAACGTTTTCGCATCAGGACAATGACAAATCTTTAAACTGTGTGTTATTTAATTAATATACAATGGACTTTCACTGTGTAAACCACCAAACCCTTAAAAATATTCAAAATTTGTTTGTTTACAATAGATAAAAAAAAAATGGGTACACAAGGAGTTAGTAGGTATTAAAATATTGTACTAAGCCTTGATCGGAAATAACTTTTACATAACTATTTTTTTTTTAAATTTTGAAAATAAGTAAAAGTAAAAAATCAGTAAAGCTGAACTGAGGTTAACCGACAAAAAAAAAGTGACGTCATACAAACGGAATACTAGGGCAAAGGCTTGTTAACATTTTGTAATTGATTGCCCAGGATCCTATTTATAAAGATGTGTGATGTTTTCTCACCGAGATTTTTTCGTCTACTTTACAATCCACAATATTCTTATAAAGGCAGTGCATTGTTTTGCCAGCCATCGTCGCTGTTGGTTGCCATCCTCTTGAGCTGCGAATAGGACGAGACGTTCTTGAGCCGCTTCAAATCCTGGATGTATGAAGTCCTTGGGTGACCTCTTTTTCTCCCAAGATTTTAGCTTCAAAGATGCTTTGTCTAATCAGTGTCACATTAGTTTGGTTTATTATTTTCTGTTTTGTCTCAAAGATATTTTATATTTAAAATTCGCATTACAAGTATTCCCGTTGGCAGACATATAAATTCGCGCTTACACATGCCGCATGTGGATATGCAACGTAAAAAAATCTCAAATGAACATGAACTCTGTTTTGAACAATTTTTACAGTATGAGTGGGCAACGCAACGCAACTAAGCTACACATTAGTATAACTTCTTGCCGCGTTATCCCCGAAGGGGTTATGGGAATTTCATGAAATTTGGTCAGTCATTAATTTTGATTGCAAATAATTTCTTTCTGATGATGCCTTTTGAGGCTAAAGCTTTTAAGCATATAAAATAAAAAATAAAAAGTGAATTGAAATTAATTATTTAAAAAATTTAAATGGAAACAAAGTTTTAATTCACTTATTTATTTCTTTTTTGCTCGAATATTTTCGCCTAATGAGGCATCTTCGGGAGCAGAATAGTTACAAATATATTTTTATAAAATAATTTTCAAAACAATATTTTTTCCAAAACAAAAACAAAACAAAAACAAAATTCATAGACAAAATTTTTTTTTTAAACACAAATGTAAGATTCAAAAATGCATTATTGTTAGGTATAATGAAATAAAAATTTTAATACAATAAAAATAAATTGAAATTGTGTGTATTTTACAAAAAAAAAATTATAATTACTGTTATTTAAACATTCCAAAACAGTATTGCCATGTTCAGTTAATTTACATCTAAATTTGAGTTATTTGAAGTCAAATTTTATGACGATGAGTTTCGCATGGATACAATTTTAAGTTTTGATTAAAATGAAGATGCGGTACCGAGGGAAAGTATACGACACGATATTTTCCCCGCACCTATATAGTGCTTAAGCCACACTTTGTTAATTAGTATGCAAATTGGCCAGAACCCTCCGCGCTCCTTTGATGGTGTCACCTCTATACCCCTCCTCCTTTCAGTTCCACAAGTATGAAAACATTGACTTCTGTGGACTAGTAATCATTTTAACGAAAAGAGACATTATGTATCTGTTTCAACTTACTAATGATAATGGTCCTTAGTAAGAAAGAGAAGAAAGAACTTCACAGTTGCATTTCCGTGTGTACGAAAAACTCGGTCGAATGTAATAGTGTTTCTATAAAGGTGGCCGCATTACCGCGTGCGTACTACGTCCGAACCATAAAACAAACTATTACTATGCCCGAACCATTCCGAACATAGAACGCACGAATTATAAATCTTGTGATCGATAAAATTGACGAATTTGAAAGTAAAAATACATTATTGTAAGAAATAATGCCATGTGTTTGAATTGGTTGTCAAAACACAAAATAGACAAAGCAAGAAAACATAGAATTTGGCTCTCTGTTATTTTTAAATGTATTAAAGTGTACGTTTAAACTAAACCACACAGTTTATCAAAAAAATAAAGAACTTAATAGCTCACTAGAGGTGCAGTTTAAAATTTCATTTTTTTTAGTAAGCTCCATGGTAGAGTCTAACAGTAAAATTTTATACCAAGGTAACAGCTTTATGAGGCTTGTTTTTCTTAATATCCCTACTACAGAGTCATTGAACAAATAATCTCACTATTTTATAATCAAAGTTGCAGATTGATGTCACTTTTTTGATAATTTGTTCCTTAATATTTAGGCTAGTATGAGGCTGACCAACCATAGTGTAAATAGTGTGTTGGTTCATTTTTGTGAGTCTCACTCCTCTTTTAGGTTTACATACTTCTTTCTTATTAAATCTACTTGATTAATCCACGAAAACTCTCTCGAGGATCCTAAAATTGCAGACTGTTTTGTAACAAGGATATTTAGAGCTTTACTCCTAAAATACAGTGAAAGTTAAGTCTATGAATGTCTCCGATAAGAGCGCTTAAAGTTGAAACTACTCGTGTGTCTGCATACAATAAACGGTGAACTGTCGACCACCACGTCTCAGCACTCTGACCCACACTAGAATTTAAAATGTACGTCCTCCAGGCACGTCTGTAAGACTCCTACTATATTATGTGAAGAAAAAGTAAACAAACTATTGTCTGGAACGAGAAAGATCCACACAATTTACAAAGCAAACAATCCCTGCATATTTTGTGGACACAACGGACTCGTATCAGATGTCTGAACAAAGTTAAGTCTCAGTTTCCAAAGCTTTTACTTCAAGCAGCATTTTTATCAGCCCTCCATTCCCTTTGCCGAACCCTGACGTAGTTTATTACACTCTGTATCACATTAGTAGCCTAACTATAAAACATAACGTTCAATCTCAACCAATACCTTTAACTAAATAAACTGAAGCAGTGCCTCTAGAAAGCGTTAAAATTTCGATGCATTTTTAGTAAAATATAATGACTAAGTTTAAACAAAATGTTTTATACTTGACTTGGGTCAGGGGTGGATATAGGGCTCTGCCCGCGGCGTGCGTGAGCCAAACCATCCCGCTTTAATCTCCATAAAACAGCTATTTGCGACTGAAAAAGTGACGTCGATTTCTGAGAATAAAGTCGACTTTATATCTGTTTCGTAAGCATTGGTGTTTATCAACGATGCCTGAATTTTTTTTCTAACGAAAAGCTATATTCTTAAGTACAAATAAATAATAAATTAATAATGATAGTTTAGCTTCCAAAATATTTTGAAGAGCTTTCCTATTTGAGCCTGAAAAAGATAATATTTACCTTTTTTCCCCACTCAGAATTGATAATCTTGTATGTTTATTAGATGCCACTTTTGCTAGTTTGTTGATCAAAATTGTTTGAGGAGAATTGCAATTGATGATTAAAATTTATTTCATTTTCTTTAGTTTCAACATTTAAAAATTATTTTATAGATTAAAATAAAAATTGCTTTGTTTTAATACAATGAAGATGGGAGGTACTGCTTCTCCCAAAACTGGTCGTGTACAAAAATAAACTCATGTAAATTAAAACAAAGCATTTTTTATTTTAATCTATTAAAATGAACTTTCACGAAGTTACTCCTGAAAATCTAGATAATATAAAAATTATTTGTTGTCAATCTATAATCTATAATCTAAGTTGCAAGGATATATTAATTCAAAGCTCTCAGATGTATGCCCACAAACAAACACGTGTAGTTCGCGCTTACAAATGCTGATTGTGTACTTACAAAAAAAAATCCAAGCCTCAAATGAACATAAGCCCTGCAACTCTTGCCGACATTCCCTGAAACAGGGGTGACATTGGCAAAGTAAACCCTTTTTTAACGGTATGGGTGGTCAACATCATCCAAACCTATAAGTCAAGGAATATGTCAATAATAAGACAAATTATAAGTTTTTACATCTTATATATTAAACAATATTTATTAGCTTTTATGTAGATTTATATTTACATCCTTTTGAAAAATACATATATAAAGACTTAACATTTACCATATGCAATTATGACCCCCTGAAATAATTCAACACGGACTGTTATACATTATTCGATGGATTTCTAAATGAAAACCACATTCATAAGGATGATTTGTATAGTTAAGATAATTATTTAATACACCAAAAATATTAAACGTTTAATGAATTGTGTAATATCAGTTCGATGTGTGTAGTGATTTTGTGATCAGCAGTTAACTGCTCGAGATAAGTGGATTGTATTTTTTTCGTCAAATCGGCTGCATGAAGTTGCGAGAGTGAATCCCGGTCGGTGGCGTCCCAACTCCTGCCGTAGCTCTCGTACTTCCAGTATTTCTCCTTAGACTTGGCGTGCTTCCAGGACAGACTGTGTGGAGTGCGGAGCCACAAAAATGCTGAAGTTTTATGTAAAGTTGCAAGAAATTCCCGCACGACGGGATTTGAGATTCCTTTGTGAGAGAGAGAGCCAGCTCCTTGCTATAAAAATATAAGTCGTACGAATGCGCAGTAATAAATAACAGTTAGTGGGAGATTGGAAATGTATACTTGCATATATTCTGTATTTTGTACTGCTTCCTCTATACAAATCAAATTTAAAATCGTATTGCGTTGATGTGTACATTGTTGTATTTTTACAAGTGAGACTTGCACGTGTCTGTTTGTGGACATGCATTTGATATAAGTTTTAAATGTAAATATATCTTTGCAACTTAGATTATAGAGATTATAGACCAGATTTTGTCACCCAATTTATAAGAAGTACTAGTTTTTGCTGTTCCTAAAGAAGCATGTTATATCTTCTTGTAAGAGTAAATTTTTATTTAAAATTTTGCAAAAATAAATAAATTTTTAGTGTTCATCAAGTACCTACGAGTCAGTTATGAAAACATCGTAAAATAAAGTAGTCAATGAAATTTCAACTTTTAGTTGTAAACCCTGCGATGCTAATCCTGAATTCAAAAATCATAACCTTCAATTAAAAATTAAGGTTTGAATATGATTAAGTAGATTTATATATTGAAGGGTATCTCTTACATTTAATTTATTTGGGTATAAGATACATTTGCTTAAATTCAACGCTTTATAGTCATATAAATGAAATAATATTTTTCTTAAATATGTACGTCAACGTCATAAAACAACCAGCTCGAAGTAATTTTGTTGACGTTGTTGTAACATTATTTGTGCAGCAGGGTCGTGCATCCCATACCGGCATATGCGCCTTATAGCTAGGCAATATATGGTAAAAAAACATTTAAGCTTGATATTAAGATTCAGACAGTTTGATTGGAGCCATCGTTAGCACTTCAGCCGATTTCAAATTAGTTGTTTAAAGGAATTTTCTATGCACGCGCCTGTTGTGCAGTATAAATGATACACATAAACGCACGCACTACCGCTGGAAATGAACTTGCAAAATTTTCATTATCCCCATGTAAAGCACCCGTGCGAGCGTTGGAGGTCTTTTTCTTGGAGTTTTTCTTGGGCCTCTTGCTGGTCCTCATTTCCAGCTATTCCATCATCTCCCCACAATAAAGCGGAGTTGTTTATCTTGGCGGGTCCCCGAGGAGGCGCGGGCCGACCTTTAGGGAAACTGACCAATATATCATTGTCCTCCAGAGGAAGGAGACGTCGCAGCGTGTGGGAGAATCATCAACAAAATACACCTAAAGTTCCCAAAAAATAAATGCTGTCCTCCTTCCAAAATTGTAAAGAAAATTTTGAGTACTTTATATACATTTTACAGCAACAAAATGTCAAAAACCATTGCATAATGTCCGTAGTCTAGTGGTTAACACGTCTGACTCGTAAATGCAAAGTTGTGGGTTCGAATCTCGGCGGAGCTCACAAATAAACCATTTATATTTTAATATAATATGCTATGTGGTTCAGTCTCTTCAAGAAAATACTTCAAGTTCTTGTAAGGAAAAGTTAATAATGCACGTTGTATATGATGTATAACAGTACATATATGTATGTGTGTTTCATGAAACTTGATCATATCGATTTATCACGTTGTCTTCCATCTTTATTTATTGTGTGGTTCTTTCTTTTCCCAAATGGGTTGTTCTCTCAAGTAATACACCCCCTATACATAAAACTCAATAACATAATATACAATACTAACCTATGTATTTATATTATGTGGAATCTCTCCTCATATATTTATAAGCTAGAATGTTCGCATGTAGAACTGTACGTCCCGATATCAGCTCTTCAATATTTCTTTGTCATGTTAAGGAGAGCCGATAGAGAGGACGCGACACCATAAAAACACCATGCGAGCAAAAACGTGATGGATGCCTGTACACAATAACGTGGTCGATCCACAATCTATAAACCAATAATAATACATAACAGCGTGGATAGTCAGTGTGTACAGCGCTTTAGGAGGACACAGGATACTCGAGTAGGGGTAGAAATCCACTCTTGTTATGTGACTGAAAAATGACTCGGGGTGTCAGGAAGAGTTGTTGACAATTATTTTTGTTTGTACTTTATTTTGAAAGTTGAACCCTGTAACATGAATATCCTTGAAAAAAGTATATTGAAAGAACCCCTACTTCCCTTTATATTCGTTCTTTTATTGAGTTTCTACAAGGTGTTATAAGAGTATTTATATGCAAAATTTCAATGGAAAACTATAGTGACTTTGGGGAATTTTAAGATGTAAAAGACGCAGTTATATGTACTACTTTCAAAACTCGTACCTAATGTGAGTAATGCGGGTTCTGATTTAGTTTTTAAATGCATGCTACAATTTTCTACGCTGTTTATTTTTTTTCATACACAATAGTGCTCGAATATTCGCATTTTTGTAAATATTAAGTGAAAAAGAGGAAGCGAGGAAAGCGCGGAAGGGGAAGGCCGAGGAAAGAATGGTTAGACCAAATAGGTGAGATTGCGAAAGAATGGAACCTGCAGAGTGAAAATAAGAGAAGAGTATGTATGAAAAAGGTGATGAATATTGAGGAAATGAAAGTGGTTTGTAAGGACAGAAAAAAGTGGAGGCGCATCTGCGGAGGTACCGGCCACCCCTAGTGGAACGGCGGCAGGATACAGTAACAGTAACAGTTAAGTAAGTAGGGAAATAAAGATAAAGATATTGGCTGCTCCTGATGATGCCTTTTGGAGGCAAAATTGTTCGAGACAAAAAAAATGAATAAAAAATTATGTGAATTAAAACTGTGCTATTTTTAAAAAATAAATAAAAATGGACTTTTAATGTGTAAACCACCTTACTCTAAAAAATATAAAAGTATTGTTTTATTCATTGATCAAAAAAATATTTTTTAAAGGATTTCTAAAGACTTGGAAAAACGCGATACGATTCAAGAAGTTTCAATGGTTTGAAATTATTTTATTTTGGAATAAATAAATATATTGAAAATGTGAAAAACATGACTTTATTTTCCATTCTTTTCTTATAATAAATAACAAAAACTTTAAGTGTAGCCGATTTTCATGTTGAGAAACAATATTTATATTTCTTGATGGTTATTCGTCAGCCCTGTCTAGGGTGGATGTTAGTATACATAAGTAGTACATCCATGTCTACCAATATTGATGGGCAGATCCATCTTCCCTCAAGGACTATTGTCGTAAAAAATGACCACGACTTTTCTGCGTACCAGGATAATGATGAAGGTTTTTTACAAAATAGTAATTTGTACAATAAATATAAATACAAGAAGGCTCTATTGTATCTTTTTTAAAATAAATATTGAACAATTTGATGAATACTAAAACATACGCGCGGCATTATGGAGTCTGCAGTGCAGAGGTGTTTATTTTAAGGTTAAAATTTGATTTTAAGTGTTTGTATAATAATTATTTTGGATTGAGTTTGGAATAGTTTTCACGATACTACAATTAAAGTGTACTGACAATTATTGTTTTTTGGATAATTAATTGAGCAGGTAAGCTCGTAGCATTTTTTTTCTAATTCCTCAAGCTATTAAATAACATTGTATGAAGTGCGGTTAAGCTCGCGATATAAATAGATTAATTTGAAAATTCAAAAAATTACAAAAAAAAAATACCTTCTCTTGCTTGGGGCAACAATAAGTCTTGCTTGGTTCTACGCCCTCTGCAATATCGAAAAAGAGCATTGTTCACGAATAAATCAATTTAAGTTTTTTTTATGGTTTGTGTATTAACACTGTGAAAATTCATGTCAATTGATTAAAAAATTAAAAGATTAAAATGAAATATTCTTTGTTACAATTCACATCAGTTTTTATTTTTTAAAACACTACCGGTTTCGGGAGAAGCTTCAGGTGTAAATATAAACTAAATAATTAATTCCTACCTGATGATGACTATAATAATCTATAATCTATAATCTAAGTTGCAAGGATATATTCATTTAAAGCTCTCAGATGTATGCCCACAAACCAACAAGTGTAGTTCGCGCTTACAAATGCTGAATGTGTACTTACAAATAAAATCCAAACCTCAAATGAACATAAGCCCCACAACTTTTGCCGACCTTCCCTGAAACAGGGGTGACATTGGCAAAGTGAACCATTTTTTACAGTATGGGTGGTCAGCCTCATACCAACCTATAAGTCAAGGAATATGAATGAATAATAAATTACATTTAAATATAAAAAAGAACAAAACCTTACAAAGAAATCTATACAAAAAAAGTCAAAAATTTCATATGCAAAAAATGTAGCAAATGAATACACCAACATCAGAAATCAACATTGCAGATACTAATGCAACAACTAGCTTAGTCGAAAACGTTCGTTATATTGTAATTTAAATTTAAACTGTGTTGTATGTGAAAATAAAAATATTGTTTACCTATATATAAAAAAATGTGTTTTTTTAAAAAACAAATCAATGAATTGAAGATTTTATAACAAGTATTACAGTGCGAGTTATCTCACAGAGAGTTAGAAGGTGTAATTATGATGTGGTTGAATGTGTAATGTGACATATCTGTGTGGTGTAATGTGTGTGTTGTGTTGTGTTATGTTATGTTGTGTAATGTGTGTGTTGTGTTGTGTAATGTGTGTGCTATGTTTTGTGTTGTGTTGGAGCATGTGTTGTGCCGTAACGAGCAGCTGACAAGAGGCTTCTCTTGCGGGCGTGGCGGGCATCGCAACTAAGGCGGCTGCCTTTCCACACACAGGGCCGGAACATAACATAATGTTGTGTAGAATTGTAAAGGAAATTTATTTTTAATTATATTGCTTTCTTCCTGAAAGCCTAAAGTTAGTGCTCAGTTATGTAGAAAAGCCAACAAATTCAAGAATTTCTAAGACCTGGGCTGAAAGTCTCATCACCACGGTAATTTTTACTTACTGAATCCGCAATATTCGTATGAAGACCTGTCCATCAAAGATGGCCGCAAGTGAACAGGTGATTAGTCTTTATACAAATATTACTGATATTTAGTGGTGATGAGACGTTCAGCCCTGGCCCAGCAGTCTCGACATATGTAGGAATATTTCTATCGATTATTTTTTTTTTTTTTTTTTTTTTTTTTTGTGCACAACAGGTTTCCCTTATTACAGTGCACCCTCACACAGTCATTAACAAGCTGGGAGGAGCTCTTTAACTAGATCTTTGAATGATTCTAAGTTAATGTAAAAAATGTCTATGTCAGCGGAATTAATCAGAGTAACACTCCGAGTTAAGGCATGTTGTGCCATGACGTCGGTACGGGACAGCGGTACATGAAAAAGTTCATGCCGTCTTCCCCGGCCGTAGCCATCTGGCACATAAAGCTCAAAACTCTCTAACAGGGTGGGGCTGTCAATTAAGCCGTTAATGATCTTGTAACAAAGCACCATAAGAGAACCGTTGCGCCGAGATTCCAGACTCCTGGAGCTGGTTTTCTCAAGTAATTCCTCATGGTGCATAAACTTGGGATAATTCCCATGTATTCTCATGAGGAGGTACCTCAAAAACTTTTTTTGAATTTGCTCCAAAAGATCTACATACTTCCGCTGATACGGGGCCCAAACCTCGACAGCGTACTCTAATTTAGAACGTACAATACAGTTGAAGACATCCACCATAGCTCTCGGTGACTCAAAATTATTGCTAATTCTGATCACAAAGCCCAATAACTGGTAGCATTTGGTCGTCAACTGCGTTATATGTTCTGTAAACTTCAGACCAGGATCAAAAACTACGCCCAGGTCCCTAAATGAAAAGACACGAGCCAGTATCGACCCACCAATACTGTACTCATGGATTATGGGACAAGCGGATCTTGTGAATGACATGACAGAACACTTGCTAATGTTGAAGTTCAATCCATTATTATTGGACCACATCAGCAGAGAGTTCAAATCCATCTGTAAATTAATACAGTCTTGAAAATCCTTGATTTCTGTATAAATTTTCATGTCATCAGCGTAAAGAAGACAAGAACTATTTTTGATCTTGTCCGCAATGTCGTTAATGAACACAATGAAGGCTAGAGGGCCTAAATTAGAGCCTTGAGGAACTCCTGAAGTTGGAAAAAAATTAGCCGAATGTTGGTCATTTATTTGCACAAATTGGCTTCTGTTTTTAAGAAATGAAGAGAAAAAGATTAAGAGAGGTTTTGTGAAACCAAAATCGTCCATCTTCTTCAAAAGAACATCATGATTCACACGATCAAACGCCTTGGAGAAATCTGTATATATTACATCAGTTTGCCTGCGAGAATCCAAGTTGAGGGCAATATTTCTACTGAGGGTGAGTAGATTTGATACTGTGGATCTCTTGGGCAGAAATCCGTGTTGGTGTATGTTGATTCGGGGCTTGATTTGCCACATATATATAAGTAGATGGAAAGCAATAAAAAATGGGCGCACATGATCAACTGATCTTGCTTTCAAAATTTCTTCTCATTTTATAAATTGTTTGAAGAATATTTGACAGCTAGATCAGCCATGTTTAATCGTTTTCAATCTACCTTTATCGCCTTGTTGTCTGTTTTATTCTAAAAAAGAAATAATTCATGGAAAAACAATCAGTCATAGTTTGATGGTTATTGTCTTTGGAGATTTCTAGTTGAAATCTCTAAAGTCACTAGATTTTATACTCAACAACCCATTACAAGAACCATCATAAAAGCTTTATGAACCTTACATAAACCAGCACTTGTGTAGTCCAGTCGACAGCTCAGTTGGCAGAGTGCTTGCATTCTATGCCGAGAGCTCGTGTTCAAATCCCAACGAGGGTGCCACGAATTATTATATTTAACCCAAAATAAAATACCAAAAATAATTGAGTACCAGCCCCTTCGGAAGCTGGGAAACCCTCTCTTCAACAACCTCTAAGTGGTTGACGTAAGGTCAGCCCTTTTACCTGTAAAAAAAATACGTTCCAATTGCCTCATCTTTCAGAGAGAAGGCGGCAAGCAAATACACTAAGTCTTCTTATTAAAACAAAAACGACAGTCATCGAAAAAATATGTAAAATAAATATTTGTAATAGCCCCTTCACCACACACAAGAGCTTAGTTTATTTTGGGTGAGGTATAGCGTAACAACAATTTAACCAACAATGTAATAGATTTGAGGAAAAAAAGTTTTACGAATTTATTTCAAATAATAAAACAAAAAGTTTTTTAAATTGAACGCCGCGGATAACCATTATTGATGTGGAAACAGAATACAAGTGTAAATATTCATGACAAGCCTAATTATTAATTTATCCATAATTACTACCTTTGCTCGGAGGTATGCAATGATTTGTGACAAGTGTTATAGAAAAAATCAGTTCATCCCCAGTCGTCGTGCAGAGAGGGTGTCTCCTAAAGACGCTAGCTAAGTCGCTAACGAAACTTCGAGAATAATGTTAGTTCTCTTATAACGGTTCGTCTAATATCCGATTAATAAATTTGAACTATGTAGCTATTATTATTATAAATACGGATAACAAGGTTGGTTCCGGCCCTGCCTTGCCCTCCCGTCCAGTCAGTCCGCATACATTATATTGAAAATTTAAAGATGCTCCCCGTTCTCTTGCTCCCGCCGTGTGTACTAGTTCCTACCCATACCTGCTACTTCTCGTGTGTGCTAGTATATGCCCAGGAGCCCGCAAGTATGCATGGCCGGGGTGGCCCACGTCATGGGGAGAGCGTGACTCCGAAGGAACCTCATTCGTGTGCAAGCTGGAAACAAATGGATCTGTCGTCACACAGCGTTTCATTTATACCGAATGCCTTGTGTATTTGATGAATCACACAACAAACTAATTCATTAGCTAAAGAAAGCATGATGAATCTAATCTAATCTAATCTAAGTTGCAAAGATATGTTACATTGGGTATTCACATTATATGCATTTTCACAAGCAAACACGTATAAGTTTGAAAAAACCCTACAACATAAACACCCGAGTATTAAATGACCATACACCCTGCAACTCTTGCCGACCTTCCCTGAAACAGGGGTGACATTGGCAAAGTGAATATTTTTTTACAGTATGGGTGGTAAGCCACATACCAACCTACAAGTTGAGGAACGAATGTCAAGGAAGGAACGAATGACTCGTTGATTTACAGTTGCTCATTTATTTTAATCTTTCAGTATCTTTTATGATTGTCTATGGAAAAAGCCACTATATTGGTAAAGACTTCGACAATTTACTTGAAAGTTTATTTGTTCCTTTGCTTTTTGTGTGAGATGACTCTTGAGTGTATTCTTTTAATAAGAAGACATTGTATTCATTTTATGCACTCAAAAAAATCGAATGCAAAACTAAACAAAAGATTGCAATGTTTTTTTTTTAATGAATTTTTTTATGGTGTTTAGTTATCTCAGATAAATTCATTACTAATTGTCGAGCAGGGTGTCTTCTCAAGACATTAACTACGACGTCGACGAAACTTCGAGAGTAATTTAGGAGTTCCTACAGGCATATTGATGATAATGTGAAGGTGAACTGTAACAAGAATTAGCTGTTGTGCATAAAAGAAAAGTCCTGCTACAAAAGATTGACAAGTATCTGAAAAGTCTAAAATAATGTAACAATTTATATTATTTGTTTAATATCTCTGATAACTATTCAGTATGGAGATTTTCCTTTATTGTTAGCGACTGCATTAAAGAATACTATAATCTAGAATCTAAGTTGCCGAGATATATTAACATTTAAGGCTCTCAAATGCATGCCCACAAACAAACACGTGTAGTTCGCGCTTACAAATGCTGTATGTGTACTTACAAATAAAATCCAAACCTCAAATGAACATAAGCCCCCACAAATTTTGCCGACCTTCCCTGACACAGGGGTGACATTGGAAAAGTGAATATTTTTTTACAGTATGGGTGGTCAGCCTCATACCAACCTGTAAGTCAAGGAATACTGAATTCCAAATAAACTCCTCGCATTGAAGCTATGGCGCCCTTGAGATGGTCCTGGACCATTAAATGGCGCCACAGGAAATAAATCATCCATCATCATCATCATCATCATCATCATCATCATCATCATCATCATTTCGTTTTGTACAAACAATAAAATAATTTAATTTTATAATTTTTTGATTAATTAAAAACACTGTTTATTTTCACGGATAAATTTATTCAATAAGATTAAAATCTTCAAACAAATTACTAACGTTTTCGACCTAGAAGCTTTTCCTTCTAGGTCGAAAACGTTAGTAATTTGTTTGAAGATTTTAATCTTATTGAATAAATTTATCCGTGAAAATAAACAGTGTTTTTAATTAATCAAAAAATTATAAAATTAAACAATATGAATTTTCACAGTGTTAATACACAAACAATACAAAATATAATAAAATAATTTGTTTTGTGATGGTTGTTTACCACTGCTTCGAGGTAATATTATTCATGTGCCGGAATGACATTACCTGGTAAAAGTTTTCATTTTTGACAAAATATTCTGTTTCGCCCGAAGGGGGGGCAAAGTTCCGAGTCCCGGGCATCAAATAACAAAAAGTTAGTCCAAAACTGTAATGCAATAGAGACGACCGGAGTCCAAGGAGACGGAGGGGGACGAATAAAAGACACTTTATTGGATTTGTCTCGAGTTGCCTAAAAGAGTGAACTTAGGGGTGGGGCATAGACGGAAGACCCCCTCTTCCCTTACCTAACCTTGGTCCTCGGACCCTACGCACTACATAAAACTTTGAAATGAAAAAAGTAATTGCAAAAATAGTTGGGTCCAGAAGAAAATAACTTTTTTTTGGTCTTGTAAGCACATAGTTACGATGTGTTTACAGAGATATCTTATACCTATTGAGAATATCAAGTATATCCAGAAATGAAAATATTTTTTCGTACCTGAAAAACACTTCATAATCAATATTATTATTTTTGTTGTTGTAAATCAATGTGACTAAATAATATAAATTACAAAAACGGTTGAACCAACAACATCAAAACAGACTTTTATGTAGCTACCACGTGTCCACAGGGATATCTTGTACCTACATATTGAGAATATCAGCTCCTATAGAAAAAAGAGTTACAGCTCCTCAATCAACACTTATTTTTATTCTTCTTCTTTTATGATCCAATTTGACAAGATTATCGGTCGTACGGTTTGTTTCTCCATCTTTTTGCGGTTGTTTTTGTGCTCTTTGTCTTTATGGAGTCTTATTTGATATAAATTGACAAAATATACCATACGCGCTTGTTTTTATTCTCAAATTATCATGGATTAATCTGATTGACTGAGAGCAAAGAATCCCTACAATTTGTAGTTTTTAGAAACCCAATAGAAAATAATGGCAGGTAGATTTATGCCCTAATCGTATCTTTATTTTTCAACCTTCAAAGCGCCCTTGCAGTGACAGTACGCTCCCCCAGTTCTTGTTTGCCGTACACACCAATTCTGTCAAATATGACTTTTTAATGCAGTTGTCTTCAAAGTCAAACTCTACACAATCTGAGCTAAGAAAAAACGTAAAATTCGATAATGTGAAAGTTGTTTTAAATATTTTTAAAATCAATTTCCTGTTTTTATAAGACACATTGGTCCAGTAAACATGCAAGCATTGCTCATGTAAAATTAGCTTAATGGTCTATACGGCAAACAAGAACTAAGACAGCGATTAGTCACAAAACGGCGCTCTATAAATCATCATCATCATCATTCATATATTGTATTGATTTTCGTTGCACCATTCAAACGTACTCTCTGTTGCTGTTTACATCCATGTTTTCATTTTATAAATATAAACACTTTCTCATAATTTCAACAACGTCATCAAGTAAACTTCACCTTCTGTTCACCATCAAACTCGATAAAGTGTTTGTACAAAATAAATAAGACGTGCCGGAGTAACTAAGTGAAAGAAGCCAGCAAGACCAAGTGTAAGACTTTGCGTTTAAACTCAACCATACCGTTCCCCGAAAAATGTAATGATAATTAACCAGAGCTTTCAGTGAGCGTTTAAGTTTTCTATTTACATTGTTGAGTTTTAACGTAATTTTGTATACTAAGGTACAGGGTATGGCACAACAGGTAGGGAACAGCTACTCAGGGTGTCAGGGGAATTTTCAAAACTGTCATTTGCATACATCAGGGGACAGATTAGGGGGTGAGGTTGGAGGGTGGAAATTAAGGGGAGAGAGGGGGGCAGCTAGTCTCTATCTCTCTCTCGCACACCTCGCTGATGTGGAATACACATAAATTGTTAATTACGAAAAGACAAGGAAGGTGATGACAAAAGCCAAGCAAATATTTAATAGTGTAATATTTTGGTGGTAACGAAAAATCTGTTTGTCTCAATATTAAAATTTCAAATTCCTTTCCCTCACACTCACATAGTTATCCATCATTAATTTGCAAACAGTATGTTAATTTTTTTGGTAGTTGCTCAGCCATAAATAGAAAACTTCTTCTTCTTCGTGTCAGCTTCACACCGTATTGGCCCAGTAACGAGCAATGTCTACAGCTCTTTGGTTTCCCGCAAAGAGATCATCCATGGAGCAGCTTGTCGGACAGGAAGGACAACACCGCAGGTGCTCCATTGTTTGCTGAGCTCCACACTCACATAGTGTAGAGTCCTCCCGTCCCAGAAATCCCCAGGTCAGCATGTTGGCCCGGGCTCTTCCAACATTGGTCCTCAATCTGTTCATGGATTTCCACACGGGCCACTCGAGGTTCTTTCCTGGAGGTAGGCTCTCTGTAGGCTGCACAAAGCTCTCCGGGCATTCCTCCTTCCACATTTGCAATCTCTCCGCCACTGGATCCGAAGACAAGGGCTGCACGGAACTAAGGAAGCTGTGTCTCGACTTCAGGCGCTGCTGTGATGAAAAACCACTTCCGTAAATGCAGTGCTGTGTGCACGTTAGAAATAGAAAACTACAATGACTGCAATAACATAAATTTATACATCGACAAAATTTTAGTAGGTATTATTTTCTCTGCAGTAAATTGTCAATGTTTTGGTCGAGCAGACATTACAATCAAATTGCCGGACCTAATCTTATCTAATCTATGTTGCAAAGATATGTAACATTAAGGATTCACATTATATGCATTTTCACAAGCAGAAACGTATAAGTTCGCGCTTCAACATGCCGCATGTGGACTTACAATATGAAAACCCAAATCTCAAATGAACATACACCCTGCAACTCTTGCCGTCTTTCCCTGAAACAGGGTGATATTGGCCAAGTGAACCATTTTTTTACAGCATGGGTGGTCAGCCGCATACCAACCTATAAATCAAGGAACATACACAAAAAATACATTTTTAAAATAAACAAATAATAATATGTATGGACATTAAAACTAAAACATAATACAAAATTATAATTTAAAAATTCTAGTCCTAGCCCAAGCCGTCAACATTATAGATCAATCACCATTTCTTTCTGTCCTTCCAAATACATACTTCTTTCATTTTATCCAGAGTCATTGCCTTCTTCATACAAGCTCTCCTTTTATTATGACTCTGGATATCCTAGCAGAGTAGTATGTGATTCAATTTTTTTTTTTATTATTTTGGATGGTTAGTGCATTAACACTGTGAAAATTCATCTTTATGTAGTTATTAAAAAATCTTGTTTTATTTTCACTTTTTTTATTATTTATATAAAGGACACAAATATTATAATTTGTTTACCACCTGATGATGACTACGAAGTAGTCGAAAACGTTTGTGTCCTTTATATAAATAATAATAAAAAGTGAAAATAAAACAAGATTTTTTAATAACTACATAAAGATGAATTTTCACAGTGTTAATGCACTAACCATCTTAATATTTTTTTATTTAATAAATATTTTTATTTTTTACTAAATATTTATATTTTTAACTAAACTAAACTAAATATTTTTTTTTTTGTTTATTTTTCAAGCGGAAAAAACCAGTTCCCATTGTACTAGTATACTATGCTACTTTTGTGTATACTTCAGTGTATGCACGTTGGTATCTTCAAAGCGTTACAAGACGCTCGTAGCGACTATTAAGTTAAAACCTCCACGTCACTCGTAAAACTGAGACGAGAAAGTGAAAGCGACTTCATGCGGTAGGTACTCGTGAGTCGTAGAGCCTGCGGTACGTGCATCTCCTCTTGTTGTGAAGAAAGAGCAAAAGTATTTAAACGAAACGCAAGTATGAATAGACGAGATCAAAATGCTTGCTTATAAAAGCTTGAAAGTAAAAAAGAGAAGAACTGGTCTCTGCAGACGTTTTGGTCACCTCTTGTACGACAGTGATACCAACCTCGAATTACAAGGCTAAAACATATTTATAAATATAAAAAAATATAAATGGTAAAACATTGTTTTAATTCACTTAAATTTCAAATAAAATAAAGTGAATTAAAACAATGTTTTACCATTTATATTTTTAAATATTTATAAAAATGGACTTTCACTATGTTAACAGATCAACACTAAAAAATATTAAAACATATTTCATTCTAAGACGGCATCAACTTCGCATTATTTTCATCTTAATTGATAGAACTACAACAAATTTGATTGTTGATTACTTTAGAGTAAGAGTAATATACACGACCGGTTTCACAATTAGAATACCTGGCGATATAAACGGTTATCTTGTGTAACAAACAGCTTGCGGATTAAATTACAATCAAAAGTGAAGGAAAAGTTATATATTTTTTATTTAAATAAATAACTTTACTTTATAATTTAGTTTTCTACTTCTATTGAATGTGCTCATTTTGTTTTCTTTTATCAATTTGTATAGACGAGATTCACTTACGGTATCCGCAGCGCGACATAAACCTACGATTTTTATATTTTTAATCTCATAAGAAAGCATTTTTACGGCTAGTGTCTCTCCATAATTGAATGCTGCGGCCTGCTGGGTTCAGGTCTACTATGGCTCCGGCCTATTATGCATAGCTATACATTAGGCTATGACTCAGGTCTACTATGGATACGGCCTATTATGCATAGCTATACATAAGGCTATGACTCAGGTCTACAACAGTTCAGACCAACACACTTACATCTACTATGACGCATGGTTCAGGTCTAAGATAGTTTAGACCTGCTACAAATAAATTAGACCTAAGTATAACTATAGCCAAGATGTACAGGAACTATATTAGGTTAGCGCTATTTTTGTCTGAATCACACCTTGTATGAGCTAATTCGATGCATAATTCCAAGTAGGAAAACAAATTGTTTGAAACATAGATACATTCTGATTATTTTCTCCCAGCAAGGTGTATTGTTTATTGCTACACTGGAAAATTGAGCCAAATACCTTCCGAAATCGAGTCCATAACTTAAACCACTAAAAAGTCAATGGCATAATTCAACTTAGACTTTTCTTTAATAGTAATCGTAGCAGACCAGATTTCACTGCGTCTCAGGCTTACTATGATTCAGGCCTGTAAGGTATATCTTAGGTCAATTATGTCGCACGTTTAATAATAAAGAGCAATAACTCAAAAAACATGAATGTTGGGAAAACGCGTTTGAAGTTCAGACACCCAGTACAACTTGTATGGGATGAAAAATGCGACCGATGTTTTATCTCGGTCATATTCGTCCAAATTGAACGGCTGTCGCATTCTACGCATTCTTCTCGCATTGTTCTTGCGTTTTATTACAAAATCTCGATTTTCCCAATTTTCGAGTTATTTCTCTTTATTATTAAACGTGCGATGTATTAAATCTTCAATGCTTCAGGCCTGGCCAGGCAGGCTTCAGGCAAAGCATCTAAATGTCTCAGACCTAATGCGGTTCTGGCTCTTAGCATATATTTCAGGTCTAGTACGTAACAGGTCTATCATATCTCAGGCCTTTATTGTTCAGGCCAATGAGGTAGTTTTCAGATCTCAATGCCTCAACCTACTATAGTTCAGGCTCATCAGGTATTTCTCAGGTCTAGTATGTATCTAGGCTGGAGGTCTTATCACCACGATAATCCTTACCAACCGAATATCGGTAATATTTGTATAAAGACCTGTTGATCTAAGATGGCTAAGTGAACAGCTGATAAGTCTTCATACAAATATTACCAATATTCGGTAGGTAAGAATTACCGTGGTGATGAGACTTCCAGCCCAGGGCTACTATGTCTCAGGTCTCTAATGGTTCAGGCCTACAACGGCGCTTGTATGGGATCATCCCTGCGTGGGCACAGGCCTCCCTCCCCTCCTCTAGGCTCGGTATGAGGCGCACGTCCGGGACGGTCCGGTGATCTGGCCGCTCATAAATTCCGTCCCTGCTATAAAACTGTAAAAATAAGCGGCGTCCTTGCGATGGCTGAGTGGAGCTGTGCGCGCTATTTAACGCGGATGTGGACGCTCGTGCTTCATGCGGGACAGCAAGGGGCATACGTGATCCAGGAGGCTGTAACAGTCAATCTAATCTAATCTAAGTTGCAAAGATATGTAACATTGGGTATTTACATTATATGCATTCTCACACGCATACACGTACAAGTATGCGCTTGCACATGCCGCATGTGAACTTACAATATAAAAAACCAAATCTCAAATGGGTAATCACCCAGAAACTCTTGCCGTCCTTCCCTGAAACAGAAGTGACATTGGCAAGGTGAACTATTTTCTACATCATGGGGGGTCAGCCGCATACCAACCTATGAGTCAAGGAAGAGATTAGATAAAGAATTTTCATACTTTGTGGAAAGAAAAGCAACAAAAGATTGTAATTGAAGTTATCAATTTGATTACCATGTGAAAAAGTATATTATATCTTTCTAGTCAATAAAGCGATAGCGTTATGCAATGATTTTTTTCACTGGTTGTTGATTAATTATTAAAAATTATATTAATTATAAATAATAATTACATTGGCTTTTAATAAAATAGTTGATGTTATAATAACCTTTCTATTTTGATAAAATAAGGCCCTTTACGCCACTGTACCCTATTCGGGGAATTTCAGGAAATAATATTTGCAATTAATCGTTAAAAGTTTAATAATCAGTTTATCAAAATGTGTACAAAGCTTTATGTTATTTACTGTCTACAACAGTGTCCGAGATACATACATTCTACTTAAGCCAGCCAAAATAAAAAAATGAATTTTGTCAATAAACAATTAACTTGCTTATATTTTCTATGGTTTGTGTTGACTGTAAAATATCATAATATTGATTGAATTCTATGAAACTTTATAGATATTTTGTTTAAAAAATCTTTTAAATGTTCAATAAAATTCAAATAATTGTTTTGTTTTTCATATTAAAGTAGAAAAAAATCCATGCAGTAAAATAAGATGAAAAGTAGATGAAATACAAACGGCTTTTATAATTTTCCGCTGACAGTTTTGAGTGGAGAATCTAAAATGAAATTCCCCGTACAAGAAGGGATTTATCCCTCGCACAAGTTTGTGATGTATTTACATAACATTGTTATGTCGTGCAGTATGAGGAATGTTCCAGACGTTTCCCTGTTCTCGTATATCGTCTCTGTGCGTCACAAAATATTCCTCGTCACTCGTATTTGTATGAAATCCCGCAAAGTGGCGCACATCGAGCGCTATAAATATTTTACAAACGCCACCGAACTTTATGATGGGACATAAAAGATAAGAGTGTACCGGCCCCGTGACAAAGTGCGGCCGTGGGGGAGGGAGGCGCTAGGGGTAAAGGAGGCACTGAGGGTAACAGGAGGCACTGAAAGTAGACGGAGGCACTAAAAGGTACTGGAACAAGCCTGAATCAGTAGCTGAATATCGGGACGCACATTTCCTTATTCATACTGTTATGATTTTACAGGGGGGTCTCTTTTAATTAAACTGCAATTATTTATTTTAACACAATTTATTTCACACGGTTTGGTTTACAATTTACAATAGTTGATAATCTCTGCGTATATTGGTTTCACGGCAAAATGCTCCGAGCGACTACTCTCCTGCTGCCCCATTGCAGTCTCTTTATAAAGGTACAACAGAGATCCTTCTAGCATATTCCAGATTATTCGATCTCTTTCTAGATTATACTAGGCAGCTGTTCCACTACCATGATGGATGTCATAAATGTCCAGACGGTTTTACACAAACTATTGTACCTGTAGGTACAGGCGTTCGTAGGTACTTCGAAGTTCGTAGTTCGTAACAGTATCACCATCATCCTAGTGCCAGACTGTTCTATGTATGCATCTAAAGTCGCACTTAGGTACTCCAAGTTCGTAAAAATACAATAAAAAAGGGCGTTGCAATGTTATTAACTATACATCAAGCAATTTATTTATTTTTCAATAAGTATTACTATAAAATAAGTGAAAGTGTAAAGAGCTTTGAAATTTTTCTTCTATTTCTACCTGATCTTCATCAGCGATTGCTTTCGATAACTGATCTTTAACTGAATTTATTACTGTCGGGTTTCAGAGCTTTGATATCTTTTTTTTTTCATTCAGCCTTTCTTGTAATCCAAAATTATCATTTGCAGTTATTAAAAGCATGTGAAGACATAAAGGTATTAATCGTGTCAAAAAATTGTTAGACAAAAGTTTAATGTAATTAACTTGGACACCGTTAACAAAAACATTTTTACTTATGAATGCTTTAAAAAATAGTTTTCCTTGATGATTATTTTTAGACGTGAAAATTAAAACACTATATATGTTGCTGGAGTGAAGTTTTCCGGGATCTGTTGCCGTGGTCTGTGGGAGCTGGAGCTTCCGGACGTTTCGCCCATTTCTACGATGGGCTTCTTCAGCGTGAAGTATGATGATGATGAAGATCTTGATGAGAACTGTGATGTCAGTGTGTATGCAATGAGGGCTTATATTTCTACCATCTTGCTTCTACAGTGTGTGTTTGTTGTTTTGTACACACTGTAGAAGCAAGATGGTAGAAATATAAGCCCTCATTGCATACACACTGACATCACAGTTCTCATCAAGATCTTCATCATCATCATACTTCACGCTGAAGAAGCCCATCGTAGAAATGGGCGAAACGTCCGGAAGCTCCAGCTCCCACAGACCACGGCAACAGATCCCGGAAAACTTCACTCCAGCATCATCAGCCGGCCGTGTAAGCCTAAATCACTATATATGTTATTCACACAAAGCAAATCCACAGCTCTACTTCCACCTAACGTGAATTTTCAATATAATAAACGATGATCCGTAGCTATCAGCTATAGGTCATATCAGGGGCGTGCATCCCATACAGGCACATGCGCCTAATAGATAGGCAATATACTTGTCTTGTATCCTGCCGCCATTCCTCTAGGGGTGGCCGGTACCTCCACACAAGTGCCTCCACTTGACTCTGTCCTTGCATACTTCTTTCATCTCATCTAATTTCATCACCCTTTTCATGCATGCTCTTCTCTTGTTTTCACTCTGTAAATTCCATTCATTCGCAATCTCATTTATCTGATCAATCCATTGTTTCCTAGGTCTTCCCCTTCCACGCTTACCTATTACATTCCCTTTATACACTCTTTTTGTCAGTCGGTCTTCATTCATCCTTTCAATATGTCCAAACCATCGCATCGCACTTCTTTGAACTTTCACTTTCACGCTTTCTTTTACTCCGCATTCATTCAGAACCCATTCGTTTCTCACTCTATCTTTCAGGGTTTTTCCTGTCATACTTCTCAAATGAGCCATTTCTATACATAATATACATAATAAACATATTGTTACGTTTCTTCCGAGGGTCCTTAATTAAAACACAAGTTCAACACAAGTTAGCCATACAGTTTATTTACACAGACTTTGTTACAATAGATTTATTTTAACACACTTATTTATTTCGTACATATTACAGTTATTTTAAACCATATTGGACGCCCTAGTAACTAGATCTTGCTCTGTGTGCGTGCTTTGCAAGACTGCTCGCGCCAGCCTATCGTTACCCCCTCCAGCCTGGCCTTGTGCTCAGGCGTGTCCTTCTTTTATATAATTGTTACAATATGGTCAAAATGCATTTCAGCTTGCTATTGAGATTTAGGTTCAAAATTTCAGTTCTATTGGAGTCATTGTTAGCGCTTTAGTCAATTTCAAATGAGTTATTTTGAAAGGAACGAGAGAATATATTTATTCTGAAATGTTTTTGCCTACACCCTATGCACGCGCTTGGATCATACACTTCTATGGTTTTGTGAATAGCCATGTATAACATGAAATATTATTCTTACACATTGCCAACTCAATATTTTCCATACAAGCTTGCAATCTATAATAATCTATAATCTAAGTTGCAAGGATATATTCATTTAAAGCTCTCAGATGTATGCCCACAAACAAACACGTGTAGTTCGCGCTTACAAATGCTGATTGTGTACTTACAAATAAAATTCAAACCTCAAATGAACATAAGCCCCACAACTTTTGCCGACCTTCCCTGAAACAGGGGTGACACTGGCAAAGTGAACCATTTTTTACAGTATGGGTAGTCAGCCTCATACCAACCTATAAGTCAAGGAATATGAATAATAAATTACATTTCAATATAAAAAATAACAAAACCTTAAAAATAAATCTATACAAAAAAAGTAAAAAATTTCGTATGCAAAAAATGTAGCAAACTAATAAACCAACATTACAAATCAGCATTGCAGATTAGCCGCCACTTCTTCCTGTCCTTGCATACTTCTTTCATTTCATCCAGAGTCATAACCTTTTTCATACAAGCTCTCCTTTTATTATGACTCTGGATGTCCCATTCACTCGCTATTTCGAAAATTTCAATCATGATTTCATTTATGCAAATGAATTACTCCTTCAGTTAGTAGAAAGTAGAGTTTACGGTACGCGTTACATGAGCCGACATATCCGTTGTGCATTGACCGCTTTGATACGCTTTGCAGCCCCGGTGATAAATAACGACAAATAACGATAAGGCTGTGCGGGCTTACCCACGATAGACCGCGCAGTTTTTGCAGCGGATTCAAAAGCTCTTTGCTCGCCGCAAGCCGCAGGACAAACGACACAAAGCTAGATTGGATGGGGCAGAAAAACAAGAGGACAGGATCACTTGTGCGGGAGCGATAGAGTACAAGAGAAAAACACCAGTAGAGGATGTGCAAAGCCAGTCACTTGGTTCGGGGGACAAAAAATGTGCAACTGTTTATTTTCCCAATAATGAATGATTTATTTGTGAAGCTGTTTCAATTAGATAGTACATAGAAAGAAAATTGCTGTACATAACATATTTAGGAATATAATTACGTCAGGTCAATTAAACAGATTTTCCTAAGCCTATTTTTTTTACAGAACAAGTATTCTATAATTGGATGTTAATGATTTTCCTAAGAGTTAAAAATATATTGATAAAAATTGCATCAGAATTAAGAGCACTACTTTTGCATTTATTTGTGTTTATGTGAACGCCACGTTTAGTTAATAATAACCATATTTTAACTTTAATAACCTATGTATGTAAAACCAATTTTTTAGACCTACAAAAGTTTTTATAAATACCTTATACATCTGATCATCAATATATCTGTTAAAAAGTATTATGAATTTTACATTACACGTATTAATGTAGCGTCAAAAAATCCTTCTAAGACCAGGTATTTTCAACTTAAGCATACGTGACTTTAAACTGATGGATTTGATATAAATGGGTCCTTTTTATTCAATATACGATTGATATAAATGGGTCCTTTTTATTCAGTATAAAGCCGCTATGCTTACGTTGAAAATACCGGGCCTAAGACAGTCTTAAAAGTGTACACATTATATGAGCTGATGTGTATTATACAATTACATCTATAATCTAAAATGCAAGGATATATTAACACTGCAAGTTCCTTGACTTATAGGTTGGTATGCGGCTGACCACCCATACTGTAAAAAATGGTTCACTTTGCCAATGTCACCCCTGTTTCAGGGAAGGACGGCAAGAGTTGCAGAGCTTATGTTCATTTGAGATTGGGTTTTTATATTGTAGGTCCACATGCGGCATGTGTTAGCGCGAAATTATACATGTCTGCTTGTGGGAATGCATTTAATATAAATCTTAAATGATATATATCTTTGCAGCTTAGATTAGTTTAGATTAGATTAGAAAACTCAATCCAATGCATGCCCACGAACAAACACGTGTAAGTTCGCGCTTAGAAATGCTAAATTGGTGCCTACTCACAAATTAAAACCAAACCTCAAATGAACATAACCCCTGCAACTTTTGTCGACCTTCAAATAATAAATAACATTCATGTACAAACAGGTAAACAACATAATCTTAAAAATAATTCCATCCAAAAAAAAGTCACCAGGTCTACAAAAAATAAAACATAAAACTATGAATAAATATGCCACCAACATTACAAATCTACTTTACAGATTTGCCGCCAATTCTTCCTGTCCTTACATACTTCTTTCATTTAATCCAGAGTCATAACCATTTTCTTACAAACTCTCCTTTCATTATGACTCTGGATATCGATAAGACGTGTATTCAAAGAAAGTTGTAATTAGAACACAAAAGTGTGCAGGTTTATACTTATGACCGTATATTATATTCTATTAAAAAATTCTGCATTATCTCTTGGCGAATTGAACTTAATTGAAAGTAATTTGATTTCACAGCTGAGAGCGCTCGCGCCTCCATTTTGTTTAAGATTTTGTGAAAGCTGTTAAAATTAAAATTGAATAAACGAAACAGCAGTCATAAATTCTCACCGGGAGTTAATTAACAAAGAAACGGAAAAGTTTTTTCCATTCCTCGCGCTGCGAGAATACAGAAACTCCTATTTGGAATTTCCCATTTTATAGGAATGTTAAATTTTTACACCCTCGTTAACGGGAAGTGAAGGCGCCAACGAAATATTATAGTTATAAAGGAAATTAACCTTAGGGCGATGTTAGTAGAGTTCATAAGTAATCACTTCTTTATGGGTTTTACGATATTTGCATTTTTATGCGAAAACTAGAAATGTAGAGGCCTTTACCAATAAAACCTTGCTAACTTGTAATAAAATTGAAGCTTTGATTGTTGAACGCTTATTTTTTATTTAAAATTATTATTAATTAATTATTAAATTAATTATTAAAAATTAATTATTAAAAATTATTAATTAATTATTACTCGTATTCCTTGACTTATAGGTTGGTATGAGGCTGACCACCCATACTGTAAAAAGTGGTTCACTTTGCCAATGTCACCCCTGTTTCAGGGAATGTCGGCAAGAGTTGCAGGGCTTATGTTCATTTGAGGTTTGGATTTTATTTGTAAGTACACAATCAGCATTTGTAAGCGCGAACTACACGTGTTTGTTTGTGGGCATACATCTGAGAGCTTTGAATGAATATATCCTTGCAACTTAGATTATAGATTATAGATTATAGAAAATGCATTAAAAATGCTGTTTATCTTTATTGTATAAGGTTTGTCCTATGACTATTAAAAAATATTGTTATTATTGTATTTTAATCAATAAAGCACACTAAATTATTATACTTTTTAAAAATACTAACTCGGTACAATGCAGCATGGGTTAGCGCGTACTGGCACGTGTCGTCTAATCTAATCTAAATCTAAATCTAAGCTGCAAAGATATGTATCATTTGAGATTCATATTAGATGCTTTCCCACAAGTAGACATGCATAATTTCGCGCTTACACATGCCGCATGTGGACCTACAATATAAAAAACCCAATCTCAAATGAACATAAGCCCTGCAACTCTTGCCGAATAAATACTTTATAAATATATATTTTTTTCTACTAAGCCACACATATATGTAGGTATTTTTTTTATAAGATTATTTTTAAGTATGTATTTAAAAGGCACAATGTGTCGTTGAAAGAAATAAATACCGAATGTAACTTATTGTCGCGTTTTCCTCGAAGGGGTCGCATGTGGCGAGTGAAGCCTATTTATTTTTACAGGTAAAGGGGCCGGTCTTACGCCAACAACTTCAATTGAGATGGAAGTTTTCTCAGCTTCCGAGGGGGCTTGCACTTACTTCTGTGAAGGCTGAGTCAACCTTGCTAGTATTTTATTTTGGATTTGAAGTAAACACCGAAACGGAAATCATTTCAGACACCCTCGGCGGGATTCGAATCCGAGCTCTCGAAATGGAATGCAAGCACTCTATCAACTGAGCTATCGACTTGATAATGAATAAGAATCTTTAATTTGAATACATCAAGTGACTCAGATTAAGAAAACGTTGACGCTTATTACAGTGTGTATATGTCTTATACAGATACCATTCCTTCTGATTTATTCGTTCGCTTAAAAGTTGCACATATTATTAAAACAGTTTCAAAGCTAGTCATCATCCCTTCTTTCTTAAACGAGAATTATTTTTTAAATTATAAAAACCTCCTATTTATTATAATACAACGTAGGTACATTATCTAGGTTCTTTTTTGCTAAGTGGGTCATCTTCCAGGTGGGTGATCTCACCAGCAAAGCAGTAACGCCATATTACCTCGCAGCATCAAATACAAAACCCAGTATCAGATATAGCACCCAGTATTAGATACAGGTACGTGTAGTTTCCGTGCTAGATACACCGCGACTGTAATCACATATTTTTGTAATCCAATTTATACGAAACTCATCGAAGTGGAAACAGTCCTGCGAGAGAGGGATGCACTCGTAGGGGTGAGTGGGACGGTGCTCTACCTCCCTACATCTGTTATTGTTCTTCTCGCTTTGCGGCTCGTTATATCACTGACCGGGCTCGTTTCTTTTGTCCCCCTCCATCTTCCATTTCACCCTCACCCTTCCCATCCCCCTTGCTACCCCTGTGAAGAGTTGTGGATGTAATGTCGGTCAGCGGGCCGAACCTAACTTGCGCTCCGTCCAATGAAATATTGTTACATTCATACTGTAATGGTGTTAGAGATAAGGGGTATTTTTCAAAATTGGACACACTGAAATGTATCCCGTGTAGGTATTCTGTAACAAATATCTGATATTGGTGTGTAAAATTTATATGTTTTTCAGTAAAAACCGCTACCCCCTATAACTTTACAATGTCCACTGCAAGTTTACAATAAAATTGACAGATAAAAATAACATTTTCAACTTATAGGTATTTTATGGTACTGCGCGTAACACGTGTAAGGATAATAATGATTTTGTTTAATTCATTTGAAGTGTGAGAAAATGTATCATAGTTCGTTATTTAATCCAATCCAAAAAATCATACTTGTTACCTTTAATATAGACCTTCTTTACTTATGAAAAGATTAAGATAAACTACTCCGCGCTTACTTTTTTAGAAATCGTATAAGTATGAATTTTGTAAAAGATTTTTGAGAAAAAGTCAGTCTTAAATTTTAAACATAATAACTGGAGAAAAACCTCCATTTTTTAAATATTGAAATAAATTTCCATAAAAATTACGAGTACAATACATTAGAAAAACACATTAGATGGCTTTCCATTCTGTTTCATTCCCTTTCAATTATTTTTAGATCATCAACCCTTCAGGGCCTGAGCATTCATAAAATATTTATTCCGCGTAGCAGCTATTTAAAAGCGCGTTCGTGACCGCTCATGGCACCCACTGGCGTAGATGCGTAGAGGCGTAGCTCGGGAGGGTCACAGATCTGTACCTACACAGTCCAGAATTTCACGTATAAAAACTAAAACAGATTTTCAAGCAAAACCGTATCAAAACTTAAACAGGAACTCCAAAGAGCATTTTAGTTTTCATATTTAGTAAAGAAAACGTGATTTTGAGTTTGAACGTAATGTTTTATATTTTAATCTTGTGGTATTGTATCCATAAAATCTTCACACATCTCAAGAAAATGTGGCGAGTTTGAAATTTGGTAATTTGTGCCAAACCAAACAAGACACAATTGCTATATTGTTGTAAATCGGTCAATCATTTAAAGTTATGAAATGTATTTTTTATACAAAAAGCTATACCTTATAAATTATATAAAAAATTTAAATGGAAACAAAGTTTTAATTCACTTATTTATTTCTTTTTTGCTCGAATATTTTCGCCTAATGAGGCATCATCTAAAAAAAAAAAAAAAATGCTATACCTTATGTTTGTTTGTAAAGTTGTCATGCCATACCTACATTTTTTATGTTTTAAATGTTTATTATTTTTTTCCTATGACTCTATATCCATCAAACTGACAAAAGAAAAAGCAAAATGCAGTCACGTGTATTTTCATGTATGCAAATACTGTAAAACATGTAGTGTCTTACTTCTTGTCCATTCGCTAAAGTCACTTTGTTTATGGCCACCTAACTTCTGCGACATTACTCTTTAATTTTTTCATGTCAGCATACTTTTTACTTGGTTACCTGCGGTGGATTCCGAATAATATGTTCATTGTTTTGTATCAAGACGTCTGCCGTAGTTTTTCTTGGGTAGATGTATCGTGACCGCTGAAGGATTTACTGTCGACTCCCTCAAACGCCCGTAATCCAATCGTGTGTTCTATAAATCTCCACTAAAGACGCAAAAAATGCCGAGGATTCATTGAATAATGGAGAGCTGTATCTAGCGCGTGCGATTCCAGGCTAACTTATTTACTGCCGACCGGAGATACTAAATACTGCACACTACCCATACACACACTTCCAACGCAATATCTGAAGATTTTATAAGGGATAAAATAAGCACAACTCTTCTTTAACAGAAGAAGAAAACTATTTCCTGGTCTTCATGTGTCTCGTGAAGAAAAATTGGTGTTAATCATGAATATTATTAATGGCACGACAACTTAGGGTGGGTCTTGGCCTCCATAGATTGCATTCTTTCTCCATTCTCACACTCTTACCGCACGGCAGTCTGCCACTATTATGGTGCCTTCAACATTATATTTGGAAGAATACTTCTTTAATCAGGATGCGTTCCTTTGACTTGAAACTCACCTTTTTCCATTCTCTTTTTATCCTCATTACGATACGATTTTTTCCTTTTATTCCTTTGTATAGATCTAGTCTCATCTAAGAGATTGTGAGCAATCGTGAATTCATATCTTGAAAACAGCAATTAAACATCTTTGTCATCTATCATCTTGATGAGAACTGTGATGTAATCTAATAATCACAGTTCTCATCAAGATCATCATCATCATTATACTTCACGCTGAAGAAGCCCATCGTAGAAATGGGCGAAACGTCCGGAAGCTCCAGCTCCTACATACCACGGCAACAGATTCCGGAAATCATCACTCCAGCATCATCAGCCGGCCGTGTAAGCCTAAAACTCTTATTAAACATCTTTTACTGATTTTTTTAATCAAGGCTTAGTGCCGAGGAATGACATGGGAAAGACGTAGTACTTAACCATCTTATAACATTGGTACAAGCAAAGATATAAGACTTTACATTTTACAAAACAAATAGCGAAAACGTTACAATATTAACATTTGATAGAATAAATTTTACGTTGTGCGTAAAGCACTTGATAAATATTTAAGTGCACAACCCGCTTTCCTCATTTAGTATTGATTTATTTAATCAATAGTTAGTTATTATTTCACCGTTAAGAACGGCTTGCGTGAAGCCCGCAGTACAATAACCTGACGTTTGATAGGCCACTAACTCAGCCTTTAATATTTTATTAATTCTTTAACAAGGTACAAGTGAACATTCCAGAAAGTAAATTCCGAACATTTATTGAAACAAACACGCAAGTATTACAATATAACTTGAGCCCCGAGGGGGAATATTGATTGGAGAAAATTTAAGTATTTGAAGTAATTTTAATGGTTCAAACGGATTCCTTCCCTTTACTCTAATCTTCCTTCCTTTATATTTTCCTTTCGCTCTCTTTTATTTACGAGTCGGACTCAATGGAGCATAAAATGTTCGGCTTACGTGCCTCCAGCCTTCACAATATTAAACTCGTTCCGCCGAAGATAGGGACGAATATTTCGCTTTTAATTAATGTCACAGAAATAATTTGTTGCTGTGAAAAATTCAGTGTAATCGCTGGGCGGGAGGCGGGCGGAATTCAAGGACGGAATATAAATGTCCTGTTTAATTAAACAACTTATAGGTAAACTCCGTTCGGGAAAATCAATGTTTGAAAATGCTGGTTCTAGATGTGCTTCTGTAAATATAACAACATTTTTTTTAAAATACCGCAACATTGTTTCACCTTTTCTTCAAACATATTTTTGTAGTAATAATGTTTAACTTTTTTTTAAATACATTCAATTGTTAATGTCACCAATAAAAATAGCAACGTAATCATCAACACATATAATATGATCTGTTACAACAATGAAATATATAATCCGATTATTTTCGTGTACTGAAGATGAAAAAGTCCTTGCCACAACAAAACTAAATTAAGTATTCTTTAATTATTATTATTATTTTTATTTTTTTTCAGCGGAAACTTTGTAGAACTCAATTTTAATTTAAAAAAAAATAAACTTTGTTTTATTCTGCTATTGTTTTTATTTGAATTAGTTAGAAAAACAAACCAAAATAGTGAGTTGACCGGTTTCGGCCTCTAGGCCATCTTCAGAGTAACTTCAGAGTATTCTTTACTTAAAAATAATAATACATTCATTTTGTTCGGTTGAAATTGTATTCTCTGCAAAAAATAATTATTGTCTTTTTACTTGTTACAGGTGTATTGTGTGTCAGAATCGTCGACATGAAAGTTCCAGCCATCATCCGCTTAGGTGGGCAGGACTCTGTGATTCTGGATTGTGACTATGTGGCTGAAGACACAGCTGGTCTTGTGGTCAAATGGTTCTTCAAGAACAAGACGCAGCCAGTGTACCAGTGGATTCCCACCAAGAAGCCGCAAGAGTTGGGAATACTTAGAGGAAAGCTGGACTTGAGCTACAGAGTCTCTGATGATGCATATAAGGCGCACAGAGCATTGAGGATTGTTAACCCTGGAACAGAACTTTCAGGAGACTACACGTGTGTGGTGTCCACCTTCATGGCAGAGGATAAGAGGACCAAGAAGATGACTGTCTTTGGTGAGTAACTCCTTTAAACGTTTTTTTTAAAAATCCTGTGAGGGAGACTCCCTAGATTTCAGAGACTCTAGGGGTCTATGACACTTGTTGTAGTGCCGCAGAAGTGTTGTTTACGAGCTTGGTCGGGGCTACAAAGCGCCAATATTCAAGTAAGACCCAGTTGCTTTAAGGCTGGATGGACCTTTAGTGACCGGTCTTTGGTAATGGTTTTATGAATTTTCGACCCAACGAAGAGCATATTTGAAAATATAAATGGTATATTTTTTGTGCTCCGCCGGAAATCGAACCCACACCTTCCATTTACGAGTACAAAGTGTTGTGACTGGACTAAGAACCTTATTGCATATTATTCTTGTGAAATCTCATTTAGTTATAATGGAATTCCTTGACTTATAGGTTGGTATGAGGCTGACCACCCATACTGTAAAAAATGGTTCACTTTGCCAATGTCACCCCTGTTTCAGGGAAGGTCGGCAAAAGTTGTGGGGCTTATGTTCATTTGAGGTTTGGATTTTATTTGTAAGTACACATTCAGCATTTGTAAGCGCGAACTACACTTGTTGGTTTGTGGGCATACATCTGAGAGCTTTAAATGAATATATCCTTGCAACTTAGATTATAGATTATAGAAGTGATAGTAGCTACGGTTATGATTTTATTTCACATTTTGAATCTACCTAGATTAAAACGTGAAATTTTAATACGTAAAAATAGTGGACAAATAGAAAAATGTAAGAAACAGGTGGCAATATGAGTAAGAATACGAAAAAAAAATCTAACTTAACGCTTGATTAATCGTATTTTTAATTTTTACCGAAGAAAGAAGGAAGATGAAATAAATAGGGAAAATAGAACGAAGAATGACTTAATTAAAAAAGAACAAAAGATCAAAGAAATGTAGGTGTATCTGAAAGAAAAATATGAAAGAAGGGATGGATGTGGATGAAATTGCATGGTCAAAAATAAATTATAAGAATCTCTACTGATATTTAGGAGAATGCGTTCCCATTAGAAAAAAAAACACAAAATAAATGAAATTTCACAACATAGATTAATGTAGTTGTATAATTTTTAATGAGACATGTTTACTGTAGACTAGAGCCAACTGTTCTTTGCTGAGATTGCATCTACCATAAGAAGTAGCCAGTAATGTAAGGAGTGAACGCAGCTCCATCTACCCTTAGTTCTGCACTAAGAAGGGGCGTTCCTTCCTTACTTTATGCGCGACCATCCATGCACACTAGCCCGCACCGTAGCGAGCAGCAGGAGCATTTTAAAACGTTTAACATCGTAAATATTCACTCCACTCTAATGCTCTACCTGAACCGCAAGACGTTAGGAAAACTGAAATTGCGATTATCAATTCAAAACACCATCAAGTGAGGGTAAAAATATATAAATTTGTTATATTTTTGATACTTAAATTGTAGTGTTATTTGTTTGATGAGTGCTATTTAAGTGTAAATCTCATCTGAAGAACGAATGCCTTGCCTATGTCACTTCTTGCCGCTTTAAGCTCAATAGTGGCATTAGCTGAATTTGAGGGGTGAAGAGTTTTGTTTCGAATGGCGTAGGACAGTAAAATGTTCCCCAAGGTGATCGTCAACGTTGTGGGGACCCAACAGGGCACTTAAAGAAGAAGAAGCTTAAAATTCCATTAAATTGATAACCTTGCCCCTGAAAGTTTTAGTATCTTTTTGTAAATATTTTATTTATTTACTTTAATTTTAACAAATATATTTGTATTCAACACAGTTTTATTTTCATATTTTTGAGTTAAATTGCATTAGCGGTATCAAACTTTATACATCCATCTTCAGGGGCTAACTATTTATTTTATAATATTCCTTCCTATGACCGGTCACCAAAGGTCTATCCAGTCTTACAGCAACTGGGTCTTGCTTGAAAATTGGCGCTTTGTAGCGACGACGATCAAGCTCGTAAAAAGGTCGATAGCTCAATTGGTAGAATGCTTGCATTCCATGCCGAGAGCAAGGGTTCGATCTCAAGGTTTACTCAGCCTTCACAATAAATGAGAACCAACCCCCCCGGGAGCTGGGAAACCCCCGCTTCAACTGAAGTGGTTGGTGTTTGGTTTTACAGGTAAGGCCGGCCCCCTTACCTGTAAAAATAAATAGGTCCCGAATCGCCACATGCGACCTCTTTGGGGACAATGCAGGCAAGAAGTTACACTATATGTGTAGCTTAGTTGCAATTGCTTCGAAATTTATCTTTCAAAAAACGGAAAAAGGAGAGAAAAAAATCACGGGTTGTTTTCTCTCCTTTAGACTATTATTATTTCCATATTTATTGGCATTGTAAGACTTTCATTATCTTTTTTCAAAGTACCCAAACCAACTTATAATGTTTTTTTAAGTTTTTTAGTGAATGTCTGAAAAAACGAGGAGGGAAAACCTTTTTCTACAATATATAGTTGGTATTTGTAACGAAGGTTTTCCGAAAACCTTACGAAATCCTCATATTTCTTTCCAGTTCAAGTAGCAAAACCTACGCCCACAAATCATTGTGATAATGATGATTTTATTGATTTTTTACAATGTCGGAATCTTCAAATGCTATTACCCAAGTTTTGTACTTATAGAGATTTATTGTCACGGTAATAACCCTTTGAGTACCGCAAAAGCCTTCGGGACTTTTATAAGTAGTTTTGAGTTCTGCCAAGAAGAATTTTTTACTTCCTTTTTGTATTAAATAGGTCAATTTTGAGTTATTTTAAGGTAAATCTTACAAATATTTGATGTTCAGTGTATGTTTGGATAACCTAGTTCCGGTTAATAAGTCCATTATTACAGTTTTGGAGCTCAAATTCCGAAGGAAAGAGTTCGATTGCCACCAAGGATGTCAGTAATGACTTATCCTTTCAGTGTTTCTTGCAAACATTGATAATATAGAACTAGCAAGGCGATACACAAAAACGGAGGGTGCAGGTTCACAAAAAAAGACGTACTCTCTCGAATGCTGGGAAACTCGGTGTTGGAATGAAGTGGTAAACGTAAGACTGACTTCTTTATTTGAGAACACAAAAAGGCTCCGCTTGCTACGCGCAATCTGTACGAAAGAGACGTAAAAGTTTCGCTGTATGAGCAGTTGAGCTGAGTTTGATTTTATTTCAGTTAGCGTGAGGTTAACCTCAAATACAATATTTAAGAGAAACGCTTTGATATTAAAAAAGGAAAATTATTCAGAAAGAACAAAAAATCAGACCCGAAAGAATTGCAATGAAATTTTTAAATCTAGATCGGTGTATGAATTCGTTGTAGAAATCTGATATCAATAGAAAGCTACGCTAACGCTACGCTAATGCTAACTACTACTACTAAGCTGCACACATAGTGTTACTTTTCTCGCGTTTTCCCTGAAGTAGCGCATGTGGCGAGTAGAACTTATTTAAATAAAAAAAAGACTCATATAAAAAATAAATAATATTTTAAAGCAACGCAATTCTTTTTTTCAGATACAGGAAGAAAAAACATTTGGGTTTTTTTTGTGCAAGATTTTGAAAATATTGCTCTTTATTTTTATTAAAAATTGCGATCACGTATCTTTAAAGCATCACTTCCTGGCGTTTTCCTCTAACGCACGCATTTTTATTCGCGAACAAAGGCCGAGAAGAAGTTTAGTAAGCCAAAGTCGTTTTCGTGCTGAAGTTACTTTGGCACAAAACTACACGAGGCCAATTATCCGGAATGAGTAGCCATCTTGGGTCGGAGGCCAGAACCACTAATTGTTTGTCTTTAATTTCCTTAATTATTAACTAACGAGCTCTTTTACTTTTTCCCCTTTTTCCTTCTGTTACTATTATTCCACACGTGCTCAAATAAATGAAGGCTTTTGTAAATGTTTGTTGGAATTAATGTATGTTTATCTCCAACTACACTTTATTTTAGCTCTATCTGTACTTCCTCAGACTTTTCACTTGCCATGGAAAAAATACCTGTTTATTAACTATCGGTGTAATGGCCTTGGAAGTCAAGCTGCTGTTTTTGACTAGCGTATTTAGAACAGAATACGTTGGTTCGAATCACGTCTGGCTCATTAGACCATAACTTCGACCCTAGTTCAACAGATGCCATTGCATACTCACAAGCTTCTGCTTTCGTATAAAGGCAATTATCCAAGCGAAATAGGTTAGTGAATTGCATTCCTCTTTACAATTCTATTTAAAAAAAAACTTATTGGTTTTTTTTCTGTTTCAGAAGTAAAGTTAACAAGTTTTTTTTTGTAGTATTACATAAAAATGTCTTATTACATATTATATTGGCTATGAAACTGATCACTTATACTGAAAAAAAATGGATATTTTGGTCAGTCCCACTCATGTTTCAGGCAAAAATGGTCATTTTGGCTCATATTTTTAATGTTCCTTTGTACTCGTATGTAACATGTAGAAGCGCAAACCTATAATGAAGTCGAAACGTCGTTTTTTTGCACGGATGCTTAAAATTAGATTTTTTCCTGGCGGAAAAAAGTCATACGTCTTTGTAAATCCTTAGCAAGCAATTGCAAAATATTAGTTAGCCTTTTCCCTAGAAACCATATCGTGTGCGTCACAATTTTCCTGATCTTTTGTAATGTGCAGACCTCAAAGCTTTCTTTCTCTGAGTACAAAACCTTACACACCACCATTCGATCGCGTTAATAGAAAAACGTATGGAAGATACAATAGCACACCTAGTGAATGATTGAGTTTTCATACATGTGCTATATTTACGTGATTGAGGGGAGCTTACGTAAAGTTGAACACTCGAAGTATTAGTGTGTGTATGAAACTTTGTTATATTATATGTATTCTGGATATTAATTTTCGTATTATTGATTTTTCAAAAGGCGACTACGAGATTAAAATTAAAGCTTCTATATTTTATGACACATTGTGTGTAGTCTATTTTCAAACAAATATTCGAACATTCAAAGCTCATATCAAATGTACGCCCGCAAATATACACGTGTAAGTTCGCGCTTACCAATGCTGAATGTGCACTTGCAAATTAAAATTCAAACCTCAAATGAAAATAAACCGTCCTACTTTTGCCGACCTTCCCTGGAACAGGGCAAAGTGAACTATTTTTTACAGTATAGGTGGGCAGCCTTATATCAACACATACTTAAGTCAATGAATGTGAATAAGAAATAACGTTCAGGTAACAAACAGGTAAACAACGAGACTTAAATAAAAACTTGTATATTTTATGATGCATTGTGTGTAAAAATCTAATCTAATCTAATCTAAGCTGCAAAGATATATATCATTTAAGATTTATAATAAATGCATTCCCACAAGCAGACATGTATAATTTCGCGCTAACACATGCCGCATGTGGAACTACAATATAAAAACCCAATCTCAAATGAACATAAGCCCTGCAACTCTTGTCGTCCTTCCCTGAAACAGGGGTGGCATTGGCAAAGTGAACCATTTTTTTACAGTATGGGTGGTCAGCCGCATACCAATTAATAAGTCAAGGAACATACATGACAAATTACATTTTTTTAAATCAATAAATAATAATATATACATGGACATTAAAAAAAAAAAACTAAATCAAATATAATATATCATACATAACAATCATGTAAAAATATTATAGTATCCTTTATCGAAACCAACGAATCGTGTTTGATTGGGGGGACAGCATGTCACGGACTGACATCACTTGATAAATAAACAATAATTACGCTTTTCACGTGATTGCCCCGATATGCACGCGGCTTAGTACAACATGACGTGATGTCAGCCAAATTATCCCATTTACTTGATTAAACCTGGGATCCTGAACATTAGGAACAAATAAAAATTATACTTGTATTGTCTTCTAGTGTCGGTTCATCATCCTATATTTGTTTAGATCATTCCTTTAACGCTTATCCGGATACGGATCACTTTCAGTATTTTGATTCGACATGTTTGATGGTTTGAGTGCTTTGATGTTTTTTTAAAATCATTAGAGATCACAGGGTCTAAGAATATTAATCCGTTTTGTATGCTGCATTCACTTTACACAGATCACTTCCAAAGGCCTTTTCAGGAAGATAGTTTACAATAGTTGACAGTTGTGCAAAGTTTACCACTTTCTCCTTCATAAGATCAAAGAAAAAATAATGTAGACAAACGAACGCACTCTCAAGCATATCGTTTATGAATAAACTAAAACAAAAATCAAAGAGCCCCGAGCCCTAATGTAGAGTATGAGCACCAAAAAGGCAATAACCGTAGTGATCACCGTATTTTCTCAACAAAAATTAATAGTTAAGTTACAAAGTGACCTTATTTTCATAGCATGTATTGTGTTATGTTTATTTGTCTCTTAATTAAATTTATGAATCATTAAAATAAGCAGTTATCATTTAGTCAACGACTTATTTTATATAATGTTGTAATTTTCGCGGATTCAATTTAATTAAAACTGCGGTAATTTATTATAACACAATTTCTTTCGGATACGGTTGACTTACCATACAACTGTCGGTTAGCTTCCAAAACTACAGAGAGCTTTGGCTCTTATTTCATAGCAAGAATAAGGATCATTCTCGAATCATTGAAAATCGGAAAATGCGAGGCTTTACTAGAATATCCAAACACTCGAGCAATCTCGAACATACAAATACAATATTTTTTATTTTATTTTGGTGCACAACAGGTTACCCCAATCACATTGCACCCTCACAGCCATAAACAAACTGGCAAGAACTCTTTGCGCTTTGAAATTATATATATTAAAAACAATTAAATAAGAACCTAACATCTATTTATTTCTAGAGAGACTTCACAGACTTTATCACAGACACTTACACAGACAAACAAAACACGCAATTACGTATTCTCAACAATAGTTAGGCCCTTGCTATAGCTTAAGCTGTTGTCCGTTTAAGCGCAGGTTTTCCTTGTCCATTGCGTTATCCTCATTACCCCCGCACAGTCTATCTCTGTGACGTTAATATCTAGTCCATGGCGGGTTTATCAGGTAGTGCAGCAGTCCCGCCTGAGCAGACAAGTGATTCATGTACAACTCACTACCAGCCTGTATTCAGTCCATAACCACAAGTGCAGTCCCTGGGCCACGTAGCTAGGAGCACCCCAATCTCAAGTTGATGAGTTGTAATTGATAAGTTTCAACGGGAACAATTGATAGCTCACACCATACCATTGTAAAAAATGGCCTACAAAGCTCTACACGGATCAGCCCCAGAATACTTGTCTGAGTCACTGGAAGAAGCGGGCAGACTCTCCGATCATCGGACTCGAGCAAGACTCTCCTCAAGATTCCAAAAAGATCGATAAGAACAGTCTTTGCTTACCGTGCTTTTTGCACAGCGGCACCGGTGACCTGTAACGCGCTGCCCGCATATCTGAGGGAGTCTTCGACGGAAGCGGGATTCAGAAGAAGCCTCAAGACGCACCTATTTCCAGGATCACACCATACCCCTCTGCGGTTAACGAGTGGAGCCTAAAACCAAACTGCTACGCACGAACCACCTTTGAGGTGACTATAGTCACGAAAAGGCGCTATAGAAAATATTCTGTATTTCATTTCATTTCGTATCGATCTATCGATCGATAGATATAAATATCGATCGATCATTCAGATAGAGATTGTTTTAAAATTATTTTATTATTTTATTAACGCACATGATTGTCCATTTACATAATATATGACAAAGTACTTAATTCACAATGATTAAAATAGAAAAAAATAATTTCAAGATTGAGTATTACATACCATAGCACAGTCAAATTAAAGTACCTATATACTTTCCTCAACAAAAAAAACTGTACGGAATTCAAACAGACTTACACCACAGAAATCTAAATGAGATGAAGAGTTTACAATACAAGACATTATGTTTATTGGAGTATAGTAACTTAAATTAAAAGGATGAAAATTGAGGAAGAGCAATTGATTAGTTCTGAATAGAAGTGATAGCATGACAAACGAAAGCAAAAATGATGCTAGAGGCACATAAGATCTAGATAACTGGAACATTTTGGCAAATCAAGAAATGCCCAAAACTTTTCTTCGACCATTATGGAGAAGAACACGAAAGAACCTATAAATTCAAAATATTTTAGATATTACTCTAATCTCAGAAAATAAGACTCTCCTCCAAAACCCAGGATGGAAAACAGTGTCAGGGAGAACATGAAACGATAAAACATAAAACTCCAGGTCTAAGACAAGCTGATGTTTCTAAAAAGAAGCGAATCAATGTTATTGAAGCTCTTCGAATACATAAACTGCGTTGCATGTACAATTGACAACAATACAATTTCAGATTTTAATTGAATAGCAATAACAATTAAGCTGAAAAACTATACAAAAGCAACTCTAGGCTGTAATAATCACTCAATACCAATCGGAATTCTGTATAAAACCGTTGTTAGACCACAAATACAGATACATAAACAAAATAAAAGTGCTCGTCAATGCATGTGCTCGCATGATCGCTAGTCAGTCAAAATTTAATCACATTACTCCTTTTCTCCAGAAGCTTCACTGGCTCCATGTCCCAGAGCGCGTTGAGCTTAAAGTGTGCTCGATGCTCCACAAAGCTTTATTTGAAAAGACACCCAAATATCTCGCTGATTTAATCAAGCCCATCACCCTCAGCAAAAAAGCCTCACACTACGTTCGGCAGAAACCGGAGCCAATGCACGTATTGAAGAGCCAATCAGAAGAGTAAACACAGTGTTTGGAGAGCGTGCGTTTGCAGTTGCTGGTCCTCTGACCTGAAACCGCCTGCCTCATCATGTGAAAGAGCTAGAGGACCATGGAAAGTTCCGAAATGCACTGAAGACAAGCAAATTTCTGGCATCACATGCACAAGCGCTCTTGGAGTGACTACGTCACGAAACGGCGCTTTAAAGAAATCACCAACTCTTCATCATCATCATCAAATGAGGAGAAAAAGTAACGTGCGTCTCGTAATATGCCCGGAGTCTGTTTAGCTTGTTCCAGAAGCGGCTCTTCCGCTGATTGCTTTTGCGCTTAAATTATGTGCGGCGTAACACGTAACATGCAACACACAACATGCAGCATGCAACGTGCAACATGCAGCGTGCGCATGTACACAACAGTAAACATGAGCTTTGAGATGATCAAACAAGGAGCTGTATGTGAGAGGAATTAACGCATCAAAACATTCATTTCAGCGGTAATGCGATCCCGAAGCATGCAGGAACATGCAGGAACATACATTTCAGCGAAGCAATTCTAAAGCAGATATATGCTATATATAAACTCATGCATATTAAAACGTGAGGTTTTAATCAAGTTTCATTGACATGGGTGCAACGCATGGTAATTTGACTTGTTAAATGCTTGGTACTTGAAAACAAATTTAATTACTACATTTTACTGTAGTCTATGTTGATATACCGATCAGAATTAGATAACAAAAATGGCGTTCATTTAAAATGCTTTCACGTGATTGTTTATTCAGTCATATGATTGGTTAGAAACGGAAGTAGATACGTAGTTTTAAATCTTCTTATTTCGCTGCCTTAGTTCTTGTTTGCCGTATAGACCATTAAGCTTATTTTACATGAGCTATGTTTGCATGTGTACTAGACCAATGTGTCTTATGAAAACAGGACATTGATTTAAAAAAAAAAAAAAACAACTCTCACATTATCTAGCTCAGATTGTGTAGAATTCGATTCTTAAGACAACTTCATTAAAAAGTCATATTTGACAGAATTGGTCTATACGGTAAACAAAAACTGGGGGAGCGATTTATCAATAAAAAGCTCTTGTTGAAGTACGAGTAGATACTAAAACTAAAGAGTAGCATGGTCGTAATATTGGAGCTACATTCATATCAAATGCAATTAATCGCGTACATACTTGATAACGGTAATGATTCAATTGCGAAATTATTTTTTAATGTTGTTGAACATCAGTATTTTTTATACATACTGTTACGAACGTGTGAGTTCGTGTGGACGTGAGCCTAGGCACGCTGTGTGAACACTCTGGTATAGTGTGGAACAGTGCTATAGTATAATCAACTATGAAAATTAAAAAAAAAAAAAAAATAGGTTCAACTCGCCACATGCGACCCCTTCGGGGATAACGCGGCAAGAAGTTACACTATATGTGTAGCTTAGTTGGTTTTTTTTTAAAGTACCTACCTACCATGTTTTCGAACATGCTAGAATAGTCTCTGCCGCACATATATATATACGAGCAAAGATTCTGTGGGATAGGCAGAGTCGCTTTGATCATTGTAACGTGAAGACAGTAAGCAGAAAGTGAAGAGTGAACAGTATATTAAAACCTTTATCGTGAACAATAAATCGTCATTAAATTGCAATTTAATAAAAAGAGCTCCAAGTCAAATCATAACCATACTTAATTTTTTAAATCACAAAAGATTGGGAAAAGTGGAGATATCTTTAGAAAAGAAAAAGTTTAGTTTTGGAGTAGGTACAGCAGTTTTATTTTCTTGCCGAGTTAAACTGAATACAACTGGCAAACAACACAACAGGTTTAATATCATGAGTGAGTCTATTAAATCAGCTGACAGCCATCACTCTACTCGCGGTTGGTAAGCCCTTCCCCTGTCTGTCCTTCTTCCTCTTCCACCCTCTTCCCCTTCTCTACCACCCCTGTTCCCTCCCACGCCCCCAAACAGAACAATTAATTGAAAATTACACCCGCGGGAATATTAGAGGCGCCAGTAGCTAATGAGCCTGACCTGATTGTATAATGTGTCGTATTAACTACATACTAAGTACCCACACATTATGTGCATACACACTGGACTACCGAGTATTACAACTTCCTAGTGGCGTGTTCTATCTATAATAATAATCTAAATTTAAGTTGCAAGGATATATTAACATTTACAGCTCACATCAAATGCACGCCCACAAACAAACACGTGTAAGTTCGCGCTTGTATGTGCTGTATGTGAACCTATAACATAAAAACCCAAATCTCAAATGGACATACACCCTGCAACTCTTGCCGACCTTCCCTGAAACAGGGGTGACATTGGCAAAGTGAACCATTTTCTACAGCATGGGTGGTTAGCCACATACCAACCTATAAGTCAAGGAACATACACAAAACAAAACATTTTTTAAATAAACAAAGAATAATATGTATAAGCATTAAGAACAAATACAATATACATAATTCTTATTTAAAATTGAAAAAAAAAATTGAAAAACCCTAGCCCTAGCCGCCAACATTACAGATCAACCGCCATTACTTAGCATTCATGAAGATTATATGAATTTTATATTTTTGATGTAATATAGTATTGTAGATATTATTAAGAAATTAAGATATAGTTTTGTTCTAAAAAAATATTCAAAGGTAAAAAAATCATAAAAAAATTACAGGTGACAGTGTGGAAATAATTTAGTTAGTGAGAAAACATTTAACAAAGACCGGTCACTAAAGGTCCATACAGCCTTACAGCAACTGGGTCTTGCTTGAGAATTGGCGCTTTCTACAGCGACAACCAAGGTCGCAGAGGGTTCTTGAGGTGTGATTCACACAAAAACAGCATTCACCAAATAAATTATCCTAATATTTATTATTATTATTAGAAAATTCAAAACTATCCTATCACATTTATTTCTTCAAATGTAGAGTAATTCGACATGGTTGTTATTTCCTGCAGTCAGGCCATCCGCAGTGGCAAAGTGCCAAGGCTACAGTGTAAGCACTTTTCCAAACAAATGCACTTCTGGGAGACTTTTATTTGTGCTGAGCGCAGTTCTGAAGAAACAAGTCTCTGAGCTGCAGGTGCTTTAGTTAAAATTGAAAAGTAGCCAAATGCTGTCGGCATTGTAGTCGAGAGGTCCAAACGCGATGAGGAAGTAGTAACTTTTACGACAGGTTCAAGTCCCCAAGCTGATTCGACATTTACAATGACATGTAAAACTAAGGCCTGGTAGTTTCAACGTTAGCATATGCGCCTAATAGCATAAAAATGACCTTAAATAGCTTAAAATCTGAAAAACGGTATTTTAAAATATGGTTTAGCAAGAAAATAATCTAATGGCAATGTTATTTTTGTCAGCTAATTTTGGGGAGCAAACATGATACGCTATAGCTTATTCCAATACGGCGTCTTTTCTCATTTGTTATTTACAGCGCAACTATGTTGTTTTGAGTTGATTTTTATCAATTTGTACTTAAGAAAACACACGATATTTACTTCAATTTTCTCATGGAAAGCCACAGTTCAGATGAAGAAAGAATTGCTGATTATGTTTGCATGTGCAAATTGAAAATACTTCGTCTCCGAGTATTTGGTAGGAACGCGGAAGAATTCTTACTAAATTACTGACTTTAACGGATGACAGTCCATGGATATTCTTAAGGAATAAGTAACACTACAAAATAGGTAAAAATGTTATATTTCATCTATTTTCAAGTCAAGGAAAATTGTGTTAACCTGAGTAATCAAACTTGAAATAATTTTTTTACTGTGTAAGACATAATCGTCTCAATAAAATATTAACTCTTAAATAATTCTACATAAATGAACACTTTGAGAACAATTAAGTATACATAGGTTATTCTTTAAATATACAAAATTGGACTGTTGTTTTGTTTTTCTACAATAATTTATGTTTCTTGCTTGGGAGTCAGAGTTGAACTAAAAATAATGATAATAAATAACCAGAAATAAGAACACATCTTGTGCACAGGTTATTATTCAATTAATACCGAGAGTCTCCCTTAAAATAGAGTCTCCTCTTAAAAAAGCTACCACGTACTATATTCTACCTTAGGTATACTAAAAACCTACCTCTCAAAACTCCATTCACTTCTAAACACCTCATTTCACAACTATATTACTACCCCAATCTCTTTAAAAGGTTTGAAAGTTTTATCACTGGGATGATTTCATTCTAGCAAGAAAAATATATAAAAAAGCAACAACTTACGTCTATAATCTATAATCTAAGTTGAAAAGATATATTAACATTAAAAGCTCATATCAAATGCATGCCCACAAATGCTGAATGTATACTTACAAATTAAAATCCAAACCTCAAATGAACACACCCTACAACTATTTACGACCTTCCCTGAAACAGGAGGGACACTGGCAAAGTGAACCATTTTCTACAGTATGGGTGGTCAGCCGCATATCAACCTATATGTTATGGAACATAATTCACAAATAATAATCAATAAATAATCAGTATTAATATCAAAACAATTACTAATCCAAAATTCTAATTTAAAAATGAATTAAAGACCCTAGCCCTAGCCGCCAACATTACAGATCGACCGCCATTTCTTTATATCCTTACATACTTCTTTCATTTCATCGAGAGTCATAACCTTCTTCGTACAATCTCTCCTTTTATTATCTATAATATAATCTATAATCTAAGTTGCAAGGATATATTCATTCAAAGCTCTCAGATGTATGCCCACAAACAAACACGTGTAGTTCGCGCTTACAAATGCTGATTGTGTACTTACAAATAAAATCCAAACCTCAAATGAACATAAGCCCTGCAACTCTTGCCGACATTCCCTGAAACAGGGGTGACATTGGCAAAGTGAACCACTTTTTACAGTATGGGTGGTCAGCCTCATACCAACCTATAAGTCAAGGAATTGTGACTCTGAATATTCCATTCATAATAATTGCAAAAATACTAGAACCTAATAATTTGTATTGCGAGCTTGAGTAATTTCTCTGTAATACAGATCCGTGTGTGCGATTAAGAGATATCGTAAACTATTATTTTCACAGAAATAATAATGAAGTAATTTCCGGTTCTCGCGCTGCCGGGCCGAGCATTTAGTTCCAATTAAGGAAATACGAAAATCACGAAACAAAGAAAGCTCAAATAACAAATAACAGCCTGCGGCCGCACTTCCAACATCTACTTGTATAGTGTGTATGAAAATATCTTACATAGGATAAATATAAATGAATATAAAGTACAAATAAATTACAAAAAAAAAAAAAAAATTTCATGAAAATATTATGTTAGTCGCAAAGAAGGTACAACTATTAACTCAAAAATAGCTTTCCATGTCTATAAAGTTTTTGCTAGAATAATCTAATATTGAATGTTTCCGAAGCTTTTAGTGCAATTAATTATTTTTGAAATAAAAAAAATATACAACGATGAACTTCGAAAATGGAAAGTTTTGGCAGAAAAACTTCTAAGAGTCTAAAAAGCACCATTTTGTCATACGATAAATCTGAAATTTAAACTTTATTGGTATATCTACGTCATAATGAATTCAGTTGCTAATTTTCTATGAAATATCGATGTAAGAAACAAGAAGGAGTAAATTTTTTTTATACAATTGGTTAATACACATATATTTGTGAGGTATAAAACCGAAAGCATGTTTTTTTTTAATACCCAAGATATCCACGTTGACATTATCCTGAATTACAGTAAGTCTGTTTCTTTGTCCTACAACTTTGAACACCGGAGAAAATTAAGTCTTTGCTGAAATACGAGTACATTCTACTCTGTCCTTTTAGGCTGGAATTTGGCAGCAAAAAAAGTTCAAGTTAAATACAGGGCAAGCCTTCAATTTCAGTCACAGTACCCCAAGTAAATAAAATGAACGTCCATACTCAAACATAGTGGTAACCAAGTATACGAAAACTTAAACAATACCTCTGGTGAGCATTTAAAATCCCATACACGGTTTGGTTAAATTTAAACAGTATGCTTTACGAGTATACTCGGGGTAAGAGCTAGTTCAGGTATGTACCCGTAGTACGAGTTTTTCAAAATACTCGAAGTATTGAGTATTCGAGAAAAAATGCATGTGAACTTGAAAAGCACCAGCCAGAACCCAGAGGTGTTTTTCAAGCTCCCATACATTTTCTCGAATACTCAATACTTCGAGTATTGTGAAAAAACTCGTACTACGGGTACTGTATGTAATATTTATGTATCTAAGTACATAGCACATACGTGTACTCTAGTACACTTAGTATAAAACTTGGACGTTCAAACTTAACCATAGCGTGTTGCTAAAAATGGATTTAAAAAAATATTCTCACATGGCGTTTTTTTAGATTTCACATATTCTTTTGTGTAAACGCAATGATTGAGTTTGAACGTCATTTTTTTTGTACTTGTGGTACTGTAGAGCTAAATAACGGGCTTGGACATTCCCTCGGACACGAACCTTTTTTAATTATGTCGTGTCCTGCACATGTTGTGTCGCGACACAAATGAAAAACAAAAGAAAACACAAGCGGCATGTCCCATAATAACAAACAAACACGCCGCGGGAGCGTCCCACAAAAACCTGAAAAGAAAAATGTGTTCACTTTCAGTGTTTGTGGGCTTTTTTTGTGCCTAAATGATTATGTGTGTAAAGCCTTCCGTTTAATTTTATGTTGGTCTCAAAGTGTGGTATTCATGTGCTTAATAATATATTATACTAGTCAACTCAAAAGCTATGAAATACTTCAAAGCCTTAAAATGATCTTTTACGATTTTATTCAAAAACAATGAAACCATTCTAAAAAGTATAGGTGAACCTGGCAAGTTAATGAATGTTTTTAGAATTCTGAAGATTTTTTTTTCATTTATTTTTTTATTAGTTTTTTCTTTGCCATTGCGCTACAGCCTAATGCAATCCTTAGGGGCTGTTGCACCAACCTCCAATCAATATTTGATTGACACATCAAATTTGTTTGCGTAGGTCTGGTAAGGACCTTGGTTAAATATTTCTTGGAAGAGGGTAATAATATGATGGAATTTGAACAAGGAAGATGATGTACATCAGCTGATTTACGTATATGCTACCCAATTTTTCATTTGATCGGATAAATCATACACTTCATTTTGATTTTTGTCTGATTAGAGTTTGGTGCAACAGGTCTTTAGCTTTCTTCAACCTCTCCCTACGATTCCGCCTGTCTTTTAGCGCTATCTCTAGTTCGCGTCAATGTGGAAACTGAGCTGTATTTCTCTTCTTATCAGTTTTATAAATATTGTATACAAAGACACAGATACAAGTAAAGTGTGATCATGAATAAATCCATTTTTTTTCGTGGTCTCCGTTTCTTGATATTGTAACTCCAAGGGCGTCCCAAAAGATTCAGTGAACAGATCGGTGTTAAGACGTTTCTTAAAGACAATTTTGTTTGCAATCTCTGGTACCACAGCAGCTGGCAGTCGGTTCCATGCCATGGGAGCCACTACTACAAACACACGCTCACCAAACGCTAAGTACGTGCAGTTTAGTCTTCATACATGCTGGAGTCGTGGGTGGTAAAAATCATAATCACAAATAAAAACGATTCGATTCTCTTTCAAGATTTATCGTGTTTCATTTATTACAGATTTAGGAAACTGAGCGTTTTGTTGTATAGACATTTTTTTTCTTCCTAGTGATCCTATTCTTCATTGCTGAGGGTTGTCATTCTTGTGGAAGCAAACCCTTTTCTGCAGTTTGCTTTTGACTGCGTTGCTCGCAGCGCTCCAACCACCTAGGAGTCTGCTGCTGTCTTCACTTACCTCATGTAAATTAATCATATATGCTGTGTGCAAAACCCATGTGAAAATAATGTTTTGTTTGTCCCCAGTTCCTGAGCAGAACTTCAGACTGGTCCAGGACAAGCAGCGAGAGGACTCAGTGCGGGTGATGTGCTCGGCTGATGGGATGTTTCCCAGGCCCAACATCACCATCACCACTCCTGATAGGTAAATAACAACATCGTCATCATCACCTCACATCATGACGTCATCATTCATAAAAAAAACGCAACTGAGCTACACATATATTCTGTAACTTCTTGCCGCGTTATCCCCGAACGCTTCGCATGTGGCGAGTGAAACCTATTTATTTTTATAGGTATGGGGGCCGACCTTGCGCCAACCACTTCAGTTGAAGTGGGGGTTTCCCAGCTCCCGAAGGGACTGGTACTCATTTCTTGTGAAGGCTGAATAAGCCTTGCCGGTTTTTTTTTTTGGGGTTTGAATTATACACCGAAACGGGAAATCATTTCTGACACCCTCGGTGGGATTCGAACCCGGGCTCAAAGCATGGAATGCAATCACTCTACCAACTGAGCTATCGACCAGACAACGTCATCATTCATAATTTTACAAAAATTGAAGAGAAATTTTATTCACTAACCTTTTTGTGCCTGTTCAGGAACTGGTACTTACATGTTAAAATCAATACTTCATATTTTTTCTAAAATGAATTAATAATTTATTACTTTCCAATGGCATCTGATGAACCGGGGTCAAAATTATCGTCAAGGGACACACGGGTCTGGAACCCCCGTTGTTTTACACGCTTGTCAAAGTTACCGTCTACGGTCTACATATACACCGATGCATCTTACGTAAAAAAAAGGTTTTATTCATCATTTAATTTGAAAAGACATGTTTTGAACCTCTGTTAAATAACCCGTTTTATTATTTCTACTTGTTTGGATAAAAAGTACGTCTGTAGTTAATGGTGTGCTTACAGAGGATGCACCACTAGGCGCATGGAGTACCCATAATCAAAGGGGATGTATCCGTTTTTAAAATCAAGTACCTACTAATTGGATTTGGTGTGGCTGTATAGCTTTTAGTTTTTCAATATTATGTTTCCACGAAACTCACTGCAAATCTATTTGTTAGGATGCTACCTTTTTAAAAGGATTTTCATTACGTATTTGTGCGTCATATTCAGGAAATAGCACAATATGATTAAAGCCTTTTTTCATTAGTATATTTTGTATTGCCATGGATTTTAGTCTCATTTTTTTTTATCAACTACTTGTTAACAAATATGAAATTTTATATTTCCTAAAAATGAGTTATCTTCATATTCATCAATCTTTATTTTGCCTGCTTTAAAGATTATTCATAAGTCAGCACTTTCTCGAATTTACGAAGCAATTCTGGGTTTCGCTTTGTGACATAACCTGAAGCTCTTCCGGCGACGCGGTCATTACCTAATAAACAGTTGTAAAACTCCATATTACAGTTTTAAGAACTAAAAAAAAATTACAGGGGGCCATATTTGATAAGCACGAAGGATGATCACGGTGTTGCCTTTGGGCAAAAAATTACGAATGCGCGAAGACGTGTGCGACGGCGCATTATCGTGGTGTTCAATGATTGGTGTCAAAACATTGCCTGGCGTTTTTTTTATTTATTCTCAAAAAACTTCAAGGTTTCATTCGTAATTAAGGAAATAATCTCGAAGTTATTTGCCTTTTTTAGTTAACGGTCAATTGTCAATACGACCTCCGAAAAAACTAACAACAAATCGAGAATCAAATGTACTTACGTAGTCGATGAAACTTTTTTTTAGCTTTTTACATATTCATTCTTTGTTTTAACAAACCTAGTAAAAAGTTTTCGAAGTGAAATGATGTGAATGTGATGGAAAGCACAGGATGATGTTTTTTTTGTAAAAAATCCAATAGTCATGACAGCCAGCGTCCAGGTCGGTCTAAAAAGCATTTTAATTTTTGAGAGGCCGAAGAGCCGCGCCGGGCTTATCTCGTAGCTCCGAATATTCGACCACTCTAATAAATGTGTTTTTCATGTACGCGTAGCATGCACCCACCATGCCGGGTAGCAGGCTCAGCACACTGATGCCCGTAACTTACAAGTGGGTAGGCAGTAGCGGCTCCGTTCCTAATTGACGACACAAATTAAAGCTTTTTTGCAGTTAAAATTTGTATATATATTTTTTTCCGCTTTTAATATATCCAAGAAACTACATAATTTTATTGACACATACCACAAACTACATAATTTACTTAAGAATCTCTCCACTGACTGATGTACGACACAATGTATTATACAACAACCACATTAAACACCTATTTAACTTTATTTGTTTCACCATTACAATAACAATAGGACACAACAATAAATAATAACAGAATTCACATGCTTGTGGCTCTGAAGCCTTTTTTACTGTTGATCCTCTTCTAATATTCAAATTTTCCTATGTTCTTTATTTTCCCTACATACCTATTTAAATATGTAAATTTGTTCCAATTCTTTACATCAATCGGTGGACGATTGACAATTGATTGATCGGCTTTTATCCTTCTCTAATCTAATCTAGATTCCAATCCAATGATTATATGAAACCCAATGATTATATTTTTATTTTAAGGTTTTACTAAGCAATATCTAAAGCTTATTTTAAAATTATTATCAATGCTGTATTGAAATAGTATTCCTAGTATTTTATTTTCATTTACTGTAAGTGGGATGATATCCTTTATCCCCTGAAGACGAACCACCATTGTTTTTCAGTGCCCTTAGTATAAAGCATTACGTAAAGCAACGTTTATTGAGTAAATCGCAGGAATATATGAAAACTAAAACAATCTCTAGGAGTGCCGTCGTATATTACAAATATTTTTAATTCACGCAATCGAGGTGAGATTTACGCAATGTTTTATACTCGGGGTACAGAAGATAGACTAGAGAGTGAGAAGGGAGGGGAGGGTATTCCCCTCTGGTGGCGAGATAATAAATTAACGCCGAAATACATTAAAAAAGTTAACATTTCACCTTAGAAATAAAAATGGAAAAATAGCTTTGTTTACCCGAGCCAGTTTTTCTGTTGTTTTTCTGTTTTGGGGTCTGACGTTAAGCCCCTAGCCCAGAGACCACAGACTTTGTAACGAACGTATATAATAATAAACCCGTTGCAAACATTTTAAATAAATTGAAAGACTTCATTACTTGTGTTTTTGTAATGTTGACACGTAAAATATGTAAAAAACAATAATGTTTTATTAAGTACTTTCAATTTTAGATGCCTGTTCTGAAGTTTTAATTCTGTATGACTATACTGTATGATATAGAAAATGTATAAGCTAAATATATTTTGATACCGCCATTATAAGTTAACCTGATTAAACCTTCTTGAATCTTAAAACAATACTGTATAAATTTCATATTGTTTCGATTGATTACCATACAAAAATCTGCATCTACCAATTTGTACATAAAATAAAAGTTTACCTACAGGTTTGCTCGGATCCGAATTCTCTTACCCAATACTCGTAGTAACTATGCTTTATCAGGAAACAGCGATTTTATGGATTTTATTACAATTATGATCGTTTATCGAAGCTACAAAGACATGAAAACATAATTTTTAGATTCATCTCCACAAGCAAACACATTTCATTTTGCGTAACACATACCATAAACGTACTTTTAAAATAAGACTCAAACCTCAAATGAGCATAGCCCTACAGCTCTTGCCGACATTCCCTAAAAGCGGTAAAAGTGAACTTATATTTACAGTAAGGGTGGTCCAGGGATGATAGAACCTAGGGGTGTGCATCCCATACAGGCACATGCGCCTAATAGGTAGGCAATATATGGTAAAAAAAACATTAATCATTAATTTAGTTTAAAAATTCAAAATGTATGTTCGATTAGAACCATCACGTCAATTTCAAATGAGGAATGAGAGAAAATAATTTGCAAATATAAATTGAAAATAATAATTCTGAAATGTATTTGCCTATACCCTATGCACACGGCTGATAGAAACGTAGTAGTATTTTCAGATTTATTAAATACAAACTGTGTAGCTGTACTGTTGAGAGATTTTTTCAGTAATTATTTTTTCATTAAGCATGCACATACCATACAAGAGGACAAAGAGTAAAATCAAATTAAAATTTCCCCATGCCCGAGTGATCAATTTGTTTTCAATTGTCCATCAATCGCAACAGTTTATCTCCTCATCAATATGCGCGAAAATTATGCAGAATTGAAAAACAAATTATAAAAAGCAGCGTAGCGCATTTATTAACATTCAATCGTGTATGCCACGTTTGAACTCATGAAAATTTATTAAAAAAAAAAACAACTGTCCGTGTTGAGGTTTATTCATGGAAATAATTTGTATGTTGAACATTTTCAACGTTTTTGATTTATTTATGTGTGTTCATTTTTCATTGTTAACAGTGAAATTGTGAATAGTAATTTGTCAAATGTTTCGTTTCATTTGTTTTTCATTAAATATGTATGTTGTAAATAATAAAAAAAAGTATTTGCCGTTTCCAATGTTTTCCGACCGATCGTAGTTTAATTATTAACCTATTTTATAATAAATAATTAGGAAAACATGAAATAAATATTTAATGGCTCGTCTATTAACACTGTAAAAATGAACTCTTGTTAATCCTAGAAATAACTATAAGAGAAAACATTTTTTATATTTTAACACGGTTTAATTTTTTCATGGTACTTTTCCACTTTCTATTGTATTGATTATAAAAATTACGAACACTTGCGGTCCTCAGAACATCATCAGGTTAATGAAATTTGAAAACCAAATTAAAAAAAAACTGAAATAAAGTCACTTGGTTTATTTTAAGAATAAAAGTAAAGAAACTGATTGACATACGTATTATAGTACTATGCAAAGAACACTAATGGTTCTTCTATTTTGACAAAATTTCAGAAGTTAGATTTCGTAGAGTTCCATCATTTAGTTTTGTAGTAGGTATGTAAATAGTTTTTAATTATAGTTAGGATTTTTATTTGGGTTCTTTTTTAATTTAAGTATGATTTATTTACTTAACAGGATTTATTTTGCACAATATACAGTTACCCAGTACTTGTCTAGCTCTATCGACTTTGCGTCACAATGTTTTAAGCGTCTGGCTCTCCACAACATTGCGGCTCGTATATATAGGTACAAAAGAGACGATTCTTGCATGTTCTAGATAATTTCACTTACTTCTATAATGGATTTTTCGAAACACTTCCAGATTGTTCGACACACACCATCGTGTTTAGGCGCACGGACCTAGATACATGTACACGCAAACTCATGGTTCGTAACATTATATTATATGTCTTACTGCTGGTAGGTGTGTAGTCGAGCAACTTTCTGGATGTACCACATCTTCAAGTTAAACTTATAACTCGATTCAAACTTGTGAATGTTGAATTTGGGATCCACCAATAGAATATCACAAGTTTTCACATCAATGTTACATATGATACATGTTGCGTACGCTCCCATACACGACAACTCTCTTGTAATTATAGTAGGTGGCGAATAACAGTTAATGTATTCAAAATAATAATAATTATTAACATGGGTGAAACATGTTTTGTGATTATTATTCATGACTGATTTTATTGTTCCAAAAATATACAAAATACAGTCGTAGTATTAATAAAAACAATGTAATGTTCACAGCAAGGCTTTTATTATGTTTTTATATTTTATCAATTGTTAGTGTGGTGTAATAAAAATCAGCCATTCCATACAAATTGTGTCATAGTGTCATATACCCCTACAGTCTCTAGAATCTAGGGAGTCTCCCGCAAAGGATTTATTAAACAAAACAAAAAAAAATGGGGGTATTTTAAGAATGTCATCTTGGTCTCAAATAAACGTGGCAAAATGCAAGAATCATGTTTATTTGAGTTTTAGGTTTGAATTTGTAATTGCACATGCTGCATAATTACATTTGTTAACTCTTAGATATGAATTAAATATGAATCTTAAATGCGTCTACATCTTTGCGATTTAGGGATTCGATTATATGAAATATGCTAAGGATTCCTTGACTTCTACGTTGGTATGAGGGTGACAACCCATACTGTAAAAAATGGTTCACTTTGCTAATGTCACCCCTGTTTCAGAGAAAGTCGGTAAAAGTTGCAGGGATTTTGTAAGTGCGAATTTACTTTGTGGGCATTCACTAAATATGAATTATAAATGTTAACATATCTTTGCAACTAAGATTATATGTAGATGCCATGATTTTTATGATTCATCTCCCAACACTGATCATTAATATTAATGATTTTATTTTGAATCTGAGGAACTTTTACTAAATTCTTTCTTTTAAAAAAAAACAGTTTTGGAATAATTAAAAAAGTTCTGATGTTAATTAAAAACCTCAAATTGTGATTGATTTGAAAAAAAAACTAAACAAAGCTTTACCAATTTTTCTGAATTTTGATATTTTGTTCAAAATTGGGCCATTATTACGCAGGATATTATTTATAAACACATTTTTCAGAAAAAAATATAAGAATACGAAAATTAAATGAAAAATTTAAGAAGTTATTCAATATGACAGGAAAGTATGAAATGTTAATTAACTTATACAATTTGCGAGAAATTGGGTTTCAAAAGTCTTTGTTTTCTCATAACAAAACCATAAAATCTTCCATAGGTATTTATTAGTTTGAAAACAGAAATTTATTTTTGTTTTTACTTAGAAATTTCGTAACAGCAATTTTCTTGTAAATCCTTCAGTATGGGATCTACAATTGAGTGACACAATACCATTATATAGTTGAACAAGTTTTTGTGTGGTATTATTACAACAGCACACGAGCGTTTCTCTATTTTGAAGCTGTCATACCGTATACAGTATCCCGAGTATACAACTTAACGTTTATACTGAACCACAACGCTAAATAAAAAGTATAGAATCTAAAACGCTCGAAAGAAGTGATGTTTCAGTTACAATACATTTTTTAGGAAACGGTATGGTTGAGTGCAAACGTAGTCCTGTACACGGGGGCACAGAACAAATTCAGTTATTGTGAAACGTCACAGAATGGGGGGAGGGGGTGAGTTCTAATCTGGGGGAGCTTTCATGTGTCACAGTGAGGGGGGGAGGTGTGAGGGGGACCCATGTCACGTGATGGACTCTTAAATGCTAGAACCTGAGGGGCAGAAAAGCCTGATCTAAAACAAATAACACTTACATAACACGAAAGCTCAGCCAAAGAAAAAAGCCTTAGGCAGAGGCAAATTTGAAAGGTTTTCTGGCTCTGAAACTGTCATAACAAGAGTTTAAAAAAAGTGGATTTCTAAAATAAATGTTGCGTTTAAATAAAATCAGTGTGGTAATGTTTTCTCAGCTTAAGTATTTTGTCTACAAAACAAATGTGCGTCTCCTAACATTTTTGTATTATAATACTTTACAGAAGCCATTTGAGTGAATTTTATTTTAAAAATGTTTTTGTGGAGGTTTTAGTGTCGTGTTTTTTTTAAAAGTTAAACAATCAAATGAATATTCTTTCTGTCAAAGCTTGAAATGTTAACAACTCTATAAAAGCATAACCATTATAATGGTGCTTCTAAAAACACAAATAAACCTTATCTTTTCTGTTTTTTTAAAATCTTTTTTGTCTTTGAAAAGTATTGAATTTCTGCAACAAAAAGTATTCCATGAGTGTGGTTTTAGTTTCCAAAATAGTGTTCACACCAACTATCAGTTTGTAGGGACTATACTTGATATAAGAGCTCATATTACACGTTACAGCAGACCAACATTTTCCCGTTAAAACATCTACAGCACGATCATTTTCCACCCATCAATTCCTGGGAGAGCTTTCAGGATTATATACTAGAACACACTCTCGATACGAAATAATATAAATACTTTTAATAAATTTGTAGGTTTTTCTTTATGTGAGGTAAAGCGTTAAAACCATGAATATACTATGTATTAAAATTAAGAAATAAAAATATATCAAAAATTGTACATCATATAAAAATAAAACAAAATGGAAAGTTAAATGTAAGCAAATATATCCCAAATTTTAATCATTTGTACACTTATATAAATCGTGAAAATGTTTGAAATTATGTTTTTTCAATTCAAAATCATAAAGTGCTTTTCAGTTAGGTATAGTATGTTACTTAATTTTATTCAACTCGAAATTTTACCTAAACTATAAAAAAAAATGTCAAGATGTATTAATTAGGTAGTACGTACTAATCAATCTCTCTGACTAAACATTTTTTGCAATGTGAACACGTTTCACTAATTCCATTCAGTCAATCAATTTTACTCAAATCATTCAAATATCGTCCTGAGAGAATCAACGTTTGCTATGTAATGAAACAATTTTCAATGGCTATAAGAACATTGTCTAAATTTTCAACTTTTCTTTATTTTACAGTTCCCGTTTGGCTGGTCTATCCACGTCTATCACCCCGTCAGGAGGTCGCTTCACAGCTGTATCCTGGGTCCTCTTGAGAGACGACGTTCTTCCTTCTCCCACAGAATTCGTGTGTGAACTGAGAATACCGCAAGCCAACTATGTGGTGAAAAAAGAGGCTATCTACTACCCAGGTAAATTTTGAGGAATTCAATTTATATTTTTAGAGTTTTTTTTTCGGTAAACAATGTAATATCTACTCATTTTATGTATATAAATCACATCTATACTAAATCTATAATCTAAGTTATATAAACATTCAAAGCTCATATCAAATGCATGCCAACAAACAAACACGTGTAAGTTCGCGCTTACAAATGCTGAATGTGTACTTACAATAATTTAAAATCCAAATCTCAAATGAACCCTGCAACTTTTGCCGACCTTCCCTGGAACAGGGGTGACATTGTCAAAGTGAACATTTTTTTACAGTATGGATGGTTAGCCTCACACCAAGTATGTAATGTAGTATTATGTTAATGTTAATATGCTAAAAAAACTATCGCAATTCTATAACTTTTTTATGATAGCCATAACTTAGAAATAGCTTCCTGTTGATGCCATGAAAAAGAAAATTTCGCATACAAATGTGACGTTTTTTGACCTAAATATTTCTTGAATGTATTTTCTTCTAAAAGCTTTCAAATAAAACCGTGCATTTTTTTTCATAACATGTTGTCGCTTTAACCAAGCAAGTCAAGAACCAAATACATCCTGCGCATTTGAAATGCAAATAACGCTGGTTCGAGTCCACCTGGCGATAAATTTTATCCTGTTTCGAAAGATATAATTTAGTTATTAGAAGTGTATAATGCATTAAAATAAAAATGATGAATAAATTATTGATAATGTTCAAACCTGTGACCAGTCAGGCAAAAATAATTTAATGTAACGCATTCTTCTGTACAAATTTACTTCTATAAAAAAAAAACTTTTGTTCATGCAAATGAAAATTTTACTATATATTTTAGTGTTGATCTGTTAACACAGTGAAAGTCCAATTTTTAAAATATTTAAAAAATTGAAATGGTGAAACATTTGATGATACCTAACAATAATGCATTTTTGAATCTTACTTTTGTGTTTAAAAAAAAATTATCTATGAATATTGTTTTTGTTGTGGAAAAAAGAAAAAAAAATGTTTTGAAAATTATTTTATAAAAATATATTTGTAACCATTCTGCTCCTGAAGATTAGGCGAAAATGTTCGAGCAAAAACAAAAAGAATAAAGTGAATTAAAACCATGTTTTACCATTTCAATTTTTTAAATACTCGTATTTAAGAAAATTTGACTGTTTTCAACAGAGCACATTTTGCAATTAACAAACAACAATTACAAAGAACTTAATTATCAAATAAAATTGAATTATTCACAAATGTTTTTATGTACCTACTCGTACGTTCTGGCAAATTCGCTCGTGTGACTTTGCGTTTAATTATGGTTGTTTTCATTTCATTTAACTTCACTTTCATGTCAGTCTAACACTTTCATGTCGACTTGAACGAGAATGTACAATAATTGAATAATATCTCTCTACTATTTATGTATATAACCTCACACACAACTTGGATATTTGTTGCTAATTTTCTTCATTAAATTTGTCTTTGATGAAATTAGAAAGGAGAGACTCGGGTTTGCTATCAAGGAGATGTTAGTTCCTACTTCATATGAGGGTATTAAGTGGAATATTGTAATGAAGTGTTTGCAGGTTGTCACCTTTGTAACAACCTCAAAAGGAGAATAATAATTGTATATCTGCTAGGTCTATTTTAACCCTGAATAACCAAAAGGGTCCTTTATAAATAGACTAGTCTACCAAATAAGACAACACGTAAGAAACTGTCAATTTTAGTTAATTATTATTACACAATCAAATAGAATCTTCAATATTTAAACTGTCTAATCTATCTAATCTATGTTGCAAAGATATGTTACATTGGAGATTCACATTACATGCATTCTCACAACCAGACACGTACAAGTTCGCGCTTGCACATGCCTCATGTGAACTTACAACATAAAAACCAAATCTAAAATGGACATACACCCTGCAACTCTTGCCGTCCTTCCCTGTAACAGGGGTGACATTGGCAAAGTGAACCATTTTTACAGCATGGGTGGTCAGCCGCATACCAACCTATAAGTCAAGGAACTGTGGCATACAAAAATACACTAGAAAAATGGATGTAATGGACTCAACGAAAGTTTTAATTTCGTTTTGTTTCACAGTGGGCAAACGTCACTCATCTTGGGTCCACAGTCTTAAGCAACCAATAACAAAATCTTTTTGTGGCTTTTCCATATTAGCCCAACCGTGTGACATGACAATTTTTCTTTTGTATTTGGTATATACTCGTATTCCGAGTCCATTGTACTTGAAATAATAACCTTAAAAAATTTAGGCACTTTTTTTAAGCGCTTTTGATTTGATTGTTTTTGAGTATTCCTATCAATGCACTGGTTTTTAGTAGAAAAATACCAATTTAACAAATCAGCGCAATCAAATTTAATCAAAGTTTACAGTGAAAAAAACCATAAATACAATCGAGCTTGTAACATCTCATTTTTGCTCGTTTTTTTTTGTGTGAACTAATTAAGAGAGTTAGCATTTATTCTGCAGACTCTGCGAGCTCGTTTGAAGTGTCAATACTGAATAAAAGTATTGTGACCCCTGCCTCGCCTCGGAGGGTTAATCCCCTACTCCCCATCCTTCACCTCTCCCCCCCCCCCCGGCCATAGACAAAGCATTTTCCGATATGTAATTAAAATTGTCGCGGCAATAAAACGGCAACGCTCAAATAATTTGTATTTAAACCAGCGTGGCATTACGTTTACGACCCTTGTCGTAATTGTAGGCTGACAGGGATGGCACATCCCTTGCAAGAGGCTTTGTGAGCTTTTCTAGATGTGCCTTGAAAGGCCTTCGATAATAATAAAAGACTAACAAGATAAACTATAAAGTCATAATTTATTAAATAAAAGAGTAATCAACAAATGGTTTAACTCTTTTGAAAGAGTTATCTGTTTAATTTTTAAATGTTTTTAGGCTTTCACGGCCGGATTCAGATGCTGGATTTTGTCTTTCCAGGGTTTGACCGAGGTACATAGTTATGTTTTTCTTTTTTCTTCTTCTTGAGAATTTTTGAAGACTTCGTGTGACGAAACGTAAGCTGAAGTCTTCAAGAAGTCTCAAGGAGGAGAGGAATAAAGAACAAAACTATGGACCACGGTCTTAGTCCGGAAAGACAAAATCAAGTATTTGATTTTTGTATTTGGATTTTTTTCTCCTTGATCACCAAGCAACAAAGGAGTCGGCTATGATGTTAACGTAACGTCGATAATAATGTTTTGATGCGACGATTAACCTACAAGCCAAAAAAGTGAGATGTTTATTTTGTAAAGTTCATTTAAATTTGTGAACATGTCAAATGACAGCCTTTCGAGTAAAAATTTTTTTGTTACAAATCTTAAATTTCTTGAATACAATTATTGTAAAAAGCAGCAACTACTTGCCATCATATTTCTGGCGTGTATTGTTCTATTTGTCTAAAAAAGTAAAGAAATAAGTAGACTTTCCATTATTTTATCGTAATGTTTTTATAACCTTGTGTAGTAGATTTTTTCCAAGAGCCTTCATGTATAAAAATACAGAAACGAAATCTAAATAAATCTAAGTTGCAAAGATATGTATCATTTGAGATTCATATTAAATGCATTCCCACAAGCAGACAAGCATAATTTCGCGCTCACACATGCCGCATGTGGACCTACAATATAAAAATCCAATCTCAAATGAACATAAGCCCTGCAACTCTTGCCGACCTTTCCTGAAGCAGGGGTGACATTGGCAAAGTGAACCATTTTTTACAGTATGGGTGATCAACCTCATACCAACCTATAAGTCAAGGAGTAATTTAGTAAATCGAATGTATTTTCACACATAAATATTCGTAGCTATGTTTTATACGTACATACACTTGGGGAATGTAAAATTTCAATTGTTTTTTTGAGGTTACCCATAATATCTGACCTTTTTTTATGGGAATCAGATTTGAGGTCCTTTTTTGCGTGCCTTGGTTGTGTGTTGTAACCCTAAAGTGTCGCAGATGGGTAAACGCATAATGTTCCTCGAAAATCTCATCCGAATTCAGATTCAGCAATAAAAACAGCTGTCAAAAAAGCGTTTAATAAAGGTTTAAATATTTCAATAAAACAAAATGGTTTTACTTTTTTAAGTGGATCTTTTGAAGCTATCTTGAAATTAATAAATTTTATTGCTATTGCAAAAACAAATTAAGTGTATACCTATTTACATTTAACTGTTTTGTATTGTTTAATTAAGTTTGATATATTACATTTCCATTGTTAGGGAAACTGCATTGGCTTCGTTTTCCGGAGAGGGTGGTCTACCGTGTTTGTCTGATGGTGTATAAGGCTGTAAATGGTACAGCTCCTTCATATTTGGTTGACATGTTTACACCCGTCGAGAGGGATTTGAGGCGCCAAACGCTCAGATCTGCAGGGGATGGCGTGGTGGACTTGGTCCAGCCACACCGTTAGACGCGCACTAATTTTGGGGACCGTGCTTTCCGGTTTGCGGGACCAATGGAGTGGAACAGACTGCCACCTAATGTGAGGAAGGCAAAGACTGTTGGTGTCTTTAAAGGAGCACTAAAGACACATCTTTACAAGAAATCTTATTCGTGATTTGAGAGGCCCCTTGATGTGGGACACACACAAAAATAGCGCTCTTCAATTATGTGTACATTAAAATAAATTATCATTATATTTATAAATATATATTACATTATTTTTTAGTAAAATTTAAATTTATTGTTTGGTTTATAAACTAAAACGTACCCTAAGACAATAGTTTCCTCCTGCTGACGTCAATGTTTGTTTCAGGAAAAGATGGTATTATTTGATCTTATTTTGTTCTTAAGTACGAATGCAGATACACACAAATATTTTACTTATGTACTTTCATGAAGAGTTATTAAATCAAGGGTGCTTTTTGTCAGATTAGGTGATAGATAAGTCCTATCCACGCTCTTTTAATGAAGAATTTATATTCAAAATCATCACCAAACAATCAATATCGGATATAAATATTTTGATTTATTAAATCAATGAACTTTTTTTTTCAGTGAATTGAAATCATTTACTAAAGTAACAGATACAACCAGATACAACCCTCATAGGGAGTAATAAGTTGTATTTTTTTATGTGTTTGATAATTCGGGTTGTCTTATTTTACTCGATTCTAATCTAATCTAAGTTGCAAAGATATCGCACGTTTAATAATAAAGAGCAATAACTCAAAAAACATGAATGTTGGGAAATCACGTTTGAAGTTCAGACACCCAGTACAACTTGTATGGGATGAAAAAGGCGGCCGATGTTTTATCTCGGTCATATTCGTCCAAATTGAACGGCTGTCGCATTCTACCTATTCTTCTCGCATTGTTCTTGCGTTTTATTACAAAATCTCGATTATCCCAATTTTCGAGTTATTTCTCTTTATTATTAAACGTGCGATATGTTACATTAGAGATTCACATTACATGCATTGCCACAACCAGACACGTACAAGTTCGCGCTTGCACATGCCTCATGTGAACCTACAACATAAAAACCAAATCTCAAATGGACATGCACCCTGCAACTCTTGCCGTCCTTCTCTGAAACAGGGGTGACATTGGCAAAGTGAGACATTTTTACAGCATGGGTGGTCAGCCGCATACCAATCTACAAGTGAAGGAACATACACGACAAATTACATTTTATAAATCAGTAAATAATTATACCAGCAAAACTAAACAGAAAACCAATTCCCATTTAACAAACCCTAGCCGCCAACATTACAGATCAACCGCCATTTCTTTCCGTCCTTACATACTTTTTTCATTTCCTCCAGTGTCTATTATACGTATGCCTGACAGCTTTTATTTGATCTAAAAATCGAGGCATTAATTGTGTAAATACCTAATATATATAACCCTTTCTCTTACTGAAAACTGTTTCACAAAGGCATCCATATTGTAAACATTGTCTTTTTTAAGCTTATTTTTATTTATTTTTCTTTTTCATAAAATTATTCTACCTATTTATTTTTCAAAATCATCCCTAGTTTAATATTAAGAATGTCTTTAAAGGAAAATACGAAAAGCGAGTTACTGTCTTATTTATTATTTGTCGTTATATTCTGTAAGCTCCGCCAATAAGCTTCTAACCCCCGTATTCACGATCAAAACTGGCACTTCCTTAAGGGCAAACCAGCGCTTAGATTGGGGAAATTCATTTCAAGAACAATACTTAAGGTAAAATTAGCGCTTAAGCGCTCCAAAAACTAGCACTCAGGTAAGTAAGGTCGACACGTATATTAACCAACGCTTAAGCGCTGTCAAAATATTCCGTCATATTTCATTGTTATCACATTTTTTGTTTGATTGTGAATTTACATGAAAAAATGAATTCTTACTATAAACATGATTTTTACAAGTGTATTAACATTGTTTTGACGAGTTCATTTACATTGCTTGACCATCAGAATTGGGTTTGTTCTCCGGTATGGTCTAGGACCATACTGCAATGACAGATGAACTGTCAAAATATTCCGCCGCATTTCATCAGCACATTTTTTGTTTGGTTGTGAATTATTTACATTAAATAATGAATTCTTTCGATACAGTTGACTTCAACGAGAATAATAACATTGTTTTGTTCAAAAATAGTGTCCCAAGAAAATATATCAGACTCTGTAAAGACCCATTTACGTATTACGAAGAGGAAGAATTTAGAAGACGTTTTTGATTGAAAAAATGCGTCGTTCTGTATACAGTTTTGCCGTTGCTCATTGAGGGTTGCAAAGCCAACGATTTCTTCGATCTGTTATTTTATCTTCTATTACAGGTTTTTCTTTAATCAGAGCCACCAGCAGCTCCTTTTCCGCTGGAGAAAACAACATCTTTTTGGCGCTGAAATCGATCAAAACACTTTACATTGGATATTACATAAATGTATTTTTAAAAACTAATAGAAATTGTAAACAAACAAATTCGTACTTACGGTTTACTTAAAGTAGTAATTGCGTTATACGTACTTATTTGTTGTCAAGTTTTATGCAAAGTTGATATGACATTGAAATTTGAAAGAGGCGGCAATGATAAGAGTGAAGTACGCCGAATATCGGTCGGAAGGTACTGACCAATTACAGAGCTGGGTTTTTTCGAGAGCCAATGACAAACCCGTACGTCTCCTGGGGGTTGGGCACTACGCTGATTACTGCTTGAGTGTTCTTTGTGAAACAAAACGCTCGAGAATGTCGACCCTTGAGTAAGTGTAGCGCTTGAGTAAGGCACTTAAATCAGTTTTGATCGTGAATACGGGGGTTAGCCTCGCTCAGCGGATTATTTATTTGATGCTCGTTAATTTTTATTATTTGCTGTTTTTGATTGTTTTTGTTTTCTTTTTTTTATTTATTTCCTTATTTGTTTTTTATTTATCACAGGAAAGCGCGGCCGGGCTCAGCCTTCCTTCTCTGAGGATTTATACTACGGTAAGCAAAGAGAATGAATATCAATATAAACCAGATTGAGCTTTCCCCACTCTTCCACCACCACTTCCTTTCACCTCCCTCCGTAGAATTATCATCACAATGACTCAATAAGCCGGTCCCGCTGACTTCCTTCAGCGAGAAGGCTTTATCATGGAAATGTTTATTTTTATGACTCTTCTCTCTCTTCGGCCCTCGGATATTATTTTCGTACATATTTTATACCGACATTAAAAATCAAAGAGATGCCATTCTCAAACAGTGACGTAAAAAATACATTCCCATTATTATTTCTAAAAGAATTCCATTTATACTAAAAATATAATTCCAGATATACGAAAAGAGTGTACATTGCTCTATAACATATTATATAATCTTTAATCTATCTTGCAAGGATATATTAACATTCAAAGCTCATATCAAATGCATGCCCACAAACAGACACGTGTTAGTTCACGCTAGCAAATTCTGCATGTGTACTTACAAATTAAAATCCAAACCTCAAATGAACATAAACCCTGCAACTTTTGCCGACCTGCCCTGGAACAGGAGTGACATTGGCAAAGTGAAATATTTTTTATAGTAAGGATGGTTAGCCTCATTCCAATATATAATAGATGCTCAGAAAAATAAGACAACTCGGATTATCAAACATACCTCATAACAACCTTTAAGTCAAGGAACCTATAAGTCAAATAAAAATTTAATTTAAGATATTCGAGAACATCTTAGATTGAACATGAACATTTCAGTATCATTCAAGAAAAAACATTTTTGGATTAATAAATATGTAAAGACATTTGATTTTTTTTTTTTGAGGTTCCTTGTCATTTAAATTCATCTTTGCATGCTTGTAGGTATATTGCATGTGTATTTATAAAATATGGATATGGTTTGAACAATAAACGATAATAACACTGCATTTTCATATCACCAGGGTGCGATTGGCTAAATATTTGTTCTTAAATAAGTAAAAATAATTACTAAATATAAAAATAAGAACCTCTAAGTATCTAAATACTAAGAGTTACTTATTTTTTTAGAAGGTCAATTGTACTTTACTTTTTTCTTCCGTTCAAAGCCTTGAAGGCTCATGGCCGTCAAATCTGCTGCACATTTTAGTAAAATTAAACCTTACTTCTAAAATTTATTTCTTTTTGACAATTTTGGATTAATCTACTACCAACTATGATATTGAATTTCAGATTATTTTGAATCATATCTTTATGCACATAGTATATTGTTATGTAAATATGAAATATAAATATTAAAATAAGTATGGGTAGTTATAGTTATAAGAATCTTCATAAGTATTGGTGGGTAGGATCGATAATTGTGTATAAGTGTAGAATTCTCTAGGCTAAGTAGGTATTTGTTATAATTATAGGAATTCTGTATTGTATTGGTGGTAGGATTGATGGTTGTGTGGAGAAGTCTCTAGGTATTACGTGAAGCATCGAGAAATAATAATTACTATGCCTTTCTGGAACTGTCTAGCAACTATAGGGTCTAGATTGTACTGCTTTAAAGAGTATAAAGGGTGCAAGTGGCCTGCAGGGCGAGCAGTATCATACGAGATTTACAAACACATAGAACTAACTTGATCAGTGAGCAGAAACCAAGTGGAATAGTCGAGAAAGCTTTGTGAAAATAAATTATGTAAAAGTGTAAAATAAATAACTGTATAAGAAGACCTGTGTATTTTAATTTGAAAGACTTTTGAACCCTAATTTCGTAACAATATAAATATATATATTTTTTTTAATACCAGTGAAAATGATTTTCATTATATTATTTGAGAGATATTTTTGAAGTGGTTACGCTCTTGTGTCGGCATAAATAATCAAAGCCTCGCCGCCCCCACTCAAAACTCAGGTACGCGACTGCACTCAGGGCTGCTTATTGGATTCTTTTGTAGGCGATTACCTCTTATCCAAGCCTGCGACTCTGTGAAGGACCAGAGGATGCTGGAGGGGTGGGTCTAACACCATGCCCTAGCACTGTGCCAGTAACGAGGCACTTGAAGTCTACTGAAGACATGTGGCGGACTCTTGGAGGCTCATTGAAGTGTTTCATCATGCCAATATATGGTGCCTATGATGAATAATTATTTACAAATGTTGGTTCGTTTTTCAAAAAACTTTTCTTTTATTCACACACTGTTTTTTAATTCACACATATAATATATTTAAAAAATTTAAAATTATAATACAATGTTTTATGTTTTATATTTTTTATGGTTTGTGTATTAACACTGTGAAAATTCATGTTTTATTGTTAAAATTTTATGTTTCATGTTATGTTTTAGTTTTTTTTGATGTCCATGTTTATATTATTACTTATTGATTTCAAAAATGTAATTTGTCATGTTTGTTCCTTGACTTATAGGTTGGTATGCGGCTGACCACACATACTGTAAAAAATGGTTCACTTTGCCGATGTCACTCCTGTTTCAGAGAAGGACGGCAAGAGTTGCAGGGCTTATGTTCATTTGAGATTAGGTTTTTTATAATGTAGGTCCACATGCGGCATGTGTTAGCGCGAAATTATACATGTCTGCTTGTGGGAATGCATTTAATATAAATCTTAAATGAAATATATCCTTGCAGCTTATATTAGATTAGATACAAACGTTTTCGACTTAGTCATCATCAGATAGGAAAATATTACCACAACTATTAATAAATTAAACTAAAGAAAATATGACAAATGTGTTTTGAATGACTCATTTTACCATTTAATGAAAAGTAATAAAGTTAAATGCTGTATAAATAATGAAATTAACAAAATATCAAAGCAGTTTTTAAAGCACCTTATACATGAAAAGTGAAACAATGAGGGAGTTCAGGTTATTATTTTTTTTCTTCAGCTTGAAGTCACCTTGACTTTTATTAAAACAACATGGATTAAAAGATAACTTTTAATAAAAATTATCTTAAAACAAGTTTTCACTGACCAGACAGAAAGAAATCTGTTTTTTTTTCTGAGATTGTATTCTGAGTGAGCCTTGGCTCAAATACACGCAATGTTAAATAAACATGTGTTAACCTAACTTGTATTTATACGAATTTACAACTTTTACTCTTAATTTTATTGATTCTGAAAAAAGTGGAAGCTTGATTGTTTGACATTACGTAACTTCAAAAACTTTGACTTGGATTTGAGTATAGGACAATCTTAATTTAGACTCACGTTTATAAAACGTTTATAAACTTTGTTTTTCTATTGAATTTATAAAAATATACAATGGACTTTGTGTCACTGTGTTTACAAAAATACCCTTACAAATATAAAGAAAAATGTCCATAAATGTAAAAAGAAAGATTCTTTAGTGTTGGTAGTAAAAAAAAATGTGTATAATTTGTCGGTGACTTGAGCTAGAATCAAGTTTAAAAGCTTTGTAGTTTTAAATTCAGCCTAAACAACAGATACTTATGTAAATGCTCGCTCCGACTTATTTCCAAGTAATATTTTCCGGAAACGAATAATAATTAGCGAGTCTTGTATTTCCTTGCTAAAGTGTGACCCAGTTGAGCCCGCTCTGCCCCTCTCCCAGCTGAGTTACTGCCTCCCCCTTCCTCTACGACGTTCACTGTTCAGCCCTCTACGAAGCCGCTACGCCAGTCTACGGTTTTATGTTCCCTCCAGTTGCCGTTATGTGATGGGGCGTCCACACGCTTGCCAACCATTCACAAGTCAAGCGCACAGTGTGTCGTCTAGAACATGCTAGCTGGACAAAAATTTGTCTAATGGACTAATTTTGTCCAGCTAGCATGTTCTAGACGACACACTGTGCGCTTGCCTTGTAGCCAAGCGCACAGTGTGTCGTCTAGAACATGCTAGCTGGACAAAATGAGTCCATTAGACAAAATTTTGTCCAGCTAGCATGTTCTAGACGACACACTGTGCGCTTGACTTGTGAATGGTTGGCAAGCGTGTGGACGCCCCATGAGAGCACCGCCTCTTACTTCAGACTCGCGGCTTCCGTTTTGTAAAGTTGCCTCCATTTTATTATTTTGCGAAATCTTCAACTGGCTGAAGACATGGATTTCTACAACCTAAATGAAGAAACATAATATATAGATACGACTTTATTGTCTTGTACTTAAATATGCAAGAGAAAATTACTTCCATTTAAGAAAAACAACAAATAGATGAAAAAATAATTGCTCACATTTTTACTGATTTCACCACTGTTTCATGGAAAGGCGGCCAAAATGTGCAGTTTTTATTTATTTATGTTTTGAGTTTTTTTCACGTAGGTTTTTTTCTGTGCTATTTATTCTTCATGATTTGTGATCATGTAATTTTAGTGCTCTTTTGTAAATTCATCTAGACATTTTACAATTCTCACATTTAAAATTTTAAACTTGTCCCTATAATTTATGTCAAAATATTGTCAAATTATTTGATAAATAATTTAATATAAAACATTGTCAAATTATATAAAAATCAAATGAAATACCATAGTGTTAGGTAAAAAGCTTTTAATTAAACTTAAATAAATCTTCTTATCTTGTTACGGTTTTTTCAAATTTATTAAACACATTCAACATAAATAAAACTCTAGGAGTAAGATTTTTTTTCTAGAAAACCCTAAAATTTCCATATTTATTACTTTTATAACAGCTAATCCCTCAGCCATGTAGGTATAATAATATTTTCTTTGAACTCCAAAACCGAAAAATATGCTTGCGAACATTTCCTCCACCCTTTGATGTCGCGTAAAGGGTCCGTGAGACTCACCCTTATTGACAAGGGCCTCCCCTCTCCATACAACACTTCACAGCTAAAAGAAAATCGTCACGTATATGCTGTGCTGTAAAGCCCCGTTCACACGGATCCAGTGCATAAGTAGATGTGTGTATGTGCGTATCTGTCATGTATAGACGTTTTGCCTACACACCCACACGAATAGATTACAATTAATTTTTCGGACGGTCTTTGACTGATAGGTTAGTATGAGGCTGACCCCCCTTGCTGTAAAAATTGGTTCACTTTTGCCAATGCCACCCGAGTTAAGGGAAAGACGGCAGGAGTTACAAAGTTTATGTTCATGTGAGGTTTTTTTTATTTTTATGCACACATGCAGACTGTGTAGGCGTGAACCTACATGTGCTTCATGTGGGCATGCATTTAATATGAGCCTCAAATGTTAACATATCCTTGCAGCTTAGATTATAGATTATAGATATAGTAAGTAGGGCTGGGGTCAAATTCTTTTGTAACCTCAACTCTGGCACCCTTTCGCTAGAGGTGGTTAGAGCCTCTATAGAGTTGCCTTCATTTCTTTTTAATTTTTCTTACGAATCACTTTCAATCCATTTACATCCATCATCTTTTTATTCATTTCCGTCTTTCATTTTTAAAAACTATTAAGTAAACTTGTCCAGATTATCATAAACAATTAAAACCAAACATTTCGTTTATTTTGATTAAGTTAAAATACTTTTTTGAGTGGTATGTATGCACAATCCATGACTAAGTACGTTCAGTTTACTTAATTACATTTTTTTTTTCTTATCTTCAGATAATTTTTCATATAAAATAGTTATAACACAGTCTTGAGGTATTTTGTTTAGATGAAAATAACTATGAAAGGACTGAATTATTTTACTAGTCTTGTTATCTGCCTCGACACTTTAGGTCTTTAATCACTCACTGCTAGCTACTCCAGAGATCAACCCGTCTGAACCATGCATTACGCTCACGCAACCATAGCTGCTGCGAGCAGCGTCAGCTTTGACGCGAGAGGCGCGTTAATTTTTTTCTAATCTCTTAGTCGTCAGACATCAAATATTTTTCAAGTGCTCGTGGCAGGTACTTATGAAATTGCTTCCCATCACCAGAGTAGAGTGTGTAAGGATTTTTTTTTTTAAAGAAATGACGTACGGTTCTCTTTTTCCTGTGAAGATTTTTCTTGTATTAAAAAAAAAAACGAACAACAAAAACAAAAACTAGACTACCACTAAAAATTAAGTCTAAACACATGCATTCTATAATCTATAATCTAAGTTGCAATTATATTTTACTGTTATATAAATGACAAGTGCTATAAATGTTAGGTAGGTAGGTAGGTAGGTAGGTGTAGTATAGCCGTGTAGTAGGAAGCAATAATTATTATAGGCTAAAGAAATCTAGAAATCATAATCCCTTCGTACTCTCGAAGGTGTTAGAGCGTTTGAGAGTGTTCTGGCAAATTGGCCTCTAGAGATTACTCTAGTCTCTAAGGGTATAAAAGGCGCAAGTTTGGGTGCAGGTGAGGAGATAGATATTCACCTTTGTAAGAAAGACATTGTGAACAACTGTGAAGTGCTGAACTTTGAAATAAATGTGAGTTGCTTAGGAATTGTAAAAGTGTTAAAAATCAATATAAATTGTCAAATAAATTAAGTGAAAAATAAATATCCAAAGAAAGAAGACCAGTTTGTTTTAATTTAAAGACTATTTGAACCTAAAAATGTAAGTTCACGCTCAAACATGCCACTTGTAGACTGACAACATAAACACCCAATCTTAAATGAACATAAGCCCTTCAACTCTTGTCAACTTTCCCTGAAACAGGGGTGACATTGGTAAAGTGAACCATTTTTTACAGTATCTGTGGTATACGTCAAGGAAGTCATAAATAATCAAATGATTAACAGCTACGAACGTATACATATTTCATATCGTTAGGGCAAAGTATTTCATATATATACTTTTTGGTTTACATGTTTTTTAAAATGATTATTGCCAAAATAACTATAAATGAGGTAATCAGTGGCACTCAATTATTGATTTCATATTAGAGTTTTTAAGTAATTAAACCTCTCTCCTTAGATTAAATTGAGACAAATTAACTAAAAGATGATATAAAACCGTTCTATGACCATTCTAGTCTAAATAAATATAAAAAATATTGAATTTTGTATTTCTTACTTATTACAGGGAGTGATTTTTCATCTAGTCCATTGTCTACTCAAGCACTCAGCACACTCATACTATTCTGCGTTCTGCTAAATATACACAGAGGAGTACAGGTGAGACATAATAATCCTTCATTAGTTGTAGTATGTTTGTAGAAGTTGAACTAATAAAAAAGATATATCGAGTAATAATCTCAGATGTCTTAGAGTAACCTGTGTTGAACCCTTTCAGGCCTCGATAAAAGTTTTTAAATGATCAAGAGTACTGTAACGAACTATGAAATCAAAGTACCTACGCGCACGTATACATGTATGATAGTGTGAGTAGAACAATATGGGAGTAGTCCATGATGGAAGCTGTGCATAGAACGTCGTTCTGGTGTGAGCGAGAAATCGAAGTATGGTCTGGAATATGCGAGAAAGCTCTATTTTGTAACTATATATAGGGACTGCAATGGTGCGGAGAGCAATTAGTCACTCCAAGCATTTTGCCGCGAAGACCAATAAGCAGAGATTATCAATTGTTGTAAATTTGTAACTGAACCGTGTAAAATAAATTCTGTTAAAATAAATAATTGCAAGAGATAAAAAGAAAAACCACTTTGTTTTCGATTACTATAGTATTTTATTTAATTTAATACCACAAACGGTTTCGCAAACATCCGTTCGCATCATCAGGTGGATAAATTAATACTGTAATAACCGGTTGTGGTATTAAATCAAATAAAATACTCATAGTAATCGAAACAAAGTGGTTTTTCTTTTTATCTCTTAAGATGAACGATTACAAAGTTAATGCCTCTACAATCAATAAATAATTGCAGTTTGATTAACATAGAACCCTAGTAAAATCGTAAAATACCACAAAATATTTGGTATTTCAAATTAAAAAACTTTTTTGGAATATTCTGAAGCACCCATCATTCAGAACTGAAAATTTTGTGATAAAAATCTTTCTCATGAGAATGGAAACTTGCATACGAAATATTTTTGACTTAATTTTATTGTACTTTTTGTTTCAGTAATACTCTTGGCAAGATTGCAGAACTGCAAAGTTGTTATTTGAACAAACAAAAGCGTGCTAGGACTTGTGGGAAATCATAAAAGATGGGAAGTAATAAAGGGACAAATAAGAATACAACTTCAGTGTGTGAAAGTGGAAGAGTGGCGAGAATGAAAACAAACAAAATAGAGTCATTAAAATGTGAAAGATATAAATTAATTCTACGGAAATAGACAATTGTGAAGTGACAATATTGTAAATATAAAATATAGCTTAATCAATCACCAAATATAATTTAACTGTATCTAATTAAAAATATAATAATATATTTGAAAAATATTGTGTTTAAAACATTATTTCTAATATAGTCATTCAACATTTATATTGAAAATAAATAAAATGTTTGAATAAAAACCCAAGACCCGTTAATTTATTTTTAATTTCGCATTCGTTGAAATTTGAAAGTTTGTTTAGTATTAATTGATGCTAACTTTTATTTTAATTTTAATTTATTTGATTAAAAAAACGTTATTAAAATAATATATAATAAATTTGTAAATGAAGATATAAAATATATTTCTTCTGAATGATTTGAAATCAACCAAAAAAGAAACCAAATAAAAACTTTTTACTTGTTTTATTTTATTTCAAAAATATTGTTTTTTCGAATAACATTAAAATTATTTAAAAGGAAATGCCTGTAAATTTTAAATTTATTAAGTATTTCTTCAAAAAATTGAAATGATTTGACCAAAAAAATATGAAAGGATATATTTTTTTTATTTTTTTGTCAGTTGTTACCTTGATAAACCAAAGCTATATAACTAACTAACATACGCAACACAAAGATTTTGTAAATCTTACCAAATTTATAAGTTAATAATAATTAATCAATTTCTTTGAAATGCATTTAAAAAAAATTACAAAAAAAGATTAATTGTTGCTTTTTGTTTTGTAAAATTATGATACCATTGTGACACTTGTAAATACATAAAGCCACATTCATACATGGCATAACTGTAAATAAAATTAACTAAATTGTAATTATCTTCAAAGATTGTACAGGGTAAGCTCTATCTACATATTTAAATATATCATTATTTATTTGGAAAAAATGTAAAAAGCTTTCAGTATAAGATACTTTAATATTATTTATAAACATTCCATTTATAAATATTCCTTGACTTATAGGTTGGTATGAGGCTGACCACCCATACTGTAAAAAATGGTTCACTTTGCCAATGTCACCCCTGTTTCAGGGAATGTCGGCAAGAGTTGCAGGGCTTATGTTCATTTGAGGTTTGGATTTTATTTGTAGTACACAATCAGCATTTGTAAGCGCGAACTACACGTGTTTGTTTGTGGGCATACATCTGAGAGCTTTGAATGAATTTATCCTTGCAACTTAGATTATAGATAGATTCCATGTATCAAAATGAATGAATGATTGCAAGGAGAAAGAAATTATGAATGTAATGAAAGAGAAACGAATAAAAGTAATGGGTGTGACTGAAACAAAAATGAAAGGGAATGGTGAGAAAGTATTAGTGAACGGTGAATTGTATATTTGGTCAGGTGTGGAAGATGGGAATGAAAGGCAGGGTGTAGGTGTGATTGTGAGTGAGTGTGTAAAAGGATGTATAACAGGTTATCGAAGAATTTCTCCTAGGATTTTGGTTGTCAAATTCAAAATTAACAGTTTGAGACTTTTCTTGGTTGCCTGTTATGCTCCTGTTGATTCAGAGTGTATGGAGGTGAGAATGAGTTTTTGGAATGAATTGAATGCGGTTGTGCATGAAAGGAAGAATAATGAAAACATTGTAATTTTAGGTGATATGAATGGATGGATAGGTGCACAGAGAGATGAATGTTTGAAAATAATTGGTCCTGGTGGGAGAGGTGTAGTCAATGATAATGGGCGACATCTGATTGCTTTGTGTGCGGAGCACAGTCTTTTTGCATCGAATACTTGGTTTCGGCATAAAGATGTGCATCTGTACACGAGGCAGATTGTGGGAAGTCGCACAATCATTGACTACATCTGTGTGGATGAAAGATTGAGAGGAGCCGTAAGAGATAGCCGTGTCTACCGGGGGCCTGAAATAGGCAGTGACCACTATCTCTTATGTGCTAAAATAATGATTGGTGAAGTAAGAAAGAAGAAACGCAAGAGGCAAGTAAGATTGCCTAGAATAAAAGTAGAAAGGCTGAATGAAGAAAATGTGAAAGAGAAGTATGTATCAGAGCTCCACAAAATTTTAAGTGTGAGTGAACTTGAGAAGAGTGTGTGTGGAAAAGATATTGAAAGTATGTGGAAAGATCTGAAAGAAGGAATGACTGAATGCGCTAAAAAAGCATGTGGGGTAACGAAAGGTGGAAGATTGAAAGGAGATGCCTGGTGGAATGATAGAGTGAAAGAAGCTGTGAAAGTTAAGAAAAAGTGTTATGAAAATTGGCTGAATGATAGAAATGATAGAAAGCTAGAAGACGAATATAAGACAGCTAAGAGAATGGCGAAGACTATAATTTATGAAAGCAAGATGAATGAACAAAGAAAGATTGATGAAAGGATTAACAGAAGTTTCACCGACAGTAAGAAGGAATTTTGGAGGTGGATCAATGCGGATAGAAATAAATCTTCTGCATTGACCACTCCAGGAGTCAAAAGTGCTGCCGGTGAGATGGTATGGGAGAATGAAGAAGTATGCAAGAGATGGAAGAACTATTTTCAAGAAATTTTTGGTCAGGGTGAAAGAAGAATTTATGAACAGATAGATGAAGAGAATGAATTGAATATTTTGAAAGAAGAAATGAAAGTGTCTATTTCACGTCTGAAGAATGGGAAGTCTGCTGGGTTTGATGGTATAAATGGTGAAATGTTGAAAGCAGGAGGTGAATGTGTGATAGATTGGATGTACGAATTATGTAAGCTTTGTGTGAATGCAGGAGTAGTACCGATGGATTGGAGGAAGGCAGTCATTGTTCCCATTTACAAAGGTAAAGGGGACAAAAAGGACTGTCAGAACTTCAGACCAATCAGTCTACTCAGTATACCAGGAAAAGTCTTCTGTAAGGTGATTATAAAAAATGTGATTCTGACTACTAGTGAAAGGATTTCCGATATACAGTCCGGCTTTATGGCCGGTAGAGGCTGTGTTGATCAGATTTTTACTCTACGACAACTTGTTGAAAAACAATTGTCGGTGAGGCGGAAGCTGTTCACGGCCTTTGTAGATCTGGAAAAGGCTTTTGACTCAGTGGACAGAGGTATGTTATGGGATGTTTTGAAAGCATACGGAGTGAATGGGGCTCTCCTAGGTGCGGTGCATGCAAACTATGAAAATAGTAAGGCATGTGTCCGTATTGATGGTGAGTATAGTGAGTGGTTTGAAGTGTATAAGGGTGTGAGGCAAGGATGTGTGATGAGTCCATGGCTATTTAACATAGTTATGGACAAGTGTGTCAGGGATGCTAGACTTAATGATTGTGGATTGATGATAGGAGAGAGCAAAGTGAGTGTTCTACTGTATGCAGATGATGCAGTTCTTGTATCTGATTCTGCAGTAGAATTGCAAACAATGCTCTCTAGATTGAATGAAGCTTTGTTAGGTAACCATTTGAAGTTGAATGCAAGTAAGACGAAAGTATTGATTTTTGAAAGAGATGATGAAAGTATGAATTATGAATTTAAAATTAATGGAATGAATGTTGATGTCGTAAATGAGTTTGTATATCTGGGAAGTAAGTTTGAAAAAGATGGAAGAATGACCGGTGAATTTGAAAGAAGAATAATGAAAGGCAGGTGCGTACTGGGTGCTACCGCTAGCATCGCCAAAAACCAGAATCTTTCAAAAAATGTTCGACTGGCGGTGCACGGTGGTATACTAGTGCCCACTCTGATGTATGGAAGTGAAGCCTGGACGATGAGTGAAAGTGAGATTAGTAAAGTCCATACGGTAGAAATGGATTACTTAAGAAGTATGATTGGAAAAAGACGGAGTGATAGGGTGAGGAATGATTTTGTTAGAGAGGAATCCGGTGTAAGAGAAAGTGTGAAAGTAAAGATTAAAAGAAGTATACTTAGATGGTTTGGACATTTGGAGAGAATGAATGAGGAAAGAATGACGAAGAAAGTATATGCTGCAAGAATTGATGGATGTCGTGGAAGAGGAAGACCGAGAAAGGTATGGATGGACCAAATTTTCGAAATAGCGAGTGAATGGGATATCCAGAGTCATAATAAAAGGAGAGCTTGTATGAAAAAAGTTATGACTCTGGATGAAATGAAAGAAGTATGCAAGGACAGGAAGAAGTGGCGGCTAATCTGCAATGCTGATTTTTAATGTTGGTTTATTGGCTTGCTACATTTTTTGCACAAGACATTTTTTACTTTTTTTGTATAGATTTATTTTTAAGGTTTTGTTGTTTTCTTATACTTAAATGTTATTTATTACTCGTATTCCTTGACTTATAGGTTGGTATGAGGCTGACCACCCATACTGTAAAAAATGGTTCACTTTGCCAATGTCACCCCTGTTTCAGGGAATGTCGGCAAGAGTTGCAGGGCTTATGTTCATTTGAGGTTTGGATTATATTTGTAAGTACACATTCAGCATTTGTAAGCGCGAACTACACGTGTTGGTTTGTGGGCATACATCTGAGAGCTTTAAATGAATATATCCTCGCAACTTAGATTATAGATTATAGATTATAGATAAAATGAGTCGTACAGAACAAATGGCTACAATCTATTTTTTTTTATTCAATAATGAAAAATAAAAAAGACACAAAAGAAATAAATGTTTATTTCTATGTTTCATAATATATACTAGTTAATTTCTAAAAAATATCCAAGATTGGCGCATTTGGTTCTGTATGAATCGTGTATCTCACAGGATTCATACACTTTTTATACCAAAGCATTTTGTTTATCTATGTAGGTACTGAAGTGAAATCACCCCTCGAATTCAAATTGTATGTATAATTTTTTCAAATATTTATTTATTTAAATTTTATTGCGAAAAACTACAGCAAAACTAAAAACATGTTCATTCTTCAGGAATAAGTTTTCATAATTCATATTTGTGCATCCATCATGTGGGTACTAAGAAATATAATTCTTCTGCATTTTTCAAAGTAACTTTAAACTGTTTTTATTCTTGTAAAATATGAGATGTTTTTACCTGCTTGTGTGTTTGATGTGTATGAGAAATATGAAGACCGTGTACGTTACCAAGTAACTTACCGGCTTTTTTACTGAGCCGCGAGGTTGTCTAACCCGGTATTATAAAAATGGAGCTTTTGCAAAAAAATCAGTGTCAGATGTTTATAAAAATGTAAATCTTATGTGGAATATCAACTGATTTTATCCGTAACCATTATTGAAAATACTTTATGTAATTAAATTAATTGTCAGCTAAACCAAAAATAACTATGTATATTTATAACAAACCAAAAGATTTTGTACCACTTTTATTTAATGTAAATGAAAAACCTATTTTATTTATAATAGTGAATTTTGCTGATTTTTCGGAAGGCTTAAATTGTTTAATTCACTTATTTCTCAATGTTATTGTAAATTTAAAAATTAAATAAAATTCAAATTTGATCAAGACTTTTATTTATTTTTAAATATTTTTACTATCCATTATTCTTCATACTTCACTTAAAGACCTATTAGAACAGAAAGCGGAGCCTTTGCTATGTGCACTCTTAGCCCTCCTTTTATTTAATGAAATATCTTTTAGTCCGGTCGATAGCTCAGTTGGTAGAGTGCTTGCATTTCATGCCGTGAGCTCGGGTTCGAATCCCACCGAGGGTGTCAGAAATGATTTCCCGTATCGGTGTTTATTTCAACCCCCAAAATCAAATACCGGCAAGGTTTACTCAGCCTTCACAAGAAATGAGTACCAGCCCTCTCAGGAGCTGGGAAACCCCCACTTCAACTGAAGTGGTTGGCGTAAGGCCGGCCCCCTTACCTGTAAAAATAAATAGTCGCCACATGCGACCCCTTCGGGAATAACGCGGCAAGAAGTTACACTATGTGTGTAGCTTAGTTGCGTTTGCGTTGCGTATCTTATATTTTGGGCTATCTTTATCCATCTGGTTTCCCTTGTAAGGCAATATTTGGAAGTCTCTCAATCTTTCAACCTCTCTATTACCTCTATTCGAGGTATTGTAGTCTAATAATCTTAAATTTCAAATATAAGAAGCATTTAAGACTCATATTTAATGAAAAGTAAGTGAAGACGTAAAAGTTTGCGCTATCACATGTTATATGCGTACTTACAAAAGAAGATCGAAACGTCAAATAAAAATATAAGTACTTTGCAATTTATACTAATGTTTTAAGATCAAAGGGGCCATAGAAAATAGTCAACCAATTTTTTTTATTTAGGCTGATCAGCCTCATATCAACCTTAAAGTCATCGGAACAAAGATAAATCAATACATTTTACAAAATAATTTTAATGTAAACTATATAAATTTCCCTGTGAAGATTTTCTCTCAACTTTGCCTTAATTAAGAATAATCAGATTTTTCTTACGAGAAAAGCCAAGGGCTTTATTCATCTCTGTCTTGGTAGAAAAAAAGAGAGAGTTTTCATTTTGATATCGCGATAAGTTCAACACCGCAGGATTATCATGTACCTGCAAAATCACAATAATTTATTCTTCACAAAGAAATGTCTGCGTGATCTGATATGCGCCGACAACTTTTATCACTTTTGGATTCCAGCTGTTCTTTTCAAAGCTCTAGGGAGGGCGCAAAAAATAAGGAAGGAATAAATAAAAATATTTAACCAACGTGGTTGCAAGAAATTGTGGAAGAATGAATTTGAAACGAATGAAATATGTGAAAAAGGGATAAATTTGAAGAAACTAAAAATGCCAATCTAGAGGATGAACTTAAGAAAGCTTCGATGATCTTTAAAATTGTTAAGAACCACGAAATCAAGTACCTATGCGCACCTATACATTTTCGATAGTGTGGGTAGAACCATCTGGGAGTAGTCAATGATGGTGGCTGTGCATAGATGGTGGCTGTGCGTTCTGGTGGGAGCGAGAAATCGAAGAATAGTCTGCAATATGCGAGAAAGATCTCTTTTGACCTATATATAGGGACTGCAATGGTGCGGGGGCGATTAGTCGCTCCAAGTATTTTGCTGTGAAGACGAATAAGCAAGGATTATCAATTGTTGTAATTTGTGAACCAAACCTTGTAAAATAAATTCTGTTAAAATAAATAATTGCAGTGAACTAAAAGAGAACAACTGAAGTCGTAAAAATATAAAATTAAGCAATAATAGAGCGAGTTTAACCTTCCCTAGGACAGGCCTGTGAGCTGAGGCGACGCAGAAGTAAAAAAACATTCCGGCTGTAATTTTATGGCCGAAGAAAGAAAGGCGAGAATAGAAAGATAACAATGGCTTCATCCCTTAACCGCTGGCTAATTACTTTGTGTGAGGAACCCTTGCTAATTAGAGGAGCGGAACCCGAGATGGAAAGTAAAACTTAAAGAACAAAGGGGGAGAGAGGCCGGGGAGATTTTTTGTTGAAAAGACGAGTCCGCGTACAATTAGATGGGCGGGGTCCTGCGCCGTACAGACAGCAAGTCAAGCCAGTGAACAACAAGGCGGGAGTGTAAGTGAAATACAGAAGAGGTAAAGAAAATGCTACGAATTGCATTATACTTGTATTACTATAAAAAATATTTATACTAGTAAAAGTTTGAAAAAAAAGCTATTGAAAAAAAACTCCCTGTTTTTACAAGAAAACGTTAAAAAACAATTGGTGATCAGAACTTTTGAAGATAAACTTTTCTGTTATCGTGTAAAGATGAACTATGTATTTTCTACATAAAGTCGCATGTTTTTTTGATTCGTGATTTCTTACAAGTGTAAAATTTCTAGAGTTGAAAGAATTCCTTTTATTCTTGAAGTTCCTTATCTATTCTACTATTTTTGAAAGCTTCTGTGGCCAAAAAAATGTTTTAAAAAAGTATGCTTTTACATGTTTTTGCTGTTGTTAATAATTTTGCGACCTCTACCGTTGCCAAAAAAAATACCTTTAATTACAATCTTTTAGATGAATAAGAGTTTATTTTAAAAATACGATGATTTATAATGATTACTAACTAATAATGGAAATGAATGAATGAGTAATGGAAAAATCAGTAGCTATATTTTCAAAATCCTCTTCAGTCATTTGATTGTTGCGAGTATAGTCTCCTTTTTTCTACTATTATTTGTGGAACTGAAATCCAGTTGAGCGACTGCTGTCAACAAATGATTCCATGTAAACGAGCCTTTAGCCTGGTAACGAGAAAAACATTTTTGTGTTTTTTTCATTATGCACAATGTGGCTTCAAACAGAAAACAACAGACTTTAAACAAACCAGACAACGAGAAATAATTAAATGCAAATAAAAACATTGCTAATGAAACAAATCTCATAGAATACTTTTGGTTTTCATAAACGATACTGTTGTTTTAAGAAATACATTTTTTACATCAAAATCTTTGAAGTATGATTAATCTGGAATATAAAATGGCCTTAAAATATATATATTTGAAATCTGAATTTGAAATAAAAATATTAAAACTTAACCTACGAGTAGCGTAATAAATTTTCAGCCAATATCCTTGCAATACCAACAATAATATACGGACACATGAGATTGGTCCAGCCATTAACACGTCAAGCTAACATACTCTTTTGTTTTGTAGGCATATAGCAAAAACACTATCCGACCAAAAAAATAGTACAAGAGTACATAGTACTAAATTATACAAGAGAAACCCGAAACATGTGCCACTGCTTTAAAATGTTGAGTAAATTAAAAATGTTTGAGAAACGAGAAGTGACTGATTAAGTTTCATCAAATTTTGCGATGTTTTAAAATAGGAGTACTTACAGCTAGAAGACCTAGAATAAAAGAAAAAAAACTTGTTGAAATAATTATACAATTTTTAAGGCTTTCACGGCCAGATTTAAATGCTTGATTTTGTCTTTCCAGGCTTTGACTGTGGTCTTTGTTTTTTGTCTTATTTTTTCTTCTTCTTGAGACTTCTAGAAGCCTTCAGCTTACGTTTAGACTTCACCGTGTGTGAAGAAGCTCCGAAGCTGTCAATCTCCGAAGAAGCCACACACAGTGGTAACGACACGTAAGCTGAAATCTTCAAGAAGTCTCAAGAAGAAGAAAAAAGAAGAAGAACAAATATATGAACTAAGGTCAAAGCCCGGAAAGACAAAATCAAGCAATTAAACATTGTATTTACTTTGTTATTACTAACGAAACGGCGCTCTACAAATCACCGTCATCATAATTTTTTACTAAGTTTACAAGTATTTTTACGCTCAGCAGATGCATAACTCACATAACTTTGCATCTTTGACATTTTGCGCTGTAGCACCCACCTCGCTGTATATAAATGAGCCCGAGGTAATCACGCGGCGCTTTGTGTTCCTAAGTAGTCGCCTTTGCGCGCTGCGACGGGATTTTTTCTCAAGAGGCTCTACGCCGCTACGCTTTGGCATGTAACGTGTAAGTCGTAGGCCTGGAGCTACGCCATTGTCTGAGCTTTCACCTTGATGTCGCTGCCTTTGAAGGTGAGAGCTTTAATAAGTGTTGTGAGTCTTTGATGACGCCTTGGGGATGCTGAGCTGGCGCCTTCTCTTTCCCCAACCCACACTTCGCACTCAACCCTCTCTGATAACGAATCAATGAAAAATCTCCATCAAAAAAATTACATCCCTCCATGTTTTTAATGATAATATTCATTTTAATACTTATTTAGGGTTTGGTGGTTATATTGAATATATTTTATACAAGAAAGGTTTTTTTTTCAAGTTACCTGTGCGAGAGATTGCCTAGATTTTAGAGATTCTAGGGGTCTATGACACTTGTTGTAGTCCCGCAGAGGTGTTGTTTACAAGCTTGGCTGCCGCTACAAAGTACCACTACTCAAGCAAGACTCAGTTTCTGTAAGGCTGGATGAACCTTTAGTGGCCCGTCTTTGGTAAAGGAATATGAATTTTTCACCCAGCGAAGAGCGTATTAGAAAATATAAATGGTATATTTTTTTGTGCTCCGCCGGGATTCGAACCCACAACCTTCCATTTACGAGTCAAAAATGTTAACCATTGGACTGCAGACTGGCTTAAAAATCATTCAATCAAAAGTAATATTACCTATTTTATATAGTTTTTATTCAAATTGACGATACATTTTCTTTCATCAATATTTAATATTAATATAATATTTAACGATAATGAAACATTTAAAAGAAAAATAGTCTCGCATTTGTGACTCAACTAATGGATCTTCTTCTTCTTCTTGTGTTCATCATCCCTCCATTATTATTCCCTCTTTGATAAGATGTAGAAGCTAAGCACTTCGTATGGAGTTCAAAAATTATTTTATAAGTGTTTCATCAGACAAGTACTTATATTTCAGGTTTACCCTCTATGAATCATAAATAAGCAGCCACGCGTAAGTTCTAGACATGATAATGTAAAAATTGATTTACAATATGTGTTATTCCTTTATTCTTCCATGAATTATTCTATTGTAATTTGAAGATAACGAAAAAAATAATCGTCATTATCTGAGTTTGATTACAATAAATTTGAATGTAATTTTCAGGGCGGAAGTAATTTGAATATTCTTCAAGTTGGCGTGTTCAAGAAGTTAGCTAAGTAAGGCATTATACAATATCCAATACACGGAACCCGCTACAGTTGGTGGCAGACCGGCTAGGCTGCCTTACTGAAATGCATGACAACAATAAAAATATATCTATAAATAAAAAAGAAAAGTCCGTTTACAAAAGTGTAAAAAAAAATGGCCAAAAAATGTGCCGGATTATAAATAAAATAGACTTTATTAAAGTGTGTTTAAAATTTTACAAAATATAAGTATTATACATAGAACCAAAGGCAGATATCTAGAACTTTTTCGTTATTGAGGTTTCGTAAACACTAAAAATGACAATGTCATAAGACTCATAAGATGATAAAAAAACATATCCTTATCCAAGTGTTAAAGACATCTTCTCTTTTTGAAAGCTCGTATTCACACACTCATAAATAAAGGTTTCCGATTTTGTTCCAAATTTGATGCATCACAATTTTTTAATCGTTTATCTATCATTTTTTAGATTCTACATATCTTAAAATATTAAAATCATCTTAGTTAGGTGAAACGTCAAACATCACACATTGTCAACAACGTTACCATGTTGAAAGCACCGGTTCCCATATATCAACGAAGTTAAGCAACATTGGGCGCGGATAGTACTTGGATGGGTTACCACTCAGGTACACCGCGTGTCGTCGGCATCTTGGACCGGTCCGTAGTCCAGTTGCAACACTTTGGACTCGTAAATGGAAGGTTGTGGATTCGGATCCCGGCGGAGTACAAAAATATACCATTCATATTTCGAATGAGCTCTTCGCTGAGTTGAAAAATTCATAAACCTTTACCAAAGACCTGTCACTGAAAGGTCCATCCAACCTTACAACAACTGGGTCTTGCTTGAGAATTGGCGCTTTCTACAGCGACGACCAAGCTCGCAGACGGCTCTTCAGGTGTGATACACACAAAAACAGCGCTCACCAAATAAATCATCCTAATATTATTATTGTTATTATTATCTCAAAAAGTGTATTTTCATGAAATTTTAAAAAGTCCTAGGCATATTTTTGCGAAACATCTGTAAGTTTTTTCAAGTGCTCCTAGTTAGCGTGGCTCGTTATGACTAGACGTGGAACATTCTCGAAAATTCAGAAATTAAGATTCATTGAGTTTGGAGTATTTCACAAGTTGCTCACCAACTTTCTCTCGGCGTGCAAAGTTTCTTATGAGATTCCACTCTGGGGAAGTTGGCCAATATGTTTTGCTTATCCGAGCCATCATATTTTTTCATCGAATTCTTTCAGCTCGGAATTAGCGGCGGCGACTCGCAACTTGTTTTCGAAACTTGGTCGACGATTGAATCTGCTTCACATTCTCGTTTTTGTAGCTTAAAATCTTAGATAATAAATAAATGTTAATGTATCAGAAAGTTGAGTAGCTTGCATTATTTTAGAGCCGGTATAAAGACCTTGAAGAGGACTTTCATTTAAAATATTTATTTTCGAAAATCTATGCAACATAATTACTTATGTGTTCACTCTTAAACTTCAGTTGAATAAAACGTATTTTGAGAGTACATTATGTTGAAGGTGAAAATTGAGCTTTAATTTTTTTATTTTAGGACCTCGACTTAAAGTATACAACATCATGTAAATTTTTTTTGGTCGTGCAAATAGAAAAGTATATTTAAAAAAACAATCATTTGGAGTAGTGTGTCTTCTGTACATTTATATATTTGTAAAGATATTATGAATATTATGATACATTTTTGAATTTGCCGCGCAGGGCGTTGATTGGAGCAAACTATATTCTCGTGTGATTGGGTGGACGTCGGCCATGTTGAAGGACGGCCATGATGTTTTGTTTTTGGAGTGTTAAAATTGTTAGAGTTAAATTTTTAATTTCATTTATTTATAAAATAGTAACAAAATTAACTTAATTGTAGTTTCTTTGGTTTCAGGTAATTTTGTTTATAATTGATTTGTAAGAGCTTATTTGTTTTTAGTTTATTTTATGTAAAGTGTTATTTTAAACAAATAAAAACTTTGGTTTCAGAGCAACACGAGGAAGTTTGATTTTGAGAAAAAAAATTAAATAATCACCTACCAAATCAAATAAGATCTCTTTATATATTTTTTACCCAATTGTATTTACCATCCGGAAGAGATACATTATTTTTTAACTATTTAAGATCTAGTATTGTATTGGTTACAGAAAAGGTTGTACCATTATTTGGAACCAAAATGTTCAAAAAGTTATGCATGTATAAGAATTAAGCTTAAATTGTAAAATAATCATTTGTAATTTTTTTAGAGTACATTGTACTCTACGAAATTTTATACGTAGGATTTTTTATGAAACCTTATTTAACAAAAAAAAAAATTATGAAGTTCAACTCAATACCATCAAATAAATGCTTTAATTAAATCGTAGGGATGAAAAATTAATGTTGACAAAGGAAAACATGAAAAATATTTGTTTGGGAATAATTCTGATGTTGGAAGCAGGGATCGCCTGAGGGCTTCACAACTCAATCAAACATTCGCAACTCTGATTAGCATTTTAATAAACGTTTGTTGGTGTGACGTCAGAGGCTGTCATAGGCTCTAACGTACCTCAAAAATATGATTTTACTCAACCACAGCGTTTCCAAAAAATATATAGAAACAAGAACAGTGCATCAAGTGAGAGTTTTAGTTGTGATGGATTTTTAGTAGAACGAAATAAGTGAGTTGAAACTTAAAGTTTTATACTTGGGATATTGAGTTGTGTACGCGTGTGATATCTGTCATAGACATTGATGGTTCTGGGAGACGAGACGACACAAGGAGGATGAGATGTCATGGTGGATGGAAATATGGAAAACATGATGTGAATTAATAATAATGTGAGGTATCTAAATAAATATATTCCGTACATTTTGTGTGAAAAATATTCCAAACATGATATGTGATGCTCGTTGATATCAAAGATACTTTTTTTTGGAATATTACATCGATATTGTTAATTAAAACGTCTGTAGGGAACACCGCTCCAGGAAATAAGAAAGTTTATCTTTCGAGGAATTAAAAAATTCAACCAATCACCGATGCACAAAAATCCACAAATAAAAGAGGATGGTGATTAGTATAACTATAATTTGAGGTAAGGCCGTTGCAACTTTTTGCTCCATAGATGGGGATTAGCTCCATCTCCAGGATGTGACTGTGGGGCGGAGAACCAGACTGTCCGGCACATAGTGGAGGAGTGCCCCATCAGAAGACACCCTCCTGGCCTGAAGGACCTCCACGAGGTCACGCCAGGAGCAGTGAAGTGGATGGAGGGCTTGGATCTTCGCCTCTGACGGCCAAGTGATTTGCTGTGCTTGCCGGCCATACGCATAAAGTAAGTAATTTGAGGTATCAAAAAATATTCCATAAATTGTATGTGAAAAAGTCTATGCCCGACGAATGACGACGCTCTTTCAAACCATCGTCATATTTTAAAATATTTTTTAAGCATTTTAAAAACTGCAACATGTTCTACGAGAATAGCACCGAAAGATCAAAACTATTTCATTGACCCCACTAACAAGAACCGGCAAATGACTGATGTAACGATCATATAAATTTCACGGTTCTTAAAATCCTTGCGGAATAGGTTGGCGATAATTTGAAAACTTGAACTGTTATACACACGTTCAAATAATCTACAAAAAAGTAATTGGCTAAAGCATAGTTTGCATTAAAAAAATACTCCAAAAATAATAATTAATTTTTGAACTCGCCAAATTAAACAAGTTGTAAATTTGTGGCATTTAGAGATTTGTTGAGATAACAAATCGGGAGGGGGTTGAGGAAAGACGAGAGGGAAGAGAGGAAAGTTTGCCGCTTGGGAGGGGGGGGAGGGTATGGGGTGCTACGTCAACTTCCATAAATGACGGCTCCATTACAGGGGTGAGGTCAGGGGGTGTGGGTGTGTGGGGGAGAGCGGATGATTGACGTTCGCAGATAACAGGTTCAATTAATTTCACAAATCAAGTTATCAATACTGAGGAATTAATTAACAGCGAGCGGATCCCTTGTCGTAGAGGCGTAGAGGCGTAGAAGGGCGCGCAGCGGGAACTGACGCCGCGCAAGAGCGGGAAATGGACAACTCATCGATTCCTAGATGCCAGATTGAAAAACTTAATGAAAAGATCGTCTTTTTGACAGTATGCTTTAATTTAATTTACCAGAAGTTTTCTATTAATTTCAAAAACTTAAATGAGCTTTTTTAAAAGTTTGTGAAGATTTTTTATTAAATTTAATATCTGTTATCTTTTGAGTTATTGATACCCATTTAATTATTATTCGTAATAAAGCTAAGAAAAGGAATACTTTTTTTTCAAATGGTGTTTTTTATATTATTATTTTTTTTCTCTCAAAACCACATGTCGGGTTTGTTTTGTATATATTTTTCGATACTTTGAATGAAGACTGTATCTACGTCAAATAAAATAATTTATTCGTAACTTATAAAGATACACGATTGAAGTAAACGACTTGTGAGAAAAGCAATGGATTGAAGAAAAATACCAGAATTCCCCTCTGTTTGTTGAAGTAATGATAAATACTTTGAACCAGTCATGTATTTATAGCAAACTTAGATGTATTTCTGTTCGTAGCTATCACATTACTATTCTGCGCGAACTGTCGGGTTACTAACCTCTGCCCGGCCTTGCTACTTGACACTTGCTAAGCCAGTAACTCTCCCCACTATCCCACCGCCGGAGTTTCATGTGGAGGTGCAATAAAATAAAAGTGCCGTTTTGCGCGCGAGCGAGTAAAAACAAACAAACTGGTCTCTGAGGACGAGTTATCAGTTCAACTGACCTCAGTGCGGGTAAACAGTGCTATATACAAACGCTCAACACTCATATGCCGGATGCTCAAAAAATAGTTATGACTGAAAAAAACGCAGTTAAAAGAGAAATATGATTTCTGGCGATTGGGAAAAGAGAAACAATCTTGAGCTCTCGTTAAAAGAGCTGAGTATTATGGGTAAAGTTTACTGAAACTATGTTTTTGTCAAAGCGTCATTTGTTGTTTTAAGAATTTTCGACTTTACGTAAGTAAATAAATCGTTTTTAATGCACTACATATATATTAGTTGTAAGTTTAGAGCTTTTGAACTCGTCAAGAATAAACCAATGATAAATTTACTGCTCTAGCAACTTGTTTTTTTTTTCAATTCGTATAAAGCCATATATATAAAATAATAGAACGCATAAAAAATTAGGATAGTAAACAAACATATAATAAAGTTACTTACAATCATGAGCACAGTCATTTTTTTAAACTGTTTTTTTTTTGCCGATTAGAGTCTTTTACGAGTTACAACGTTTTTAAGGGACACCCTTGTTTCGCGACAAAAAAGGACGAACTGAATTATTCATTGCTTTTTTGCACGTGAACATCGTTTGTAGTAACCTACAAAAACCTTATACACACAGACTTTACAACCTTACACATCCGCTCACCTTAATTATTCAGTTCGTCCATCTTCGTCGTAGAACACGAATGCTTCTTGAAAACGTTGGATAACATACCAACAAAAATACAAGAAATTTTACTGCTCGCAGAAAACGAATCGCTGTACCAACTTCCATTTATTTTATAAATCATTCTCAAAACAAAACTTAAGTTTGTAAGAAACTGTGGCCTTTCATTTTTTAGTGGTGTTAGAGCTGATCGAGCTTTGGTCCCTCCTACTCTGTTTGTACTTTGCAGATATATTCTAATTTACCATCCGAAAAAGACTGGTAATCCTCCTCATTAACGATCTTTCGTTTATTAAACTCATAGAATGCGGGGAATGGTATGCGGCTGACCACACCCATGCTGTAGAAAATGATTCACTTGCCAGTGTCACCCCTGTTTCAGGGAAGGTCGGCAAGAGTTTCAGGGTGTATGTTTATATTTAGATTTAGGTTTTAATGTCGTAGTTTCACATGCGGCATCATGTGCAAGCGCGAACTTATACGTTTGTGCTTGTGAGCATACCTACATATAATATGAATCCCTAATGTTACATATCTCCGCAACTTAGATAGAATCATACTCAATTTATCGATATTGAAGTACACGTGTTAGTTTGTGGGCATGCATTTGAAATATATCTTTACAACTTAGATTATAGATTATAGAAGTAAATGGCCCGGTCGATAGCTCAGATTGTGGAATTCTTGCATTCCATATCAAAATACTACGTTTGCTACTCACCCAGGGTGTCAGAAATGATTTCGCGTTTCAGTGGTCATTTAAAAATCGTAATTAAATGAGAGCTAGGTTTACTAGGACTTCACAAGACATGAGAACAAGCCCCTCGGTGCGTAAGTGGTTGGCGCTAGGATACCCTCCTTACTTGTAAAAATAATGTGTTTCACAAGCTACATGCCAATTCTTAGAGCACAACGCGAGAGTTGTGCAGTTTAGTTGCGTTTGAGTTTTGGGAAACTAATGGTATTGCTAATAAAACGGATTTGAATGAAGAGGTAAGAGAGTTTATTAAAAAATAGATTGATCTTTTAGGATGATTACATAATTAGAGGCAATTATAAACTTTGGGTTGTTTGTGTATCCAGCACGGGGTTTCTCCCACAAAAATGGAGTTATTGATCTGCTAAGCGAGCGCTGTGGCCTTGCCAGCCGCTGACGATTTGGGTCAACTCTTGCGTTGCGTTTAATGTAATTAATTTGGCTTTAATGAAAGGTGCTACTAACAGGCGTGTCATGTCCGCAGCAAGAACTTCACGTGAGGTGGACAGCCGCACGCCAAGGCTGTATACATTCCTCCAAGTACAGAACATTACGTTGAAACACAGACACAACGTTTAGCTAAAACTTGATATCATCTTAAAATCTCACTAGAGGCGCTCTTTAAGTATCCATATTTTTTTTGTTTTTATTTGTACTTGGGGGATAAAGCATGTAAGCTGCTGATAAAAAAATGTACATTGTAGTGTTTTACAGAACACGTTATCAAATGAAGGAAGATATTAATTATTCGAACGACTAACATTTGTGTTAACAACTTGTGAGAGAATATGTGGCTCAAAATTTCGATTTAGATGTATATTTCTTTTAATATTCTTAATGTTCTTAGCTACAAAACGTTTCGAAGAGTTATCAGATGAAATCCCTTTTTGAAGCGGTTTTTTTTAATATGCAATCTTTTACAATTCCTTTTTGTTCTGGTTCATCATTTTTGAAAGCAGTGCTACTGATTGAGAATCCAGAAATCAATCTCAATTTTTGTCCAAACTTGCTTCTCTCCACGGATGAACTGATTCTCTGGTTTAAGCTTTTATACATATAAAAAAAAAAAAACGCAACTAAGCTACACATATAGTGTAACTTCTTGCCGCGTTATCCCCGAAGGGGTCGCATGTGGCGAGTTGAACCTATTTATTTTTACAGGTAAGGGGGCCGGCCTTACGCCAACCACTTCAGTTGAAGTGGGAATTTCCCAGCTCCCGAGGGGGCTGGTACTCATTTATTGTGAAGGCTGAGTAAACCTCGCCGGTATTTATATTATGGGGTTTTGAAATACACACCGAAATAGGAAATCATTTCTGACACCCTCCTCGGTGGGATTCGAACCCGAGCTCACGGGGTAGAATGCAAGCACTCTACCAACTGAGCTATCGACCGGACTAATATGCTCATGTATATTATAAGGAATCCTGTGCGGAAGGCTCCCCAGTGTTTGAAAGTCTTGGGGGTCTACGTCACCCTCGAAGGGTGCGACGTGAGGCGTCGCAAAGAGGTAGCAATTGACGTTTCTTTTGAATAAAATCGTATTAAATTGGGATGGGAACACAGATAATTCGATAAACGGGCAGTCTGGCAAAGGAATGAGTCATGAAAACGCCAAGTTCTCATAGTTTTCAGATTGACTGCAAAGGGATGAATGAGAGACGTACTACAAGTTTCCCTTTTTGAAATTCGAGGAGAAGATGTAATATGTTTTCAACAACAAGATTCATTGTATTCCATGCGTCATTATTTGGATAAGACATAAAGAAGACTAAAAGTTTAAAGCCAGTGGTTGACACTGAAGGCTTACTATTTCGGACTGTCATTGGGACCCTTATTAATTTTGTCCATATTTCTTTGTTAGGTATTCTTCGGCATGATGTTCATTTGACGTGATGTTGATGAAAATTTAAAATGTATTTATTTATTTTATTAAGTTTAAACAAGATACACATCTTGTTGTAGTAATGAAGATAGTATGACTAAAATTTATTACAACTTATAATTGATATTTTATCATTAATCGATAAGGCATTCACTTTGTAACCTTTCATTTTTAAATATTAAAAATTAAAAGCACTTGATTGGAAAAATATTGGTTTTAATTGCCCCGTAATCAAAAATATACTTTTTCTTTTTTATTTTAATTTATAATACTGATATTTTAATTTATTATTCTTTTAGCTTAAAAAATATGTTCATTCCAGCTTACAGCGTTAGGAAATTCGATTATTCCAACATTTAAGACAAAATTCAACTCACCCCTTTACTGGCTCTTAAAAAATACTCTTAATTTCTTCAACTCCGAAAATAATTAAACAAACTTGAGGGAAACACTTTCCTCAAGGATTCTGGTCCGCAACTCAAGTGATGAAAGGGGTGGGAGGTTGTTCTAGAGGGCTGAGGGGGACCTGAAATATTACGATACATTGTCAACGTCAGTTTGCAAATTTGTTAAACAGTACAGAATTAAATGAAGCCAAGGAAAAAGTTTGTATTTTTTTTCTTGTTATTTAAGGGTGGCCAGCGCCTTCAGCCTTGGTTTTCTTGCAGAGTGATGGATCGTCCGTTGTGAACTGTTTTCGGTAATCAGGGGAGGCATTATCATAAACACCATAACATGGTGAAAAACCTCACACGAACATTGATAACATGGGTGCTTACAAAAATTTTAATTTTCTTATATTTACATAAATGAAAATGAACAACACCTGTAGAAATGCCGGATTTTTTTTCTTAAAGCAACGCAAAGGCTTTGAAAATAAAGGCTTTTAATGAATTCAAGAAATGAATGTTAATCGTTGACTTTTAAATCTGGCTTCTATTACACAAAAAAAAACAAATCAAACTTTAGTTCTATCACATATATTATGTATATATTTTTCAAGTATGTTCATATCACAAGTAAATAAAGTAATATAGGGTTTATGTTGACTGAAAATTATATAATCTAAGCACAAAATTAGAAACATACATGTTACTTTAGATGGAGAACAAGATAAACTAAGAATAATCGAGTTGATGTAATAATAGTAAGAAGTAAAAGCACCAACAGAAACGTAGTAATGGAAGCAAATGCGTGTCATCGCAAACAAGGAGATAATCCAAAAGTGCGTCATTAGAGTAAATGAACTTTTCAAACATTATTAGTGAGAAGAGTTCAGCTCTAGGCGAAGGCTTTAATTTAAAAAGTTAAAGAGCATGCCCCTCAAGTCGTGCCTTATCGTGGATCTGATAAGCTAAGCATTAATACCAGTATTTATTCTGGCAGTAAATTAAAAACTCAGCGTGTAAATGTTATAGTTCTCCCTACTCTTAGAAGGTCTAAAAGTAAAAGTTTACACCCAAACAAAAACAGAATAGATACGAAAACAGCGCCTCTAATGAGAGTATTTGTTTAAGTACTTTTTTGGTAAAATGCTATGGCTGAGTTTTAGTTTACAGTTTTGTTGTGAGGGCTCAGTGCACGGCATCTACGAATATTTAAATTTCAAAATGGAGAACGCTTGTCTTAATAACTCATATCGCTTGCTGACTTATTCCCCTAATTCCTCGAATGATTTATGATAAAATAAATAAATAATAAACTTGTTATAGATAACGTTCTTTGTAGTCACGAAAGTGAATACATTTAAGTTGAAAGCCGAAAAAATGGCTGACGTACTAAATAGGTCAGAAGTAACAAAGCCTGCTAAAGAGTTACTATTCACCCACTGTTATTCAACCCTGATACATTCTTTTAAGTTTTGTTAAGAACCACAGTCACGAGAACCTTAAGTATTTTTATTATAACTGTATCCCTATGCTGATTAAGCAATAAACATATTGTTATAAATTCGTTTCAATTATTTAACATGGTGTTATTTTTTCTCATACCCACCTCAATTGGTAAAATGCTTGCATTCCATGCCTAAAGCTCGTGTTCAAATCCCACCAAGGGTGTCAGAAATGATTTCCCGTGTCGGCGTTTATTCAAACCCAAAAAAAAATACTAGCATGGTTTACTCAGCCTTCACAATAAATTAGTGCCACCCCCCTCTGAAACAAGGAAACTTCCACTTTAACTGAAGCGGCTGGCATGGGGTCGGCCTTCTTACCTGTAAAAATAAATATGGTTCCACTCGCCCCATACGACCTTTTGGAGAAAACGTGGCAAGAAGTTACACTATATGTGTAGCTTAGTAGCGGTACCTCACTAGCTACAAATACAAATAAACATTTTATTGGACCAATAAATTATTTTTAAAAATAAGTAATTATTAAAAGAAATCATAATTGGTCAATTTAAAATAATTAAACATAATTTTTGGTTGATCTGTTAATTTTTTGTTTATTTTGCATTTTTGATACATCTCATAGAACAATGATTTTCTTTTTTATTGCCACTGAGTGTTCTTAGAAGTTCTTGTTTTGAATAATAATTTTATCTCGAGTCAGAGATCTATGTAGGTCTCAGATTACCGTGGAAAGCCTTTGAAATGAACGACGCATTCGTTTCCATAAAAATAAATGCGACTCATAACACTTTCCTTGCCGCCATCACAAGGTGACAAGAAAGAGTAAAGCTTTAAAGTCTCGTAGCCATATTGAGCCCTTGGCGTAGGCCGTAGAGGGTATCGCATGGCGTAACCCGTAGAGGGTAGCGCGTGCCGTAACCCGTGGAGGTTTAGTGGTGTAGACCTTTAGAGTTTGTAGGCAGAATATTATTAACAGTGGTATTCAGAAACATTCAGAAAATCCATAAATGTTAAATGGATCTATAATCTATAATCTAAGTTGCAAAGATATATTAACATTTAAAGCTCATATCAAATGCATGCCCACAAACAAATACGTGTAGTTCGCGCTTACAAATGCTAAATATGTGCTTAGAAGTAAAATCCAAACCACAAAAAAACATAGACCCTACAACTTTTGCCGATCTTCCCTGACACTGACAAAGTGAACCATTTGTACAGTGTGGGTGGTCAGCCTCATACCAACCTATATGTCAAGGATAATTGTTATTTTTCTGTTTAGATTATTTAGTCAGATTGTAGATAGATGATATTTCCTGCCTCTGACACATTTGGAATATTTCATTCAACATACTTACTGATAAAAAAAATCATGATTTCGTAAAAATTCTCTATAGTTATCACGCGAAAAAATGTAAAAGTATCTGAAGTTGAGATTCACTTACAAAAAATAAATAATAATCACAGTTTAAAATAGTTCCGCCATTATTAAATACTACTTTTTTCCATAAAGTTTAAAAAAAAGGTAAACAATGAATTTTCACAGGGTGAAAATACAAACCATAAAAAATATAAAAATTATTAATGTTAAGACGTTTTTCGTATTTCACCAAGTTTTTTTTCACTGTATACTTAAACTGTCACAACTATACTATGTTTGACATGGCAATTTTCTCACTGTGTGCTACTGATGTGCATGTGTGAGTGCTGTTAAGTGTGTGTGAGTGTGTAGCTAGCGGTAGCCACTAATGAGGCTATTACGGCTAAGAGGTATTCATTTTCCGGCCGTTTTCCTTTATACATTTGCCTGCAATAACCGCTCGGCTTGCCTCTGTGATCGCGCGATGCCGGCGAATATATTTTATCAACAAATCTGCGTTTAGCTTCGAGACGTGACTACAATTTCCCTCCACGACCTCCTTTACTAGCATGCCTTTATTATTACACATTTTATTTATTTTTTCGCCCCCCTAGTTTAGCTTATTACCAAATATAACACAAACATTCAGCATTTTATTCAACTCTGAATCTTCTTATCCACTTATTTTCTTATTCATTTTTATCTTGCAAAGTCAGATGGCATCTCAGCTGCATATGCTATTTCTTGCTACATTGCTAAAATGGTTGCATTTGGTGCGTGAAACACATTTTTACAGGTAAAAAGCAAAGATTTTATCCATTTTTTTAGTAAATCTTTTCTTGTATTGTAAGTGGATATTAAAAAAAAAAAAATGGTATTCATGTTTGACGGCCTGCAGAGAACATCTGTTTTGAATACAAGCGTTCTACCAATAAGCTTTAAAAAGTCATACCATCACATTATTGTACCTTGACTAAAAGGTTGGTATGAAACTGACCACTCATACCGTAAAAAATGGTTCACTTTGCCAATGTCACCCTGTTTCAGGAAAGGTCAGCAAGAGTTGCAGGCGCTTCTGTTCATTTGACATTTGATTTTTATTTGTAAGCCCACATGCGGCATGTGTAAGTGGACTTTATACTTGCCTGCTTGTGGGAACGCATGATACATGTAACTCTTAATTTAATGTCTTTGTAACAACCATACATCGATTGTAACAAAGATTACAGATTGTAACAAAGTTGTTTCTTTGACACACTTTTTTCTTGAGCATGGTTTTAATTTTGCCCAGGCCAGTGTTTGAGGCTTGTGTAAAGTTTTGACTTATATGTAGTCTTAAAAAAATACATTTTATTTGGCCATCCATCCAGTTTTGCGTCTCCATTATTCATTCAGTTTATTTACATGGAAACATTTTTCTGTTATTTTCATAAACACCCGGAAGGTCTTATTGAAGTTCAAAACCATGATCCGGGTTATGAATGTAGGCTTCATTGAAGTCAAAGGTGAGGGATTTTGTACGAAAAAAAAACAAAACACGGAAAACCCTTTTCAAAAAAGAGCTTCATTCATAGGCACCAACTAAAAATTCAAACCCTGATTATGAGTCATGAATTTTGTATGCTCTTTTTAAAAATATTTTTTTTTTAACAATTCAGAGCATTAAATTAACTGATACTAAAAATATTTTCATACGTTATTAATGCTTAGTGTAGCTTAGAAAAAGGTTCATTTGGTCAATTAAATACGATTAAAAAAGAAAGGAACCAATCACTCGATTTTATTTCAAGTAAAAAAAATATAAAATTAAAAAAAAGATTTATTTTTTGGAGCTAAGTGTATTTTCACAGCATAAAGTGCATAAAGCTTCAGCGCTTTCTTACTTTATTCAGTCATTGTCAGAAGCTAAACTAAACTGAGTTTACTCTAATGACCGTTCGCCGTTCGCACTGGATGAAATCTCAAAAGCGCTCGAGCATAAAACGCAAACTCTTAGACATAACTTTTAAAATATATTTCTTAAAACAAGAAACTATAAATATTTACTTTGTACATGTAAGCACATTAACCGTAAAAAATAAAATACAAAAAATGATGTTACTACCGGGATTTTGTCAATCTGATTATTGAAACAATATATTTGAATTCGCACGGTCGAATTGGTCCGGTCGATAGCTCATTTGGTAGAGTGCTTGTATTCCATGCCGTGAGCTCGGGTTCGAATCCCACCGAGGGTGTCAGAAAAGAATACCCGTTTCGGTGTTTATTTCAAACCCCAAAATAAAATAGCGGCATGGTTTACTCACCCTTCACAAGAAATAGGTACCAGTCCCTTCGGGAGCTGGGAAACCCTCACTTCAATTTAAGTGGTTTTCGTAAAGCTCGCCTCCCTACCTTTAAAAATAAATAGGTTCCACTCGTCATATGCGGAACGTTTTGGGGATAACGCGGAAATAAGTTGCTCAAGATGTGTAGCTTAGTTGCGTTTTGAACAATTTTATTGATTTTTCGGTTCAAAACAATAAAAACGTAGATGCTTTGGCATAATTGAGGCCTTCACTTTGTCGGCATATCATTGATATGATTACTGGCCATTCTTCACTCCACGTTTCTCCTCTACGTTTCCGCGCCTCACTTCCGCCATCCACTTCCGCCGTGAACTTCCGCTGCCACTCTGCGGAAAGCGGAATTTATGATAAACACAACACATTTGTCTAACGGCAACGGAATGTTTGATCATCCCTCGCTGCATACAAAAATAAAGTAATAAAACCCTAAATTAAAATACTTCGATAATTGAGAATTCCCCAAACGAAATTGAGAGCAATCAATAAGAAAAATTCTAGGAATTTTAAGTGGAAGATTAAGTAAGCTAATGGAATTCCATTAAGCCAACTCAATGAATTTCTTAGAATTTCAATTGATAATGAAATATTTATAATAATTATTTTTAATTAAAATGAATGTTTTAATCTTCAAATTCATTGAGAGCTTTCAATTTATAATCTTATTGAGAGTATGTCAAAAATTCAATTTTTAATATTATTTTATGATTCTATGCAAAACATTTATATTTTCAAATGTAAATCAAATAAATTTACATAACTGAAACTATTTTTTTTTTCTAAAATATTATCTAGGTTTTTAGCAGTAGGTAACTTCGTGAAAGTTTATTTTAATAGATTAAAATAAATTACTTCTTTGTTGTGAATTATAACAAAGAAATATTTTATTTTAATCTATTATTTTAAAACCCGGAACTAGAAAATCAAGCATATTTTTTTTTTTATTGTTTAAAACGGAAACAGATTTCTTACGTGGTATCCAAAGGCTATTTCTTAACTTATAGGTTGGTATGAGTCTGACCACCCATACCGTAAAAAATGGTACCCTTCATCAATGTGACCCCTGTTTAAGTGCTGTTTGTCGGACAAAATTGCTGAATTTTTATTTCCAAAAACATATTCGTTGTCAAATCTGGGTAAGAAAATCCAATTTTATTATAAAACCTCCTCCAAATCTATTATCCACGCACAAAACACGTTTGCTTAATTAGGTATAAAAAACAAAAACTTGTGAAGTCATACGGCCAAATTGCATAAGCAATTGGAGAACAAGCTTATCTTTTTATTAGTTGGTCACTCAGTTACATGCTCATCGTGGAAAAATTAAAAATCGCGTAAAAAACGTTTTGAGTGCAATGAGTTCTTTTAGATGATCTATTATAATTGTTTCAAACTTTTGGAATAAAAATAAGAGATATTTTTTCAGTGTTCTGCATGAATAGTCACTACATTGGCACAAAAGCCTCACAGGAAGGTTCATATCCGAGGTACGGTATAAATACCTCCTACATTATATTCTGTGAAGATAGACCGCTGATATTTCAGTATATTATCATGCAAATACGCCCTTATAAAATAAAGGGAGCCTGGAGAAGCTTTTTGAGGAAATTACAATGATAAAAGAGATTAATTCTTTTGAATCGTAAATTGTGAAGGCTGGTTTATCTTGCTGGGCGAGCTAGGGACCACCGCTGTTCAGCTCGGAGCAGGACTATTATACCGGAGCACCGGGGTGAGGATGTGTACCTCAGGGCTGATGGAGCTGGAGGACAAGGTATGAGAAGGACACTTTGACATCGTACTGAAGAAAAAAAGTTTTACAATTCATAGCTTTATCAATTATCACAATAATTATAATAATTATAAGTTCATTGAGTTAACAGTTATCCCCTATATAATATGTGAAAGAAAAATTTCAACTAGTAGTTACCAAAATGTCGGCAGATCATTTGCCAAAATATCTACTTTTAGAATAATAAGTTAAAGTACAGTACAATTAAGTTAAGTACATCACTACTTATGTTTTTTCCCTGAACACAGATTACTAAAAAATCTGAAGAATGTATAAGAAGTTAAAGGAGGTTGTCATCTAGGAGTGGATGCTCTTTCGTAAAAATGGTATAATAGCACAATGATAATTAAAAAGAGACAAAGCACATGGCTGACTTTAAAACTCTAAACTAAATTCTAACCAAAATTGACAACAATGACATCATTCAAGAAGAAAAAAAGTTACGTGTATTTGTAAAACTTTTAAGAGTTTATGTATTCCCGCAGAGAAAACTAATTTTTACGAGGAATTCTAGTTTTTTTTAAAAACGCAGAGTGTTATTTTCACAAAATGTGTATTTATTCCACCTCTAGTACTTTCGACTTCCTAATGCCATTTTCAAGAGGATATATATTTTCAATAATCAAAATTTTGCATTTTATAAATGAGGAAAAGTAGAGAGAAAATTAGCTTTTCCAGTTGGCGAACTGGAGCCAGTAGCTGAAGATATTAGAAGCTAGAGTTTCACATGCTATTAGACGCTAAAACTCTATTTGAGCATTGTTGACATCAAATTAAGTATATATTTAAAATAAATGAGTGTCTACGATAGAAAAGCTTTCTAGAAACTCGATCGCTGAATAATTAAATACTTATTTACATACCAACATAATGAAACTCTTTAATTAATAGTTTATAAACTAATTATGAATAGTTTGTTGTATGATTTGGCATAATTTGCGTGTTGTTTAGTTGAGCTTCATCACGAAGTAGAACCCGCGTACTATCTGGCGGTTTATAGCAGTGCCCCTAGTATAAAACGCTGCGTGAACTCACTACGATTGCGTAAATCAAAATAATGTATGAAAATTAAATAACTCTGTAGGAGTGGCATCAAATATTTCATGTTTTTTGTATTTACGGAATCGAGGTGAGATTGGCGTGATGTTTTGTATTCGAGGTGCAGATATCGGTGCGGAGCTTGTACCGGGACGCGCTCGGCCGGGGTATGAATATAAACTGCGGATTAGTGAGGGATTAGTCGCGCTCAGAGCTGAGCCAAATTTGAATATCCCAACCCAGGCAATGGATTATGACAGAAAGAAGAGCGCGGCGTGCCAGAGACCAAATTAAGTGATAGAGGAATGTGATAAACCACTCACACAGATAGGACGGAATAAACAAGATACAACTAGTTAAAACTGTAATGAATTAAGTTGAATCCTTTTAATCAAACTGCAATTTATTTTTCAAGCTTTTTTTGACACAATGTACGAATTTCTAGCTCTTGCTTATCGACTTCACGGCTCAATCGATTCTGGTCTCTCACACAATTGCGGTCCAAATATATAGGGGCTAACGGACGCCTCTCGCATATTCCAGACCCTTCTATAGTGAACCACACACTTCTGTATTGTTCCATATTATTCCAGTTACGCATACACACAACTACGTGCCTGGGCACTTGCATACATTCAAACTCACATTAGACTATACTAGAGGTGGACACATACACATAATCGAACCATGCAATCGGGCTCATATGTTCGTAACATAACTAATGAGAATACAGCAACGTTAAAACAACTTAAAATTGGAATAAGATACATAGTCTAGTTTTTCATCTGAGGTGCTCTATATTTTGAAGACAAAGATAGCTTTATCCCTGATCTTGACTTCTTTGTCACCTCAGCGTCATTCCAATTTCAATAAAATTTCATTGATTTTTTTTATATACACACATATCTACCTTTACTTACAAAGTGAGAACGATTTATTAAGAATCAGTGTCATCATTCATGAACAGAACTCATATTATAAGGTGTGAAATCTTTGTACCGAAAATTTCTTCATACAACCGGTTGTACGATAATAAATTGTACTCACACTTGTAACACTATACATTGTTTTTTAAATAAAAGACTACAAAGAATAAAAAAATGCATATCTAAAAATGTGTGAAACACGCGTTTTCATCTTGTTAAAAATGCTGTTGTCAATGGAATGTGTACCGAGTCCTTTTTTAGAAGTAAATAAAAATGTATTAAATATCAATAAAATAACCTAATACAAATAATATTAGTATGATTTATTTGGTGAGCGCTGTTTTTGTGTGTATCACACCTCAAGAGCATTCTGTGAGCTTGGTCATCGCTGTAGAAAGCGACAATTTTCAACTTAAAAAACAAAATCGAAACCGACTTTCTTTAGTGACCGATCTTTGGTAAAGGAATATGAATTTTTCACCCAGCGAAGAGCATATTTAAAAATATACATGGTATATTTTTTCTGCTCGGCCAGGATTTGAATCCACAACCTTCCATTTACAAATCAGAAGTGTTGCCAACTAGACTACGGACCTACATACACATTACTTGTCAAGCAATTAAAATTTCGGTAGCTCACTTCAGACAGATTAGAAATTGTAACCAGAATGAGCTCCCTTCTCCTTATTAAGAGCAGACTAGCAAAGGGAGAGATAACTTACATTATTGGAAAATGAACGTTCAATTGAATTTGTCGATCGCGAGGGTGTCGGGGGACTAACTGAGCGGCAGTACTGATGTACTACTCGTCACATAATTGACGACAAATTGTTTTGAATTAATGCTTCACCCTGGCAATGATTGGTGTTCACTTCAGTCGATGCTCAACTCTACCCTGCTCCTAAGCAACTTTACATTCCAGCAGTGTACACATTTGCCTGCTGCCGCTTGTGCCTTGTGTGTTTGCACCCTTTTCACATTAACTTACCCTAATCGGATAAATAGAGTTATAATTGTTTTTTAATTGAAAATGAAATTCGAAACTAAAAAAACGCTTTTTGAAAATGACTGAATTATTCGAAAACTACTTTTGTGGCATTCCTTGACTAAAAGAAAAAAATGGTCCACTTTTCAATGTCATACCTATTTCAGGGAAGGTCGGCAAAAGTTGTAGGATTGATGTTCATTTGAGGCTTGGATTTTATTTGTAAGTTAACATTCAGCATTTGTAAGCGCGAACTACACGTGTTTGTTTGTGAGCATGCATTTTATATGAGCTTTAAATGTTAATATATCTTTGCAATTTAGATTAAAGATAGACTTTTTAGTGCTAAAATATGGTTTTATGTGAATTGTAAATCAATTTTCTTATCGATACAATAACATATTATGTTTGTAACAAAATGAATTATGAGAAATAATTAAAGTAAAAATTTAACATATTTTATGAACATCCTTTATTCACAGTATAAAATATATTATTTTTTTTGAAAGAAGCTGGCAGCTTAAAATATTAAATTTGCACTTAAACCTCAATCTTACACCTAATTTTCTGACACTAATATTTATTTTAGGGTTTTGTTTAAATTTTACCAAAAAAACTTTTACTGGGATCAAAAGACTGGTAAATACACACGTGAAGTCACAATTTAGGATTGGTTAAAGCCAGTGAATCGAAAATGATTTTCAATGATTACCACTCGTGTATATGTAATACGCTTTGGATGCTAGAACCGTATTGTCATTGTAGTTCCCTCTTGTTATTATTGGCACTAATTATAAGCAGATGCATCATGATTGGAATGCAGTGTGTGTACACAGATAACATTCTGCGCAGCTGTTGTGCTACGTGTTCCAACTAGAAGACAATAAGGTGTGTTATTGTTTCAACGTACATCCGTGTTCGGTGCAAGATAACGACCCAATACGTACCACAGATCTAGCGCTACCTGAGTACTGCAACAACCAGGAGGAACACATTGTAGTCTTACCTTACTACTAAGAGCCCGTTCCCACTTGTCGTGTGTCGGACCGAATATTAATCGGAGATTCCAGTGGCAGAACATTTTTGGACAAAATCGGTTTCCGACAAGTGTGAATAGCTCCATACATAATGTTCTGCCACTGGAACCTCCGATGAATATACGGATCCGACACCCGACAAGTGGGAACGGGCTCTAAGTGTCGAAAAATTGTGTGAATGTTTCGATGTAGAGTTGCCTTCCATCCGAAAATTGAAATTTGTAGATGTAAATTAAAAGCGAAAAATATCAAAAATGCTTTTCAGGAGTTCGTTAATTTAAAAATGTTCCTTGGTTTTAGAATAGTCCAAACATTGAACGAGTACAAAAATGTCTAACTACAGTAATTGTTGACAAATTTCTAGAAAAAACAGAGAACTTTAAGTGACATGTGAAATGTAATATTTTGTATGGAAGCCCAATGGGTTTATTGTTTAATTCGAGCATGACTTATCTTTTATGGCTATATAGAACGTGCAGAAGATGAGGCATTAAGAAATGTACCAAACAGTGAAGTAGAACTGTTGACTAGTGTAAAATGATTTCTATAACTCAGATAATCAATCAAACGGAGACAGAACTGTGTATTGTATTAATACAGAAAAAACCTTGACATTGTTTACTCGATCTATCCCAGAGGCTTCAAGTATCCAACGGCTTCCCATATTTCTTCTTTTAAATTCTTGTTATAGATCTAGGATCTGTTTATTGTGGAACTCTTTCCTGTAATGCAGAAAACCAGCTGTTTTTCCCCTTGTGGGAGGGCGAACTGGTAGACGGTGGCCGTCCGATATCTCCTGTGCCACGACTCGAGCTATCCTTCCTTCGTTCATGCGGTCCATATGTTCCCTCCATAACCGTCTCCTATTCCTGCTCCATCTGACGATGTCTTCAGTATCGCACATGTTTCTGATTTCTGAGTTCCTCAATCTGTCTCTCAGTGTGTTTGTAGCAATGTCGCAGTGTTTTTCATCTCAGAAGTTCTGAGGAGGCTCTTGGTTCCCTTCCTAAATTTCAATGGCAATAATTGTATTCTAGATGCACTAGGTTAGTGGCTACATTTCCGTGTACGTCAAGTATTATCACAAAATAATATAAAATTATTGATACATCCATTAGTTCATAATGAGTTCAAGTTAGAATTGATTTCCCGAATCAGCGTCTCTGCTTTTATCACTACAGTAACCGTGGAAAACACAAGTCAGCTAGTACTGCGCGGTGACAGACATGTCGGAGATGTAACCAATTAGTCGGCGTGTTTGCTTCCCTCTACGGCGTAGAGTCTACGGCGTAGCATACTAGGAGGTACTCATAGTTTCGCCTCTACGGACTACAAGACGGAGACGCGGTACATCAATGTGTTAACAATACCGGAGTATAATTGCCTTCATAAATAATTTTTAAGTCATGTTGTCTGCGATCTAGAAAAAGTGTTAAAATAATTATTAAAGATGTTTTTTTAACTTTTCTAAGTTGCAAAGATATATAACACAAAGGATTCACATTATATGCATTTTCACAAGCAGACATAAGTTCGCGCTTGCACATGCTGCATGTAAACCTACAGCATCCAAACCCAAATCTCAAATGAACATACACCCTGCAACTCTTGCCGACCTTCCCTGAAACAGGGGTGACTTTGGCAAAGGGAACTATTTTCTACGTATAAGTCAAGGAGCATACAAAGCAAATTACATTTTTTAAATAAACAATAATAATATACATAAACATTAAAAACAAAAACAAAATAATAATAAAAAATTTGATAAACATATTTAAAGGTTTTTCAAATTTGAAGTTAAAATTTTGTTTTTGTTTTAAATTTTTATGTAAAATATTATTTTTTATTTTAAAATGTAATTTGCTTTGAATGTTCCTTGATTATACGTAGAAAATGGTTCCCTTGGCCAATGCCACCCCTATTTCAGGGAAGATCGGCAGGAGTTGCAGGGTTGTTCATTTGAGATTCGGGTTTTTATATTGTAGGACTACATGCGGCATGTTTAAGCGCGAACTTAAACATGTCTGTTTTGTGAAAATGCATATAATGTGAATCTCTAATGTTACTTATATTTTGCAACTTAGATTCGATTAGATTAGACTAATAAAAACCTGTTTTATTTTCACAATTGTACTATTATTTTTTTTAATGATTAATTACAAACGTTTTCGAACATGTTGATCATCATCAGGTAAGAATAAAAGTTTTTACACACCAGGTAAAAAGAACAACACTTTTTTTAGTTAATCTTGGATTCCCCTCTTCAGTACCATGGCATTTGCTTCCCTGATTCACTTACGAACATAAGTACCTCCCGCGCCACACTCGTAATTAGAAAAAGCGATTACAGTGGAGAGTGGCATATCATCTGATTACATCAATTTATTATTCATAGCTTTCCTCGCGCCCCAGTCACTGTGAAGATGAGCAGGTGATGGGCTGATGGCTGAAGAGAGCCAGCGCCACTTTAGGAAGCGACCAGCCGCGTGAACTAATATCCCCGCACCCTAAAAAGCTAACCCAACATCGAGGGGAGGATAAACTGTGTTAGCTCAGCCCCCGTAATGAGCAATAACTTGATGCTAAAAGTTGCTGATCAAACTAGCTCTCAAATTGCACATGTTGTAAATAAAAAAAAAAAAAAAAATAAGGAATTTTTGAGTACCTATTTTAAAACTGCTACGATACTTTTTTAACTGTCAATTTTTAATTTATTGCTCATTTCAAATCGTTCAACTCATACAATTACGTCACTAGATACTGTTTTGTGTCGTCTCCGAACATTTTTTTATAATGTCAATAATTTTTGTGTAAATATGGAAAAACTGAAACTACTAATGAATTGAATTTTAATTAAATCGAAGAACACAGTTTTTCCATATTTACTCAAAAACTATTGACATTTTAAAAAATGTTTCCGATATTTCACTACACAATGTATAGTTCTGTAATTAAAAAGAAAAAAAATATTTCCAAAATATAAGACACGAAAAAGAAGCTATAAATGTGAAAAAAAACGTGATTTTTAATTTTTTTTTGTCGTAGCAATTCTTAAGTTATATACGAGTACTTTGTTCAAACTTTATAATTAAGATAAAAAATAATAAACATGCTTGATTTTATATTTTGTATTGTTTGAGTATTAACACTGTACAAATTCATTGAAGAATTGCTTGAAGAAAATGCTTGATTTTTTTCATTACTGTCACTCTTTTGCTAAGACCGTAAAGTTTAAGAAACAAAAACGGCAGATTAAGGGTCAAAAAAGAGCCTTAAGCGAGTGATTTGATTTTGATAAATTTATATATTCACGCGATCGAGGGGAGTTAATGTTTTATAATAGGGGTAGGTACTTATTAGGCTAACTTGATACTTATATATTATATAAAAAAAAACTTTCAAACGTTTTAAATATTTGTGTGAAAATACAAAAAAAAACTTAAATACTAATAATAAATAAATACTAATTTAAAAAAAAAACATTGGATACTTGTTATTACAACAACAAACCATACGTATTTTTATGCCCTCCGGGCCACAATAAAGTAAAAAATTATCGACCAGAAAAATAACAAAAGCTTTTTTACAATGAAATGTAATCAAACAGTGCTGTATATTTTTATTATTTTTCTCGTTATATATCCACTTTATATTAAGCATACAATGGAAACCAAGTTTCTACAAAATTACTATAAATCATTAAATTCTCACATATTTTCATTTAATTTTACTTCTATGTCTGCGAAAGGCGTACGGGTAGTCTCATTCCTTTATGAAAACACTTTTAAATGAAATGAAAATACGGCAGCCTTGTTCTGTGTGTTTACAACCTTCAGGCTTCGGCGTAAAGTTTCCCCATTACAGTACAGGCGGCTTGTGACCCCAGACCGACCGCAGAGACACCTACAAACGAGCTTTTGATTGCAACACTAACGTATGAGAATTGATTCCCTGCGAACCAAAGAGCCCGTATAACGGACACATGCATAACGGGCACAGATATAACGGACACTCGAGAGGCAAACGGACATTCTGCTCTGTTGAATTAATAAAGAGTGGACGAGAAGAACCTTAGGAGAGAAATAAAATTTAAAAAATCTGTTTATTTTTGACCAGCTTTCTTTTATGTTAAACAGCCTTTGCATAATTTTGTCGAGTAAAATAAAATTGGAACATATTTTAATTTGGTGTTAAGGCTCTGCAATACCCGATAGCGGAAAGCGATAAGGGTTTTTTTTTATTACGCAAGAGAAAGGGAGATGTTCTCTCAAGTAACTGTCAACATCAGGAGGACCTGACACGGCACTGGTAGAAGTAGACAACAAATATTGCAGGCACGAGAAATACAATGACATCATATGTAATTTTTTCAACAACAAAAAACAAATCTCAAAACAATATAATAATTACAAACTATTTTTCAATTCATTCGGGGGTCGCTCCTGAAAGAAATCAAAAATAATTTATCATCTTATACCGATTAATGATGTATTGTTTCTACTGTTAAATTGCACTAAACAAAATAAATCCAAACGTACGTGCATGAAAATACCCAAATAATATGTTTTTGCGTAGGTTTACGTGATACTTCTTAGAAGAGACCATTTTGAAATAGCTTACTTTTTGGTGCAGACCTTTTAGTGTCTCAGTGTTCTTGTCTGCTCGCATTATTTGTTATGATTGCGAGTACAGGGAGCTTGTTATGCCCTCTACCCTCATAATCATGCAAACGACTTTGGAATTGCCAGAAGTTGAGCCGGATTACTTTTATTATGAGGATTTACTACTAAATACTTTAGCCCACATAGTTTTACGTTATCTGCGCTTTATCTCTCACTCTGGTTGCGGTGGATTTTTAATTACACTCAGACACATGCTCCTGATGACTTTTATTGCTGCGAGCACGTTTTCAAATTACGTTTTCCGTGTCATTACCTATCTTGACATTTTGCCTTTTAGTGTCACATCTACAAAGTTTAACGTGTGCTTCACATAAATACGAAAATCTCTCTACATTCATTAAAAAATAAATGTCGTTTTTTTTCTGTCTTAAAATGTTTATATTAGGTACACACTAGTAGAGAATTATAGATTTTGGTCAACTTCTTGTCAAACGCTACTTCTTTGATCCGCAATCTATTGGTTAACATTTTAAGCTTGTAATCGGAATGTCATGTGTCCGATCCATAAAGAAGCACATAAAAAACAAAATATGCTCTTCGCTGGGTTGCAAATTTCATATGCCTTATCCAAAGGTCCATCCGGTCTCAAAAGCTATTGGCTCTTGCTTGTGTAATTTGCGCTTTTTTTAGAGACGACCAAGCTCGACGTAGAGGGTGATTTATGTGTGATTCACACAAAAACAACGTTCAAAATATTATTAGTGATGGTGTAATTCAGTTCAAGGCTACACTGCACAGATAATTTTGATAAGTTTGTCATATCTTATAGAATATTTCAAGGTGCACAAACGTCTTGGGCTGATCATGGGAAAGATATTGTGTTCTTTTTTCCGTTGCGTAAGATACAAACAGCTCAAAAAAATGATCGTAAATGGAAGTCTTCATAGGTACCAAAAAACACACACAAACTTATTTATGGCACTTGATTAATCAAGTGGTATTAAAAATACTTTCGTATAACTCTGTCTTTCAGGCCTGCAAATATAATTAATTCCAATTATAATGCTATAAAAACACTAAATAGGCCACGGCTCTTCACATCCTCATAACAAAGCTTTACGACTTTATAAATTATTTTCATTGCACATTAAATATTTTATTTACCGCCGCGCTTATTTTAATTAGCCCACTTTTTCACAATTAAATTTTATTATATCGCAAACGTAATGCCTGCCTGGCTGTGAGTCCTCTACGCCTCTACGCCATTGCCTCAAGTATAAAGCTTCACTTTTAAACTCAAACAAAGCGTTTAGTGTTTTTTTTTTTTTGGAAAATTAAACAGGACCTTCAGCGTGCGTTTTAGTTTCGTTAAATATTCGCTTGAGTTTAAACGATAAGTTAAATACTTAGGGCGCAGGCGTCAAATAAATATTCATGAGAATGTTGTAATAATCATTATTTTTTAACAGTCGTGAACACAAAAAAAAATGTTGAAAAAAATTTCCCCGCTTGCTCACGTGCTGTGCTAAAATGAGCTTCATGGAAATTTACTCTGCTTTTGCAACATATTGCAGCGCGACTAATACGTAGACTTATATGTAGGAGTGGGAACTTTAACTGCCGGCTACATGGAATATTATATCATACGGCAAATGCGCGCCAGCCTGGCTGATAGACGTAAAGATGTGTTCAAAAGGGATGTCGGAAAGTTGAACACATTAAAAAAAGCTTAAAACATGGCTTTAAGAAGTGAAAATAATAAACAAAACACAGTTATTATAATGTTATTGAATAAAATTCAAGGTGACGTTTGGTGAAATGACTGCAAAGAGATGGAGAGTCATAGAATCTCTGGATCAGTAACGCTTTAAAGTTTTACTCAAAAATATGTTTTTACTCGCCAAAACCCTCAACTCATGCTTTAAGCCATTTCACAACAGGGGGCTGGAAATGCAGAAGGCATGATCCAAATAATGGGTTAATGAAATTGGTAAATAATATGATGAAAATAGAATGATTGAAAATATCTTTTAATGATTGGCTTAAGTTATATATGTGAGAATAATTATTTACTTGGTAATATTCGTATATAATGGTAAATTTCTGGTGAGAAAAAAAAAATAATACACCCTGATGTTATTACGTCACAGCTAATTGAATTTGAAATTTAAAACCTCCATCGGAATCATTCATTCATTTTCATTTCAAGAAATCACTTTTCTTTTCTATGGTTTCCAAACAATAATCAAACCAGTTGTTTATGTAGATAAATAATAAAATAACCCCTGACAACTTTGATAACTGAATCGAAACAAAAATAACGACGACAAGTTCTTGTATTTTGTTAACCCCATTTTTTGGACGAGTTGTGGACCAGTCTTGGGGAGTCGGTAGGTAACCAGATAAACGAGTGACAGATATTTTTTCCTCTTGCAGTTTTATTAAGTGTTATAGCGCCGTGCACTGAAATAGCATTTTATCGGGACTTTTTTGAAAACACTAAACAATGAAATATCAACGAAAAACAACGAAAACACATTGCAAGATATTCTGTGTACACATTTTAAAATAGTGAAAAAAACTGAGTTGAAGATTTGTAAATTTTATATAATTTCATCAGTTGTTTCATTTACTTACAATATTTAGTATTTATGATACTAAATATTGTAAGACCCTGATGTATAGACCCTGATGTATGAAAACGAGTCATAGACGTTGAATGAAAGAGAAGTAAATAAGGTATGCACCGTAGAAATGGCTCATTTGAGAAGTATGACAGGAAAAACACTGAAAGATAGAGTGAGAAACGAATGGGTTTTAAATGAATGCGGAGTAAAAGAAAGCGTGAAAGTGAAAGTTCAAAGAAGTGTGATGCGATGGTTTGGACATATTGAAAGGATGAATGAAGACAGACTGACAAAAAGAGTGTATAAAGGAAATGTAATAGGTAAGCGTGGAAGGGGAAGACCTAGGAAACAATGGATTGATCAGATAAATGAGATTGCGAATGAATGGAATTTACAGAGTGGAAACAAGAGAAGAGCATGCATGAAAAGAGTGATGAAATTAGATGAGATGAAAGAAGTATGCAAGGACAGAGTCAAGTGGAGGCACTTGTGTGGAGGTACTGGCCACCCCTAGAGGAAAGGCGGCAGGATACAAGACAAGACAAGTGCAAAGTGCAAAAATGTAAATTTTTGTCTTTTCTGTTGTGTTGATAAAATTCAATTCTCAAAGTGAAAAATCAATTTAACAGCATGCCTTCGAATAATATGTTGTTCTTTTAAAAATAAATACAGGATCATCATCAAGTATGGATCAATCTTAAAAATCCCACAACAGAGTATTTTATCTTAAGGGCACCTAAGTCCAGACAAAAATGAAAATTAAGTGTGTGATTAAATCACAAATTTGGTTGCAAATACGTATGTACCTACCGATGTACATCATATTTTCTGCTCAAATTCCATCATATTATTACGCACTTCCGAGAATTATTTAACCGAGGTCTTTACCAGAATACAACAATCAAATTTGATGTGTCGATCAAATATTGATTGGAGGTTGGTGCAACAGGCCCTTAACATACGTAATTAAATGTGACATTACGGTGTTAAAATTATTTTATCCTAAAATTGCTTTTTAAATTATTCCATTTAATGGCCAAATTTTAAATGTTTATCTTCGTACATATCAGAGATAATCATCATCCCTCGTATATAATTTAAAACCGTTTAATTGCAGGCGTGATTATCGCTTATACGATTAGTCCTCATCACACTGGGCGTGCCCTACGCGTCTCTCTGCCCGTAAAACCTGCAGCCTACGATGGTCTACGCGGGGTGGTTCTACGAGGGGTTGGTTCTACGCCATTTGGGTGTGCGGGGTCTCATCAAGCTACAGGAAAGGGCAACAACTTTTGCCTGAGGCAACCAGTGCAGACACGCCCTCTGTAATGCAATCAAATACCTGGACAGGTGGACTCAACGTTTTATGATATATTTTTTGATGTTTCTTTTAAATCGTAGAATTCAAAGTACATGTTTCAATCATTGCTTTTTTGTTGTTTGAAGTTTTCAGCAGATGTGATAACATAGATGTGGAGAAAAATGAACCAAATACCATGAACGGAATAAAACAGTAACAAAGTGTTGTAAGATTTTATTTAAGGTAGGTACTTGAAGCATGTTTGGAACTAAAGATCAAGAAAGCTAGCAGAAAAGTGACTCTGGGTATCACTTAATGTAATAAAATTGCTTGTTTTGATTACTTTTTGACAACTGAATTTTTCAAAACCAGTTGAAAGCTGAAGAAATCATAATTTGTACCTAATGATGTAAAAAAATTTCACGAAACAGGTTGAACATAAAATAAATTGTACTCACTATGTAATCAAATATGAAGATTTTTTACTTAAAAACTGAAAACTGAAACAAAGTTTTAATTCACTTATTTATTTCTTTTTTGCTCGAATATTTTCGCCTAATGAGGCATCTTCGGGAGCAGAATAGTTACAAATATATTTTTATAAAATAATTTTCAAAACAATTTTTTTCCAAAACAAAAACAAAATTCATATTAAGCAATTAAGCAATATTTATATGGATTCCTTTGAAAATCTATTATTTTCATCAAGCAATCAATTACTAAAGTGTGTGTTTTGTTACTTTAGGTATGTTGATGACATTTTTTGTATTTGGACAGGTTCTAGAAGACAGTTGGATATATTTTTAAATTTCATTAATTCCATTAATTTGTCACTCCAATTCACTTTAGAGATTGAACAGAGGGGGGTTTTAAATTTCTTAGACATAAGCATCCAAATTGTAAATAGTCAATTTAAATTTGGAATATTTAGAAAGCCAACGTATACAGATACCATAATACATAAATTTTCTAATCATCCATATTCACAGAAGATGTCAGCATTTCATGCCATGGCCCATAGGTTACAACAGTTGCCACTTGATGATGAGGAATATAGGAAAGAATACAAATGTATTATGGATATTGCAGTCAATAATGGGTATAAAGAAAATGAAATAAAACAGATAATTAAGAAACATGATATCCAGGATATTTTCAAAAAAAATATTTATCCAGTAATTACTAATCAAAATTTAGATAGACCTTGGCGAAAATGTTTATTTATAAATAATAGTATTTCATAGAATTTATTTATTTATTTAAAAAATGATATAAACTTTGCTTTTTATACAAAAAACAATCTACATAAGTTACTGTTCAACAATAGGGATAAAGTAGATAAGCTGGATATGGGTGGAGTGTATAAAATTTAATGTAATGACTGTGAGGCTTTATATATTGGTGAGACAGGGAGATCAGTACGCACAAGATTTAAGGAACATTCCAGAGCACTCAGAGGCTTATCTGCATACTCTGAGATGGCAGATCATTGCATTGATAAAGACCATACTTTCGATATTACCAATGTAGAGGTTAATGCACTCTGAGTGTGAGGTGAGGAGACTGATGGCTCTGGAAGCGTTGGAAATCTACAAAAATAAAAATAAAGACTTAGTGAATGTGCAGATTCCCTATGTTTCACCAATATTGCAATAACTTGTTTTTTATTTTGTTATTATTATTATTTTTATTTAACTAACACATTTTATTTTTATTGTATTAAAATTTTTATTTCATTATACCTAACAATAATGCATTTTTGAATCTTACATTTGTGTTAAAAAAAAAAATTTTGTCTATGAATTTTGTTTTTGTTTTGGAAAAAAATTGTTTTGAAAATTATTTTATAAAAATATATTTGCAACTATTCTGTTCCCGAAGATGCCTCATTAGGCGAAAATATTCGAGCAAAAAAGAAATAAATAAGTGAATTCAAACTTTGTTTCCATTAAAAAGAAATTAATAATTAAAAATGGACTTTCACTGTGTTAATAAATCCACCCTAAAAAATTTTTTTTTTTTTTTTTTTTTTTTTTTTATTTATTTTACTTACGGACATAATAGTCCAATTACATAATTATATGAAAAAGTAATTACAGAAAATGACAAAGAAAATAATATAATACAAGAATTAATATTTCATAATAGCATAGACAAATAAATACTTATACTTTCCTCAGCAAAACAAAGCTCTACGGAATTCAGATAGGCTCATGCCGCATAAATCTAGATGAGAGGAAGAATTTAAAAGACGACACATTCTGTTAATAGGAGAATAGTATCCTAAATTTGAAGTGTGAAAGTTGAGAGAGAGCAATTCATTTATTCTAAATCTTCGCGTTGGAACATTTAATTTGATACATTGTAAAAGATAAGGTGAGTCGAAAATACTATTGATGATTTTATAAATACATATGAGTTGAGCATGTTGTCGGCGTGTTACTAAAGATGAAATGCCTAGGGTGATCTCTATGTCTTTATAGTCATACTCATCTCTACTTAGACCCAGTTTCCAAGCAACTCGTCTTAGAAAGCGATGCTGTACTGATTCAAGACGGTCAATGTGGGTAGCATAGAATGGAGACCAGATAACACTGGCATACTCAAGGTGTGGGCGAACCAATGAACAGTAAAGGATTTTTAAAGTTTGTACATTATTGAAATCAGAAGTGATTCTAAGGATGAAACCTAGAATCTTAAGTGACTTATTAACAATATTATCAATGTGTTCGCGAAAGGAAAGTTTGATATCCAATGTTAAGCCAAGGTCCTTAATAAGTGTGACCGTTGCCAGGTCAACACCATTTAGTTTGTAGACAAAATTTACAGGTTTTTTTGTTTTATAAAAGGACATAATTTTACATTTATCGATATTCAGCTCCATGCAGTTGGCCTTGCACCAATCATTGAATGAATCAATATCTGATTGAAACAGAGAGCAATCATTGTAAGAGTTAATGGATTTCAGCATTTTGTTGTCATCCGCAAAAAGCCAAAATTGAGTATTAGAAAAAACATTCAGGTCATTAATAAATATATTGAAAAGAAGAGGAGCAAGATGTGCTCCTTGAGGTACACCAGACGTAACGTCAATTTTATCAGAAATAGAATCATTTATTCTCACTCTTTGTTTTCTTCCAGTTAAGTAAGACTTGAGAAAGGTTAGAAAGGGATCTCTTATACCAATAGCTCTTAGTTTAGCTACAAGGAGTTGATGAAAATATAATATTTTTTACTTATTTTAAATAAAGGACTACTAAATAAACTCTTTATCAGTCAATGCTAAAAAATAAAACAATTCATTAGTTATTCTTTGGTTATTTTGATTCCCAAACATGCTTTAGTAAACGTACTACATCTGACCTGAAAACGTGAAGCAAATACAAAGCTTGATCTTTGCTACAATCTGCGTCATAAACTCTACAAAAAGAGGACGTTCCCTGCTGGTGGTACATTATTGAGTGCGGAGGCTCTGGTCGGACCCTGTGAGGATGGGACGGTAAAGTGAAAGCTTCAGAGGGGCGGGGGGAGCCGGGGGCGCTACGCTGGCACCGCCCCTAAGGCCTGATAGCTTCCTGCCTGCTAAATGATTAATCTCTCGTTGGGGGCCATAGAAAACCGATTAAATTGTAAAACTGAGTCGCATGGGTAGTAGCGCCATAGAACATAAATGACTTGTGTTCATGTTCATGCGATTGTAATTTGTTTAGTATATTTGCAATTGAGGCATGGTTTTCATTTGTAAGTACACATTCAGCATTTATCAGCGCGAACTTACACGTGTATGTTTGTAGGCATGCATTTGATACGAGTTTTGAACGTTCATATATCTATGCTACTTAGATTGTAGATTATTGTTATAGATAACTTATTTAGGTTTAATGTCAAAGTGCAAGTGCTTTTATTGAATTAATTTCGGTTGGTTATTCCTCTCTGCTAAATACTCTCTGGAATACGTTAAGAGTATAACTGAACAAGGTTTTTCAGGTACACACTACACATGTATGCTTATTTAATCTAAATTTTAACTTTAAATCTAGATTAAACAATGCGAAACAAAGATTCATTCACCTATCAGATTTTTGTACATTCAATTTCATTCAGAATTTTATTTTTGTATACCTGTATGTTGAACGAGTTTGTGTGATAACCAAATATTATAAACATGAAAACCAATATCCGTTCTATCCGTAAGTCTATTAATTTTAATTTTCCATGAATTTTGTCTCACCATACGTACAAATGTCCATACAAGTGAACATAATCCCCAGCGCAGAGGCTCTCACATTCAACATGACTTCAGTACAATAATTAACAGTCCGGCTCTCTAATGATGCGTCTCATTATATTAACGCTAATGCATTAGTACGTGGAGCACCCAGAACTGTACACAAAGTATTCATTACAAACAATAAACAATACATGACAAATCCGGTATTCATCCTGTTTTCTCGCCAGCGCCTAATGCATTTGTTAAGTATTGTTGCAAACTTGGAGTACCTACGTGCGACTGTACATGCATACATAGTGTATATAACAATCTGGCACTAGTATGATGGTGGTAGTGTTACGAACTACGAACTTCGAAGTACCTACGTTCGCCTGTACAGATACATACAATAGTGTGTGTGAAACTGTCTGGTATGATACATCATGGTAATGGAACAGCTGTCAAATATAATCTAGGACAGAGAAAAACCATTTAAAATAAATTCTGTTGAAATAAATAATGTGCAGTTTAATTAAACGAGAATCCCAGTAAAATACCTTTTGGCCAAAAACTAAAAACGCATACTTTTTTATATGAAAAAACTGACAAATTCAAAACGGAAATATGTTTTAGGTGGGAACCTATACATGTAACACTTTCTTTGGTTTTTTACCTAAGCAGTAATGAATACAAAAATTATATACATTGAATACATAGAAAAATAGACACACAATTTTGATCTAAGCCCTAAGGTGTTGGTTGACCAAATTTTTGTGTTTCACTTTTTTCAGGATCACGTTATTTTGATGCGAATACCGGAGTGCGAGGTGTGTGTCCCACATTGTGGGTCCGGACCCACGCGAGCCTTCATTATGTACAGTAATTTAACGTGTAATAAATATTGGGCAGTGGGCGGCGATTTATGAACCGGGGGGTTAATTTTGTTGAGAGCGGAATATTACAATATTAATAATCATTATTGCCGAGCTGCGGACAAGACATTATTATCTCTAGCGATGTTATTCCGTTTTGATAAGGCTCATCTCTGTTTGTGTTTGACCCAGTTCATTATTGTACAGCTCGGTCATTTGTATGGCTTGCAATGTCATTAAATAATACAAACAAATCATTCTTATTTCCCTTTTCTTTGAAGAAAATTAACACGATGACACATACTAAACATAAAGCACAGTTTTGTGAAAAAGACTTAATTTTAATGAGTGAATGACACAAAGTTTTTTTTTAAGAAATCCTGTGTGGGAGACCCACTAGATTTCAGAGACTATAGGGGTCTATGACACTTGTTGTATTGCCACAGAGGTGTTTACGAGCTTGGTTGTCGCTACAAAGTGCCAGTACTCAAGCAAGACCCAGTTGCTGTTAGGCTGGATGGACCTTTAGTGGTTTAAAGGTTTATAATTTTTTCAACCCAGCAAAGAGCATATTAGTGGAAACTGAATTATTTTAATTTAGAGAAATAAAAAAACCCTATTGTAATTATTGGACCAAAAATAAATTACTTAATTTTTTTGTCCTATCATTGCGCATCGATATTTAGCCTTTTTATTGCATTATTAAAGCGAAAATAGGTCCTAATGCACAACTAACGACATTAAAATGAGCTGAGTAAACTGGTATTTTAATGGCGATGCCTTTTTTAGATGTTTTTTTGACATAAGCGAGTAGGATATTCCCGTAAGTTCATCTTTTATTCAAAAATTTTGTCAGTACTTCTTTTTTTAATCAGTTTTTTCTGTTTTATGTCCAGGGTCGTAGAAGCTTGCGTAGCAGGTATGTCCTTGGCGTAGACCACACCCGTGACCAGTTATGCAGCCGCACAGTGCGGTCTGGGCTATAAATTAACTCGCCTGCCATGGAACACCCATTAACACCCAGCTACGCACGCCTCTACGGGTTACGCAGAATTCATACATACACTAGACAGATACCCAGCTCACACATAACATGCAACATTCTAAATTTAAAAATCGCCAAAAAGTCTGCTGTACAACCTTGTGAAATTCTACTTAAGTAACATTTCAAGGGGTTATCGAGCTACATATTCTTTTTTTTTTTTTAAGACAGCATTAGTTATACCTATATACACTGATAAACTTTGCTGTTTTACTCTAAAGATTCTCAAAATTATTGAATTTCATGTTTTTTTCATTAATTTATGAAATGTTTAGGTGAAAACTTTGTAGAATTCTATTAAAAAAAAAACGAAAAAAAAAAAGATTCTACTGCTGTAAAATTAAACATTGATTTTGGAATATTTTTTTTGGAAAGATTTATTTTATTTGATAAAGGCGCCAATAAGATAAAAAAATGATAAACCCTCATAATAAAAAATTAATGCAAGTAAGACGAAAGTACTGATTTTTGACACAAGGGATAAAACTGAAGAATGCACGTTCATGTTGAATGGAACGAAAGTTGAAATTGTGGATGAATTTAAATACTTGGGAAGTATGTTTGAAAAGAATGGAAAGATGACATGAGACGTTGAGAATAGGGTGTGCAAGGGAAAGCTAGTGGTCGGTGCAATAGGAAGAATAGCAAACAACAATCGATTGACGATGGAGCTGGGAATGGCGGTACACAATGGCATATTGTTATCGACTTTGATGTATGGAAGTGAAGCATGGACAGTGAATGATAGCAAAATGAGTAAAGTATGTACGGTGGAAATGAAGCATTTGAGAAGTATGACAGGAAAAACTTTGAGGGATAGAGTTAGGAATGAATGGGTAAAAAAAGAATGTAATGTGAAAGTTTAAGTACAAAAGAATGTGATGAGATGGTTTGGGCATGTGGAAAAAATGAATGATGATAGACTGACAAAGTATGTATACAAAGAAAGTGTGAAAGGAAAAAGAGGGAAAGGACGACCGAGAAAAGTATGGAGTGATCAGATTGAGGAGATTATGAAAGAATGGGATATACAAAGTGAGCGTAAAAGAAGAAAATGCATGAAAAAGGTGATGGATATGAAGGAATTGAAAGAGGTATGTCAGGATAGAAAAAAATGGAGGCAACTCTGCAGAGGCTCTGGCCACCCCTAGCGGAATGGCGACAGAGTTACAGTTACAGTAAGAGTTACTCCAATTTGAAGTTTTTAGAATTAAGTCTGGGACTTTCAACTCATTTACACCCATAACCAAAAAGTCATTCAAATTCGTTTTTTTCTTAATTCTTCTATTTAATAATATTTGTGTTAATTTTGAGTTGAAATTCAGAAGTCCTTACAATATTGGAATTTATCGGAACACAAATAATATAATGTTTAATTATAGAAAGCACAGAAGAAAGATGAAGAGATAGCTCCGGCCCGCCCGTGGGATTATTGACACAAGTCTCCAATGATTCCCTCCGGTCTCAGGAAAGTATTAAATTTATTTACGAGTTCCGCAAGACAAATTATTATACCCCAAGTTACGTGAACCTTAGTCTACTTGGCTCTCAAGATCAATACAATCAGAAAGTCAGCAAAAACCTTCCTTTGATCCTCAATATCAACTTTAAATGTTGTGATGAAATTTGATATTATTTTGTATTGGTAAGTAATATACGAAGATAAGTAAAAGTGACTGAACATTTGCTGTGAGGACGATCTCCCTGAACTGATAAAACGTCAACTTTGTGAAAAATCGCTTGTTCATGATAATCCAATATGAAAATGATGATGCTCGTATCATAGGGGAGGTGAGGCTGGGAGAGGAATGGCGCGGATATGCAAAAAAGTGATAAACGAAGAAAAATGCCTAATAATCAACTCATTTGTATATCTCACATGAAAAATGATTCACTCAAAGAAGGTTTTTTCTTACCATATATTGACAATTTTGCAAAAAAATATAAAAAAGTATATTTCCAAACCGCGACTCATAAATTAAAAGGCATGAAATTGGAGGATTCGCTTAGGATGGGAAGTTTTTAATGATTTTAAAAGAAATAAATTAAGTAGGTTTTCCCAACTTGTATATATGATTTGTATAAAAACTGATTATATAACTTCTGTTCGTTGCATGATGTGGTATATTACATAATATAAGTTTATATTAGACGGCTATTGATGAGCATTTCAGCAACTCTCATTATATTATTTGTCTTGTAAATTATTTTCACTGAAAGACTATCTAGGTTTTGTTGAAAAGGATCTATTTAAAGCTTGAAACCGCATTCGCAATTGGTTGGCCGAACAGCACAATACGTAGATAATGAAATTGACCAAGTCAACGTTATCCACATAGGGGCTCATCATAATCCATTAATTTCTTACAAAGTCATACTCTGCACAATTTCATCCCATTCACATGGCGAGCTTCACGGTTGACCCAGCGCTCGTCCATCCGACTATGGCGTAGCATTTTCCTCTTTCCGGATTATTATATAATATAAGATTATCCCCGCTCGGATATTCCCCGCACAATCAGTGCCCGAAGTATAAAATTCCACACTTTAACTCAACCATCTCGTTTTACAAAAAATACATACAACTTAAACGCTCTTTGAAGGTGCTGTTTAAATTACCATCCAGTTTTGGTAAACTCTACGACTGAGTTTGAATACTTTTTTTACACTTAGGGTACAGGCCCTGACAAAGCCTGGCGCTGGATATTGATTCCACCCACCTGCTGATCCTCCTGACCCCGAAAAGGACGGCAGTATGGCCAAATAAAAATTAAACCGATACGTCGATGTGTGTACGTATTACCCGCGTAGATAGGTGTATTGACCGCAAAATATTTTGTGAAAATTTAATCTCATCAGAGGCTGTAGTCAAATTACGGAATATTCGTTTTTGTGGCACAAATTCGCTTATGAAATACGGTGAAATGAAAGTTAACAAATTTTGATTGTTTTTCTTAGTAAAATTTTTTCCGGTTCGAAATAGAAAAGATTGGAATTATCTATGCACAATAAATTATTGTTATGCTAGCATATTATGTAATAAGAAGGTACTGAAAATAGTGCAATATGTAACATTGAACTCAAATATGGATCAGAACATTAAATTTAATTTGTTCAATTATTAATCGGTAATAAAAATAAGTTTTTTTTTTGTTTCGAAGAAAAAAACGTCATTTATTTTGAATTACAAAAAATGTTGATTTTCAGAAATAAGCTACTTTGAAATGTGAATTCACATAAGCGTTGACTTTTTATATCTCTGAAGCGCCTAAATAGATTATGAAAAAAGAATCATCATGTTATTGGGGGAGTTTCATTCCCACTTATTGTTACGAACTATGAAATCAATGTACCTACGCGCACCTATATCTACATGTAAGATAGTTTTGGCAGAACAATCTGGCAGTAGTCCATGATGGTGGTAGTGCATAGAACGGCGTTTTAGTGTGAGCGACAAATCGAAGAATAATAATAATAATAATAATAATAATCTATAATCTAAGTTGCAAGGATATATTCATTTAAAGCTCTCAGATGTATGCCCACAAACCAACAAGTGTAGTTCGCGCTTACAAATGCTGAATGTGTACTTACAAATAAAATCCAAACCTCAAATGAACATAAGCCCCACAACTTTGCCGACCTTCCCTGAAACAGGGGTGACATTTGCAAAGTGAACCATTTTTTACAGTATGGGTGGTCAGCCTCATACCAACCTATAAGTCAAGGAATATGAATAATAAATTACATTTAAATATAAAAAAGAACAAAACCTTACAAATAAATCTATACAAAAAAAGTCAAAAATTTCCAATGCAAAAAATGTAGCAAATGAATACACCAACATTAGAAATCAACATTGCAGATAAGCCGCCACTTCTTCCTGTCCTTGCATACTTCTTTGAAGAATGATCTGGAATATGCGCGAAAAATCTCTTTTGTACCCAAACATAGGGACTGCAATGGTGCGGAGAGCTATTAGTCGCTCAAAACATTTTGCCGTGAAAACCAATATACGCAGAGATTATCAATTATTGTAAATTGTGAACCAAACCGTGTAAAAGATATTCTGTTAAAATAAATAATTGCAGTTTAATCAAAAGAGAGTTCCCCAGTAAAATCATAACAATATTAAATGCAATACTGAAACGCATGCAATATGATGCATGAGTGATCCTTTTATTTATATAAGAGCTCAAACAAGGTTGTTCCATGAAGTCCCTGTTTCCACATGTACGCTGCAAACCTAAATGTTAGAGCGACCACTCGCTAAGTCCGCGTCCGTCCAGCAAACAACACTGTCCGCTGCTTTTCAACAACTCGTGAATATTCAAGGCACGAATCTGAAAACCTCTATCACTGGAGCAGTGTTTGATATTGCCTCCCTCATCCCCAACCCTCGGTCCTGCACAATAGATTATTACCCCTTACGTAGTATTATATAACCGTGGATATAGACACACTTTAGCAGGCTGTTGCAGATATCATGACAATGTGCAGCGTCTGCTAAGTGACAAATTACCATAAGTCTACCGTTATCAGGTAGGAGCAGTGCATACAGGGCGCATGCGTTTGTGTATTTGGCAAAACCAAAGTTCATCAAAATATTATTTTTATAGTGATCAATCATGATCTCGTTTTATTAGTAGCAGGAATATTAGGATGCCTCAAGTATTTCAAACTATTTTTGCAGAATCACGTAAAATATTTTTTTCACCAACTTATTCAAGTCTTATAAATACAGCTCATGTCAAGTAAGCGATTAAAGAAACTTAATCGGCATTTTATATATTTTAGCAAGGGCCAGGTGGGCTGATCTTTCTAGCGTGTTTGGAGTAGAACAACGTTGGTTCGATCCCCGCCTGGATCATTTGACCATAACTTTGGCTTAACAGATGCTATTGGATAATTATTAATTAATAATTCATTAAAATAAACCAAAATGAATTATTTATTGATGATATTAATACCTGTTTCTGGCTAGGCAGAATTGGTTGGTGAATTGCATTCCTCTTCACAAATGTATTAAAAAAAAAAGCATTAATTTGGCATATGAAATCAATTTGAATTCAGTGGTAAGGTAGAGATCTTAGTAAATCTAAACAAAGAGTAAATTGTAAATTCTAGGACTGCTATAATTTGCTATCTTTAAGAAGGCTTTATTAACTTATTGATCTACTAATAGAATTCTCTATTTTGAGCTTAAAATTTCTGCTTCTGAAAGTGGACATTCCTTATTGAGTCACAAGACAAGAATAAATGGAATGAGATCTCTACTTATAAGAATGAAATTTATTTATTATAAGTAATATTAACCTACCTTAATCATAATCAAACTACATTTACATACTCAGACACAACATGCAGTAATTTATTCCTCTCCCTGTAATAAGGCACACAGTAACGTAACCTCACGTGGCCTGGATATGAATTCAATCCGCCATCTGCGGTAAATGGATATTTGCCTTTCCCAATAAGGCTCACTTCCCATGTTCCATACAAGCAAACACCGCATAGCACACCTGTACATCGTGAGTGTGAAAGGGACATTATTTCAGCGAGTAAAGCCACTTAGAAAAAAATAAAATATTATGAAATATGGTAATAATTAAAAGTAAACCGTATTAGATAGGTAATCTTATGAAATCCTATACATAACACTCATCAGATGGTTTAGAGATCTATACCACGTGTCAGAGTACCTCAGAGGTGTTGGTGTTTGTTGGGTCACAAATAACATGAGAGTAGTCTGAAATGAAATTTACAATATTAATTTTGGCTCCAAAATTTGTAGTTCTAATTTCAGAATAAATAAGTCAGCAGATATTGACTAATCGCTGTACTTTTTATAATAAAATTTTACTTATATGTTCTCATCTTCACCACATGTGTTTCCATATCAACATCATCATTATTCCTACAAGAAGAAATGAACCCGAGATATTTGCCGAGAATCAGCCAGGAGCACATAGTGATTAAATAATTCATCGCTTAGAAAATATTTGATTATTGTAAAGGTTTTTAATTGAATTCCTTATACTGTTTTGTAAGCATTATTGCCAAAAATAAGTCGACGAGAATGCTGTTATGCCAACCCTGCATTTCATTCCTGATACCTGTAATACAGCCATAAAATTTAACGTGTCAACCCAACCTTAGCGTTGCTCTTTTAATATATTTGATAACTAAAACCGCACCTCTTATAGGTAATTTTGTTTCGATACAATTTTGGTTAAACGCTGTTGTCGAGTTCAACGTAAAGCTTTGTACTTCAGGTTCTGTACAATGCACATAATATCTACAACCTTCATCGGAACGTTTGCTCCCTACTTAATGGGATCTACGTGCAAGATGCAATGTTAATAATAATCAGCGAGAGCTTTAGGAGCTTTCGAAAGCTCTGGATCTATTTTGATGGTGAAGCTTGATTCAGATTATTTTGCGGGTAAATATTAAATTTTCATTGAAAATGCCCGGTGAATGGATTTGGCGCGGTCAACGTTTATTCCGGTAGATAAAAGCGATCCGGCTATTCAGCGATATTCATGCTTATTTACAAAACATTAAATCCCAATACATTATATACCAAAAAAACATCAAGTGCTTTTTCAATTTGTATTTTAAATTTTTTGTTGTTTAAAATTAAACGCTTTGCTAATTGGTAAAATATCGCCATTGAGGTAATGTTAATGCTTGTCGAAACAACGAGCGACAACTGATCCCCAATCATTAATAAACAATGCACAAAATGGCTAAATCAACATACTCAGAAGCATTTATTTATAATCTTATAAACCTATCTATCAAGTACAAATATTACTTGATAAAAAGTGACATAGCATAGTTCTAATCCCATTTTTTCACGGTTATTCTTTTTTTAATCTAATGTACCTCTTTTAAAATGGAAGTAATATGCAATAAACATTCATATGTTCAGTGATTGTTGTATTAACTTAATTCTATAAATCTATCGAATATATCTTTGCATATCAGATGATAGATTTATCAACTGATCATTAATTATGATCATCCATCCAAGTTCAATTTTCTTGTTTATAATTTTTGAGTGGGTTATTGTTTTGTCGCTTCGCTTAGCTTCTTATGTATGTATTTTGTACTTCTTAGCATGGATTTATAAGGACTGGATGGGCTGAGAAAGCAATCCTTTGTGAATTAGAAATGTGCTACCCCACTCATCATAGAAAAATCCAAATTCAGTCTATCGGTAACCTTCCAACTATTAACAGGTGTGTTTCCTAACTGGAAAGAAAAATCGTAAAAATGCCAAGCCACACATTTTCCAAATGCACAAACAATACGAGAAATTGTAATAAAAAATCTGGAGTAACTTTTCACTCGTAATTACCAGTGAATATTAATGTTTAAGTAAATTCAGTTGATATTTTATCTGCCAATACCTTTTGCCACAAAACAACAGCCCGCTGTCAAACCGTCGGCCATTTTTAGTGATAGAGATGTGATGATGATAAAATATAGTATCTGATACCGTCACGTGAGAACATCTTTTTTTGTGAAATGTATGTATTTGAAGTGGTCTGCATTTTAAAAATTCAAAATTTCAATTTCTACCCTACACTTTTTGTTTCATTTATCATTTTATATTTCAAGGAAATTGGATTCAAAAGAATAATTTTTTACATTGTCTTCTATAGATATTACTCCTAACATCATTGAAAAAACTTAAAATTAAAAAAATATAATTGAAATAATTTTCACAAGTAATTATGTAACATTAAGTAAAAATTTTACGTTTATGGAACAAAAGCATTAAAAAGTATCAGATATTTTCAAAACCTTTGACAACACTTAATTATGTTGTCAAGGAAAATAACATCAACAATTCGTTTCTAAGCAACATTACCAGCTTACATAAATTAACGACGGAGTAGAGACACATATCGTGATAGAAAAAGACAACAACAAAAAACGTATGTTGTGCGAGCGAGACAAAACAAGGGACAATGTCTGGCGAAATTAGATTTCAGTGACTGTATGGATCACAGTGTTTAGAACTAAATCAAATAAATAGCCTCTCCATTTAATAGAACTCCATGCTTCTAAGTGATCTTTTTTTACTGAAAAGCGAGTGAACTGAATATAAGCTAGACTCTGAATAACGCTGTTGGAGTTGAGAATAGTGGCTCTAAAAGCGAGTGCGCTGTTTTGTGACAGATTTTTCTCCTGCTGCGCTAAGCAAGTGATCCGTTATCGTTAAGTTTCAGGATTCACGCCGCGCAGAGTGCAAGTCATGTGAAACGTATGTATGTGTACAGTACACACATGCTGTTATTTATCATCTGCATGTACATGTATCAGATGGCAAGTCAACTGAGAGTGGCATACGCTAATGTTCCTTATATACATACATAAACAATGATATGCGTGCATAAAAGCAAACTGTCTGTATGCTGTAGCTTGAAAATAAATGAAGAAAAAATTTGAGATTATTAAAAAACAGTCGTCACGGCAGAAAACAAAAATTATACAAAATAATCTCAATACTTTAACTAATTATTCGTGTAGCGTTTTAAAGTACCTACTTAAAGTACTCAAGAAGTGAATGAGCTATATTAAGTTTATATTATATACGCCCATAATCAGAAGACTTCATGCTTACACATGCTGAACGTGACATAATGAAAACCTAAAAAAGGATTATTTCAAAAAATTTTTTTTTTTTTAAAAACTAAAATTAAAAAACATTGTTTTGTACCAATTGAGTATTTTTTATTGCAAAAACGTTCTCGGTGTAAAAACCTATGCCTTTGATGAAAATAAAGCTTTGATGAAAGAAAAGCTTATCGCTTTTCCCTTATCAGTGGGGTCATTTAACACATATTTACATACATGCATGCAACCTTGACTTATAGGTTGATATGAGGCTGACCACCTGTACTGTAAAAAATGGTTCACTATACCAATGACACCCCTGTTCCAGGGAAGCTCGGCAAAAGTTGCAGGGTTTATGTTCATTTAAGGTTTTGATTTTAATTACTGAGTACACATTCAGCATTTGTAAGAGTGAACGTACACAACAAGATTTTTTCCCCTTAATCTTGAATATCCTACGTTGGCGTTGTATCACAAAATTAATGGGTATCAATTTTAGTAGGTAATTCTGAATAAGACTCCGGGGAAATAATTACTGAATTATCCGTTTCTCATTTTAATTAAGTGATATTCAATCCAACGAACTGCTACTGTTGATTACATGTTTTAAGTAATTAAACGATAAACAAGTTTGTTGTCTTGGGAGAAGAGTAAACGAGATAAATTATTTGTCTTTGTAAATTAAATTATTATTTATTCAATAGGCCACGTTCTCGTCTATAAATATTCTCGTCTCTAAGCATTATATAAAAAAAGCATAATAAAATATCTCGTCTATAAGCATTATAAGACAAAAAACAAGAAACTCAAAGGAGTGACAATTACCAGCCGTAATGAGCGTCGATTCCGAGACTTAAATGAGTAATGATTCTGCTTAAAGTATGAATGAAAAAAATCCAGACTTAAATGTGTGATCACTCTCTGATTTACTACTACAACTTGTTATGTTAAAATGGGAGGTACCTTCCAGGATGTACCTACAGGATACTTTCTCCGGCTAGCTATCATCAGCATCACTTTCAGGGCGTGGGGTTCTTTCGTTGTGTTGCTTACTTGTATTTTGGGAAGGGTTTTATATTAAAAGATAAGTTTAACATGAACAAATAAGGGTTTATTTACTTTAGTAATATGGGGGGAAAGGGGAAATAAGGGAATGGCCCGACCTGCACCTTGTCACTAAAACACTCCCTACTCTGTTGACTGGAGTTCCGAGCTGAAGGCCTAAGGTAGCGGCGTCTCACGAGGCGGACGCCTCCACACGTTTGAGCCCCTGGGTGGGCGCTCCTCCGCGAACCCGTCTCTGGTCCACTAGGCGGGTGCCTTGCTGGCAGGAAATCCAAGTAGATGGGGAGGAGGGAGCTCCATGGTAATGCCCCCTCTTGCACCACTTGGTGCTTGGTCGCCGACGTCTGACTCTGTTCACATCTCGCCGAGAACTGATGAACGACGGCCCGATTAGATCGCACGGCGCAGTTCGGCCACTTCCGTGACCGTTCGGCTCCGTTCGACCCACAAAACACACTGTAAACTTCGAGAATGTTCTTTCTATGTTATTTTAAAATAACATAACAAATTACTTACTGCGATTCCGGAAATCATACAGTATATTTACAGATTTGAGATACTGATTGTGAAAGACTGAGGCTTAAACTAAGTCAAGACTATTCTCATGCATAGGTCTCCAGGCACCCCGATGAAAAGGAATATAATGACAATTTAAAATACAAAGATATTGGGAGTATGTGTGTATGAATTAATTACTTGTATGTCTATTTGTATGAGTATAAAGAGAGTAACCCTAATGTTTATTACTAGCAGTATCTTATGTGTGACTTTTTCTTATGGCTGAAATGAGCAGTAATTCCCAAATATAACAAAATAAAACAACTTTTTAAAAATGTTTTGGTTACAGCGAGTGCATTTAGTTCCACTACCGATCCGTTTGCATCTTCAGGAGGCTAAATAATTATTTATTAAAGACAAAGTACTTTTATTTTTTTTATCTTTTAAGATGAATGATAACAAAGTGAATGCCTCTACAATCAGTAACATTAGCAATTCCCACATCATTGCAGCCAAACCATGAAAAATGACAATTCGAAGTTCTAAATGAGTAAAATTCCCAGTGACTGAAATAAGTGACAATTCCCACAATTTAATGAGTGATAATTCCCAGACTCAATTTCTCTCTCGCGTCATTGCTGCTGAGCCAAGATGAAAGACAATTCGTTGTTCTAAATGAGTGACAATTCCCAGCGACTTAAATGAGTGACAATTCCCACACTTAAATGAGTGACAATTCCAGACCTAATTGTTTTACTCGCGTCATTGTCACTGAGCCAAGTTCTGGTGGAGACTTTTGGTTTCGGGGCCGGCACAGATTTATTAGGAACTTTGATTTGGCTGGGACTCCATTAGAGGACCCTCCACAGGGCCGCAATTAGGCGGTATGCAAATATTTAACCCATTAGTGGCGCCCTGGGCGCACTGCCCGACACTATACGTACATCTTGTATATGAAATAGCAAAACCTCTTCCTTTGCTTTTGGTTCATGATATAAAAGTTAATGACAAACGTATTTAGTCCCAAGATAGTAATAATAATAATAATATTATGATGATTTATTTGGTGAGCGTTGTTTTTGTGTGAATTACACCTCAAGAGCCCTCTGCGAGCTTGTTCGTCGCTGTAGAAAGCGCCAATTCTCAAGCAAGACCCAGTTGCTGTAAGGCGGGATGGACTATTAGTGACTATAGTATTTCTAAAACGTATATGAATTTTTCACCCAGCGAAGAGTGTATTTGAAAATATAAATGGTTCATTTTTTGTGCTCCCCCGGGATTCAAACTCACAACCTTCCATTTACAAGTGTTAACCACTAGACTACGGACTGGTCTATAGTACTATAATGGCCGAAATAAATGGCTTCAATGTTGGTAGTATAAGAATCAATATTTGTTTTATTCAATGTCTTATTTTACAATGTTTGAACTACATCATTCACAAACATAATCAGGAACATATTCGATAAATTCTATCAATATTATTCACAAGTGTTTTTATCTTTGTTTGTATGATACATAGATCATTGTTTTTTGCATGTAACAATCCTTTAATTTGAAGATGAGTCATGGATTTGGTGTGTATGAATAACATAGTTAATGAATTTTAAATACGCGTTTAATTAAATAATATTTGAACCTGAAATAATTTTTAGAAACACAAAAAAATACCGCTTCTCGTAAATAGTTCAAGCATATCTTGAAAATTATTGGACCAAAATATATGCGATACCGATTGATTGGTTAAAAGAATGGAATTTAAACACGCAATTGAAATATTTTGAATACAGAAGACTCATTTCTTCAAAATAACGTGAAATTTGCAAGAAGGAAATAATCATGTGAATCAAGTATATATTCGAGATTCCCAGAATCATTTCTACAAATATGCTTGCCAGTCCCAAACTTTGCAAAGGATTCGAAGATTGAATGTAAGTACCGCCCTTTATGCGAGATAATACTGGTGTCATATGATTATATTGGTTAAGCCTTCTTTGGTTCTGGATTCCTGCGGGCTCCGCCATGACGAGGGTGAGTCTGTTTCCCGCCCTTTTCTTCCTTCCCCCCCCCCCCAACCATTGAATAATAACATGGAAGAGCAGAAACTAACTTGCTGCATTGATACATACTACGTATATCTACCCGGTGGATAGCTCAGTTGGCAGAGTGCTTGCATTCCATGCCGTGAGCTTGGGTTCGAATCCCACCGAGGGTGTCAGAAATGATTTCCCGTATCGGTGTTTATTTTAAACTTAAAATAAATACCGGCAAGGTTTACTCAGCCTTCACAAAAAATGAGTACCAGCCCTCTCGGGAGCTGGGAAACCCCCACTTCAACTGAAGTGGTTGGCGTAAGGCCGCCCCCCTTAGGTACCTGTAAAAGTAAATAGTTTCAACTCGCCCCATGCGACCCCTTCGGGGTTAACGCGGCAAGAAGTTAGACTTTATGCGTAGCTTAGTTGCGGTTTTTAGTTGATTTGCGTACCACTTTTGTCTCAGTCCTGTCAAACGTTGCAGTTGTGTAGTCATATAAAACATATTTTTACTTGTCAAATTTATGTTTTCTCGCTTTCTCCATTTTGTATTTTAACACACAATTACAACACATGCCAAAGCGTCTTAAAATAATGTCTTTTTCCTCTAAAACTCTTCAATTTTATCGATCACAAAATTTATACTACATGCTTCTACATTATGTTTGGACCAGTTCGGACTGTTTCGGGCATATTACGCACGCCGCTATGCTGCCACCTTTCTAGAAACATTTTTACATTCGCCCGAGTTTTTTTTTGTACACATAGAAATGCAACTGTGGAGTTATTTGTTTTCTTTCTTACTAAGGACAATTTTCGTAAGTAGGTTAAAAAAGATATATGTATATTGTCTATTTTCGTTAAAATAATTTCTAGTCTACAGATATCATCAGTCAATGCCACCAACGCTCCATTCAAAACTTTCATCTATCCGCATTGAAACTATGACCAAAAATTTAATCCTGAATTCTGTATGCATTGTATAAGTATACGTACGGGTATGCTACTTTCAATCCTTTATTAAACCAAGGGATCAGTTCATGAAGGAAGACGAGGAAGACAGATGGAGCAAACCGCAGTTCCTGCTTCTCTGTTCATCATTATGGATGGTATTGACCGGTGCGTAGTCTAGTGGTTTACACTTCTGACTTGTAAATGGAAGGTTGCGGGTTCGAATCCCGGCGGAGCGCAATAAACATACCATTTATATTTTCAAATTTGCTCATCGATGGGTTGAAAAATTCATATACCTTCACCAAAGACCGTTCACTTAAGGTCCATCCAGCCTTACAGCAACTGGATCTTGCTGGAGAATGGGTGTTTTCTACAGCGACGACCAATCTCGCAGAGGGCACTTGAGGTGTGATACATTCAAATACAGCGCTCACCAAATAAATCATCATGATATTATTATTATATCGACTGTATTTTAGTACTATACGAACCGTCTCTCGTTTCCTTTGTGATGGAAACTTATAAAAATTCAGGAGAAGTAAAATAGTTCTAATGTGTTTAACAATTCGACTGCTCCAAAGAAGACAGCACTAAGTCATAAAATATAGTTTTGCAGGAAAGCCAATTGAATGTTATTTATTGCATGAAGTACAATGCATAAACAATTTTTTATATTAATTTATTAACGAATTTAAAACAGATCTAGACACGGCTGTCATCTTGGAATGAAGATAATGATTTATTACCTTCAGAATTGGAAATAAGTCAAAAACCTCAATTTCGGAGTTACTTCTTTCTTCCTTGGAGCAGTCGAATTGATGTGTCAAATCAACTTTTTTTCAGTACAATTACTCTTGTTTGACAATTGTTTATGATGCTTCATAGCGTGAATTAAAAAAAAACTATTGTTAGTTTATACCCTACAATAAAAAGCAATATTGCGTTATCATATACCTACCTTTCACTCATTTTTTTTCATCCTGAAATTTTTAATTTGAAATATTTTATCAATTTGAAAAAGGAGGTCAGAACCCAAATCAGGTTATCATAGGGATGAAGATGATGATGATGATCATATAATTTAATTTCGGTCATTAAATTGTGTAACAGCAAAACTAAGTATACCTCGGAATTATTTATAACTGAAAGTTGGGTTCGTTTATTTACCTTTCTGTTAAATTTCAAAACTTAATAATACAAATTCAGAAGTTATGCTGATTGAAGTGATCTATAATGTAATTGTGTTGTTTAGGGGTCAGCGCTATTGCTTCTACTTTAGTAAACACCATCAACTTCATTCTTGGTCTATATATACTAACTAGGTCATTCTGGATCTACGCCTTTTACTTAATTCGGGGTCTACGACATCTGGTTCATCCTCAGATAAAATTATATACCTCACTTTTAGTCTTCAGGATCAAAAGTGAGAGATATAATCTATAATAATCCTGAATCTAAGTTGCAAGGATATATTCATTTAAAGCTCTCAGATGTATGCCCACAAACCAACACGTGTAGTTAGCGCTTACAAATGCTGAATGCGTACTTACAAATAAAATCCAAACCGCAAATGAACATAAGCCCCACAACTTTTACCGACCTTCCCTGAAACAGGGGTGACATTGGCAAAGTGAACCATTTTTTACATCATGGGTGGTCAGCCTCATACCAACCTATAAGTCAAGGAATAATAAGGGACAGAAATAGTTTAATAATAAATATAATGGACTTGAAAGATCCCAAACAAACTGATTCCAATTCTCAATCCGATTTGTTTATAAAACTACAATCCACTTCAACTGAATTCAAAGATTTGCTTCCATTAAAACTTTGATCACTTCTTAATTTACAAATATATATTAAAAGAAAGCAGTTTTCATAATTTAATTGAGTTTGGTTCTATGTTTCTCGTGTGGATAACTTCTAAAATACTTTCTTTATCAAAACGTACAAAGTTTTATAGTATCCAGCATTTCAGAAAGGGTTCTTAAATCCGATAATATTTTAAAGAACGAATAATTTTTACCTGAAAACACTCAATTTTGGTAAATTTTATTTGATCAAAGTAAAATATTTTTATAAATGGTTTACATATCTTATAAACCTTGTTTTTTCCCCTTTTTTTTATAAAAACGTGAAAGTGTAACAGTGAATTACAACAGCTGTAAAATTGTATGTGACATTTGGAGTCATAGGGACGAAGTAAATGAGAATTTTGGTAAATGGAAATAACCTTCACTTGCAATAATATCCACAACGTTACCAAAACCCTCTTTATCGTAAAAATAAATAAATTCAACGCGTTTATTTTACATGCAAGCATATTTTTGAGATTAAACATTCTAAGATGTGTAACTCAGATTAGAAAAGTAATGCTACGAGCGTATGGTAGTATTAGTGCACACGTGATTCTAACCACGCTGGTGAAACAACGCTCTGGTATCATCCACTATGTTCGAGAAATCGAGAACAACCGAGAAACGTCCATTTAGACGCATTATATTTGGACCGCAATCGTGTGAGAGACGAGTGTCGATTGAAACACTGAGTCGTGAAGTCGAGAAACCAAGAGCTAGAAAATCAATACATTGTGGGGCCGTCCATAAATTACGTCATCGATTTTGGCCGATTTTCGACCCCCCCCTCCCCCCTACAATCATCCTATAGTCATTATCTAATGACCCCCCCTCCCCCTCTTGCCGTAATAATGGATGAGATTAATAATTAATAATGTTATATTACTTACATAATATTTTGAATATTTTGTAGAAATTGGTATTTACAAGAACGACGTCACTTTTGGTACTTATACATCATTTGCCATCATCCGCAGACCAGACTCCCCCCTCCTTAATGCGAATGACGTAATATATGAACAGCCCCTGTGTAAAAAAAAATGTTGCTTAATTAAAATAACCCATCTTAAATCATAACCGTAATTAAAAATCGATTTCCAATATTTGTTTTATTCATTTTTGTATATTTCTAGTGACGTCACCTCATCTTTACCTTCAAGTTTAATGTTTGTTCCGGATATTACATAGTATCGCAATATTAGTTAGTTGACGGCTTAGCTTGTTGTTCACCAAATAATTGGCCATTACGTCGGTATTATTTGCCACTTCAGTTTGTAAAGCGCTAATTAAAAGCTAACGGCTCACCCCGTACCTGTTACAAATTATGTCTCGCTATACCAAATGAACGCTACAGCAATATACACTGGTGTATTATTAAATACGAGTATCAAGGTAATGGGTATGTGGTGTCAGGTTTCGTTATGAGTATCGTGATATTTTCAGTACCTATATTAATGTGATACTTTACACATAATAAACACAATGAAGAGTTATTATTTGAATTTTGAATCGTGAATATGGTGAATTATTATTGGTAGCTCATTTCATGGAAGATGGCTTTAAAAGCTAAAATTATTAAAAACTTTATGTTTATTTTATGTTGTTTGCGATTACCATATGTAATGTTTTGTTTTCTGATAGTTGTATTCTAAGCTTATCTATCTGTATTTTACATAAAAAAAAATAAACAAATAGATTCGATCATCAAACAATATCAACCCAAAAGTATTTTTACAAAAGGACCTACAAATTCGAAAGACAATAGAATTGTGGCATCATACAGCCGGACTTTTTTTTTTTAAGAAATCCTGTGCGGGAAACTCCCTAGATTCTAGAGACTCTAGGGGTCTATGACACTTGTTGTAGTGCCGCAGAGGTGTACGAGCTTGGTTGTCGATACAAAGCGCCAATACCAGGTGCTGTAAGGCTGGATGAACTCTCTTGGTGACCGGTCTTTTGTAAAGGTTTTATTAATTTTTTCAACCCGCGAAGAGCATATTTGGAAATATAAATTGTATATTTTTTGTGCTCCGCCGTGATCCGAATCCACAACCTTCCATTTACGGACAGCGAGGGAAAAGTTAATATTTTTAATTGTTTTGTAAAGCCACTAGCTACATAGATCTATGACATTTGCCGCGACGAAAGACTTTAACTTCGAATTGAGTGTCGAGCCTATTACATTATGACAAAACAAAATCATACTTGCAAACATTTTTTATTTCAGCAAAGGTATTTTTGATGGCTCTTTTTCAGTGAACTTTCAATGCCACATCATCTTCATTGAAATAATTACAAACATTAAAACGTGGATTGTGATGGAGAGAAATATTCTGCTTTAATATAACTTTATTAAAACGTAATATTTTACGATAAACTTGTATGGTAGATCATAGAAAATTCCGAAGTTTAAATGCGGAAGTTAAACAACGGTTTTGGACAATAAATCCCAGTTTCCCACTAAACCCTTGTACAGGCTACACCGTGTGTATAGAGAGAGAGAACAGAAGCAAACATCGTTATAGCATTGTCCTAAGTTGCGCGTTCGATGCGCCTCATAGAATTAAAACTTTCGACCAGAGGATAAAATCAGGGAAACTTCGTCCATACAATTTTTGTTGGGAAGAGACCGCAGAATAATTGCGGAGGATTGTGAATACTTTGCGGCGCTCGGCAACTTCCACAAAGACAACTTATTGGTACCGCGGTAAACTAGTGGAATGGAATTAAACATTCCGAATTATAACTAACCCGCACATTCCCTAACTAAAAGTGTTGTGTGGTTCTGGCGCGGGATAAAAATAAAATATACAGAATACTGGATGAAAAGACCATGAAAGGATGGCTTTGAACGGACGAAAGAATTTGGGTTCAGGAGAATGATGTAAAAGTTATTGTAAATAAATACAGAATTGCAAGGGTTTTCAAAACGTACATAATCTGTAGTTTTTGCGTTGCATTGCTGTCAGAAACTGATATTTTTTTACACATTATTTTATCTAATGCATCTAAATATAAGTTGCAAAGATATGTATCATTTGAGATTCATATTAAATGCATTCCCACAAGCAGTTATGGATTATGATAATGACAAAAATATGACAACACAGAAAAATCCAGAGCATGTCCGTTGTCAAGCACTAATTTTCTATTAAAAAATAAACTGATTTTTCATTTTTAAGTTATAAATGAAATCTTTGTTAATTAAAACTTTTAAATCGCCCATATTCTAATCTTATCTTATCTCGAATCTAAGTTGCAAAGATACGTTACATTGGGGGTTCATATTATATGCATTTTCACAAGCAGACACGTATAAATTGGCGCTTAAGCATGCCGCATGTGGACTTACAATAAAAACCCAAATCTTAAATGTACATACACCCTGCAACTCTTGCCGACCTTCTCTGAAACAGGGATGACATTGGCAAAGTGAACCATTTTCTACAGCATGAATGGTCAGCCGCATACCAACCTATGAGTCAAGGAACATGACACAATAAATTTGACAAGTAAACAACACAACTAAACATGACGCATTTTCAGATGTCGACATTTTCTCCAATTCCCTACATTCGTTTAGAAATATGGTGAGAGAAATATGCTTCTAAAGAATAATCAAAAAGCGGTTTTTAATAACTTGTTCTTTTCCCCTTTCTTTTATGATTTTATTTTATTTTCATTTCAATTTTAGTTTCATTGTCTTTATCTTGTACAACATCATAATTGTATAATGACTGTTTGTTTCCTAAATAATTAAAAATAATAAAAATAAAAAATAAAACGCATATTCTATAGGTACTCAATTATTTTAAATATTTTTCTGTAATAACGGGTTACGTAAAAATGTAGTTTTTATTTTCCACAACCACAAGGATCGCAGTATGAATAATGGATAATGATGTTTGCTCCGACTTTTGGTTTACATACACGAGAGGACTTACTCCTATAATGAACCAGGGAAGCAAAAAATACAACGGGCAGAAACTGAACTTTGAAAACTTTAATGCACTCTGCCAACTTATAATAAAACCTCTGTAATGGCATTAAAACGTACGAAATAGTGTTGAAATTATTGTTATTTCAAATTCAGGCATTCATCACAAATTAACTGAAGTGTCTTGAGTAGGTATTTAAATAAGAAATAATAACCTCATTGGAAAAAATAAATACGATAAGTACAATACGTTTGGACCAATGAGAAAAAATTATAATGTTGAATATAAAAATATGCGTATTTTGCACAAAAATGTATTTAAATGTACGAAGACTCGATAAGTCTTAAAAGGTATTTTATTAAAAGTATTTTTTTCCTTGGCTTATAGGTTGGTATGAGTCTGACCACCCGTACTGTAAAAAATGGTTCACTTTGCCAATGTCACCCCTGTTTCAAGGAAGGTCGGAAAGAGTTGCAGGGCTTATGTTCATTTGAGATTAGGTTTTTTATATTGTAGGTCCACATGCGGCATGTGTAAGCGCCAACTTATATATGTCAGTTTGTGGGAATGCGTTCAATATGAATCTTAAATGATAAGTATCTTTGCAGCTTAGATTTAGATTTTAGAAAATAAAATTGAATACGTTTCTTATCATAAGTTTCATAAGTCTAATTAGTTTGATGTTGAACTTTCAGTTCCAATGCTTAGAAACTCAAATAATAATACATCCTCATAAATAGTCAATTTAAAAGCGAGAAGAAATCCGCGCCTCTTCTCTGTCGTCCGCTGCATTGTCCGGGAAGTATAGAATACAAAATACAGCTGCAAGAACTTCTTCTTACATACTCAAGTATAACACTAAACTCAACCATAAACCTTACCATAAAATGCATTCAAACTAAAACAGCGCCTCTAGTGAGCGTTGCATTTAAAAATATTTTTGGTTTAACACTCTTCTTGAGTTGAAACGTAAAATTTTACACTTGGGGATCTAGAATTGTGAGCGGTGAGAAGATTCTGGAAGGAATGACGCAAGTGCTCAAAGGAGTCACGGCAGCTTGTTTATATTCATGAACTGAGTGCAGCTGCACCGGCCAACAGTTCCCAATGCAGACACACTTCCTCAGATTTGTCATTTATGTGTATGAAATAAACACAGTCTAGCAGTTGCATAAGTTATGACTATGAATAAATAATAGCCAGGCTGGAGCTCTGAAATATTCTTGCATTAAAAGAAGATCATAAACAGAAAAGACGGGGAGGAAAAACTTAATGATCATTTCAAGAAATTCAACGCCTTTAAATTTTGTCTTTTAATTTTAATCTAAGTATAGTTTCAAAGTAATTGTCTATAAATTGAAGACAATAATTTTACAAATCCAGGAAAATATTTTTCATGAAAAATACATTTTTATACGCTCAACTCAAAAACCCTTGAAAAACACATAATTTTTTTCTTTGATTCTTCCGAGTTGAATAAAATGAAAGAAATTAAATATTTTGCAGATCTAAAAATGAAAACCGACAAAACTTCCGACAGGTGAATGTTAAATAAAAACTGAATGTTTTACAACTCGTCTGTAAGGAAAAAAAACGGAAAATAATTTCAAGTCAACCTCAGCTACGATTTTTCCTAGATCCTAGAATGTTGCCCAGAAAAAGTCTTTTTTTGCAACTCTTCCTGAGAACAAGTTTCCGTCTACGCCTCTACGACAGTTACTCTAGCTCTACGAAAACTTTCTTTGCATTAAAAATGGTATTAACTTTGGGACCGGCGCTACGACAAACGTAATTTTGATGAATGCTCTCAACGAAGAATGGTCTGTGCAACTTTACATAATAGAGATAGTTTTAATGAGATTCCCAAATTATTTTTCTTATCTGTGCGCGACATCTCGCTGAAACCGAAATGTTCTCTTTGCATTTCAGCGGAGATTACAAAAGCTCGCGTCTCTACAATCTAACATTTCAACATATTTTATACAACGGAAACTAAAATCCCTTCTGTAATGGCTTTTTCAGGTCTTTTTGAGCTATTTTTAAGAATTTTAAACATCTCATAAAATATCGAACTTAAGAATAATTTTGTAAAATAGTACGTGTGCATTTGTTTCGTTGGACGTTATATGACAAATAAGCTTTAAGTCTTTTCTTTGTTGAATAATATATTTTAAAAAAATATTGTCAAATGAACTCATCATCTCTTCAACAGTTAAACAGTATTAAATTTGTGTAATGAATATACAAACTAAGCTAACTTATCAATGGCATGAATACTTGATTGTTGGTCGATACGAGAATGAACATTTAAATTTGACGAAGCTGGCTTATTTTACCTTTACTATTGAATTTTGAATTATAGCCTAATCTTCTTACCTAGCGCTGGCTCAGTTTTAGCCCAAAGCAGAATATCGTGTTTAGTTAACCCTACACAATTCAGAGCAGCCATGTGATCGTCCTGTGTGTTCACTAGCTACGCCGGCTCGTAGAAACGTAGACGCTCTCTGTAACCCGTAGGCAAGCCGAGGCTATATTGCCGACAAATGGAATTCGTTCCTAACTTATGCATTCCCTTATTACCCGCTAGCCGGATCTCGTAACTTCATTAAGGTTTGCACGCCGCTTATGTACATAAGCACATACACCAAGCAAGCACATAAGTACTACATATATGCAGATTATTAAGTTACATTACGTATGTACTTAACTACAAGTGTTACCGTATTAAAGCTTCTGTTACAAAGGAATTACACGAGTGAAAGTAATTTACTTAAAAAACAAGAATTTAAGAGACTTACGAAAGCACGAAGGTTTGGTTATTTTATTTTAGTTTACAATTTAATTTATTTTTGTATTTTCTTAATTTTATTTTCAAAGCGTATTTCAACAAAAATGAAACTAAACTGGGTATTTCTAACGGGGTATATTCAGGATAAAAAAAAAACAGCTTTTTTTCGATTACTCACGTAATCGAAAACAAAGCTGTTTTTCTTTTATCCTTAATGATGAACGATTACAAAGTTAATGCCTCTTAAATCAATAAAAAAGGGGTATATTCAATTCAAAATCAATAGTAACCTCTCTGTATTATCTTGTTTACAAAGAAGCTTTACGTACTGAAAATCTATCATTCAATCATGAAAATCTTTGACCTCTTTTCTCAATTGTACAAAATTATATAACTGCAGTTATGTCATAGTTTTATCCAAAACTATAAATATAAATCTGTGCTTTATACGAAAATGTAATTAAATTTACTGCTACAAAAGCAATGTTTTGGACATCTCTGTATACAGCCGCAAGAAAGGCTTTGGTACATTTTTAACATGATAATATAGACGTAACACAATTGTATATTGTGTCCGGTGGTTGTTTCAGGCCGGAAATAAAGGAAAAAAAGCACCAGCAGCTGGTACACAAAGTTTTGTTAAATGTGCATTTTAAAAAATGTTAGGGTTGTAAATTGTAGGCTTTGTGGGGGGGCGACCTTTTAGCAGTTATTTTACTTAAAGAACCCAAAAGTCATTATTCTCTTGTGTTCATTACAAAGCCCCTTTCATTATTTCAAAAACTCTAGAAATTTTACTTTCCATACAAACAATTCAAGAATTTGTTCAACTGATGTTACATGGAGTAATAATAAAATAAAGACAAATTGTTTTTTTTAATAATATGTTTGTAAGAAAACATTTTTTTTTTGTTAAGAAATCCTGTGCGGGAGACTCCCTAGATTCAAGAGACTCCTGGGGGTCTATGACACTTGTTGTAGTGCCGCAGAGGTGCCGACCTAATATTTTCAATAAAATCGACTAAATTATTTTACTGTATAAGTATAGCTTAAAAATATACGTAGTGTAATTTTATAGGGCCAAGATGCAAACTTGTTTTTGGTAATTAGGTGAACTCTATCGGGTTTATAGTAAATGAACGTCATTTCTACGGCACCGAAAATGTATTATGTACTGCAGGCGAAATTCGCTCCCGTAATACGAGAACATACATATATCGTGTATGAAATAATAGCGTGCATTGATGTGCAATGCACACTTCGCAAAACCAATTTCGACAATCCATACCATTCAAAAGAAGGAAATAATAATTTTATGTCTCGGTTTTCTTTCGCCTGGTTAACGTTTATAATGCAACAAAAAAGCACCTGTTAAAGTGTATATTTTTAAGGGTTTGTTTCACTTATAACGAAACCCCATAAAAAAGCTAAGAATGGATATCCAAAAAGTTTTTTTTTCGAAAAAAATACCATACGTTCAAAAGAGAAAAAGGATCTCAAAAAACCTGAAATCGATAATGAAAAAAGAAGCCCTGAAAACAGAATTGCATTGTTTGACCTGAAAAACAAACACCTTATTCTGAAAATGCAGTGAAAATTCACTCAATATTGAATACACTCGAGTTCCTTTGTATTATAATTTATAACATTCCATGTGTAGACTCCATCAACACATATCCTATAGCTCTACGCTTTCTGTGCTACGCCGTCCAACTGTGCTACGCTGCCTCTACGCCAAGAGTGTCTCTCTCCTTTTGTGCAATTCCGCTATTCACGCCATTACCTTCCCCCTTCCTGGCTATGCTTTCCCTGCTCTCCCCCTGATCGGGAGTTATCGTCTACGATCGTGTGCTACGAGCCGGCTGACTTCACGCCGCGCCGTAACGAAGAGGCGAACGGCACAAGACATAATTTCTTTCTATTAGCCTACGACAAAGGCAAGATCTTTTGAAATAATGAAGTCTCAAATTTACGACTGGAATGTGTCAGATTCTGAAAGCATTTTAAATCTTGAATCTAAGCTGAAGAGATGTATGAATATTTAAAGTGTTCGAACATTAACACAGTAGGTACATGTCATATCTGGGCAAGATATTCAGAATTTGCATTGCATGAGAAATTTATGAGCATACAAACGTAATGCTTGGCTTGTTACCTTCTCTCAATAAGGGAGGACATTGACACAAAAATGCCAAATCTTATACAACATTTACTGTTGTATTTTGACTCAAACTATTATTGTTTTTCATTTTTAAAGCGTCATACTACATACTACAGTGTTGTATTTGTAATTGAATCATTTGTGCTAACATGTTGTTTTAATGTTTCAGTATGTTGTTATGTACTATTTTTTTTAATAATAACGTATCCATAAAGTTTTCTTTTTATATTATGAATTCATAATTCATCAATTGTATTTATGTTCTGAACTGAACAGTATCAATTAACTGTTGTGTTCTTAGGTACGGATAGTCTTTAAATTAAAAAAAAAAACTGGTCTTCTTTCTGGATATTTATTAACACTTAATTTAATTGCCAATTTATATTTATTTTTAACACTTTTACAATTCTTAATCAACTCACAGTTCAGCACTACACAGTTGTTCTTCAATCAAGGGCTAATATCTATCTCCTTACCTGCAGGCGATTTGCGCCTTATATACCCATAGAGACAGCAGTCTCTAGAAACCGTTTTGCTAGAACGCTCTCGACCGCTCTAACAGCTTCGAGAGTACAAAGGGATTATCATTTCTAGATTTCTTTAGCCTAAAATAATTATTGCTACCTATTACCCGGCTATACTCGGCTATACTACACCTACCTACCTAATATTTGTAGCACTTGTCATAAACATAACATTACCTTTTTTGTTTTTAAATACTTTCACTCTTATTTACTTTGTCCTTTTGATTACTTACATGTAGAAACCTACTTTCTATGTTCCTTTTAGCCTAATACTTTTATTTTACGTACCTTTATCTACTCAGCTTAGTGTTTACATTTGTAACATTTTTTTGTAAAAAAGCTAATGACGTCAAATGAATAAGTAAAAAATAAAATAAATGATCACAAAGTTTTTAAAATACTAGAAGCTTCAAGATTTGTAAAATTGATATCAAATGTGTAATCAAATCATTTGTGTTCCAGTCACATCACAAAATAAATTATTCATTAGTTTCTCTCATGTCATTTATCGCTACACTGCTTGTAAATATTAATGGCAAAATTTATGCAACACCCATCATTTTCTGCTCTTTGCGCTACAGTTTTATTGAAGTGTAATAATATGCCATTTGTTTAATGAAACGGAAATATAATTAATATAGTTCGTGACTCGTGTTGTTTCAATGATTTTCCGTCAAAGCCTTTTCAGTAATGATTTCTGTTCAAATGTTCCAGATGATTCATTTTAATGTGTACTGTGTAAACATTTGTATGAAATCATAGAGAAAATGATGACTTGTTTATTTGATTAGTTTCGTAGTCTGGTGAAAACACGTATGAATATGATGATTTGAAAACTAGACAAAATCGTAAAGGATATAAATGGGTACATACTTCCATAGAAATAACCGATACCCATAGGTTTGAAGGGCTATTATTTAAACAATTACAAAATATATTCAATAAATTAAAAATAATTTTCGCACAGATTTGTTAGGTAAATCTTGTTCACATATCAACTACAGAAGAATGCTTGCGGCTGACCACCCATGCTGTAGAAAATGGTTTGCTTTGCCAATGTCACCCCTGTCTCAGATAAGTTCGGCAGGAGTTGCAGGGTGTATGTCCATCTGAGATTTGGTTTTAATGTTGTAGGTTAACTCAAGCGCGAACTTGTACGTGTCTGCTTGTGAGAATGAATGTAATGTGAGTCCCCAATGTAACATATCTTTGCAACTTAGATTAGATTAGATGAGCTTGAATCATAAGTGGTTTAAGAACCAACATATTAATTAAGCCATGGCGCCCTTGAGATGGTCCTGGACCATTAAATGGCGCCACAGGAAAGAAATCATCCATCATCATCATCATTAATAATTATTCTTGACTTATAGGTTGGTATGAGACTGGCCCCCCATACTGTAAAAAATGGTTCACTCTTCCAATGTCACCCCTGTTTCAGGGCAGGTCGGCAAAAATTGCTGGATTTATGTTCATTTGAGGTTTGGTTTTAATTTGTATTTACTCATTCAGCATTTGTAAGTGCAAACTTAAACGTGTCTGCTTGTGGAAATGCATTTAATATGAATCTCAAATGCCATATATCTTTCCAACTTAGATTGTAGATTATAAAATACAGAAGAATGCTTGAAGGTTGTGGAACAATCATATACATGAAGTGTTTTCACAGAAAATAATATCTATAAACATATAGCCAGTATTTTGAGGACTTGGCCTATTATTGCCTTTCTTTAATGAATATTTTCAATATTTCGTGAACTATTGTTAGCATTGCGAGACTTACTTGAGACACAAATATAATACTAAAAATGTATTAAGATAATCAGTCAATTTAGTAATGAGTATCGATAACAAACTTTCAGCAGAGTTTTCTGATTACTGATTACGTATCAATTAACTACTGCAGATGTTTGGTACTTTTACTCACAAAGCATTATTTTTTCCAGCAGAATACCACTTGGTGCTAGCTTTACCTTCCCCTACAGCTGTATTGTATGAGAGTGGTAGTATTTTATTCACCGGGGTATTTACGCTGCCAGCCGCGTGCGAGCGTTCAATTCCCAACATTTCCATCGGCTGATTGAGCCACACACCCACTCCCCTAGCAGGGCTACCTCTGGAAATATCCATCTATTGTTGAAAAAACTGCATTGGCTTCGTTTTCCGGAGAGGGTGGTCTACCGTGTTTGTCTGATGGTTTACAAAGCTGTCAATGGTATGGCTCCTTCATACTTGTCTGACATGTTCTCACGTGTTGAGATAGATTTGAGACGCCAAACTCTCAGATCTGTGGAGTATGGGGTGGTTGACTTAGTCCAGCCGTCACGTCAGACACGCACTAATTTAGGGGACCGTGCTTTCCGGTTTTCGGGCCCAATGGAGTGGAACAGACTACCACCTAATGTGAGGAAGGCAGAAACTGTTGGTGTCTTTAAAGGAGCACTAAAGACGCATCTGTACAAAAGATCTTATCCGTGATTTGAGAGGGCCCTTGAGGTGTGACACACGCAAAAACGGCGCTCTTTTATTATGTGTACCAAATTATCCTTGTATATATATATATATCTATAACATAAGTTGCAAAGATATATTAACATTCAAAGTACATATCAAATGCACGCCCATAAACAGACACGTGTAAGTTCGCGCTTGCAAAAACTGAAAGTGTACATAAAAATTAAAACCAAAACTCAAATGAACATTAACCCTGCAACTTTTGCCGACCTTTCCTGAAACAGGGTTGACATTGGCAAAGTAAACATTTTTTTACAGTTTGGGTGGTCAACCTCATACCAACCCATAATTTAAGGAATGATGGTTGCTATCCACTTGAGCTGTGAATAAGAGGCATCCGTGAGCTGACTTTTTACAAATGTATCGATATTGATCGGTTTAACTGAATTGATGAACTTTTGCCAACCTTCCTTGAATCAGGAGTGGCATTGGCAAAGTTAGGTAATTTTCAAGCAAGACTCAGTTACTGTAAGGCTGGATGGACCTTTAGTGACCGGTCATTGGTAAAGGTTTATGAATTTTTTAACCCAGCAAAGAGCAAATTTGAAAATATATATGGTATATTTTTGTGCTCCGCCGGGATTCGAACCCACAACCTTCCATTACGAGTCGGAAGTGTTAGCCACAAGACTACGGAACGGTCTACACGTAAGAAAAAAACGGAAAGTACAAAATAAATGTTGTTCGGTGTTAAAAAATTGTGTACAACCCTGTTTGTGCTAGTTGTAATGCAGCCTGCGTCCGTCAGATGAAAAATGTTGTTCTGGTTTGGCCGGGGCCGCGGCTGCATCGGAATGGCTTTTCATGCTTTATGGAGGAGTCTGACTTAGCTGCTTCCGCGGGGCTGTCAGAGCCAAACGCCTTATTGAAACATTGTACTCAATATCAAATCAAAACACACCACGGCGTGATATACGGTCGTGAAACACAGACGTAAATATTTAAATACAATAACTTTTTTTGAGAAGCGTTTTCTACTATAAAATCAATTTGATTACGGTGTACGATATACAACAGAAAGAAATCTGTAAAGAGATCTGCAATGTTGGCGGCTAGGGTTTATAAAAGGGAAATTTGTTTTATGTTTTAGTTTTTGATGTCCATATATATTTTATTTATTGATTTAAAAAATTAAATTTGTCGTGTATGTTCCTTGACGTATAGGTTGGTATACGGCTGACCACCCATGCTGTAAAAATGGTTCACTTTGCCAATGTCACCTCTGTTTTAGGGAAAGACGGCAAAGGTTGCAGGGTGTATGTGCATTTGAGATTTGGTTTTTATGTTGAAGGTTCACATGAGGCATGTGCAAGCGCGAACTTGTACGTGTCTGGTTGTAAGAATGCATGTAATATGAATCTCCAATGTAACATATCTTTGCAACTTAGATTAGATTAGCTTAGATAGGAATAGGCAAATTATGATCAATTACGGCATTGACACGTTATAGTCAAGCGGATCAAGACTTAATCCGCTTGTCTCTGGATTAGTACGTTTGAAATAAAATTGTTTGAATAGATGTCATTGGGTTAATATTTATTATTTTTTTTTGAAAAAAAAAATGTAAGTGATAATATTGATACCCGTGGCAAAAATCCTCAATACAGGCCTTTAATATCCTCTTTACATATTTTTACAATTTTTGCTTAGCAAAATTACGAAATGAAAATTAATGTTTGTATTATTTTTGTGAAATTGTGTTTTTTTTTTATCATTAACAGGCAAAAAATGTCAGAGGTTCGAGAATAACACAATAGATTTTGTCTTCTACAGATATCCTATTTTTTTTAAGTCACTAGTAAATACATCTTTGTATGCGTATTTTATTTGTGTACTCTTTTGGAAGTTTTATTATACTGCTTGTTAATATGTAAGCAAGTTAGCACCTCTTTGAGATTTTATATTATGTATCAATCTTCAACTGTCGTTGCGTGAGAAATTACGTACAAACTTCATGGCAAGTCACACAGGTTTATCCGACCTCAAGCAAAAAAAACTCACCAAGCTAACAAAGGTATTTAAAAGTCGTATGTTTGAATGCTATTGTTACAGACGAAGCATTCATTCTACAGTAAAGTCGTTAATGGCTAAGCCCCAAGGAGCTTGAGATTAGAGCTACCTAATTTTCCTTTAATAGAGGTTTGACTTGCTATTTCTATTAGGATATTGCGGCCAAACGCCAACACGAAATCACTTTATTCATAGCTGAGTACGGCGGGGCTGTGCGAGACAGTAAATAGAGCTAAGCCAATAGTAATGCCTCGTGTAGGCTTAGCCGCCACAAGTCGTGGTTACGCCGTGAAATAACCGAACATTAGGGGCTGCCAGCTAAACAAGGAAGTGGCTAAGAAATAGGGGATGAACCAACTACATCTTGCGTGTATTCGTATAATATGTTAGCAGAAAAATAAATTGAGAGAAGACATTCTAAAATTAGCTGAGCTTTGAAAATAGCACCTGGGATACAGCTTTTATACAGTACAAGAAACTTTTCTGGAAAAATGGATAATGAACATTCGCTTTTTTTTATTTATTGAAAAAAACAAGACACCGTGACAGCTCGACACTATAATATAGTTATAATGCTACATATAGGTATAATGTTGTCAAATGTGTAAAAAAATAACATGATTTTACCATTTAAAAACATTTTCTTCTGAAAGAGATCCAAATATTGCACACAAAGAACGCAAAAAAAAATGTTTGCTTCTTCCATTAGAGGAATAGTTTTTTTTATATTTATATGAATCTAAATCAAACACACTATTTCTAGCTCTTGTTGTTTTCTAACGTAAATTTTTACGATGAAAACAAACTTGTATTTATAATGTTTTGGCAATAAAATCTCGATCAGATATTTGTAAATATGATCGGCCTGGTTTATGTGATCAGGTTTACTGTGTACTATGGAGCCCTTGCACACAATGCTTTGTATTATACACAGGCCTGTGATTACAATCGCGCGCTGAACTTTGTTATCGGTTATTTCAGAACAAGTATAACATAATTAAATCCAAGATTACCTGAACACAACGAACTAACAACAAACGGTGCACAAGTGAACTACGTACCTGGATTATAGCCTATATTACGAATACCTAACCTACTGCAGCTAAGAACAACATTTTGTTTTCAAGAAATTAAACACAAATTAAAAAAAAATGCATTATAATCAAATGAATTACAAAATGTTTTCATGGATGTAGAAAGTTTCGATTATAAAACTAGGAAGAAAACCAATTCAATTGTTGTAACACAAAAAATCTGTTTGCCTGATTTTTGTTGCAAGAGTCATTACTCCTGAGGATGCATTTTAAAGGTGAAAATATTCAAGCCAAAAAATAAAGTTGTAAGTGAATTAAATCTGTGTTATTTTTTTTGAATAAAAACAAAAAAAAAAATTTTCCTTGTTGTTTTCATTATACCTCTTAAAATAAGGGCGTGTAGAACAGTTCATTCTCAGTCGCCGTACAGATAGGATGTTCTCCTGAAGACGTCGGCTACGTCGCTGACGAAACGTAGAGAGTAATGTAAGTTCTCACCGAACGGTTCGTTAATATCCGATTTAAATTAAGTTCAAAAATTGTTCAGTTTTAAAATAAATAAATAACTAATAAAATTGTCAAAACGTGTAGAACACGCCCTTATTAATAATTACTTACTGAAACATAAAAAACTTACGCTTATTGAAAACGCCTATTCTAGTGGTAGTTCTACGAAGCCTTAAAGACACACAGCTCTGAGAAAACGACATCCGCCTTCGATTCTTCCCAGAATCTCTCAGTGATATGCGGTAAGGAAATTTCCAGAATTCAATTGTTGTCCTACATCTAAGGGTTATGCGTCACTGTCTCTCTTGATAAAGTTTGAGTATCTGTATAGGGGGGAGTGGGGGTTGTGGAGGCAAAAGCAGCAGGCAGATATCTTAGTCTGAAACTTTTGTTTTACTATTGTTGGAGCCGCGCGGATACTTCTTAATCTCCATAATACATAGTTTAATTTATAGTAGGCCTTCTGCACTAAAAGATTCAGAGCACTTTGAGCGGGGAAAGGCGGGGAGCAAGGCGGGGGCGGGTCGGGGGCGGCTTCACACTGCCGCCTTAAATACTTAAACAGAAACACATCCCAGATTCAAGGCTACGGGAGTTGAATAACACATGACCATACAAACGCCCTGTGCTACATAATGTGGATTACATGAACTTCAAACCCAACACTTTTACCATACAAATCTGTAACCAGAAAAAAACAAAGGACATTTTGATCCACATGGGCACTGCAGTTTCATCATCATCCTAAGCTCAACAGCTCTGGGAGGGCATTGGCTGAATCCAGGAGTTTCTTCCATTCTCGACGGTCTGTTCCCCTTTGTCTCCAATTTCCCACTTGCATCACAGACGTATCCGCGTCGACGATGTCCATCCATCGCATTTTGGGTCTTCCTGGTCTTCTGCGCCCTTGTGGTACTGAGAGTGTGAAGCGTTTTGTAGGGCTGTAACACTGGAGTTTCACAAAAAAGAAAAAAAAATATTGTTTGCAGCCGTATCTAAAATCATATATTCTCATATTTAATGCTATATAAAGAGATCTCTACATTATTTATGTATTCACTAGCAATAGTTTTACAATAGTAATACATTTCTACAAGTTACTTGTCGGTGTTATGGCCGAGGAGTAGAGGCGCATGGTCGACTAGCGTATTTGGAACCGAATAACGTTGGTTCGAATATTGCGTCTAGCCCACTTGACCATAACCTCGACCCTAGTTCAACCGATGCTATTGCATGCACACAAGCTTCTGCTTTTGCATGAAGACAACTGGCCAGGCAAAATAGGTTGGTCGATGCATTCCTTTCCACAAATCTATAAAAAAAAAAAAAACTAACATATAATATAAAATTGATTTATATCTGAAAAAACTGTATCAGTGTAGAAGTAACATACTTATGATTACCAAATAACTATAAAAATGCATGGTAGCCGTCGGTACATCAGTCCTATAGAAAATGAGAACCTGCTTATCTTTGGCAAGGTCAAGTAAAAAATCTTTATAAATTCTAGTGATGACCGACTGCATGAAACCTCCAGCTATCAAGCATAGATTAACAACTCGAAAAAAAAATCAAAAATGTATGTGAAAATTATTGTTTTCGTACTACTTTGGGTGATCAAGGTGATACTGAAAAAATACATTCACATACCCATGCAAGGAAGTGAATATCATAGCGTGGGATGGATAAGATGTACTGGGATTGCAGGTAGACATTATGTATAAATAATTGATGAAAATCGCGCGTGTTATTTTTCAATCTGTGTTCCTTGTCGTGGAGGGCCAGACCTGCATCAGTCCCAGTCAGAGTCTTCATATAAATAATGCAGCTAGTGGACCCATATTATTCCACAGCCCCAAGTATACAAATTTACGAGTAAACTCAACCAAAGAAATAAAGACACTAACACGTTCACTACATGCTCTATCTCAGCTTTAATATACTTTTGAGTGAACGCCGTGGTTGAGTTTAAATGTAGGTTTTATACTCGGGATATTGGATACAGTCTTGTGCAGTACAAGAAATGGAAGGAGATACGGAGAGAGAAAAAGATTCAATAGCAGTTATAATAGGTACTTTATGGAAGTTCTCCGATGTGTATTTTTTTCTTGAATAAAAAAAAGAGTTATAAATTGGTAGATGGCTGCTACCATTCTATTAAGTTAATAGCAGTAGTTTCAGGGCATAATTTTAGTGCAATAATGGTAAGAGAATTTATCGGAACTATTCTTGTAAGCTTTCCTGATTTTTCGCATTATTACAACAAAATCTTTTTTATTGAGCAGTAATTTCCAGATAAGAAATTATCTCTCATGTATGTTTTACGATAAATAATTGATTCAACTCAGTATGAAACGTGTTTTTTTTATGTCTTAGAACTTGAGGTTTCATATATTTTTTTAAGGTAAATGATAAACAAAGAATCGGTAGTCCGGTGATAGCGCAGTTGGTAGAGTGCTCACATTCCATGCCGAGAGCTCGGTTTCGAATCTCAACGAGGGTGTCAGAAATGACTTCTTCCCGTTGCGGTGTACATTTCAAACCCACAATAAAATACCAGCAAGGTTTACTCAGCCTTCACAAGAAATGAGTACGAGACCCCCCCCTGGGAGCTGGGGAAACTCCCATTTCAACTTATGTGGTTGGCGTATGATCGCCTCCCCCCTACATGTAAAAATAAATAGGTTCAATCGCCACATGCTTCGGGAAGAATGCGGCAGTAAATATGCTTTATATATGTGTAGCTTACATGCGCTATTTTTTTATTTGCAGTTAAAAAAAATTGAACAACGAATATTAACACGTTTATCAGTCTAATTCATGGTTTACGAAAATATTCGTTGTAGAATGACTTTATTTTCATGAGCAAATAAGGACAATCGTTTTTGCTTTTATATAGCATATCTTGCAGTTTATTTTTCGAACGGCGTTATTAAATTCCACAATAGTTCTACACTGTTTAATATCTCCCCGGAATCTGTGTCCGGCATCGAGCTTTACAATGAAGTGGCCTACATTGCAGTGACTACGGGTAGGTCACTTCATTGTCTATTGCAATTCAAGCGTAGTTCAGTTCAAGTTATGCCCAGTTTGATCTACGTCCGGTTCATTAATGTCCGGTTTGATCTACGTCAAGTTTTAGTAATATTCAGTTAAAGTTCAAGCTATGTCCAGTGCCAAGGAAAGTCAATTCTAGTTTTGTGTAGTTCGAGTTATGTGAAATCTGGTGAAATCCAAGTAATGCTATTATATGTTTAGTTTAAGTTACATACCTACAGTTCGAGAAATGCCTAGCTCGAGCGAATTTAAGGCATGTCCCTTCATTTATTCCTAAAACTGTCCAAGTTATGCATATTTTAAGGAGAAAATAAACTTCAAACTATGTTTTGATCACTTCTATTAATGGCCAATCTAGTTGTATGTATTTCATCATAAATTAAATGACTCATTTCATGCATCCCCATACACTATTAGACTTCCAATTCGGTACCAGATAGAATAACACCATAGACAAACTAGTAAATGGTAGTTACAAATAAATGATAGGCAAGTTCAAGATTACCCTACTACAAGTGTTATTTTATAAATATATAAACAAAACAATACGATGAGTATATTGTTACGAACGTTAAAGTTCGTGGGTGTATGTACTTGTGTGAGTATGTCCGCCTTCAGCTTTGGGCTAGTTGGGCCAGTTGCCTGGAATCAGCTGCCTGTCGAGCTTCGCTCTGACCAGCCTACTATCACCTTCAGAAGAGGACTTAAGAAAATGCTGTTTTCGATGAGCCACGGTGCCCTTGAGATGGTCTGTAATTCATCATCATCATCATCATCATCTAGTATAATGTTTAAATAGATGATAGTAGACTTGTCTGGTACAATCCATTATAAAATAATCAATAACAAGCAAGAATGATCCCTCTCGTACCTATATAAGTAAGCTGCAATGGTACAGAGGCCAAAATCAATTGAAACATTGAGCCATGAAGTGGATAAGCTCAGAGATAGAAAATGTAATCACTACTGTATAACTGACATTGTGTACAATAAATCTTGAAAAATAAATAAATTGCAGTTTGATTAGAAGAACCCAACTAACATCGTAACAATATATTTTTTGTATTCGAGTAATAATGCCGATTTATTCGGTACTCGCCATAGAGAATGGCAATAACATTTGACCGGTCCGTAGTCCAGTGGGAACACTTCGGACTCGTAAATGGAAGTTTGTGGGTTCGAATCCCGGCGGAGCACAAAAATATACCATTTATATTTTCAAATATGCTCTTCGCTGGGTTGAAAAATTCATAAACCTTTACCAAAGACCGGTCATCAAAAGGTCCATCCAGCCTTACAGCAACTGGGTCTTGCTTGAGAATTGGCGCTTTTTACAGCGACGAGCAAGGAGACGCAGGGGGCTCTTGAAGTGTGATAGGTACACACAAAAATAGCGCTCACCACATAAATCAACCTAATTTTTATTTTATTTTTTACTCAGAATTCGAATACTCGCCATAACGACTACTCGTTGCAACTCTAGAAATGAGTCTGTTTGAAAAAAAACAGCTTCAAGCCATGTCAAGTGCAAGCAATGACCAGTTCGAGTTACGTCCAGCTCACGCTCTACGGATTGATTCCGCTCGTAGCACGCGCCGGTTGAGCCGAGTATACATGGAAGAGTTCATCTGAAACAGATCGTCGTATTGTGCTCGATGGACCGCGAAGAGGAGAGATACTGGTGAGCCGGGAAGGAGGTGACACATCAATACGTTTTACAACACAAAACCCTGCAAGCTGGAACATAGGACGAGCATTATAAACATTACTAAGCCACATGCTTCACTAAGCTATCTACAAGATTACATAATGAAAAGTAAGATTTGATTCATGATTTCATGAACTTCAAAAGAATTGTGCCATCTTATCTAATCTAATATTAGTTGAAAATGTATGTAACATAGGGGATTCAAATTATATGCATTCTCACCAGCAGACACGTACAAGTTGGTGCTTGCACGTGCCGTATGTGCATAGTAACATAAGAACCCAAATCTCAAATGGACATCCACCCTGCAACTCTTGTTGACCTTCCCTGAAACAAGGATGGCTTTGGAAGAGTGAACCATTTTCTACAGCATGGATGGTCAGCCGCATAACAACCTATAAGTCGAGGAACTTACTCAATAAGTTACATTTTTTGAAATCATAAATAATAATATGTTTAAACATCAAAACAAATACAGACTGCAAATTCTAATTTAAACAACCTTAGTCTTAGCCGCCAGCATTACAGATCAACCGCCATTTCTTTCTGTCCTTACATACTTTTTTCATTTCATCCAGAGTCATAAACTTCTTCATACAAGCTCTCCTTTTATTATGACTCAATTTTCTTTCAGAAATTAAAACTCAATTTTCTTTCAGAAATTAAAACTCAATTTTCTTTCAGGAATTTTAGTAATTTGGTCCATCCATACCTTTCTCGGTACTCCTCTACGGCGTGCATAAAATAATACAAAAAAAACAGAGTTGTAAATTCACATTGCATTTTTAAAAAAACATTTTACTCACCAATTTTAGCAATTCGGCAAATGAAAGCTCCTGTTTTTTTCACCATGTTATATTGATTAATCAGAAAGCATAAACACGCCAATTTTTCGTCGAATTTTAATTTCCCCGCGGTTCGTTTGATCGAGGATTATAGGCCATTAGTGCTTGTTACAAGGCGACACATTTGGTCTACACCCTGTCGCCCCTCACCCCCTGCTCACCAGCCCTCCGCCCCCCACCCTACTATAATATTATCATATTGCCCTGCGATGAAAAATCTAATAACACGCTCCCATCATTTTTTAATTTCCCATTTGGTTTGAGTCTTGGCTATGGCCTCACGTACCGCGCCAGCAGATGTCTCTATCCCGCTGGAGCGAGGAAATGAGGAAATTGTTCTTGGTGGCGACGCGACTGCTCAGCTAGCGCACTGTAGCTCTTTACTTCGCCGGGTGTTTTACGAAATACCAATCATTGTGGTAAAAAATAGTTTTTGACACAGAAAACGTATTTGAAATGCTTCATATTCACATAATTACTTACGAAATGTTGAATTTATGACAAGCGGAAACTTTGTAAAACTCCATAAAAAATACATATATGTACGAAAAAAAAACGACCGTTTAATTAAACGTATCCTTTACATTGTTTATTTGTTCTATCAACAAATATAAAACAAAATAAAAAATACGTACAAATGAACAGTAGATTTTTTCATATTGAAATTTTTCGAAAATGTAAAAACCATGCAAAGTACTTGAAGTCATCAGTTCCTTTGAGTCTTATTTTTTTACATGTACCTATCACCTTATTAAAATTATAAGGAAACAAATGAAAAAACTTAATTGAAAAAAGGGGAAAGAAGGAATTATTTGACTAGGTTGATATGAGGTTGATCACCCATATTGTAAAAAAAAGGTTCACTCAAGTAACGCCACCCCGGTTTCAGGCAAATTCGGCAAAAATTACAGGGTGTATGCTCATTTGAGGTCTGGATTTTATTTTTTAAGTACACATACATACAGCATTTGTAAGCGTGAACTTACACGTGTCTGTTGTGAGCATTAATTTAATATGAATTTTAAATGTCAATACATCTTCGCATCTTAGATTATAGATGATATGACAAACAATCTTACAAAACAATCATAAAAGAAGCGTCTATGCTTGCAGCAGATTTAATAAAATTTCATTAGCATCTTGGTGGGTAACATGCTTTTTTGTAGAATCTGTTAAGCAAAGAAAATCTCCATACTAGATTCAACAAGTTTAAATACATTCGTACATAGAGAGATCTGAAATATGCTCAATGAAAAGCAAAAACATACGAAAAAGTGAATTATAGGAAGTTTTTTCCATAGAAAAGACGAGTGAAGACAATTTTACCAATGACAATATAATTTAAGGTAAATGTATTTTTTTAAATACTCAAGATCGAAGGAAGAATACTGAAAACATTACTTTATTTTTTGGACTGCGTGAAAATAATTTTATCATAATTAAAAAAATAATAATAATGTACGTGCTAGAACGCTTCGTCTTTTGTTAGTGTGTCTTCCTCTTCGACTGCAGTTTTGTTGCAAATATTTATTTTCCGTCGCCGACGCTAATATATTACGGAGATGCTTTACGTGCAAAAGATTTACTGGCTCAGTTCAAACAAATTCCTTATTGTGGATTTTATTTATTGCAATCGTAGCTGCTCGGGGGACCTCTACGACTGTATAACACTCTACGGGCTACGGCGCCGCGTGACCTCATGACGTGAAATGTGCTACGATACATTAAATCACTATAAGAATATTTAGAAAATTGTCAACGACGCGACGCTACCATGTTGAAAGCACCGGTTCTCATCAGATCACCGAAGTTAAGCAACATTGGACGCGGATGCTACTTGGATGGGGGACCGCTCAGGTACACCGCGTGTCGTTGGCATCTTGGACCGGTTCGTAGTCCTGTGGCAACACTGCGGACTCGTAAATGGAAGGTTGTGGATTCGGATCCCGTCGGAGCGCAAAAATATACCATTTATATTTCCAAATATGCTCTTCAATGGGTTGAAAAAACTCATAAAGCCTTTACCAAAGACCGGTCACTAAAGGTCCATCCAGCAACTGGGTCTTACTTGAGTATTGGCGCTTTGTAGCGACGACCAAGTTCGAACACCTCTGCGGCACTACAACAAGTGTCAGAGACCCTTAGAGTCTCTAGAATCTAGGGAGTCTCCCGCACAGGATTTCTAAATAAAAAAAGAAGAATGTTGCATGTTTTTAAAATTATAACAATATTATGAACAAATGCATCGCCTACATCAGTGTTTTTCAACCTGTGGTTCAACCTGTGGTCGCTGAGCCTCTGTAGAGGGGTCGCTAGAGGTCGAGAAAACTTCAGTTTTTTTATACTAGGTACATATAATTTGTGAGACTTAAATAAAAAGTCGATAAGAGTTAAAATTATTATATTAAATTAAATGTATAAAAAAAGGGTTGGAGGGGCGCGAAATATTTTTTAATTTTAGGGGGGTCGTGTCATGAAAAAGGTTGAAAAACACTGGTCTACATCAAGAAGTCTTAGCGTAGATTTTCTTTTACTGCGTAGTGTTAGCTATAATGAGATTGAGGGAAACTGATTCATGATAACAACAACTAACAAGCATAAAAAGTTGACAAAAATGATTTTTTTTTGCGTTTTGTTTTTTCTTTTTTTTTCGTTTTGTTTTAGTTTTTTCAACTTTGTCTGATTGTATTTTCTTTAAACACATGTTCTCTTAGTCCATTTCATCTGATTTGTTTTTTTAGAAGTAGATATAGGACGGGTGGCCAAAATTTTGACCTGTGATGTCAAGCTGTGTTGATTTTTTTAATAGTAGATAATGTCTATCCTGACAAGAGCTTAAATCACACAAGAAGCTATGCCAAAATGGATACTCAATACAAGTGCAAAACTTCCAACATGTACGTGTACGCAGTGTCGGGGGTGACCCATTTCTCAAGAATTTAACTTTAGATGGATTTCAATTTTTTTTTATGATCAGGTAATCAATCAGTTAGTGATATTAATAGTCTTCTTACTATTTGGTTTAAATCTCTTTGAAAAAATGTACTTTGAGTAGCACAAACTCACCTCTTGAAAACTGTTTCAACGATTTCATCAACCCATCTTTTTGGATTCTATCGTAATTCCATGATTACGAATGTGAATGAGACGCTTCATTTTCTCCGAAAATTTTCCTATTTTTTCCGGAATTTCATATATTTCGTCAAGGCAGCAATGTTACGTAATATTTATCAATGACGCGTAGAGAATCTCAATACATAATGTAGACGTATTAATAATCCAAGCATGTGGGTTTTCTGGTTTTTATTTATTAAAGCATATTCTAGTCCAATGGTTTCCATATTATTGTGCGTTTGAACTATTTCCAGCTCATATGACCAGGAATGCTGAGAATGCATGAATAATTCCAAGGATGGCATAAGACGGATTATTTTGAAAGGTTCAGCCTCAGAAGGGCTTAAGTAAACTGTATCAAAGAGCACAACAATACATTACTATTGCAGACAACAAAGGAAACATGAATTATATTTCAGTATATTAATTTTAAACCCTATATTTTTGTTATTTTTTGTTCAGGTTGTATGTAAACACACGTTTTAATATATTTACATATTTTTGTTTATGAAAAAGCTTACTTTGATAATGCGAAAAAATAAAATAAACCTTTTTTTTATTATCTAAATCCTTAAGAATGCGAATAAAGAAAATGTACCTAAAATTTTGTGATCAAAATCTAAAAAATAGTTGTGTAAACATTAGTCAATTAGAAACAATAGGGATCTAAATCAAAACCGAAATTAAAGTTCTTAGAATAATTACACGCATATAATCGCGAGATAGGATAAGCAATGACCACATACGAAAACCCTGGGAAATAGAGGACACAGTGATATGGAGCACATGCAAGAGGTGATTTTAGAGAGATGTCACCCTGTTTCAGGGAAGGTCAGCAAGAGTTGCAGGGATTATGCTCATTTGAGGTTGGGTTTTATATATTGCAAGTTCACATTCGGCATGTGTAAGCGTAAACATACGCTTGTCTGCTTGTGGGAATGCGTTTAATATAAATCTTAAATGGTATAATTATATATCTTTGCAGCTTAGATTTAGATTCAGATTTAGATTTCTTCGGAATGGCTCATGAAATACTTAAATCGACGGTTAAAACGAAGAAGGGCGTTGTAGGACAGAAGTAGGGAAAGCGACGTTTTGGTCAATAATGAGTTATGAATGTTATCCTACTTAAAATTTTCCGCTCTTTCTAATGCGCTTTATTTTCATAGCTCTACGATGATTTTTTCGTTGTTTATGCTCAAGCCAACAACTGCGTTTTTGAAGTATGGTTTTGGTGTAACCGACAAGATTTTGGTCTTTTTTGTCCTAAAGGCACTTGTGATATAAAAAAATCGTAAAGCATCGTAAAACCACATTAATAGGAATGCCAATAAATGCTTTTTTTTTTTTTAATTTAGAGCTGTTATAACGATATGATAAAAAATAAAAAAAGTTATGCCATTCTTCTGCAATCTCAAACATTAAACTGCCCTCCTGAAAATTTAGTTGTTGTCTTGTTACTTCACATTAAATAAATACCGATAAAAGAAGATAAACAGTTTTTACAGATCAAAAATATCTCGTCTAATTTAGAAGTTATGATGGTTTTATAAAAGTGCACATTTTCACTAAAACTTGTCTTAAGTAAAAATTTTGCTAAATGTGACTACCGTTGTTTATGCTCTAAGGAGTCTAAGGTACAGATATATTAAAGAAAACACTCTCACAACAACAAGCCTTTGACTAATTTTTCACCCCCTATTTTTTCACAAAAACAAAAAATAAATCCTTCACAAACATGAAAGCCGATAAACGTCTAAAATTATTTACGAGAGCATTTCAAGTGTAAGTATCTATATGTTATACATCCTCCCTAAATATTCTAGCGACCTACAACTAAAAGGAAGTAAGTACTAAACGGGGGGTGGACACATGTTCCCTCTACCACGCACGTTTGGTCATTTTTATAATATGAAATTTTTGTACGCAGTATTATTTGTGATAAACAATGTAAAATATGGATTTTTTGTTATTGTTTGTATTTTATTTTACGCACGCATCATGCTTGAACATTTATTTTACAACTTCTGATCATTCTAGCTCTAAATGGTAGAAGAAGGGTGTTGTAACTTTTATTTTTATACAAAGTGTGTACCCACGCAAAGAATAACCCCGTTGTAAGCGTTTATCGTTATTTACCTGATCGGTAATACAACCGATGTTCTATCTCACAAAACCATAATACCCTAAAATTACATAATTCTTTTATTTATTTTTGAAGACAAATACATCTCAGAACAAGTCAAATGAGAATATTTCATAGCAATCCATAAATCATTAGACTAAAAGGGGAAAACCTTGCCATAGAAAAAAATACTTAAATCCATAATTTTATGTTACACTTTCTTATTTTTTGGTATTCTATAAAAAAGTGGTATTTTGTTTGCAATAATTAAATGACCAAAACACGCACAATTTGTGCAAAATGCTTCTTGGGTATAATGTTATAATATAAAACATGGAACGGTTGCGTTAGTTGTGCTCCAGCCGAGCGATAAAAACTTGTTGAAACTTTCTGAGAGATGAAAGGAACAGGGAAGAGAGCTGCCTCTGCAAATAAGGGCTGAACAAATCAGCCCTATGCAGGAAAGCTCGAACCCTGTACCTTCGCCCTCATACATCTAACCACCATTCTCTGTAAACGAGAAGCAACGAGGAAACTTAAGCCAACTTATCGAGATTATTGTTATGTGAAACTTGATCAAATATCAAACAGTAATTATTTTATGAACTTCCACCCCTCTTTAGGGTGATTATTCATTGGTGTACTAATGAGGTAAGTTAAATGGATTAAAAATAAGCGATTCTTCCGTATAAACGGAATCAAATCAAAACCATCCATTCATTAAGTTTAAGAGAAGTTATTCCTTGACTTATAGGTTAGTATGAGGCTGACCACCCATACTGTAAAAAAATGGTTCGCTTTACCAATGTCACCCCTGTTACAGGAAGGGCCGGCAAGAGCTGCAGGGCTTATGTTAATTTGAGATTGAGTTTTATATTGTAGGTTCACATGCGGCATGTTTAGCGCGAACTTATATCTGTCTGCTTGTGGGAATGGATTTAATATAAATCTTTAATGTTATATATCTTTACAACTTAGATTATATATTGTTTTAATTTGTTTAACGGATTTTGATAGTCTAATCAACGTAATCTAATAATCTTGAGTATTTTTATAGCGCAAATATCTTTTGGGCACCTCTGCGTCTCCTTTTTGTGAGTTGTAGACCCCTATGTTACTTAAAATGGGAAGCTTTACATAGAGACTTTCTGTAAAAAAATGCTTTATCTTATTGGTGTTCTAGCAACTCAGAAAAGTGATTGTTTTTTTTAGTTTTTTAACTTAAGCAAATCGTCCATAAAATATTGAAAAGATAATAATCTAAGAAATAAAAACTGATTTTTTAGGTCTACATTCAAGGTCTCATGTTTTTTGTATCTTTTTAAAAATAATTTATCTATCGAGTTGGAAGAATAACATTTATTTTTCTCGTGGCTTTAACCACTCTATTTTTATTTTTATAAAATACATAGTTTTCTCAAATATTTTTGATTATCAAAATATTTCATAGCATAAAATTATCACAATATTTTTTCATCAAGCTACGACTTTGATTAGCAAATAGATTTGGCTAGGGAGTTATAAGTGGAGTCGTAATGTATGTAGGTTCTGTTCTTTGAAGGCTTCTGCTTACCGCCCCGGGGAGGCCTCTGCCCACAAAGGAACCCTTCCCCTGCAGGCAAAACCAGAAACCTCCCCCAATATTAATAATCGGCCTGAGAGACGACCAACGATATATTACAAGGGATGGTTAAGCTTTCACAAAGAACATCGGGAAATATCGTTTTTTTTTTTGAAATCCCGGGTATTTATTTAAAGAAATTTGCCAAAAGATATACGGCCAAAGTGATATTCTTATTGGCTCATACATGCTCTCTCTCCTCTGACCCACGCCCCGTGTATCCATCCTATCCGGGGATGTGTCACAGGACTCGCATGCAAAACATTATATAGATGCAAGTGGCAGAAGGCCCTCCCGTGAGGCTAACACTCTCTCTAGTGTAAAACAAGACAATGTGGCTCAGAGCACAAGCAGCGATGATAGCCATAAGTGAAGGAATTTAAAAACTCTACGATTTTAAATTACAGTCTGTTGGGTTTCGGTTCTGAGCATTTATTGTTAGTTTTGACTTAAGGCCGCAGTGAGCGTGATTAAAAAAAAATTAGGCTGATTTATTTGGTAAGCGCTGTTTTTGTATGTATCACACCTCAAGAGCCGCCTGTTAGTGAATTAGCTCATACGGAGGTATTCACAACAAATTTAATCCATAACTGATCTACGTGTAATCGTTTTTTTGGGTGGAAAATTCACGTCAGGTGGCGGTTGAGCCATGGATTTTCTATGTGTAAATAACAGCGATAGTGTTTTAATTCATGGATTTTTTCGTTTGTACTTACTGTCCTTTAATATTTAAAGAACATAATCAAATAGACACAATAAAAGAATATCACCTCTGTTTCCCGGCATTTTCTCTTATGAATAGTTAAAATAAATCATGGTAGTGATAACTGAATGTTTTAAAATATAAGTATTTGCTTAAAATTCTTAAAACGTCAAACTTTATTATATACAAATACGAAATTCATAATTTTATTGATTGTAGAGGCATTAACTTTGTAATCGTTCATCTTAAGAGATTAAAAGAAAAACCACTTTGTATTCGATTACTGTGAGTATTTAATTTTATTTAATACCACGTTTGCGAAACCGGTTGTGGTATTAAATTAAATAAAATACTCATAGTAATCGAATACAAAGTGGTTTTTCTTTTTATCTCACGAAATTCATAGCTTATCCGCTATTAAAAATGATTTTTGCAAACAAACAAAAACAGTTATTCGTTGATCATCTATGAATTACATGTTTTTGAAATAATTATTAGATGACAATGTTTTTAAAAATATTTTTTTATTACAGGATTGCAGAAACTAACACAATTAAAAAAAATGTAAAAAACTGCTTTTTTAAATGATATTTTTTTTTTTTTTTTTTTATTTTATTAACGGACATAATAGTCCAATTACATAATTATATGACAAGGTAATTACAGAGAATGACAAAGAAAACAACATAATTCAAGGATTAATATTGATCTATATATGATAATTATTTAATATTGATCTATATCTATATTTAATATGATAATATTGATGATCGGTCCGTAGCTCAGTGGTAACACTGCGGACTCTTAATGGGAAGGTTGTGGGTTCGATTCCCGGCGGAGCACATAAATATACCATTTATATTTTCAAATTTGCTCTTCGCTGGGTTGAAAAATTCATAAAACCTTTACCAATGACCGGTCACCAAAGGTCCATCCAGCCTTACAGCAACTGGGTCTTGCTTGAGAATTGGCGCTTTGTAGCGACGACGATCAAGCTCGTAAAAAGGTCAATAGCTCAATTGGTAGAATGCTTGCATTCCATGCCGAGAGCAAGGGTTCGATCTCAAAGGTTTACTCAGCCTTCAGAATAAAATGAGAACCAGCCCCCCGGGAGCTGGGAAACCCCCACTTCAACTGAAAGTGGTTGGTGTGAGGCCAGCCCCCTTACCTGTAAAAATAAATAGGTCCCGAAGCGCCACATGCGACCCCTTCGGGGATAACGCAGGCAAGAAGTTACACTATATGTGTAGCTTAGTTGCGTTTTTTTAACATTACATAATAGCATAGTCAAATATCGTGGAAAGTCAAAAAATGTTTAACTATGAACACTATTTTTTCCATTCAAGATGAAACCGAGACACGCATTTTGTAGGAATACCGGGAAATGAGAGAAAACGTATCCTACACATCCGTGAGACCGCTATAACCCGCTGGGTATAATGTCCGCTTGAATCGGTAAATTATTGCCGGGAATCGGTCAAGGAATAAATGTACAGAAACGCGACGTCACAACTGTTACCCAGACGCTTTTTCCAGTGTGAGCGATAGAACCACTCATGAAAAAATGACAAACAAATTTAAAAATCTATCAAGAATATTAATATTGTTAATTTTTAAGACATAACATTTAACTAATGGAGTTATTTGGTTAACTCTCTATCAGAAAATGTACACAACATATTGTTGTGTTCTTGGGGTTCGAAAGTCTTTCAACAATACTGGTCTTCTTTTACAGTTATTTAGATTTATTTCACAATTTATAATTTAGGTTACAATATTCACAATAATGGTTTGTATTTATTTGACAGTTGGCCTTCCCTTACTATGTGTTTGGTTATTCACCAGCCAACAGATATACATATGTCAACTCCACTCACTTGCAAACAAAAAACGTCTTATATACCCTTTATAACAGTACTCTCTAGAAACTATTTTTGCCAGAAAGCTCCAGAATTAAGGAAAGATTCGAGTAGGTACATAGTAATTATTATTTCTAGACGCTTCGAGTACTTATTTTAATTATTCCTACCCACTCAAACTTATGAGTCTGATACTTAACACTACCATAACAATATTTTTGCATTTACAAACTATACATATATTGCTGGAGAGATATTTTCCGGGATCTGTTGCCGTGGTCTATGGGAGCAGGAGCTTCCAGACGTTTTGCCCATGTCTACGATGGGCTACACAGTTTTCATCAAGATCATCTTCATCATCATACTTCACGCTGAAGAAGATCACTTCACGCTAAACAGATCCCGGAAAACATCTCTCCGGCGTCATCAGCCGGCCGTGAAAGCCTAAAACTCTTATCAAAAGTATATATTGCTTGTGTAGTGACAGAATAATACCTGAATTGTAAGATAGTATTTTTTTAGGCCTTCTATGGAACAAGGTGCGCATTGCCAAAAGTGCCCAATATTTTACAGTATTGTTGGTCAGCATCATGTCAACTTATAAACTAACAGATCATCGTTTGAGCACAACGTTTAAATTATTTTCATAAGGATTTTATATATGAAAAAAAACGAAAAATATTTTTTTTCTCCAGTAGGTACCTACATTTATTACGCCCAATATTTTTTCCAATATATCTGCAAAAAATAAAAATGCGAAATATATATTTTTTCTTTACAAAAGAATCTCGAATTTTCCAGATGAATAGCTCATATTGCCATCGCTTGTAAGTAAGTCTAAACTAATACCATATTTTTATCTCGTTCGTTGATCAATTTAAAGAAAAAGTAAAGAAATATCGCAGTTGATATTCTCTAGTATTGTATGTACACTTCTAGACGGAATCTGCTCGTTTAATATTAAATTCAATCAGAAAGCATTCTCCGGCAAGGAAAATATTCAATTTATGAAATGTGATATTTGCCAATATTATTACAATTTAATACAGCAAAGGATTGAAATATATTTTTTCGTACTAGTGTAATAAACTAACATCTTGTCTTGGATAAAATGAGCTAAATTTAATCAAATACGGTAATCTAGGGTTTTTCTTTTGAAATGAGGTGAATGCTTTATGAAGCAGATAATTACATTTTTTGTGTTTCTATTGACGATTATTCATCTCATTTTCGGGAGGGATCCTAGATCACCAACTTTGATTCTATACGAATAAAATATACAGTCAGATCAGTAAAAAAAAAGATTTATCAAAAATCCATCCTCGCGACTTAGTGGTGTATTGTCATTCTATTCCATCTATATGCTTTTTCTTTTTTTACTATTTTCAATAATCCATACAATCTTCTCATGTGCTGTATGTCTTCTTTCAGTACTCCTTTACATATATTATACAAGTTGACTTTATTAATAAACCGACTGTCTCTCAGGCTGAAGGCAAACTCCTTTAAACAGGTCTTGAAGTGTTTTTTTACGAATGTTCAAGAAACTATATTTTAGTACTTTCTGCAAACATTGAAACTTTTTAATGATCATGCAAACGTTGAAATTGAATGGATATTGAGATATGTAAGTCTTACGAACAAGAACAGCTGTTTTTTTCTTCGTCTTCATTTTTTTTGTAAAGTATATTAAGGTTGAGAACTACAGCATTTACATTGAAATACCCATGTGGATCACCAACTTTCGATAGATTTGGTACTCAAAGAAGAAGGCAAAATATTTATACAATACACGCAATTCCTTGACTTATAGGTTGGTTTGAGACTCACCACCCATACTGTAAAAAAAGGTTCACTTTGCCAATGTCACCCCTTTTTCAGGGAAGGTCGGCAGAAGTTGCAGGGTTCATGTTAATTTGAGGTTTCAATTTTAATTTGTAAGTTACACATTCAGCATTTGTAAGCGCGAGCTACGCGTGTCTGTTTGTGGGCATGCTTTTAATGTGAGTTTTAAATGTTAATATATCTTTGCAACTTAGATTTAGATTTATCAACACGCTTTGTTCAATATAATATTTTCATTGGTTTTAATTGCGTTAAGTCTAATCAATAATAATTGAATGTTTTGCCTCGGTGGGATCCCAACCAGTGATTCGCAGTGAATGCTGAGCGGATTTCCTTCCACCCAGCTGCTAGTTAACGGTTCAGTCAAAGGCTTCGCTGGCATTATTCCCACCCTGAATAATTTGTAATGATGATTGAGCATTCAGATCTAGCCGCGGTACCTGCGCTTGGTATTCACGGAGAGGCCCAGACCCGCAACTGGAGAGGACTACTAACAGATCATCACAGCAGGAACAGTGTTGACAGCCAATGAGAGATAGTAGAATACGAGAATATCCCATATACAAAGATATCGTCATGATAGACGTATACTGTTTGTGGATAAAATATTTAAATTGTATTTAAAATTTTAAGATAATATATGTATAGGTACTTACTTTACTTAAACCATTTACTTTCTTTGGCTCATAAGCCTTGAAGGCTCAGGGCCTCCCGCACCACAATCCTCTCGGGCTCTCTGTCTTGTGCTGCTTCCCTCTATGGCCCACTTACTCCCAAAACTTCGCCGTCGGCTTCAAAAAAAAAAAAACGTTGTCTGCCCCCCGCATCCTGGGACGTCCGAGTGGTCTCACACCTGAGGGGGCACCATCCAAGACAGTTCTGATGATTCAGGAGTCCTCTGCACGTGCTTCAATATGTTCGGCCCACTGGAATCTTCTTGATTTTATTACCGACATTACGACCAGATAATATTATATACTGCCCCTAATATTTTAATCAATGTTATGGGTTGAATGAAATAGTGCACAGCGTCAAGCTTCTAAAAGTATCAAAAAATCGCTTTGAACGAAACTTTTCATAGGTACTATTATGAAAATTTATAAAACAAAATTCATAATTATAAATTAATGTTTGTATCTTGTATGTTGTTACATTCAGAGGATTCGCGAGGAGCAATACGTCAGACAAGAACATCTTGATTTAAGAACCTAGGTTAGTTCCTCGACTAAATGTATAATATTCAGGATTTTGCAAAAATATTTGAAATATTTATTTGTCTAAATTTTAATTTTGAAGCTAAAAACTCATATTATCAACTAAATTAAATCAGATTTCAAACTCCACATTTTTAGATGTTCGATTTGAAAACTTCGATTCCTTGACTTATAGGTTGGTATGAGGCGGACCACCCATACTGTAAAAAATTATTCACTTAGCCAATGTCACCCCTGTGTCTAGAGAGTTTATGTTCATTTGAGGTTTGAATTTTATTTGTAAGTACACATTCAGCATTTGTAAGCGCCTACTGCACGTGTTTGTTTGTGGGCATGCCTTTGTTATGAGCCTTAAATGCTAATATATTTTTGCAACTTAGATTATAGATTATTATAACCAACTAGGAACACACACAAACACGATAATCTAATTATTATTCTCATAGCTTTCGTAACTCTGTTCATATCTGATACGCGCGTACATTATAATTATGTTATATCAGGCTCCAGGCTATGGAGAGAGGTTGAACCAGGAAATGACAGCATCAGCTCATCATTTGAATATCTGATGCAGTGAAGACAAGTGGTTGAAGGCCTGCTGAAGGGTAACTGAAGGATGATTAGGTTGATAACAGATTATAATCTGTAATAATTATTAATAGAAAGAATAATTAAACCATTGGCTTCATGTTAATTGTTCATTGTAGGTTTGTATTTTAATTTCTAAGTTTATATGTAGCATTTGTTACCAAAAACGAAAACGTGTTAGCTTGTGGGCATGCATTGAATATGAATTTAAATGTTGATTTATCTTTGCAGTTGAGATTATAGATTTAAGGTAGGGATCTTCAATTTCTTTTTTAATAAATATGTTCATTCTAATCTAATCTAATCTAATCTAAGCTGCAAAGATATATATCATTTAAGATTTACATTGAATGCATTCCCACAAGCAGACATGCATAATTTCGCGCTAACGCATGCCGCATGTGGACCTACAATATAAAAACCCAATCTCAAATGAACATAAGCCCTGCAACTCTTGCTGTCCTTCCCTGAAACAGGGGTGACATTGGCAAAGTGAACCATTTTTTACAGTATGGGTGGTCAGCCGCATAACCACCTATAAGTCATTGAAAAATCATAATATGTTCTACTAACATCTTACTGAATTAAATTTGAATCAAATGTGTGATGATTGGACATATTATGTGTAATAAAGAGCTTTGAATACAAGCAAAATCTTATAAATGAGTTTTATCTTGTAACAAACGAATGAACTTTCAATTAGAAAAAACAATTTTATAACTGTTTGAAAAAATGGTATCCTTGTTATTTCAGAACGTCTGTTACAGAATCCCGATACTTTTCCATTGTTTTGTATTCTGCAAACAGAAAAACCTGCAAGAATTTATAATTGAAAACTGAACGATTCCCATTTTCTTCCGTAGCGTTCAATAATTCGCGGCGATGGTTAATTAACGTCTCGGCGTAGAGGGTCTACGCCCGGCGTAGGCTGCATTCGCGTAGCCTCTACGATACAGACAACTAACATTTAATTAACATTCAGAATTAATTACACCATAAATTACGATCGCGTCTTAATTGCCAACATTAATAAAACAGTTGCGTGGAAGTTGATTTTTTATTATGACAGAGCTTAGGCCGGGGCGCGGTAGAGGGCTGAAGGGGGGGGGGGAGTGGACGCAGCGGAGGGAGATACAACCTTAATTTAAAGGAAAATTCTGACAGATTGATTTATGTTTCAGGATATTGAGCTTATTATGGCGCGGAAGTAATTGCGCGCGAAAAATTTAAAACTCGTTTAATTACTTTAAGTGAAACGCGCGTGTTCGATAGTCAAATATTTTTCTCAAATTTTTTGTAGCAAAAATTATCAGGTGGTTTTTTTTCATGAATCTACCCGAAAAAGTGTTCAGATCGATGCGATTTCACATTTGATTCAAATATAAGGTAAATTTAAAAAGTACAATCTAGATCATGTTAAACAAAAGGTTGCTTCATTTAGATACCTAGATAGATTCCTGGTTAGCATGCGCAAATTACACAACAAATGTTTTTTTAAAGTAAAAAATCAATTGGCTAAATGGGATAAAAATTTAAAAGTAAACAAAACATGCTAAGCGCTCCGTAATGACAATAATTCATTAAGTTAATGTTACGGTTTTCTCTCATTACCATATAAGATACAATTTGAGCGCATTGTCTGTGCGAAAAAATACGAAACAAAATTATAAAAATGAAAACTCTCTTTTGTTGAGGAAGAATACAAAAGGGTTTACCGCGTCGTTTGAATAAAGATTAGATTATATCTTGTTCAGTTTAATGTGAGGTCCTGCACAAAACTGTTTATGTGTGGTAGATCAAAATATTTAATTGGCAGAATTATGCGCAAACAAGGTTTTTCTTAAAAATAGTCCTGAACTCCTGAACCAATCGTTATTCATTAAAAAAAAGAAGTGTAATCAATATTTCAATAATAACACACTCAATGACAAGATAAACATTGTTTCATTTAAAATATCGGACTCTGGTGATTCTGCTGCCATTAAAATATTTTTTCTTTATTATAAAAAATGTAGTTCATGTTGTTGAATAAGATAAAAGTCCACAGCCTTATGCTGTAGGTACGATATAATACGGTTTTTTTTTTTTTTTTAACCAAATATACACAGAAGATGTTTCTTTTCAACTCGGGGTTGGGTCACTAGAAAATAGGTCAAGAACTTAAAAATATTCAAGACGATAAAAAAATAATTGTCTGTTGTAAAAAATATTAAAATTCAAGAAAAAGCATTTGGCGCTCAGAAGGAAGCGAGTCATTAACATGCGACCTTTTTTAAAACAAACTTAATGATGCTTGCTGGTCCCAACAGTGCTGCCATGAATTCTCACTTTCATTAGCGGATGAAAGTGAGGACTGAGTAGGTTATTCTTATTCACAGCGTCTTGTTGGCAACTTTTCATCTGACATTTTAATTAAATCACCGGATGAAAAATAAACAAAGGTCGCTCTGGGGGGAAAGAGCGCCAAACAAACTTTAAAAAGTAATTGTCATGATAAAATGAGTGTTTTCATTTCGGGTGCGGGTGTGAGATGGAAGACTGCGACCTCGTTTATGTTGATTTTTCGCCGCCTTTCAGTGGATGCTGCTATCTGCAGGAGAAAACCATTTGTAAGGTACTTTACACTTTACCCTTGCTCTCCTTAAGCGAGCGTAGCCCTGCATACAACGGAGTAGTCTGGGAGCTGGCACAAAATTCTTCATATTCGCAAAAAAAAAACGTAAACACAAATATTCAAAGAAAAAACTCAATTTAAGTCATGATATAGCTTTTCTAGATATTAATATTTATTATGTATATTTGAAATGATTAAAGCTTTTGGATACAAACAATAAAAATGATTATTGGTCTATAAAGGGAAATAAATTAACAAAATTGTGACGCTAAACTTGTTTAATGCTCACGGAAATCTGAAAACAAGTTTATAAATAGAAACTAACATATAAAACCTAAGTAGTAGATCAAAATTAAATAAATTATTACACCAAAGGTAAGGCCTTGAAATAAAAAAAAAAAATGCAACTAAGCTACACATATAGTTACTTTTTGCCGCGTTATCCCCGAAGGGCTGGCATGTGGCGAGTTGAACCTATTTATTTTTACAGGTAAGGGGGCCAGCCTTACGCCAACCACTTCAGTTGAAGTGGGGGTTTCTCAGCTCCCGAGGGGGCTGGTACTAATTTCTTGTGAAGGCTGAGTTAACCTTGCCGGTATTTTATTTTGGGGTTTGAAATAAACACTGAAACGGGAAATCATTTCTGACACCCCGTGTGGGATTCGAACCCGAGCTCACGGCATGGAATGCAAGCACTCTACCAACTGAGCTATCGACCGGACAGAATATATAAATAATTTTATAATTTGAAAATAATGGATGACTTAGCACTGAAAAAAATGTGTCATTAAAGAAAATGTAAAATATATAAGGCGCACTGCAAATAAACTTACGTAGCACCCAAAATATTTTTTTGAACCAGGATTGTTCATAAAAATTCACGATGACAAGCTAATCATTGGAGGGGTGAAGTTAGAGACAGGATTTAAAAGAGGCCATGGCTGGAGTTGGACTGTAGCGCAATTGAAGAAGAAAAAGAAAAATCACTGAATGAAACGTCGCGTCGGCTTAGATTGACACTTTCAAATGTTAATAGAAAATTAAGATTTTTCCTGTAAATTTTATGAAATAAATTAAAAATTTACTGGCATCAGTTTGTCATGCGCTAGCTCTCGGACACCATCTTCGGATACTATTATAATATGAAACTCATTTACCTAATCTAAACTTTATCCACATTTTTTCTCAGTTTACGCTTCTAAGAACATCTTCCTGATTCCATAAGTGCTGATGAAAAAAGTCAACGTTGCTTCAAGAACCCAATTGCATTTAAAAATACCGAGAATTTTTTTGTAGCAGGATAATCATCATCATCATCAAGATAATACACAATGAAGTCTCTGAACAAACATTCACTAACTTGGAGTTTTTTCAAACCAATTGATTTTCCCATTAATTCTGGTTTTCATTGCTTATTCTACTCTTGCTGTTTTGGTGATTTTCTCTATCAAACTTTTTTTGATCTACCAACGCCATACGTTTTCTTTCTTTTATTTTTTTTAACCATATTTAAGTATTTAATGTGTAAATATAAAAAAAGTAATCTTCTAAACCAGGCCTGGCCAACCCAAATTGCACCCCGGGCCGCATTGATGGGCTAAAATTTCCACAAGGGCCACACATAGGTACAAACATTGTACAAAAAAATATATACATAAAAAAACAAAACGCAACCAGATGTGAAAAGAAAACACGCATTGAACCAACAACGAAAAATGTATTTATGTAGTAAACAACATAAAACTTGTTTTAACAATAGAAAAATATTTTAACAATGAAAATTATTAAATAACCCTTAACTTGACAGAGGAAAAAATTCTTAATGTCCCCCCCCCCCTCCCCGACAATGTTTTTGCGGGAAAAATTCGATATATTTTCAAAATTGCACCCCCATATATAAAGCTAAATCTGCCGTTTTTGTTTCTTACACTTTATGGTCTTAGAAAATTAGTTACAGTAATGAAAAAAATCAAGCATGTTTATTGATTTTTTATCTTAATTATAATGCTTGAACAAAATATATAACTTAAGAATTGCCACCACAAAAAAAAGCTAAAACTGTATAAAAAACGCGTTTTTTTAAATATTTTTTGTGGTGACAATTCCTAAGTTATGTATTTTGTTCAAGCTTTATAATTAAGTTTAAAAATTTAATAAACATGCTTGAATTTTTATTATTACTGTATGTATTTTGCTAAGACCACAAAGTGTAAGAAATAATAACGGCAGATTGAGCTTTATAACGCGCCTTAAATGTGTTGCCGAGCTGCAACTCAAATCGCTGAAAAATATCTCTAGTCTAGTCAAATAGTGTTTTTACTAGGAAAGTTCTGGGGTAGTTTTGATTTCAAAATTGTACAAATTTAACGACAATAAAGTTCTTAAATAAAAATATAAATAAATACATAATTTAAAAAAATCATCACACATGACTGCGGGCCGCACGTAAAGGCGCCGCGGGCCGCATGCGGCCCGCGGGCTGCGGGTTGGCCAGGCCTGTTCTAAACAATCTCTTGGTATGTTGAGCATAAGGTACGGTTTTTTTTTTCTTATCTTAACTTTTTTACTTTTCAAAAAGTCATGTTTACTTTTACCACGATTGACAGACAAGATTTTCCACTAGCATTTCCTTTAACCTCTATGTATTACTTTCTTATTTTAACCTACACAAGAAATATGAACTTGCTATGTCAGGAAAAGAGCAACTACCACTTTAAGTAAGGCTGGCCCTCTTAACTGTGAATATCCATAGGTTCCACACATGAAATGTGACGTCTTCGGAAACATCGCGGCAAGAAGTTGCATCACATGAGCAGCTTAGTTGCGTTTGTGTATCCGTAGTGTGAAGGAAACACAGTTGCAAAACATGAAAAGGTGTGGAAAATCAAAAATTGAAACGATAACTATAATAATAATCTAAAATCTTAGTTGCAAAGATAAATTAACATTCAAATTTCATATCAAATGCATGCTCACAAACAGACACGTGTAAGTTTGCGCTTACATAAAAATCAAAACCAAACCTCAAAAGAACATAAGCCCTGCAACTTTTGCCGTCCTTCCCTGAAACAGGCGTGACATTGGCAAAGTATTTTTTTTTGCTGTATGGGTGGTCAGCCTCATACCAACCTATAAGTTAAGGAATACAAATAAGAAGGTCCCCTAAATTTATTTATGAATTATTTTCAACCACAAAAACAAATATCATTTATGATTTGATTGAATGTCCGAAAATACTTGTAAATCGCATCAGCCGTGCCTGATTTTTTGTCATATTAGGAATAATTCCACCATGGTGAAATGAAATATGTGTTACGGTTACCTCCCCTCCCTGTGGTCATATCCTTCCCCTGTTACTCACCCCCACCCCTCACATATCCACTCTCAAGCCAACTCTCTCACTAATTAATTCCATAATTATATTTTCACTTCAAACTGTTTGAAACTTTAATTTAAATTTCAGAGGTTTTCCTACAATTTATAACCTTTTTAATAGAAGATGTAATCTCTGCAATTAATTCATGTTTTTTCCCGGCTTGTCCGAACTGCGTAAATTACAATTTATATTCATAGTTACATAATATCATGTATGAGAAAGTCTCTGTTATAAAGTGTCCAGAAAATATTTTTTCTTAAACAATTACCAAAGACATGATAAGCTAGAATTCTTCGTAAAAAATTATAAGAAACAAATCTGTGCATCAGTGGCAAAGGGTGCCATACAACTCGATTCCCATCGGCTTCCCTTTAAAAATGAGGCAACAAAGTAGTTAAAAATATTGGCACAAAGTAAAAAAATACATGTAAAACCAAAGAAACAATACGTATTTTTCCCCCATTAAAATCATGCAGTCGACTTTATTATCATTTTTGCCTCATTTTAAAAAGGAAACCGATGGGAATCGAGTTGTATGGCACCCTTCGCCACTGTGTGCATAGATCAAGGAACATAAATCTATGGTGATTAACAAAGAAAATAAATAATTATCAATGTGGCGCAACTTAACCCTCTGGATTTCTTCGTGTACGGTTAATTATGATGCACATGTGATCACCGATCAACTTTTTTTTAATCAAGGACGTATATTTTATGAGATAGGTATAACGATTTCACAATTTTATAGAAAAATATTTCTAGAAGTTCAAAGAAACATTCATATCGAACAATTCTTGCGGTTCCGCGTCACCTTCTATCCCGAGACTTGATTTCCATAATGAAAAAAACAAATGTAGGTACTTATGTAAAAGATTTTTTTGTAAATCCATGAAGATACGAAACCAAAGTTGCTCCGATAACAAAGAAAAAATCTGACATACATCACTCTTGATAATGACCTGAATCTTTTAAAGGTCGAAAGTACTTGAGGCAGATAAAATTATTGCAAAAATATTAAAGTTATAAATTATATAAATGAAAGCAGCCGGCATTATTTCTTCTACTCTTCTATAGAATTTCAATTTACCCACACAAATTCGCATGTGGAAAATCTGACGTGAGGTTCAACAAGTATTCAATTAGTGCTCCCACACTCTCCTCAGCCTCTCCCCCTCCTCCTCCCTCCAACCCCCCGCAAGTCTTTAAAGGAACGTCTGCCACAGACTCCAGTTATTAATAAACACTTCGTTTGTGAGCAAAATAAAGTAAGCCTTTATTATTGCGGGTGGTTCCAACGCGACCAGTGACAGTAGGACAGTAGTTCTGTAAATATGTATGTTTTCATGTACACCGTAAATAAACATATCACACTAATATTTTGGAATATTGAAGATCATTACCAAAATATATCGTCGACGGGGGGGGGGGGAGGGGCAGTCACGTAATTTTGAAAAGTTAACTCCCTCAAGACAGCGCCTTTTTTTCGCGCTTCCTTTTTTACGTTTTAATTTTTAATTTTCATACTAACACTTTTATGCATATTTTTGGCGCCTCCCTTGGCCATACTTCGCGCCCTCCTGTTTGGAAACCGCTGCCTTAAAGGGAAAACCGAATAACTCCCGTATTCACGATCAAAACTGGCACTTACTTAAGGGCAAACTAGCGTTTAGATTGGGGAAATTCATTTCAAGAACAATACTTAAGGTAAAATTAGCGCTCAAGCGCTCCAAAAACTAGCACTTAGGTAAGTAAGGTCGACACGTATATTAACCAACGCTTAAGCGCTGTCAAAATATTCCGTCATATTTCATTGTTATCACATTTTTTGTTTGATTGTGAATTTACATGAAAAAATGAATTCTTACTATAAACATGATTTTTACGAGTGTATTAACATTGTTTTGACGAGTTTATTTACATTGCTTGACCATCAGAATTGGGTTTGTTATCCGGTATGGTCTAGGGCCATACTGCAATGACAGATGAACTGTCAAAATATTCCGCCGCATTTCATCAGCACATTTTTTGTTTGGTTGTGAATTATTTACATAAAATAATGAATTCTTACGATACAGTTGACTTCAACGAGAATAATAACATTGTTTTGTTCAAAAATAGTTTCCCAAGAAAATATATCAGAGACTGTAAAGACCCATTTACGTATTACGAAGAGGAAGAATTTAGAAGACGTTTTTGATTGAAAAAATGCATCGTTCTGTATACAGTTTTGCCGTTGCTCATTGAGGGTTGCAAAGCCAACAATTTCTTCGATCTGTTATTTTATCTTCTATTACAGGTTTTTCTTTAATCAAAGCCACCAACAGCTCCTTTTCCGCTGGAGAAAACAACATCTTTTTGGCGCTGAAATCGATCAAAACACTTTACATTGGATATTACATAAATGTATTTTTAAAAACAAATAGAAATTGTAAACAAACAAATTCGTACTTACGGTTTACTTAAATTAGTAAGTGCGTTATACGTACTTATTTGTTGTAAAAGTTTTGTGCACAGCTGATATGACATTGAAATTTGAAAGAAGCGGCAATGATAAGAGTGAAGTACGCCGAATATCGGTCGGAAGGTACTGACCAATTACAGAGCTGGGTTTTTTCGAGAGCCAATGACTGAGCCGTACGTCTCCTGGGGGTTGGGCACTAGGCTGATTACTGCTTGAGTGTTCTTTGTGAAACAAAACGCTCCAGAATGTCGACCCTTGAGTAAGTGTAGCGCTTGAGTTAGGCACTTAAATCAGTTTTGATCGTGAATACGGGGGTAAGTGACATATTAAGTTAACATGGGTTTCTCCAATTAATGCAACTTTTTTCCTATTTGCTGCGAGAGAATATAAGAATAGATTTGTGACGAGGAATGCAATTCACCAACCTTTTCTGCCTGGCCAAAAACAGGTATTAAAAGCATCAATTAATAATTCATTATCATCATATATTTTAATGAATTGCTTATAAATAATTACTCAATTACATCTGTTGAACCAGGATCAAAGTTATGGGCGAATGACCCAAGCAGAAATCGAACAAGCGTTATTCCATTCCAAACACGCTAGAAAGATCAGCCCACTTGGTCCCCTCGGCCACAACACCGATATTTCATACTTCGAATAATTTCCAACATTCCAACGGTAAATTAGTAAACTAACCGCTAATCAACTATCCTAAAAAACTGGTGTACGGAGAACACAGCACGAGCTCTAATATTCAGCGAACATTTACACGAAATTATTTTCACCGTAGCCACAAAACGTTTCGCGAAAATAAACACCGCAAAAGCAGCCACCACCTAGCTGTGTAATAACGCTATGAAAATACTCGAAACGGCGTTTCCTGGAAGTTGTTCCCGCGATTTGAGGGTAATAACTCCGTGATTATCCCCCGTATTCACGATCAAAACTGATTTAAGTGCCTTACTCAAGCGCTACACTTACTCAAGGGTCGACATTCTGGAGCGTTTTGTTTCACAAAGAACACTCAAGCAGTAATCAACGTAGTGCCCAACCCCCAGGAGACGCACGAGTTTGTCATTGGCTCTCGAAAAAACCCAGCTCTGTAATTGGTCAGTACCTTCCGACCGATATTCGGCGTACTTCACTCTTATCATTGCCGCCTCTTTCAAATTTCAATGTCATATCAGATTTGCATAAAACTTGACAACAAATAAGTACGTATAACGCAATTACTAATTTAAGTAAACCGTAAGTACGAATTTGTTTGTTTACAATTTCTATTAGTTTTTAAAAATACATTTATGTAATATCCAATGTTAAGTGTTTTGATCGATTTCAGCGCCAAAAAGATGTTGTTTTCTCCAGCGGAAAAGGAGCTGCTGGTGGCTCTGATTAAAGAAAAACCTGTAATAGAAGATAAAATAACAGATCGAAGAAATCGTTGGCTTTGCAACCCTCAATGAGCAACGGCAAAACTGTATACAGAACGACGCATTTTTTCAATCAAAAACGTCTTCTAAATTCTTCCTCTTCGTAATACGTAAATGGGTCTTTACAGTCTCTGATATATTTTCTTGGGACACTATTTTTGAACAAAACAATGTTATTATTCTCGTTGAAGTCAACTGTATCGAAAGAATTAATTATTTTATGTAAATAATTCACAACCAAACAAAAAATGTGCTGATGAAATGCGGCGGAATATTTTGACAGTTCATCTGTCATTGCAGTATGGTCCTAGACCATACCGGAGAACAAACCCAATTCTGATGGTCAAGCAATGTAAATGAACTCGTCAAAACAATGTTAATACACTCGTAAAAATCATGTTTATAGAAAGAATTCATTTTTTCATGTAAATTCACAATCAAACAAAAAATGTGATAACAATGAAATATGACGGAATATTTTGACAGCGCTTAAGCGTTGGTTAATATACGTGTCGACCTTACTTACCTGAGTGCTAGTTTTTGGAGCGCTTAAGCGCTAATTTTACCTTAAGTATTGTTCTTGAAATGAATTTCCCCAATCTAAGCGCTAGCTTGCCCTTAAGGAAGTGCCAGTTTTGATCGTGAATACGGGGGTATGTAATTTGTAATGATTTTGGAATATTTTCTTCAAAGTCATTTACGCTCTGAACCTCTTTAACTCACAAGCCAATATTTTTTTTTTTTTTTATGCTTTGTTTACAATTTTCTTTGAGTTTACAATCTATTAATTCATTAGGCAATGTTTTTGCTAGAGTTCTTTATGCGTACACTTTTTGGCGTATGTATGTTTTAAGTATTGTATTGACGTGTACGAAATAAAAATATAATAAGTCAATTTTATAATCTGACAATATAACAAATAAGTAAACAACATTTTCTTTAAGATTTTTCAAATGGATAACCGGAAAGAAGAAAATCTAAGCGCGGAAATTTATTTTTGCATTTGAGCATGCAATTTATAAACTGCTTCATTGGTGTGTATAGAGTATTGATTTGTACCTTGCGAAAACTAGCTTTTTCGTTTCCCTGAAAAGCTGTTCATAATTTTCTTTTTACAACCTTAAGGTAAGAAAAAAGTAAACAAAGCCCAAATACGATAATAAAAAATAATTTAAAAATGTCTCGATAAGCTTTCGTCTTATGACATCCAACTTGGGAAATAAAACTTCGTGTATACTGTTTGCTGTCCAAATTAAGATTTAAAGACCCCTGCAAAATTAATAATAAACTAATAGACTCTTTCTATGATCTATAATCATATATGTAATATTCTAAGTTGCACAGACTTTTGAGGCTCATACATATTTTAATCATGCCCACAAGCAGGCACATGTAAGTTCGCGCTTACGTATTCTGCATGTAAACCAAAATAAACCAAGCCTCACATAAACATATTAAGCTTTGCAACTCCTGCCGACTTTCCCTAAAACCGGAGTAGCATTGACAAAAGTGAATTAAGTTTCACAGCATGGGGGGCTCAGTCTTGTATCAACCTATTAGTTTAATAATAATAATAATAATATCAGGCTAATTTATTTTAAATTACAAATGATAAGAGAGCGCCATTTTTGTGTGTGTCACACCTCAAGAGCCCTCTCCGATCATGGATAAGACTTTCTAAAAAGGTGTGTTTTGAAGAAATCTATAATCTAAGTTGCAAAGATATATTAACATTCAAAACTCACATCAAATGCATGCCCACAATCAGACACGTGTAAGATCGCGCTTACGAATTCTGAATGTGTACTTACAAATTAAAATCCTAACATCAATTCAATGTAAGCCCTACAATTTTAGCCGACGTTCCTTGAAACATTGGTGACAATGGCAAAGTGAGCCATTTTACTAAGTAGAATAATACATGGTTTTGCGATAATTTTTTCGCTGAAAAATGTCATCCACTCATCAAAAAACAAAGGTTAAAATTTTCAAAAATACTTTTTTTTAAGTTGGTAGAAAGAAGTATTTTTCTAAAGTTTTATTTTTCAGTGATAAAGGTATTTATTACAGAGGTGATAATTTTCTGCGTACACAGGTCGAGGCCATAACGTTTGGTTTTATTGCTTACCGCGCTCGTGAAGAGTCGCTCCGGATGGGAAACGGGAATTTATCATCGCCAGGAAACTGGGGTACAAGAAAATCGGGAAATTCGATATTCACCAATGGGCAATAGCGGGGTGGCTTCCGGAGCCTCTACGCCAAGTAAATAACTCTACAATTCAACTCAACCACAGCGTTTTCCAAGAACTGTAACAAAATCAAAATGGTCTGCCTGTAGAGAGTTTTTGTTTCAATATATTTTTGATGGTTGAGCTTAAAGTATTATACTTGGAGAACTGGTCTCTTTCCATGTTACCCCGTATCGCTGCTGTGGCAAGGCTGCACAGCGATCCAATGGATGTATACCAAATTATATAAAACTAGACCGATCTGGGATATGTATATGGGTTTCTAAAAAAGGAAACCCTATTTTTGACAATTTTAAAACCAAATTGTGTACCAAAGACATCAACTTTGGTTTTTTGTTAACCAAGAACTCGGATAATAATAATAATAAAAGTTGTGCACAATTTTTAACATCGATAAACTTTTATATTGCACTTACTTTAACCCTGTTTGAATCTAGGGTAATGAGCTGCTACGTTTTGTCAGAACATGAAAAGAATATATTTTAGGATGATTTATTTGGTGAGCGCTGTTTTTGTGTGAATCACACCTCAAGAGCCCTCTGTGAGCTTGGTCGTCGCTGTAGAATACACCATTATTAATCAAGACCCAGTTGATGTAAGGCTGGATGGACCTTTGGTGACCGGTCTTTGGTAAAAGTTATGGAATTTTTCAACCCAGCGAAGAGCATATTTGAAAATATAAAAGGTATATTTTTTTGTGCTCCGCCGGGATTCAAACCCACAACCTTCCATTTACGAGTCCAAAGAGATAACACTGGGCTACGGACCGGTCGACGATAATCTTAAGAGACTTGTAGAAAAAATAAGATTTTTAGTTGAAGATCCATGTGTAAAATTTCATTTGAAATGCATGCAAAAATATATTCCCTGGTGGTATTAATATTCCTAGACTTATATGTTGGTATGAGACTGACCACCCTTACTGTAAAAAAATGGTTCGTCAGTAATGGAAGGTCGGCAAGAGTTGCAGTGCTTACGTTCTTTTGAGATTTGGGTTTTTATGTGGTAGGTCCACATGCGGCATGAGTAAGCGGGCACTTATACGTTTCAGCTTATGACAATGCATTAAATATGAATTTTAAATTTAATATCCATAGCTCTGCAACTTAGATTATAGATTTGGTTTTATTTTTACAATATTCAGCTGAGATTACAAAGGTGCTCTGAGAATGAAATAAATTACCACCGTATTTTTCCAATAAAGAGAAAAATCTGTATCGTGAATTTTCAGTGATGAAGTTTCCTGGAATAATATTGTACGGATGGAATGTGTATATAATATTACGTGGAATCACGTGAGCAATATTCACAGGAGGAGAGCTGCAGTGGCGATGGAAAATGGGTGGAATCAGATTTATGTGGCGATGCAAAAGTGCACAAATATAAAAAGATGGAGATGAATAAATGCAGGGCTGAATGTTATCTTCGTCTTCTTATACATAAAATCAAACGGATGTATGTATTGTTGTGTTTTTAGGGTTCAAAAAGTCTTCAAATTAAAAAAAAAACTGGTCTTCTTTACTGGATATTTATTTTACACTTAGATTTTTTCACTTTGCCAATGTCACCCCTGTCTCAGGGAAGGACGGCAAGAGTTGCAGGGTGTATGTCCATTTGAGATTTGGTTTTTATGTTGTAGGTTCACATGAGGCATGTGCAAGCGCGAACTTGTACGTGTCTGTTTGTGAGAATGCATGTAATGTGAATCTCCAATGTAACGTATCTTTGCAACTAAGATTAGATTAGATTAGATTTATTTAACAATTTATATTTATTTTTACAATTCACAATTATGGTTTAGCAATTTACATTTATTTCACAGTTGGTGTTCACTTACAATGTCTTTATTGTTCAAAAGCAGAACGTCGGAAATAGACTGACTCCTGCAAGCCATTTGCCGCTTTTTATATTGCAGCGATAGTAGTTAATCTAATCTAATCTAATCTAAGTTGCAAAGATATGTTACATTGGAGATTCACATTACATGCATTCTCACAACCAGACACGTACAAGTTCGCGCTTGCACATGCCTCATGTGAACCTACAACATAAAAACCAAATCTCAAATGGACATACACCCTGCAACTCTTGCCGTCCTTCCCTGAGACAGGGGTGACATTGGCAAAGTGAACCATTTTTACAGCATGGGTGGTCAGCCGCATACCAAGTTACTATAAACCAATTTTGCTGGAATCTTCTAGAACGACTAAAAGCTTCGAGTAGGGACATCATTGAATATCTCTTTACCCTAGATATCTATAATAATAACTCCAACTCTCATCAGTTATAACTACTACACCTACCTATCTATCATAAATATGTATCTGTTATTTAGGTACATAACAGTATGTTTGTCCTGTATGGACTCCTAAACTGCTGAACAGATTTCGATGAAACTTGTATGAATAATTTATTATTTGCCAACTTAGCCTTCTGCATAAAAAAAATGGAGCAATATGGGAAAAGAGACAGAAATATGCTAAAACCATTTTCACCTCATGACAGGGGAATTTTTAGGCTAAAAGAAAAGAACCAGGACACAACACAGTAGAGACATATTATGTGCGGAGATACTGGTCATCCCTAACAGAATAACGGCTTGATAACAGTGACCAGACGAGCTACCACAAGGGGTGGCAGGGTACTGCTTGTTAAATATACACCATATCAGCAACAACACAACATTTGTGTATTTACAATCTGGTAATCATTATATAGAGATAGATAAAATTAATCCGACCTATCCTAATCTAATCTAATCTAATTTAATCTAAGCTGCAAGGATATATATCATTTAAGATTTATATTTAGTGCATTTCCACAAGCAGACATGTATAATTTCTCGCTAACACATGCCGCATGTGGACATACATTATAAGAACCCATCTCAAATGAACATAAGCCCTGCAACTCTTGCCGTCCTTCCCTGAGACAGGGGTGAGATTGGCAAAGTGAACCATTTTTTCACAGTATGGGTGGTCAGCCGCATACCAACCTATAAGTCAAGGTCCTAAAATTTTAATAATCATAGTTTATGTAAGTGCATTTAAGACATTTTAATCATTGTAATGATAACTTATATTTGTTTACTCTCGCGGTCGCGTGTTCCCATTCCACGACCTAAAAGGAATGTTCACTCAGAAATGCACACGGAAGTATCATACCCTAAATCTGCCGTTATTGTTTCTTACACTTTATGGTCTTAGCAAAAAAGTGACAGTAATGAAAAAAATCAAGCATGTTTATTAATTTTTTATCTTAATTATAAAGTTTAAACAAAATATATAACTAAAAAATTGCGACCACAAAAAAATATTTAAAAAAAATACGTTTTTTTCACTTCTGTAGCTACTTTCTCGTGTGTGCTATGTTTTGGAAATATTTTTTTTCATTCTATTTATAGAACTATACATTGTCTAGTGTAGTATCGAAACCGTTTTTTTATAATGTCAATAGTTTTTGAGTAAATATGGAAAAACTGAAACTACTTGATGAATTAAATTTTTTCCGTGTGCTTGTCTGAGTAAACATTCCTTTTAGGTCGTGGAATGGGAACACGCCTCGCGGTCTGTGGCCCCCCGCCCCGCTGCCCGTGCTTCCTCTCGCCCCGCTCCTCGGCGTGCCTGTCACGTGGTAAAGCTGCGCGCGCAACCCCAACGCTCCAACAGCTGGTCGGTAGGACGGAATGGCGGGTGACCTGGAAAAAGCGTTGACACGGCGGCGCGGGAGTTGAAAAGAAAAAATTGTATCGCCGGGAATTTCGATAGATTTTACCTGTTCCGTGTTAAATACGACAAAACAGCGTTAAATGCAGTTTCCTCCTCGTTGAATTCAGTAAGCAATAAACTTTACGAGCAAAACCAACCGCGGGGGAAAGAGGCTATTGTAACCTCAAAATAAATAATGGCAATTGTGTTTAAGTTAAGTTAATTTGTTCTGCTTTACCAATAAAGTGACGTTAAACTAATGTACATTGTTTTCATAGTAATTAAGTGCATCTGCCCACTGTGATTTTAACATTTGAAAAGTGTGTTATAAGATTCATAATTCCACGAAAAAGTTGTGCTCTCAGAACTGCACCTCGAGGCTAGAGATAATAGAAAAAGTATGTCAAAAGTGCAATGGATCTTAGTTCTTCGACAATAGTTTTGCTCCCGAATACAAAAGAAGTGTCATCTGAACATTACTGATATAATCTGTGTGTACAAGGCTCAAACTAATCTCGTGTGCACACATACTTTCTGATCAGTCGTCTTGCTCCAATAAGTTAAGTGAGAAGTCGAAGTATTGTAGATAATTTATTTGAAGGATCCCATACAATAATAACGGGATGAGCCTGAGCTACTATACATCCAACCCTGTCAACTTTCAATAAGTAAAACACCATAGACTCAACGCCCAAAGGAGAGTATGGTCCGCTTCACCGACTGAACGAGCCACCGGGAACGAGAGAGAGAGACCCCAGCCGGGAGTCACCAACAGCTGGCGCCCATCGTCAGCCCCCGGAGTAACCAGAAAGACCGTGATATATTGGCGCTCAAATCTGGGGCCATAGAAGAACGTCGTTACAACTTGGCGCCCAACGTGAGCCAGCGAAAGGTAACAGAAACAGTGTTACATCATTAGCTTAAAAGATCCAAAAATAACCTTATCTTACAATCTAAACATCAAAATTGTTTAAGTGTATTTATAGCTCAGTAATCATAATCTAAAAAAATATTTTAACAATCCAGCTTTTACAAATAATAAAAACTTCAGAAGCTAGACTCATGTACGATTGGTAATGGGAGAAAATGTTGGCAGTCTAATGTATACATGAGACTGCCAATTTTAATAATAATGTATTATGTACATACATGGATCTGTCAACAAGATGTATATTTGTTGAGAAAAAGCATTGAAGTAGGTACGTAGGTAATTAGGCCGGGATAAACCGAAGGCAAATACATACATTATTGCAGAAAACTACCAATAGCGAACTCTTACCTGGTCGCACCAGATACTCGTAAGTGATCGTGTTTGTACTTGCAGTATGTATTTCTCGCGTTGGTTGTCCACCGACTCATCATGAAGCGGAAAGATAATGAATTTCATTCACAGTAATCTATTTTTAAAGTTTTATAATACCCTAGATCAGGAGTGTCTAACATAATATTTTGGAGGACCAGGTTTCGTGTTTTTGTAACCGTCGTGGGCCAAAAGAAATGCCCAATACCGAAGGTTTAACTAAGCAATCTCCTAGCTAGCTATTAAAATATAAAAATGTAATACAATGGTATTTTTCATTTTCCATTACGAATAAGTTATTAAAAAGAAAACCTTTTTTGCATTTTTTTACTTAGCTTAGTTAAAACCTAATGATACTGATAGACTGTCATATTTTGTTGCTTGCGCAGTGCATCTTTGTCAGCTGATACTTTAGAAGTGGCTATGCGCAGAATGCCTCTCTCTCGCCTCCTGATACATCAATATGTATATTCAACTCGCGTCCTGTATTTACCTACCTACATTTTATTTTAAATAAGTACCTACAAACATGTAAAATTGTACATGTTATTCATAATCGATAGATAATAAATTGAATTAACTACCTAGTACCTAATTATGGAAGATTTTTTTTTAATTATTCGCGCAATATCTATTGATGTGGTCGCGGGCCGGACGAAGGATCTTTGCAGGCCACATTGTGGCCCGGGGCCGTATGTTCGACAGACCTGCCTTAGATGGTTAAAGTGTACAAAAGTTACCCTCTTGGGATTTTTGAGTATTGAGTGTTTTATCATCAGCCCTGTTTGCAATGTACTACTGCACCCCGAGTACAAAACATAGTTTTTACTCAAATATAGCGTTTCTCTAAAAATGTATGAAAACTAAAACGCTTATCATAGGTGCTGTTTTCATTTCCATACAATTTTTAGTTAGCAGCGTGGTTAAGTATACACTCAAAGTTCACTACTTGCAGTACTGGCTGCAGTAAGCAGCCCGCGATAGAATGCACTTCACCGCTCATAAAAATGTCTCTGCCGACGTACAAATTGTAAAGGCGACAATGCCCTGAGCACACACACACCCTGAATAATACAGCATTACAATAAAGCACAATGGATTTCGCTGGCTAGCATTATTTGTGTACAGGCCACCATTTCTCTTTTGAAGAAAAGATACCTGAGCACCGAGGACGAGTAATGGAAAAATACTGAAGAGAATACCTGCATCATGTGGTACTAGAACAATGAACAATGATAGGAATTTGAAAATCCAGTCCTGGTGGCATATACGTCATACGAAAATAATTTATATTCTATTCAAAGTTTACATCGTTTGGTAATTGAAACTTGAAACCTCCATCGACATTTTTATTCATTTGTAGAATCATCGAGATTTATTCTTCGCCTGTTTCAATCCTAGGATTGGTTTGCAGCAATATCTTTTACTCTTGTTCTCCATTCCTCCCTGTCTTGTGCGGCTCTTTTTAGGTCTGCGTATTATGTTGAGCAGCGCACGTCCACCAGCAGGTCCTCCAGGTACTCTTGGCGTGGGCGTCCCCTAGAGTTGGTCCCCTCGGTCATCCCCTCCATTATGGCATGCATTTTCATCGAGATTATTGTGCAAGTATTGTTTAAGGCTATCATTTTTAATTTAAATTTTCAGTTTATACATCGCAACTAAGCTACACATATTGGATAGCTTCTTGCCTGTGGTATGTCCAAGGGGTCTTATATGGCAATTCGGGACCTATTTATTTTTACGGGTAAGGGGGCCGGTCTCACGCCAACCACTTCAAGATTAAGTGAAGGATTCCCAGCTCCCAAGGGTACGGCTCTCATTTATTGTGAAGACTGAGTAATCCTTACCGGTATTTATTTTTCAGGTTTGAAACACTGAAACGGGAAACCATTTCTGATAACCTGGGCGGGGATTGAACCCTTGCTCTCGGCATAGGATGGATGCAAGCATTCTACCAACTGAGCCATCACCTGGTCTTTTTACGAGCTTGGTCGTCGCTAGAAAAAGCACCAATACTCAAGCAAGACTGAGTTGCTGTAAGGCTGGATGAACCTTTAGTGACCGGTTTTTGGTAAAGTTATATGATTTGTTCAACCCAGCATTGAAAATATAAATGACATTTTTTTTGCTCTATCGGGATTCGATACCACTAGACTATGGACTGGTCAAATGATATTCATTTAGTTACGTACATAGAAAGAAAAAAATACTAAACTTATCTATCATGTAACAATATTTAATATTTCAACATTAAAATTACGAATTCATCACTTAACACTTAAAACAGAAAACTAAAGAACGCTTTCTGATTCATTTCATTTCAGTATACCAGTACTTTTCTAGCATACTCTCCATAAAAAAAATCATTCTCAGCACCGTGATTCTTGGCATCAATTATAATTGAAATATTACGATTTCTTACGAAAAACCTTTCTGTATAAATACAGGAAATGCTAATACAACTTTGTGTGTATTATCCGTCCAGGAAAGAATATGAATATTTCCGCAAAAGTTGGTTTCTGAGTCACTTGTACCTACGGAGCGCCCGCCCCCGGCATATTGATTCGGGAAATTGGAAATTCTTCAGAATGTACCAGCCTCAGTACGCTGTTGCAAACTTGCCCACTGAACCGACAAAATGCCCCGCGAATACTGCATACCTACCTATCAACTCGTGCACAATTAGAGAAAAAATACACCCAGAATGTTGATGCAAAATTGTTACCAACTATATGTTAAACTTAACGTAGATATTGCTTTGAAATGAGAACTGGGTAAAATTGTACATGTCATTTTTTAATTTGTTTATTTTTTATTTTATCATTTGTTTTTGCTTTTCCAAGTATAGCGAAGTAACTGATGTATGCATCGATACAAATAAAATATTATTAATATGAATTTATATCGATGGATGTATGGAAGCGTGAATGAATGCCTTTTTTACGCTGTTGCATGTGTCGATTGACAATTTTTAGTAAAAAAAGGTAACACAACTAAGCTGCACAAATTGTATGCAAATTCTTGCTACGTTATCTCCAAAGACGCAGAACTTGCCTACGCAAAACCGATTGCTTTTCACAAGATAGGGAATCAGTTTTTTTTTTTTTTTTTTAAAAAAGGAAGTGCGTTCTAGTAAAGGCTTTGGAAACCTTGCCACTTTTACAATCTTAAATCGAATAAAGCAACATATCAAAAAAACATCTTTATGTATGTTCCTTGACTTATAGGTTGGTATGCGGTACAAAAACAAGTACAAAAAATATAATTCAGGTTGGTATGCGGCTGACCACCGATGCTGTAGATAATGGTTCACTTTGCCAATGCCACCCCTGTTTCAGGGAAGGTCGGCAGGAGTTGCAGGGTGTATGTTCATTTGAGATTCGGGTTTTTATATTGTAGGTCGGCATGCGGCATGTTGAAGTGCGAACTTATATGTGTCTGCCTGTGAAAATGCATACAATGTGAATCTATCATGTTACATATATTTGCAACATAGATTAAATTTTCTGAGATCAAATCATAGCCTTCTAGATTTGAAAAAAAAAAGTTCTACTCACAGACTTATGGACAGGGGAAAAGAAAAAAAAGTTTTTGGTTTTTTAAATTTTTTTCGAGTTTGTATTTATTGAGTATCAATGGCTTACTCCTGTCAGATAACTTTATCCGAAAAGGCCTTCAATTCATTGTGATCTCTTTTTTAAAAATAAAATAACAAGAACCCTTCTTTCTCCATTGCGGGACGCTCTTAATCCTCTCGCAAACTTCGTTAGGTGGCTGTCAGGGCGGGATGGATCGCCGCGACTTGGATCATTCTCTTACCAGAAGTGGGCACAGACTTCTACTCCAATTTCACCGATATTGACACTGACGGGCCATGCGAAAATTTGTGGAGTGTTTGTTTAAAAGCTTTCTCCTTGTCCGAGCCGCAAGATGTAATTTTTCCTTGGATCAGATTAGGGTGGAGAGGGAAGGGATGTTTCTATCTAATACGTACTTGCGATCTGCTTTCTTTTACGGTATATCAACGTTTCAACTGCCAAGAAACACATTTAAACATTTGGATTTTTTTTATTGAATTTAATCGGTGCCATTCTTAAACATTTTAGACGTCCTTTGAGCCCACGTGTGACAAAATAATGATGCATTTGTATGAAGACCTGTCAATCCAAGATGGCCGCAAGTGAACAGTCTTCATATAAATTTTAACTAAATTCGGTAGGTAAGAATGACCGTGGGGATGAGACTTTCAGCCCAGGCATCATTAGTTTGTCAAAGCGTGAGCTCAACCGACGCGACGACTAAAATTTCTAACAAAATCCCTGATTGTTTTTTTCCATTATGGATTGTATCGAAATATAATTAACATCTCAATGGTTTTTTAGCCTCATTAATTAAATAACAGTATTAGTATGGTAAGTCTTAGTAGCATGGTTAATGCTACACACTCGCAATCGGGAGGTGCCTCCCGATTTTTTGAGTAAAACAATAGCTACCTTTAGCAAAGACTTGTCACAAAAGTTGCAGAAACTGATTTATGCTTAAAAAAATGTGCATTGACTAGTGCCGAACCAGCATGTGGATAACTCATGACATGTAATTCACACAAAAAAATCGCTAATCAAATAAATCAACCAGATATTCATAGGTTGTTTCACACAAAACCTCCTAATTTTCTTTCTGGTCCGTAGTCTAGTGGTTAACACTTCTGACTCGTAATGGAAGGTAATGGGTTCGAACTCGAATCATAATTTTGCTCAGGTACTTATCATAGTTAGTCCAGACCACTCCTACCATAGAGCAATACACCATGGCCATCCAGACAACTTGCTCTGGGCTTTACAACAATTCTGTGTCTTTATGGGTCAATTATATCAACTAGCTTCTCTAGGTCCATTTTCCATACCTCTGTATCCCATATTTATGAGTTTACATTTCATTGGAAGCAAGATTTTTAGTTATTTTTATGGCGAAGCTGTTTTTGTTATAAAATGCTGAAGTTACTGACACTTTTGTTCCATCATTGTTTCAGTAATTTCGCACTTTTAAAGCTTTCAGACTTCTCTCTAAGCGACCAACTTTATGACGCCTTCTTTTACCGGCGCGCTTAGTTTTCAATTTCAAAGTTTAGTTTATCTTTCTCACCGCCGCGGTACAAACAACGGACAAATGACGCACGCAAAGTATATAAAAATTAATTATATCTATATTTAATATGTTGTTTATTTTTGTTCATCTCACCATCAACCAGGAAATAATAAAAGTTTATATCTTATTAAAATATGTAAAAAACTTTTTTTTCTCCATTAGTTAGTTACGATGTTTTCAATCATCTTGTTAGTTGCTTCTTGAATTAAAAATAAAAATATTTCAAGTGAAAACAGAAATCTACCTTCACACATCTATAATCTCTATAATCTAAGTTGCAAGGATATTTTCATTCAAAGCTCTCAGATGTATGCCCACAAACAAACACGTGTAGTTCGCGCTTACAAATGCTGATTGTGTACTTACAAATAAAATCCAAACCTCAAATGAACATAATCCCTGCAGCTCTTGCCAACATTCCTTGAAACAGGGGTGACATTGGCAAAGTGAACTTTTTACAGTATAGGTGGTCAGCCTCATACCAACCTATAAGTCAAGGAACACAAGGAACACAACAAGGAACACATCAATGACTAAAATGATGTTTATGATATAGTAGGTAATTTGAAAAGAAAAAAATGTATAAAATCACTTTGAAGGAAGGTTAAAGTCATTTATTCGGTCTGTTAAAAAAATTGTAGCAAAATCATTATCAATTTTTTCAAAAAGCTACGCATGGTGCTACAAATGTTCGGATATGTTTTTTGCGATGAGGCAAAGTCAGCCAAATTAAATTATTCCTAATGATGGCAATTCCCTGACTTATAAATTTGGTATGTGGCTGACCACTCTACTACTGTAAAAGATGGTTCACTTTGCTAATATCACCCCTGTTTCAGGGAAGGTCGGCAAGAGTTGCAGGGCTGACGTTCATTTGAGATTGGGTTTTATATTGTAGGTTCACATGCGGCATGTGTTAGCGCGATCTTATACGTATCTGCTTGTGGGAAGGTCGGCAAGAGTTGCAGGGCTGGCGTTCATTTGAGATTGGGTTTTATATTGTAGGTTCACATGCGGCATGTGTTAGCGCGATCTTATACGTATCTGCTTGTGGGAATGCATTTAATATAAATCTTAAATGATATATATCCTTGCAGCTTAGATTAGATTAGATAAGATTAGCAATACAAACGAAAAAAATGGCTTATAAGTAAGTGAGAGGGCTTAAAGATTTTGGACAAGGGTAGGTGGTAGTGAAGCGGATGAAAGGACAGAAGGGGGGAGGGCGTATGTAAACTCGACAAGCTTACGAGTATGATACGCATAAAAGGTATCCGATTTCAGTTTTGACTTTTTATTCATTTTTGGCGGGAGCTCTAAGCCCGTATAAATTTGCGAGGATTGTATGTAAATGAGGATATTTTTCCGCCGGGTTCGATTTGCATATTTTCCATTTGGGAATGCAAAAAAAACTAGAAGTTGGTACCTAAACAAGGCAGCGGCCAAATCCTGAAAGTAAGCACTTGTTATTTGTTAAAAGTCATGCGAAGCGGGCGTTTATAAGGCCCGGTAGTTTCATCGTTAGCATATGCGCCTAATAGCATAAACATGACTAACTATAGCTTAAAATCTTAAAAACGGTATTTTGAAATATGCTTTAGCAAGAAAACAATCTAATAGCAACGATATTTTTGCTAGCCAATTTTTCGGAGCATGAAAGGAGTATGCAAGGACAGGAAGAAGTGGCGGCTAATCTGCAATGCTGATTTGTAATGTTGGTTTATTAGTTTGCTACATTTTTTGCATAATAAATTTTCGACTTTTTTGTATAGATTTATTTTTAAGGTTTTGTTGTTGTTGTTTTTTTTTTTTTTTTTTATACTTAAATGTTATTTATTACTCGTATTCCTTAACTTATAGGTTGGTATGAGGCGACCACCCATACTGTAAAAAATGGTTCACTTTGCCAATGTCACCCCTGTTTCAGGGAATGTCGGCAAGAGTTGCAGGGCTTATGTTCATTTGAGGTTTGGATTTTATTTGTAAGTACACAATCAGCATTTGTAAGCGCGAACTACACGTGTTCGTTTGTGGGCATACATCTGAGAGCTTTGAATGAATATATCCTTGCAACTTAGATTTTAGATTATAGATTATAGATACGTTTTATATATTGCGCCTTTTCTCATCTGTTATTTTGAGACGGCTATGTAGTTTTGAGACGAATTTTAGCTTTCATTCCCAGAAAACACACAATATTTACTTCAACTTTGTCATGGAAAGCAACAGTTCAGATGTCGAAAGAATACTGATTATGTTTGCATGTGCAAATTAAAAATATTTTGTCTCGAAACATTTGGTAGGAAAGCGGAAGAATTCACTGGGCACAACTTTTGAAATTATTGGCAAGCAAATCAAAACGGATTTTATGAATCTATCTACAACACAGTTTATAAAACCTGTTTGTAAATGTTTCGCTAAATGCGCACTTATAATTTAAAATAATATTATAACATTAATCCACTGCATTAACCATATCACAGGGCGCTACGCCATCATTGTTGACGCATGGCATCTGACAGTTGACAGTTGTAAAAAACCCCCCATAGACAAAAAAAATATTGAATTCGTGGCTGTTTACCATATTATTTATGTGGTCAAATGCAGTATTTGAGGTTTTTTTTACATTTTTTAAGTTTTGTCACGATGGTAGCAATGCAATTACTTCGGGTATCTTCGGTGTATAGGTACTAAAGATAGCCTATAGGCAAAATCTAATCTAATCTAATCTAATCTAAGCTGCAAAGATATATATCATTTAAGATTTATACTAAATGCATTCCCACAAGCAGATATGTATAATTTCGCGCTAACACATGCCGCATGTGGACCTACAATATAAAAACCCAATCTCAAATGAACATAAGCCTTGCAACTCTTGCCGTCCTTCCCTGAAACAGGGGTGACATTGGCAAAGTGAACCAATTTTTATATTATGGGTGGTTTTATAAAATGGGAATCAAAATACTGTTTTAGTGTTACTATAGCTTATCTCGGGCGTAAAATCTGCTATATAAACTACTTTAGCTTAACATGTGAAAATAATGGCCCTAAAAGTGGCATAATTTTTACTTCAATAGCATTATAAGGTATTAAACATTGTGCTTGACTATATATATGTAGGTCTAAATCTGTAGAAGGAATTGAGCGAGTGAGAAATTTAATACAAACATATGCTTAAATCATCTTCGTGAACGTCCTGTATGTATGCGTCAGAAGGACTCTCAGTGCATGCACACTCATACAAAGCTATGCAACTTGCGGAAGGCCTATCCGTGAAACTATAAACAACGGCACGATAAAATAAAAGCCTTTAGTAGAGGCGTGCCCATGAATCAAAGTGTTTCTTTTGATTGTAGTTACAGAAATTTGTAAAAAAAATGCAGTTTCTGCTGCACAAACAGTTATTTTTATAATAATTAATGGTTTCTGGATTATCATATAACGATGTAAAAGTTATTGTGAAACATCCAGTGGGTCATATCGGTTAGCAATTGCGTTAATAGTAAGAGAAAAATACTTCGTAGAGGCAAAAAATGCCAACAATGGTAGCCATGCATATTTCATCAACATATTCGTAAAGTTCTCAATTGAATTTTAGATATTGTTACGAACTAAGGATTTGAAGTACCTACGCGCACCTATACATGTACGATAGTGTGGGTAGAACAATCTGAGAGTAGTCCATGATGGTGGTGGTGCATAGAACGGCGTTCTGGTATGAGCGAGAAATCGAAGAATTATCTGAAATATGCGAGAAAGATCTCTTTTTAAATCTCTTTAGATCTCTTTAAAAATAAAAGAAAAACAGTTTTGTTTTCGATTACATGAGTAACTCATGTAATCGAAAACAAAACTGTTTTTCTTTTATCATTTATGATGAACGATTACAAAGTTAATGCCTCTACAATCAATAAAAAAGATCTCTTTTTAACTTATATATAGGGACTGCAATGGTGCGGAGAGCGATAAGTCGCTCCAAGCATTTTGCCGTGAAGACCAATAAGCAGAGATTATCAAATGTTGTAAATTGTGAACCAAACCGTGTAAAATAAATTATGTTAAAATAAATAGTTGCAGTTTAATTAAAAGAGAGCCCCAACTCAAATCATAAAAATATGTAGAATTTTGAGTCTTTTTTAACAATAGGTTCTACTTTGTTTTCCATTGTAAGTCCAAAAAATTATATTTTGACGGTACTTTATTTTTATAGTGCATGCATCATTTTGATGTGTAGCTATATTCATAAAATAAAAAATAAAAATACAGCACGACTTTAACAAGCAATAAAAGCATGAGTGACACACACCAGTAGACCCACATTTTTGATATGAAACCATTTTTCCTCGTCCATACATCACGGCTGCGTAAGTATTTACGTGAGGAGGGGTTGACCAAGTCCCCATAAACGTCATGCGGAGACCCGCAATAACACTCCGTCAGGACTCGGGCCTCCTTCTCAATAACAGATATGAGGGGAGATGTACTTAACGTAATCATGTGATGAACGGAAAAAATGCCGAGCGGAAATGTACGGAAAATTCATACTTCTCTCTCTCTGTCCAAATTTAGAATCCAAAGTGTCAAAAAATTTTTTTGGAAAAATAATTTTATTGGAAATAAAGGAACATCTATAAACTATAAAGTGAGACAAAATGTTGCGCAATTTTTGAAACTTTCTTTCCGCTTTAGTAAAGAAACCTTATTCATACGTTTTTTTGCATGCAGACATTTAAAAAAGAATATTAAAACTCTACGACAACGCAAACGCAACTAAGCTACTCATATAGTGTAACTTTTTGCCGCGTTATCCACGAAGGGTTTCGCATGTGGCGAGAGGAACCTATTTATTTTTACAGGAAAGGGGGCCGGCACTTCACTTAAAGTGGGAGTTTCACAGCTCCCGAGGGGGCTGGCACTCATTTTTTGTGAAGGCTGAGTAAGCCTTGCCGGTATTTCACCGGACAAGATGATCTAATATTCAGCTAGGATCTTTTTTTAATTATATTTCTCTATCTCAAATGAAAATTCAACCACGCATTTATTGATCAAAAGCTTGAGATTTTCGATAAATCTCTAAAAAATTTCAACTTCTTCTTCTTCTTCTTTTTGTGCCACTTCTAACGAAGATTGGCGATCATCATAGCTATTAATCAACTACAAAAGAGCATTAGCTGTTTTTTGGCCAGCATTATTTTGAATATGAAGAAAAAAAAAATATTTACAATACTTGAATGTTCGGGAATTTTTTTTAAACGTTCACAGAATCAATGTATTTTTTTTATTATAATATTTAATATTCGTTTCTCTTTATAGGATCTCTTTAAGTTGATGGATCATAACCCGGAATGCTCTGGCTTTCCCCATATATTTGGAGCCATAGACACCCATGTATATCCTCTGTATGCGAGTAGGTACTACTAGCACACATCATGTTTTATGAAACGAGCTGTAAATATCTGCGGCACGCAATTCCGCCTAAGTGCTATTTTTATCACTTTTTAAAGTTTTTATTACGACATATTTTATTCACGAAGTCTGCCATTCCGACAGAAAAATATATGTAAAATTTTGTATTCATAATAAATTTTACTTGGCCTAGTAAACCATCTTACTAATCTTGTAAAGAATATTTCCTAATCATTTTGTCAAAATGTTTTATTAAGAACAGATGTATAAATTAAAATATCCGGAAAAAATTAGCTCCTACTTGGATTTGTTTATCGAGAATATTCCTTGATTTCCTTGACTTATATGTAGGTTGGTATGCGGCTGACCACCCATGATGTAAAAATGGTTCATTTTGCCAATGTCACCCCTGTTACAGGGAAGGACGGCAAGAGTTGCAGGGTGTATGTCCATTTGAGATTTGGTTTTTATGTTGTGGGTTTACATGAGGCATGTGCAAGCGCGAACTTGTACGTGTCTGGTTGTGGGAATGCATGTAATGTGAATCTCCAATGTAACATATCTTTGCAACTTAGATTAGATTAGATTAGATTCAATAATTGATATAGTTGAATGGATAATTGTTGATTGAATAAGAAGGTAAATCGTGTACTTAAGAGAAGTTTTCAAAAGTAATAACATAGTACAGGTCAATATTCACAAAATGAACACGATTTTTCATTTACAATTTTTTTATATTTATCTTAAAAATGGATATGAAAAATGAGTGGTCATCTCTGTTGATACAACTCATTTGTTACTTTCTCCAATGCCTCTAGAGAGATATAGATGGAGAGATGTAGGCTTTTTCAATTACTCAAAACCTCTTATTTAATGGGAACAATGTACCTATTTTATAACAGGTACCAAAGAATCATTCAATATCAAAATATGTTTTCAAAGTCGACTCTACATTAGTTCAAAATATATCACAAATACCTTTTGCCAGTAATTTACAAGGGCCTTATGACCCAGCTAAAGATCGGATAATATTCTCGACTTATGAAACGCAATTGTACCCTTATCTGTGTATGTAAGGAGGATGTTATTACCTCCATCACACACGTTTCGGCACTAATTAAATTTCAATCCGTCACGTATTTTGTTTCACAGCAGACACACGTTATTTGTAAGCAGGGAGCGTTCACGGTACACGTGGGTTCTGCGTGAGATGAAAGGTCATTCTGAACATATCTAATTACGGAATATCAGATGCTCAGTTCGTCGTGTTTATGAATAACAGCTGTCGTGTAATCAATCAAAGAAAAACAATCATATTTTAGCTGTCAACCAAAACATAGTTTTACTAAGAATTCGTCTTATTGTAACTAACTACACCTAAAATAGTTTTTCTCATCATTAACCTTTAAATCTTCCTGGTAATTTTTATAATTACATAGCTATATTTTTGTATCAAATTAATCAGGATTTTCAACATTCAATGAATATCGTCGCCTTACTTTCTCAACCTTGTATCTCAAAAAAATCTTTTTTTTTGTTACTTCTTTCAATTTGTTTTTCGATATTACATAACTACTACATACTCGTAATTGCATAACCTATATATCAACAACTTCACTTTATACCGATACACAAGTATCAAAGAGTTATGTAATATCGAAAAACAAATAGATAGAAGTAAAAAAAAAAATTGTTTTTGAGATACGAGGTTGAGAAAGTAATGCGTCGATATTGAACATTATTAAGTTATTAGTACTTTAAGTAGGTACCTATACAACATTCCGTAAACTCCTCTTGATTGTGTAAATCAAAAAAATTGTATAAAAACTGGATCATTTACTCGAAGTGCTACATTTTCACTACATTTTCGATTACAATATTGAGGAAAGCTTATAGTTATTGTTTATACTCGAGTACAGAATTATTTTTTTTTTTTCCAGAAAGACGCGGAGATACCAGGTAAAGGTGAAAAATAATTTCAGTGATCAAAACAAAAAAAAAACATTAAATAAATTAAGTTAAATTTCACACACTAACAACAAGGAAACATTAATATTTTAGTGCCTACTATCGTGTTTAGTTGGTAGTTTATTTTTTCAAACCAACGATTCGATTAATCTACGAAACAAATCGGATCGACATGATTAAACCGGGAATAAAACTAACAATTACAATATGTGTAAAAAACCTCTAGCCGTAGTAGACTTATTTTATAAAAAAAGATTTTGCCTTATATGCCCCGTATTATCTTTGACCGAATAAACTCAACATCAATGTTGTGAAAGAAAATACACTTTTACGTACAAGCATAAGGCGGAGGAATAATATTAAAATAATAATACAAGTTTTGCTTTGGTGTGAGCTGCTTATAGGGAATAATACTAGAATAATAGAAGTTTTGTTTCGCTGGCTGCTTATCCGGCACCCAGCGTTGGCCGGATAAGCCCAGCTCTGTTCTTTACAATACTGAGATACAGCTAATGCGGTCCACAACGACTGGAGAGATTGCGCTGCCTGCGGGAGCATACGTGGTATTGCTAAACAGGCCCTAGCCGCCTTCAGGATAATGCAACTGTACCCCAAGTACAAAACTTCCCATCCAAACTAAAACCACATCGACGGTCAAAAGGAAGAAGGGCATAAGCAACGTTTTGGTCCAAAATGAGTTATGAATGCTATCCTACTTGAAATTTTCCGCTTTTTCTAATGCGCTACCCCTCATAGCTCTACGATGATTCTTTTTGTTGTTTATGCCCAAGCAAACAAATGCGTTTTCGAAGTTTGGTTTTGGTGTAACCGACAAGATTTTGGTCTCTTTTGTCCTAAAGGCGCTTGTATCTTAAAAAGTCATAAAATATCGTACAGCCACATTGATAGGAATGCCAATAAATGCCTTAATTTTTTTCAATTTTACAGCTGTTTTGATTTTTACGATATGATAAAAAATAAAAAAGCCATGTCATTTTTCTGTAATCTCAAACTTTAAACTGCTCTCCTGAATAATTTAGTTTTTGTTGCTTATGCCCTAGTTCGTTTTAACCGTCGATATCATTTTATCAAAAATATATAGAAACTATAACGCTCACCTGTGGTGCTGTACGTTTTTCGATACAACGCTTACGTTATGTTTTACACTTGGACACTGTTACAACTTTAAAATAAACTGCCGCTCCAGTCGTGGAGGGACATATAAACTTCCCGGAATGGGAAACTAACTGAGAAAATTGGGAATAAATACGCGTCGAAAACAACTTATTCAATCAGTTTTAAGTACGTACTTTACGAATGTGTTATTTTCGTAGCATTTAGCTTTAGCTACTGATGTTCATAAGTAAATTTGCTTTACTTTGATTTTCGTATGGCTGGCAAGAACAACGATTTTTCGGCCATTGGGCCGCTTCACAGGAGATCAATCAAGTTTTTTTTCCTTTTTTTTCATCCGCTGAACTGCTCTTGGAGAGGCTTCGTGGAAGTCTTTCAGACCAGAAAGGTGTAATCTGATAGGGCACTCCTCAACTTTGTGCCTGTCAGTATGGTTCTTCGTCCCACAGTCACATCCTGGAGATAGAGTTAACCCCATCTATAATGTATGACCTCAGTCGTAGCGCACCCTTTTTAATTAATTAATAAAAAAAAAACGAAATCATAACGGTATTATTAAGACAATCAGATAAACAAAAAACACACCAACCTATTAGTTAAGGAAAATGTAAAATCGACGAAAACATTTTTAATTTCACAAACTAACAAAATATTTACAGTGGCTAGCAATTTATTCCATTCTTCTATACGCTTCTTTCTTTTTCGTAGTACAGTTTTACATGTAATTCGTGTTTTAATATAAATCAAGTGCCACTTAAACGATTGTGCAATCCCCTAAGTATTGTTTCACGCTGTAGGTGCATCATGATGTATTGGGATATAAAACGCGAACAAACACAGCTCCCCCTAATCACCGCGCTGTTAGCGGAGCACCAGATAGAGAAGGCTTTATTACTTGTCCGAAAAACGGATGCAAAAAGGTCGTACATCAAGGCGGCGCAGGAGATTGTGTCTTGCCATGCGACGTCTAGACTCCGTAATGGGCCGTGTCATAAAAACACACAACCTCATCGATTTCACGGATAAGATACATAAATTGTGTAAGCATAAAGGGACGCCCAGTAAAAAAAACAAGAAATCCATCAACAGTGTACGTACTGTTACGTTTTTGTGAGTTCTCTTTTTAATTGTCGATGCTATGGCCGAGGGGGCCAAGTGGGCTGAAGAGGAATTTCTTGTGGGAATAGAACAACGTTGGTTCGATCCCCGCCTGGGTCATTTGACCATAACTTTGACCCTGATTCAACAGATGTTATTGGGTCCAATTTAATCTAATTTTATTTGCAAAGATATGTAACTTTGGGCACTCACATTACATGTATTCTCACAAGCAGACACGTATGTTGATGATATATTTCGTATTTTCAACGGTACGAACAGACAGTTAGACTCTCTCCTTTCCCACATTAACACATTACATAATAAAATTAAATTCACACTGGAAAAAATACAGATAGCCACTTACACTTTTTAGACATTTCCATAAAAATCAATAATAATAAATTAAATTTCAACATATATCGCAAGCCTACACACACCGACACAGTAATTCCAATTCACTCTTCTCGCCCCACCACACATAAATTAGCCAGTTTTAATTCATTGATAAATAAACTCACAAATATTCCTCTTAACAATGATGATTACAATGAAGAATTGATGACTATCAAACTCATAGCTATTAATAATGGTTATAATTGTGAACTTATAGAAAAAATGTTAAAAAATAAAAATAATACAATGCTTATTAAACAATACCTCTACTCTGCAAACACTAACACTATAGAAAAAAACATTTTGTAAAATAATTATCTATACGGGCCTAATATCTACTAAAATGACTAAATTACTCCCTTCCAATGTTAAACCCGCGTTTTACACTGATAACAACCTAAACAAAATCCTTTTAAATTCAAAACCCAAAATTAACTCCATGATGAAAAGCGGAGTGTATGAGATTTCTTGTGTTGATTGTGAAATAAAATATATTGGACAAACCGCAAGAAATCTCAAAACGAGAATTGAGGAGCATCGCCGCTGCCTCACAAGTAACAGCCGATTAAACGATTTATGCATTTTTTCAAACAATTTTTCTCTTCAATATAAACATGGATTTACTTCAGTTGCTAACAATGTATTTCATATCAGTATTGTTTAGATGGATGCATTTCACTGAAACGCAGTGAAACCATTCTGCTACAGAGCGTTACACAAAATGCATTTGTTTGTTTGTTACTGAAACTGAAAACGCATTTATATAACTTGACAATCGAAATAAAAACTTGGAGAATTGCAATATATATTTTAAATAAATGCATCTACGTCACTCCAATTCAAACAAAAGGTGGCAAGAAAACATGTTTATTTTTATTTTTAAATTGTTATACATGTTTGGTTAGGTGAAACTTAAACTTTGCTAATAAGGTTAAGCATAGATCTTGTGGTTAATGAAATACTTATAACCTATAAATTTTTGTTTGACTGTTTAAATATTTGTGGTCAAATAATATTCACATGTGTAACATTAATATGCTTAATGCTAATTGATATATTTTAGTGTTTGAACAAATCAAGTCTTACGCAACGGAAACGACACTAAGCAGCACATATAGTGAACCTTCTAACCGCGTTGTCATCAATGGGGCTGCATGTGGTAGGTACGTGGAAGATATTAATTTTCACAGGTAAGGGGCCTACGCCAACCAATTGACTTAAAATTGAGGTAGCCTTGCTCTCAAATGGACTGGTTTTCATTTTTTGTGAAGGTTGAGTAAGCATTGCCGGTAATTTCGAATTGTGTTTTAAATAAACACCTACACGAAAAAATATTTCTTGAGCCTTGGGGATTAAACCCTAGCCGGGTTCTGGCATAGAACGCATACATTCTACCAACTGAGATTTAAAAAAAATAATTACACACCCAACATTCAATTGAGTATTCACAAAACATTATAAATACGTACCTACATATCGTATAAATATATGTGTCTGTAGTGAATTGAGATGGAAAATTCTACAAGAACTTAAAGTCTATACAATTTCGTGCACCTCGAATACAAGTTTCATACAAAAATTTAGTTCTCGATTTTTACGCGGTGAACGAGAAATTCAACTGTGGTACAGGTAGCTAGTAGCAAAAAAAATATGAAAAAAATAAACGGGTAATATTTTGATAAGAGCGAGTCTTCCATTATGATTTTCATTTCCATTTTCGTATCACGACGCTGTATAGCGTATAGTATTAGGTATAACTTACAAAGCAATGCTCAGGCCTGGAACATTTCATTTTATGGAGTCTTATAACGCTCATGTCGCTTCAAGTACAAATAAATATAAAACAAATCTGATAGCATCTGGATATGATTTTTAATGGTGTATTCCTTTTGAATATGTTTTTTTTGATGCGCAAAAAAAAACAGGGCAAGAAATTTGAATACGATAGAAATTTTCTGTGTTTTCATTTCGCGTTGCAAATACAATTATTTTCCAAATAAAATTGAACACAGTATAAGTAAAATAAATGTTCTGTATGTCAGATGTTGTTGAATTTACTTTCACTTTTATCGTTTTTAAGGATACTAAGAGGTCATTAAAAATATATTATATTAGGATGATTTATTTGGTGAGCGCTGTTTTTGTGTGTATCACACCTAAAGAGCCCTCTGCGAGCTTGGTCATCGCTGTAGAAGCGCCAATTCTCAAGCAAGACCTAGTTGTTGTAAGGTTGGATGGACCTTTCAGGGACCGGTCTTTGGTAAAGGTTTATGATTTTTTTTAATCCAGCGGAGAGCACATTTGGAAATATAAATGGTAATTTTTTTTGTGCTCCGCCGGGATTAGAATCCACAACCTTCCATTTACGAGTCCGAAGTGTTGCCACTGGACTACGGACTGGTCCAAGAAATGCCAACAACACGCGGTGTACTTAGTGGTCACCCATCCAAGTAGCATCCGCGCCAAATGTTGCTTAACTTCGGTGATCATAAAATCCATAAAAACCATACCATAAAATTGACCTTCTGAGGTATTTTTTTCGTCAAAATTCATCTTTATTGTTGATCTAATACGTGCTTTCAAAAAAAAAATTTTTTTAAAGAAATCCTGTGCGGGAGACTCCCTAGATTCTAGAGACTCTAGGGGTCTATGACACTTGTTGTAGTGCTGCAGATGTGTACGAGCTTGGTCGTCGCTACAAAGCGCCAGTACTCAAGCAAGACCCAGTTGCTATAAGGCTGGATGGACCTTTGGTGACCAGTCATTGCAAAACGGTTTATGAATTTTTCAACCCAGCGAAGAGCAAATTTGAAAATGTAAATGGTAATTTGTTTGTGCTTTGCCGGGATTCGAACCCACAACCTTACTATTCAGAGTCCGCAGTGCTATCACTGAGCTACGGACCGGTCTAAATTATTATTAAATAATTATTTGTGATTATTCAAAATTTAGGATGTTAAGAAAGCTAGAGTAAATTTTAGCCCCAATAATATGTGTATTTATTTGACAAAAAGAATGACATAAACAACATCTATAACACGTTTATAAAAGCAATTACATTGATTTCTTTCAAAGATAAAAATCAAAGTGTGCTCATTTCAGTATGCTACGGCTCTACGGTTTCTTGTTCTACAGCGCTACGCAGCGTAGACATTATTTTCTTAATGTCACTGCAGTGCCATTGTAGAGGACGTTATGAAGATGGAATTGGCGGTCGTGGGGAAGCGATTTCTTCTCTAAAGAACCTTCTTAACGTATAGACAAGGGAGCACTTCCAAGGAAAGCGAGAGATGACTGATACGTGATCAGGGTGTGTGAGTTGAATATCGGGAAATTATTCCAAAATAAATAATTTATTTTATTGGTTTTTCAATACAGATAAATATTGAAAAGAGATAAAAAGCAAATCTCAATTCTTCTCCTTCTTTTCGTGCCACTTCTATTGAAGATCGGCGATCATCGTGGATATTTTGACAGTGGATGCTGCGGCTCGAAACAGGGACTTGGTGCTTCTGCCGAACAACTGTCGCAGGTTGTTCAGCAACGATATTTCCATGATTTATAGGTTGGTATAAGGCTGACCACCCATACTGTAAAAAAATTATTCACTTTGCCAATGTCAGCCCTGTTTCAGGGAAGGTCGGCAAGAGTTTGCAGGCTTATGTTCATTTGAGATTGGATTTTATATTGTAGGTCCATTTTCGGCATGTGCTAGCATGAAATTATACATGTCTGCTTGTGGAAATGCGTTTCATATGAATCTTTAATGATATATATCTTTGCAGCTTAGATTTAGATTTTTAGATGTCCTTCGGCGTCCCTAAGATCTTCTCCCCCTAAGATGTTGCCCTGTATGATAAGATGAAGGAGACCGTATTTCTCATTTCTCAAATTGTGACCGAAGTACATCAGTTTTCTCGCAGAAGCTCCTTTGTAATTCCTCCTACGAATGCGCATTCGTAGGAGGAATTCTTCATCGGACTTCTTCAAATCTCAATTGGTTAGGCTGAAAAAAAAATTATATGTGTAAAAAAAAGTGCAAGAGAATCTTGTAATTTGATTATATCAAATAAGATAAGAGATATTCTTATCTTGAGAGATATTCTTATGTATGTATTAATGTAATTTGTCATGTATGTTCCTCGACTTATAGGTTGATATGCGGCTGACCACCCATGCTGTAAAAATGGTTCCCTTTGCCAATTTCACTCCTGTTTCAGGGAAGGACAGCAAGAGTTGCAGGGTGGATATCCATTTGAGATTTGATTTTTATGTTGTAGGTTCACATGAGGCATGTATAAGCGCGAACTTGTACGTGTCTGGTTGTGGGAATGCATGTAATGTGAATCTCCAATGTAACATATCTTTGCAACTTAGATTAGATAAGATTAGATATTCTCTGTGTACTAGTTATAGATTTTTTATTAAATAAATAGTCTCGAAACGAGAATTTAAGCCTTATTTCAAACAACAGAGTATTAGTTTCATGAGCGAGCTAGGTCTCAGCCCCTGGGACTTATTGAAGGAGCCAGTTTGGTCCTTGGGTTTTAAAGTTGGGAGACCCATGGGCTTGTAAAATCCCGAATACGAGTACGCATTATCTGTGTATCTGAGTTTATGATAGTAACTTTTACAAATTTTATATATATTCCTTTACTTATAGGTTGGTATGAGGCTGACCACCCATACTGTAAACAATGGTTCACTTTGCCAATGTCACCCCTATTTCAGGGAATGTCGGCAAGAGTTGCAGGGCTTATGTTCATTTGAGGTTTGGATTTTATTTGTAAGTACACAATCAGCATTTGTAAGCGCGAACTACACGTGTTTGTTTGTGGGCATACATCTGAGAGCTTTGAATGAATATATCCTTGCAACTTAGATTATAGATTGTAGATAACATAGTTATCTACATAATTATATATTTTCATTGAAAACTTATTTCAAACAGTAAAGGAAGTATTGTACATTTTATTTATCAATTTAAGCATTAACATTTTTTACGACAACTGTTTTCACTCCATACATATTTTACGCTCTTTTTTTTATCCACAGTACTATTAAAGTGAAGTCTGCACACTTAAAAACATCCAAAAGCCGTGACTTCACACGGCGAGGTTGCTAGGGCAAATATTAAATATTTTTTATAAGTTACAGAGACGTCTGTTCGCAGAGAATAAAATACATTTTGAACATCCGTGCAAAAAACTTCACAGAGTCTTATAAACCCTGAGTTGAAAACCGCATACATAAACTCCAAATCAAAAAAATGTATGAAAATTAAATCAATGAAAAGAGGTACTGTTGTAAATTCATAGATTTTTGTGTTTACGCGATCGAGGGGAGCTCATGTTGATGTTTAATACTCACGGTACTGATATTGATAAGACAATAAAGACCTTATGAGTTCATACAACCATACGATCAATGGTTTTTCAGGCATTCTATGCATCAGGGCATTCTAATAAAAAATAATAATATTAGCATGATTTATTCGGTGAGCGCTGTTTTTGTGTGTATCACACCTCAAGAGCCCTCTGTAAGCGTGGTCGTCGCTGTAGAAAGCGCCAATTCTCAAGCAAGACCCAGTTAGAGAGGCAGTTCTGCAGAGGCTCTGGCCACCCTAACGGAATGGCGGCAGAGTTACAGTTACAGTGTTTGCGCGTTGCCAGCACGCGCTCATCTTCATTAAGCATGTGCACGCGGTGTTGACATTATGTATGTGCGACGCGCTGCCTAATCACTCCATGTTCTAGCTCATAGTGGGACATGACGTCACCTCATTGTGAGTTAGCGCAATTATCAGCGTCCGGGGCAAATGATTACTTCATTATATCTTTGCACTGAGCAGGGGTGGGCGGTGGATTAGCGATATTGATCCGACGGGGGTAGGATAACAACCCGGGATATTACCAGCCAACCCTTTCTAATCCAAAAAGGTAATAAAAAAAACATCCTAAAGGTCATCATCCGGTTGATAGACCGGTCTGTAGTCTAGTGTTAACGCTTTGAAAGGATGTGCGATCGATTTTATATTTTCAAATACGCTCTTCGCTGGGTAACAAAAATCATATACCTACCCTAAACAAAGACCGGTCACCAAAGGTTAATCCAGCCTCACAACAACTGAGCCTTGCTTGAGAATGGATGCTTTGTAGCGACGACCAAGCTTGTAAAAAGTCCGGTCAATAGCTCAGCTGGTAGAATGCTTGCATTTCATGCTGAGAGTAAAGGTTCGATCCTCTCTGAGGGTGTCAGAAATGATTTCCCGTTTCGGTGTATATTTCAAACCCAAAACAAATAACGGCAAGATTTATTCAGCCTTCACAATAAATCAAAAACAGCCCCCTACGGAGCTGGGTAGCCTCCACTTCAACTAAAGTGGTTAGCGGGAAACCCTTACCTGTTAAATTAAATACTATATGTGTAGCTTATTTGTGTTTTGCGTTTGAGTTTTGGGATAGATCAATGGATCTTCCGTTAACGAGTCCTTAGCATTAACCACTAGACTGCGGTCGGGATATGTGCATTTGTTCTTGAGAAATTATTTGAAATTGAAACAGTATTTTGAGCTAAACCATTGCAGCTTTTCTCTTCGTCTCCTTTGTCTTATGTCATAAGAAAAACATACACCTTATTATTCAGCAATCGATATTGAAAGTAAAATCACTATTCAAGTCAATTTCCTGTTTCAAAGTTGGTTCTACAATAAACTATATTATATTCAGTAGTATTTAGTTCTTCCGCTACAAGCTCGAGCAACTTATTTTCCTTTGACTTAGTCTGTCGACAAGTTAGTTGACAATTTCCTGTATCGATTGGCTGTACTACTCTCAAACTGGTGACCTGGGTTCGATTCTAACAAAGCTTTTGTTTTACACTGCACTAATACCAGGGGTTTTAATGTAGGTACAGTGAATGGTTTCACACTGTGATGCGTTCTGACCCCGAGTACAAATTTATATTTAAACACAACCATTGCATTTCCCAAAAACCTATTCAAAATATGACAACGCCTCTGAGAGCGTTTTAGTTTACCTGTAAGCATATACGCTATGGTTTAGTTTAAACGAAATGTTTTATACTTGGAGCATTTGAGTTTGATAAACCGCAATTCAGTTCTGCCTCTGACGGCTCCTTTGTGCGCTTCAAACTATTGGAACACATGCAGCTTTGTAGTTCTGACATCTGGAAAAGTGATTGGTTTAGATGTGGTAATGCATGTGAAAAACCTAAATAACTATTTGAGTTTTGTAGCAGATGTGGTTTACGTTAAGACATGATATAATTTCAAGTGCACAAATTGATCCTAAATCTAAATCTAAGCTGCAAAGATATGTATCATTTGAGATTCATATTAAATGCATTCCCACAAGCAGACATGCATAATTTCGCGCTTACACATGCTGCATGTGGACCTACAATATAAAAACCTCAATCTCAAATGAACATAAGCCCTGCAACTCTTGCCGACCTTCCCTGAAGCAGGGGTGACATTGGCAAAGTGAACCATTTTTTACAGTATGGGTGGTCAGCCGCATACCAACCTATCAGTCAAGGAGTACAAGCAATTAATACAATCAAATATATAAAACAAATAAATTCTAAGCAATTAAACAGTAAAAAATTAAAAAACTACAACAAATATTTTTTTAAATTTAAAAGCCTCAGCTTTAACCGCCAGCATTACAGATCAACCGCCATTTCTTTCGATCCTTGCATACTTCTTTCATTTCATCCAGAGCCATAACCTTTTTCATACAAGCTCTCAAAAAGTTAAAATTCTTATATTTCTTACGGGTTTGGTGGTTCACACAGTGAAAGTACATTGTATTTATTTAAAAAAATATCCCTGTTCCTGAAGATGCCTTTTAAGGTGAAAATATTTGAGCGATAAATAATATTTTAAAATATAAAAGCTAACTCAAACTGTGTAATTTAAAAATGTGTACAAAAACAGGAAATTCTTGTTATTTTTTCATTTTCAAGAAGTAGCATCACCGTTTTGAAAATTCAACTAAAACATTGTTAACCTTATGCAGAATTGGGGGATTGTTTTGTTCTTTGCTGTTCCTGGATCGTAGTAAGTCTAAGTAACATGTGCCGGTGTTATCACTTGAGCATGAAAAATATGCTGAGAAATCCATATTCTAACATCATTTGCTGGAAACTTATCTACTCTAATCTAGATTGCAAAGATATATTAACATTTTAAGTTCATATTAAATGCATGCCCACAAACAGACACGTGTAAGTTTTTACTCACAAATGCTGCATGCGTACTTACAATAATTGTTGCCCAGTAACTGTTGCAGTCCTTCCCTGCAACAGGGAAGGCATTGACAAAGTGAACCATTTTTTACAGTACAGGAGGTCAGCCTCATATCAACTTATAAGTCAAGGGATAATTTTGTATGGAAATCCATTTCATTGATCCCTTCCAAAGTATATTCTTTCTTACTTTATCTTACTGCCCACCCTAACATTTTGATGATTTCTAAAATTATAATTGAGTAAAAAAAGTAGAAAACGATACATCACGATTATTATTTCGTTTCCAAATTTCCTGTATATGAATTTTCGTGGGGGTGGAAAGTCTTGTTTCAGAAATTATAGCTTGGCGTGGGGGGTGTACGAGTATGTATAGTATGCACACATACAACGAGTGTGATATATGTGTGTCGTGGTTTGGCTGCTGTTAGGCGCTAATGCATTTCCTCGGAGGGACTATCTTCGGGTCCAACTTCACGCCGCCGTCATAATTTCCCTCGAATAACATAATGGAAAAGTGCAATATATTACGCTTGATGCGGGATAATCAAGAAATATGGGGCCTGCTTCACGCTGCCGGGGACCAACAAAAAGTGCTAAGTACTTACTCATACGACATTATATCACGTTATACTACCTACGTGCATAGGAACTGTGAAACTCTACGAGTACGAAAAGTAAGGAATAAAAAATACACATTCTACACCTTCATATCGGTCTGTAATCTAGTGGTTAACACTTCTGACTCGTAAATGGAAGGTTTTGGGTTCGAATCCAAGCGGAGCACACAAAAAATGTACCATTTATATTTTCAAATATGCTCTTCGCTGGATAAAATAATCACATACCTAACGCAACTAAGCTACACATATAGTGTAACTTCTTGCCTGCGTTATCCCCGAAGGGGTCGCATGTGGCGCTTCGAGACCTATTTATTTTTACAGGTAAGGGGGCCGGCCTCCCACCAACTACTTTCAGTTGAAGTGGGGGTTTCCCAGCTCCCGGGGGGGCTGGTTCTAATTTCTTGTAAAGGCTTAGTAAGCCTTTGAGATCGAACCCTTGCTCTCGGCAAGGAATGCAAGCATTCTACCAATTGAACTATCGACCTTTTTACGAGCTTGAACGTCGTCGCTACAAAGCGCCAATTCTCAAGCAAGACCCAGTTGCTGTAAGGCTGGATGGACCTTTGGTGACCGGTCATTGGTAAAGGTTTTATGAATTTTTCAATCCGGTGAAGAGCAAATTTGAAAATATAAGCCTACCTTTACCAAAGACCGTTCACTAAAGGTTCATGTAGCCTTACAGCAACCGAGTTTTGCTTGAGAATTGGCGTTTTCTGCAGCGACGACACAGCTCGCAGATGACTCTTGAGGTTGTGATACACACAAAAACAGCGCTCACCAAATAAATCATCCCTATATTATTTTATTATTATACGTGAGGATAAAATTCAAAAACATGACGTGGGTCGGTGGAGATGAATTCTTTGAAGGTTTTAAAAAAACTATGAAATAATTCAATATGATCCAGTATACGGTAAGTATACCATATGTACGATAATTCAATACATAATCTAGTCGATAGCTTACTTAGAAGAACGCTTACATACAGATGTCTAGGGTTCGATCCACACCGACGATGTCAGAAATGAATTTCCATGTATTTATTTCAAACGCAAAATACAATACTTGCAAACTTTACTTAGCTTTCACAATAAATGAGCCAGTCACTTGGAGAGTTGGAAATTGAACAAAATAAGTGGTTGGCGTAAGGCCGGCTCACTTACTTATAAAAATAAATAATTTACACACGTCACATGCAGTAGGCAAAACACGGCAAGAAAATTTATCTGTTTCAGATAAAAAGTGGTCAAGATACGTTGAAAACCAAATAAGTTACTAAATCACACTTTATTTAACATGATTGTGTGAAATTTGCATAATTTTTATTTCAATCGGATTCTATTAGTAGTAGACTTGACATGTTTGTAGAACATTGTACGAAAAGTGGACGAAACAAAATTTTTAATTGAGTTCAAAAACTGAAAAATTAAATTCAATTGTTGTTCATCTTGATGGATGGATGATAACTGAGGGCAGGACGCAAAACATGGAAGAGAACTATCCATGGAAAAAATAATTTGAGGAAAAAAAATTAAGCATCGGATTCAAAGACGTCGACAATTTTTTATTTTATTTTAAATATCATTATGCAATGTTGATAAGTAATGTTGGCTTATTCATTTATGTTAAATTTTATGTATAGGTAAGTATTGATTTTTTTTGTAAAGATTTCTTGTCAAGGTTTCGTTACTTTTATATACTTAAATGTTATTCATTTTGTATTCCTTGACTTAGTATGAGACTGACCACCCATACTGTAAAAAAATGTTCACTTTGCCAATGTCACCTCTGTGTCGGGGAAGGTCGGCAAAAGTTGTAGGGTTTATATTTATTTGAGGTTTGGATTTTATTTGTAAGTACACATTCAGCAAGCGCGAACTACACGTGTTTGTTTGTGGGCATGCATTAGATATATGTTAATATATCTCTGCAACTTAGATTATATATTATTAGCTTGATTATAATTGTAATGAAATGTTGTTTCGTTAATGCATTGTGTTCACGTAGTCGGTGTGTTGTTTGGTTTCACTTAAGGGTGTTACTCTCATGCCTCGTGTGGTACCTACTAGAGTTTTAGTAATATCACGTTATACGGGCAGAAACTTTACGGTGTGTATTCGCACGTTTGTGTTGCAAGCAAGCTATAGCCCTAATGTGAACATCGGTTACTCGTGTATCACTCCTCATAACAAATAGTATTGATTAATAATTTGTTAATTTTTAGGATTCGAATCAAACACTGTTATTAACCAATATGAATTTTCACAGTGTTAATACACAAACAATACAAAATACGAATAGTATTGTTGGTTCCATCTCCATGACATGTTCAATGAATTCCTTTCGTTCAACTTTTTTATTTTTATATTCCACATCTGTTATCTATAATCTAAGTTGCAAATATATATATTTTAATATTTAAATTCATATTGTACAAAACAGCAACGACATGCGACCGCGGAGACAGCGAAGACCGCCACGCTTTGAAAATGCCTTCTACGCGTGAAGGCAAAATGTCGGCAGATAAAAAAGCTGCGTGTAGACCAAGGCCTAACTCGAAAAACCTCAAGAACAACTCATTATATATAATACAGACCATGAAAGTTTTAGTGAAAGGTTACAACTTAACCCTACACTGCACGATTTTCTGTAAATGCAAAAAAAATATGTATTTGGCTGTATTATCCCACATAAATAATGGGAAAAATAGTAAAAAAAATCAAAAAACATTTTTTTTGTACTTTTTTGTAGAAAAATCAATTTTCACAAAAACCATAAATTGTACTATAAGACATTATTTTCGGACGCTATTTAATATAGAAATATTTGAATACTCATTTATGGACCTTGTTTCGTCATAAGAAATAGTTTTTATCCCTGTGAACTGTAAATAAACCACTTTAAAAAAATAAAAAGCAAGAGCGTCCACAGCACATATTTAGAAGTTTTGTCAAGCCCATTGGTCAAGCCACAATAATGAAGTCATATTCACACACAATATTTTTGTTGAGCAAGTTTAAACCTTACCACAGTGGGCAGAGAGATGTAGCCTATATGATAATATAGCACTGAAGTGAGAAAAAAATATTTTTCACAGTGAAAGTAGGATTTTAAAGTGATGTTACAAATATGTAACAGTATGCAGTGTAGGGTTAATTAAGAAACGTGCAAGTCCGCGCTTACAAATAGTGCATGTGTACCTAGTGGCGAAGGGTGCCATACAATTCGATTCCCATCGGTTTCCCTTTTTAAGTGAGGCAAAAATGATAATAAAGTAGACTGCATGGTTTCAATGGGGAAAAAATACGTATTGTTTCTTTGATTTTAAATGTATTTGTTTACTATGTGCCTATATTTTATAGCTACTTTGTTGCCTCATTTTAAAAGGGAAGCCGGTGGGAATCGCGTTGTATGGCACCCTTCGCTACCTACTTATAAATTAAAATTCACACCACAAATGAACAAAAACCTTGCAAATATGCCGACCTTTCATAAAACAGGGGTGACATTGGCAAAATGAAACATTTTTTTTTCAGTATGGGTGGTCAGTTTCATACTCGTACCAACCTAGAAGTCAAATAATACAAATAATAAATAAAATTTAAGTACATACAAATAAAAGATCCTTAAAAAGAAATCCATCACTTTTTTATCACAGGCCTAAATTCATATCATTTGAGTAATATAAACTAGTGACAAATGAAAAAAAAACATTTGCAAACGCAAGCATAATTTGTGTTAAGAATGGGAAAACATTGTTTTTTATTCACTGTTTAGATATCTAGAGTCTCCCAAATCCCAAGAATTTTATAGTATTGTGTGTTTACGCTGCGTCGTTATGGATTGAGACACAGTTTCTCCCTTTTACGTAAATAAAACGTTGCAACCTTAATTCATTGGGCCCACTAATTCTCGGAAACGTTCGTCGAAAAAACCTTACACGCAGTAAAAAATTCTGAGTATTAAAAAAAAAAAAATCTTCTTCCCTTTTTGTGTCAAATAAAACCAATAAAAATCTGTAAAAGTTCGATACCCAAACTTTTATTTTCTTATATCTGTACAAAACGTGTTAACTGTCGGTATTTGGGTGCGTGATACCGCGCGACGTCACAGGGGCCGACATATCACGGCTTGCGGCGGAAAACCCTTTTATTATTAATGTGGTCCATATTACCGTGATAACTTATGGTCACTCGTGCGGCTTACGCCACACTCAAATAAAATAAAAACCCTAATATTATTACAAAAGGAAATATCAAAGAAGCTCGTGTAAACGTGGAAAAAGGACGATAAACTATCGAATGAGATTATATTTAAACTAGGGATTATATTTAAAAAATGGAATTTGTCATGTATGTTCCTTGACTTATAGGTTGTTATGCGGCTGACCACCCATAATATAAAAATTGGTTCACTTTGCCAATGTCACCCCAGTTTCAGGGAAGGACGGCAAGAGTTGAAAGGCTTATGTTCATTTGAGATTGGGTTTTTATATTGTAGGTCCACATGCGGCATGTGTTAGCGCGAAATTATACATATCTGCTTGTGGGAATGCATTTAGTGTAAATCTTAAATGATATATATCTTTGCAGCTTAGATTAGATTAGATTAGTCATTTTTAACGCTAACGCAACCAAGCTACGCATATATGGCAACTTCTTACTACGTATTTTCCAAAGGGGTTCGCATGTGGCGAGAGGAACCAATTTATTTTTTAGGTATTTGTCAATTGAAGTGGGGTTTTTTTGGTTTTGAAATAAACACCGAAACGGAAAATCATCTGAGACCTTTGATGGGATTTGAAACCAAACTCTCGGCATGGAATGCAAGCGCACTTCAACTAAGCTATTGACTGGACTATATCAATAATTTATAATCTACCTACATAAGTTGCAAAGATATATTAACATTTAAAGCTCATATCGAATGCATGCCCACAAACAAACACGTGCAGTTCGCGCTTACAAATGCTCAATGTGTACTTATAAATAAAATCCAAACCTCAAATGAACATAAAACCTACAGCTTTTACCGACCTTCCCTGACACAGGTGTGACATTGGCAAATTGAACCATTTTTACAGTATGCGTGGTCAGCCTCATACCAACCATTTAGACACTCTTTAAAAATGTTGGAAAATGAATGTGGGTTGATAAATATTTTGTGACACCATCGTAACTGCTACAAAAAAAGGCAAATAGGTAAGTGCTTAATATACTTTACAGATTTTTATGAACGTAAAATACGCCCACAGAATTTTTCTTGATTTCTTCATAGTACCTACCTACATTGTATGAGCAAAAAAAAACATCGATTACGTTTTATATCTCCTTGAATTTCTGATTTTATTAATCATGAAATAAAACTCTCAAAGATAAAAACGAGGAATACTTTTCATCTGAATTTCCCAATCATTGTATTCGCTGGAGTGTAAAGTTAAGGGCTGTTATTTCTAGGTACTACTGCTACCTAGTGGTACCTACTTATCGGCTTATATTGTGCTTCTTACATAATAATATTAGTGGGTACAGGTTATTTCAGTATTCTTCAAAAAATTTCATCTTTATCGAATTTCATTGTCCACAAAATAACAGTGATAGATGTAGGTTCCTAAAAATAGAATCACATATTAAAAAGGTTCAACTTATTACATGGTAAAATATTGGAACTATATCGGAACAAAGAAGCAATCTATCAGAAAAACGGAAGCTATAAAATCATCGATCAACATTAATTGATTTAAAGGTTGGTATGTGGCTGACCACCCATGCTGTAGAAAGTGGTTCACTTTGTCAATGTCACCCCTGTATCAGGGAAGGTCGGCAAGAGTTGCAGGGTGTATGTCGATTTAAGATTTGGTTTTCTATTGTAGGTTCACATGCGGCATGCGCAAGCGCGGATCTGCAAGTGTCTGCTTGTGAAAGCCCTTTTTGTCTGTTAACTGTATTGATCGATCTATGAAATTCTTTAAATTCGTATGACAAAGCCAGACATGATTAAAAAAAAAGTCGTCATCACAGATTTCCTTTTTTTATTTTTACAAAACTACCATCTATTATACAACATAGATAAGCTTTATCAGAAAAGGTGTAGGTACATCAATTTTAATTTGCATGTTCCAATATTTGTAAGCTATTAGAAAGCTTAAGCAAAGCTTTTAACAGAAATACATAGATGTCACTATGTTATCATGAAAAAAATAATCAAAATAATGGATTACTTTGAGTGCCAATTACTTTTATACGGAAAAATAAATAATATTTGAAGGCTTTAGTGTAAATTGAACCGTCAAAAATTATAACAATATTAAAAAAAATCATTCGTCTAGCGGAAACTTTGTAAAGTTTTTTGTTATTTTGTAGCGAGGACTCAAACCTTCACAGTTAGCAGAGATCGAAACCAGTAAAGTAGTAAGCTGAAATGTGAAGTGTACATAAAACTAATAAAAAATCGACACAAATGACACTTTTCAGTGGTGGGTATTCTGAAAAGTGGCATCTGTGTCAATTTATTATCAGTTTTATGTACACATCTACTTTACTGGTTTCGATCTCTACTAACTACGAAGTTTTGAGCCTTCGCTACAAACAAACAAAATACTTTACCAAGTTTCCGCTAGATAAATGTTTTTTATTGTTATAATAATGAAAACAAAATAATAAAAAAACAAGAAAGGAAACATGCATAATAATAAAATTATGAAATTTCCCTCCACATTCGTTGAAAAATATTTTCGTAGCTCCACACTTGTTAACAAAAAATAAGCTATCACTGTTTTTGCGAAATACTTTTTAAAATACCTAAATTCAATCTTCATAATACTATAGAGAATGTAATATAATTGTAGGAAGATAGCTACCTACACTAGATTTGCTAGATTGAACCTCAATTAGATAATACATATTGACAGATAAAAAACCTTTGCATGGATCAGAGACTCGGTCTTTTGGCGGTCAGATTGAAAAGGAATCCGGTGACGAGGTTTATTTACGTGCCCTTTTCAAGGAATACTCGTTAACTAAAAAAAAAAAACGCATTTGTCAGTCAGTTTGCAACGTGCCATACAAAAGATGATGATTTAATAATTAATATTAAATTTAAGAATTATTGTATTTTTAACAATGCATGAACTTTCTAGATGTACCTATAATAATTATTGAAGCTCCCATAAAAGGTTTAGGCACATACAAATTTTGCACTAAAAAAAGAGGAAACAATGACTAAATAAATTAGTATCAACTGAACGCTGATCATTAGAGTTTCATTTCCCTTGAATCAGAGCTGGTGCTCCGGCGCACAACTGGGCGAGTATCGACTGAGCCCTGTACCCTTAGTACGAGTTGCAAAACTTGGGTAAAGTAAAGTTTACGGAAAGTATTAAACAGTGGTTTTCCCCAAAATCTGCCGTTTTTGTTTCTTACACTTTATGGTCTTAGCAAAAGAGTTACAGTGATGAAGAAAATCAAGTTCAAACAAACAAAAACGGCAGATTTTGGGAAAAAACATTCTTTAATACCTTCCGTAAACTTCACTTTACTCAAGTTTTGCAACTCGTACTCGACTGGGTTGGTGTCATCAGAAACACTGGTGTTGAAATAATTGTTATTCAACCTGTTGCACCAACCTCCAATCAATGTTTGATTGCTTAATTCTGTTAAGGACCTCGGTTAAATATTTCTCTGAAGTGGGTAATAATTGAACAAGAAATATAATGTACACCAGCTGACAAACCAAAATTTGATTTGATGGGAGAAATCACACTTAATTTTGATTTTTGTCTGATTGGAGTTTGTTGCAACAGGCTCAAAATGTTTCTTGGTACACAGTTTGCATATTCATTTATAAAAGACTTTATAAATACATAGATGAAAAATGTTTTGCTACAATCATCATCGTATTACTTTCCTGATTCTGTTTTACTAAGTTTATTCCCATGAGACTTTCCAGTCGTGTAACTTTCGCTTTCCTTAGTTAGCGGCTCTGTTGCACGTTATGCATTTTCCACTGAGATAGCCCGTGCTGTGCCGATATAAAAAAATACAACTTTCGCTAAACTTTTGAACAACTCTCGTTTTGATAAAACACGGCAGAAGGGTCCCCTTGGGTGAAAAATGTAGCGTTTTTTTTTTTATCTGGCTTCTTTAAAAACAACTACCTAAACGATACGTAGATCTGTATTGTAAATAATGTCACGGGTAAATAATATGGAGGAAAAAATGTTATCTACTCCTAATATGGTTAAAGTGTGTGTGTTTTTTAAATTCTATCAACTAATCCCATTCTGCTTCATTTTAATACGTACTGGTACTCAAGCATGCCCTTTTTGGAAAACTATTATTTTAATGGATCCACATAATGGATGTCTTAAAAAAATCCGTCTTTTGATTCTTAGAACTACTATAGAAAGTAGAAAGTAAAGAAAGAAGGCAACAATTTCCTATACCTAATTGGCTTCGAGAAATTTTCTTAAATTTTAAAATTAGATAATTTTTGTAAGAGATAGTAATGAATGTACCTACCTACGTGGTGGTTTATCCACAACGGTTTTAAATGCGAAACAGATGATTACGTATGTTATCAGCTGTTGAGGAACAAAACCTTAATTTAAAAAAAATCTTGGTAAATCAAATTCATGTAAAAGCAATGTCACTGTTTTTTTTTATAGAAATCACCGGATATTGGAAGAGAAGAAGTATGTAAGGATAGTATGAAGTATGTAAGGATAGAAAGAAATGGCGGTTGATCTGTGATGTTGGCGGCTAGGGTTTGTTAAAGTAAAATTGGTTTTTATGATTTAGTTTTTTATGTCCATGTATATATTATAATTTATTGATTTTAAAAATGTAATTTGTCATGTATGTTCCTTGACTTATAGGTTGTTATGTGGCTGACCACCCATACTGTAAAAAATTGGTTCACTTTGCCAATGTCACCCCTGTTTCAGGGAAGGACGGCAAGAGTTGCAAGGCTTATGTTCATTTGAGATTGGGTTTTTATATTGTAGGTCCACATGCGGCATGTGTTAGCGCGAAATTATACATGTCTGCTTGTGGGAATGCATTTAATATAAATCTTAAATGATATATATCTTTGCAGCTTAGATTAGATTAGATTAGATTAGATTAGAAGACGGTCCTGGGAGGACCATTATATAACGCATAAACGAATGAAGGATAGCCCGAGTCGTGGCACAGGAGATACCGGACGGCCAGCGTCCTGTCGCCGTCCCAAAAGATGGAAGAACAGCTGGTCTTCTGCATCAGAGGAGGGAGTTCCATAATAAACATATTATAGATCTATAACAAGAGGAAAAAGAGGAAGAAGACCGGATATCATTTTTTAATTTTTTTTATACATATAAAGAAAATTTTAACAGCCAAATGCCAAAGATGTTTGTTAAGAGTAAACATCATCCTGTTGCAGGAACGGCCGCAAGTTCCACCACTTCTCACCCTTCACAATAATTCACGTCGTCTTATGAGATCCTCCCTCCCCCCCGCCTGTTCCTACCCTACTCACCTCCCTTCATCCCTTACACAGACTATTGATCGTAAAACTGTTCCTTCCCTCCACGCAGCGACTGAGAACACTTAACTCTCGCCACTACAAAAACAATGATAATAATCCGGCCTGAGCCTTCATAAGCCCTGCAGGGTCTGCACCTTGCAGGGAGCAGCGCTTGGGAAGATCTCAAACTCCAACAACACATGGAGAACGAAGCGGCAACCCTGAATACTAACGGAATAGAAAATAAGGGCTACTTAGGTATAACAAGGAGGCAAAGTGATAGGTTTAAGTTTACACCACTACTTATGGTGTTCAGTACACAGAAAAATAATTGTGGGTACGTTAAATTTAGATGGTGAAAGATTGGCGTAGATTCATTGGTATTACCTATGCACACACTGCAAATCCGTGACTCAAGTAAATTCTACATGGAAAAAATAAATAAACCCCTGGATCATCTCATGGAGCAATTTTACGTGTTATTATTAAAAGAAAAAAATTGTTATTCCTTTGTAAGGAATCAATTTATCATTATTTTTATTATTCAAATGAAAAAGTACCTACTAAAATGTATCACCTGTAAAAATTAATGGCGTTGCGAGTGAAAATCATATTAAAATAAAACGATCCTACAAATTACGATTTGATATTTTAATTTTCTTTTCTTCCTGTTGATTAATGTTTTTTTTATCTTAAGATGTAATTGATGAAGCTGTTTTGAAAATCACACATTTTCTCGCTTCCCTCACACTTCACGTATTCTCTGGTATTCCTTCAGTAGCGTACCCTGACTGCACTTTCATTCCTGATTTCCCCTCCCTGGAGGCTGCATCCTTCCTCTCTCCCTTCCATTTTCCAAGCAGACCTTGGCCTCCCTATTTTTCTTGCAACCCAAGTATTAAACGTAAACTTGAAACTCAGCTGAGCCGTTTGACAAAGAAATAACGAAAAGTGAAACAGCGTTGCCCATTGAGTGTTGATGTTTTTCATATATTTTTGGTAGAACTCTATGGTTGAGTTTAAACCGGGCGTTTTGTATTCGGATATCACGAGGGCGGACGGCCGAGGTGGTAAGTAATGATCTAAGAGGTCCCGGAATGCTGCAGGCTTGTGCGATAAAAAATACCAAGGGCGTAGAATCACACTGGGCCGCGTCAAACGCCCACTGGTGTTAGATCATAAATCACTCCCTATAAAGGTAAACACTGCTGGGAGAAATGGTTATTTTTGTCATATTTTTAGGAAATATTGTACTTAGTAAATGGTTGTAAAAATAATGCAAATTACTTTGATATTGGGAATTTGGTATATCGCTCCCCCAGTTCTTGTTTGTCGTTTAGACCAATTCTGTCAAATTTTTTAATGCAGTTGTCTTAAGAATCAAATTCTACACAATCTGAGCTTAGAAAAATTGTAAATCTCGATAATGTGAGAGTTGTTTAAATATTTTTTAAATCTATGTCCTGTTTTCATAAGACACATTGGTCCAGTACCTACACATGCAAACATTGCTCATGTAAAATAAGCTTAATGGTCTAAAACGCAAACAAGAACTAAGGCAGTGATATACCTACTTCTTTTTTTCAAAAATGAGAAAAGTCGTTTATTGAAGCAATAAAGACATGGATTTATGTATTGAATTCTGTTATCAAAGTTGCAAATATACCATATCTTAGCCAGGCAATATGAAGGTATCATAAAGTTCCATACTTTAAAAATTTAATAAAACCCGAATAGCGGATAAATGTTAGAATACTTCGAACAACGCTAGAAGAACCATTAAGTGCCAACTATTCGAAATAAATTACTAGTTTAGGTGATTCTTAATTTTAATTGAATAAATGGCCCTACAGTTTTTGAACTGTAAGAACTATAAAAAGAGTTTGGATATTAATAAAAAAAAGCTATAATTTAATTGCAGCTTGGCGAGTAATGGCACAAAATGTTCCTGCAATAGTTGTACGGCGTAGACTTTAAATGCTCCATTTATAATAACGAAGTGCAGCGAAAAGCGTGAACTTTACTATCCGGGAATAAAGCAAACACCTTCAACAAAAGTGTACAACGAGCTACTGAGAAAACTGCTCTGGAAAAATAATTGACCAATTTAATTATAAGGTTATGACTCTTTTCGTGAGTATAAATTTTCAGGTACCTACGTGCAAAGAGATGAAAAAAAATGATGATGCCTTTACCTACGAAGGACAAAATTAAAATTAAGAGAAATTTATGAAAATACTTATCTTGGATCATTGTCTTTCAAAGCAACACGGAGTTTTCGTTTATCAGAGTTCATTAGCTTAGGAAGAATACAAGCGCCTCAAAATAGGAAAATAGACAAGGTTTGGGGGTTTGCAATGATTTACTCAGCTATATTTTTTGTAATGAAGTTAACCATGGAAAAATTACAGTCATTTTCGAAAACACTTCAAAGCAAAGCGGAATAACAGTTTTGTGAAAAATATATATATATATCTCATTTTCTTCGAGCATTGGTAATAAAATAAAGTGATCGCGGATCGCTAAACCGAACAACTCAGAAACGGATCCATTCCAGTTAATGGCAGGCCATGAAACCTACTGCTGGGCAAACTGGCTGGCAAGTAACCAAGCAAGTAGACAGGTCAGCAGCCAGGCAAGTAGCTAAGCAAAAAGCTGGACAAGTAACCAAGCCAGTAGAAGGGCAAGTGGCCGAGTAGTTTGCCCGGCCTAACCCCCGTATTCACGATCAAAACTGGCACTTCCTTAAGGGCAAACCAGCGCTTAGATTGGGGAAATTCATTTCAAGAACAATACTTAAGGTAAAATTAGCGCTTAAGCGCTCCAAAAACTAGCACTCAGGTAAGTAAGGTCGACACGTATATTAACCAACGCTTAAGCGCTGTCAAAATATTCCGTCATATTTCATTGTTATCACATTTTTTGTTTGATTGTGAATTTACATGAAAAAATGAATTCTTACTATAAACATGATTTTTACAAGTGTATTAATATTGTTTTGACGAGTTCATTTACATTGCTTGACCATCAGAATTGGGTTTGTTCTCCGGTATGGTCTAGGACCATACTGCAATGACAGATGAACTGTCAAAATATTCCGCCGCATTTCATCAGCACATTTTTTGTTTGGTTGTGAATTATTTACATAAAATAATGAATTCTTTCGATACAGTTGACTTCAACGAGAATAATAACATTGTTTTGTTCAAAAATAGTGTCCCAAGAAAATATATCAGAGACTGTAAAGACCCATTTACGTATTACGAAGAGGAAGAATTTAGAAGACGTTTTTGATTGAAAAAATGCGTCGTTCTGTATACAGTTTTGCCGTTGCTCATTGAGGGTTGCAAAGCCAACGATTTCTTCGATCTGTTATTTTATCTTCTATTACAGGTTTTTCTTTAATCAGAGCCACCAGCAGCTCCTTTTCCGCTGGAGAAAACAACATCTTTTTGGCGCTGAAATCGATCAAAACACTTTACATTGGATATTACATAAATGTATTTTTAAAAACTAATAGAAATTGTAAACAAACAAATTCGTACTTACGGTTTACTTAAAGTAGTAATTGCGTTATACGTACTTATTTGTTGTCAAGTTTTATGCAAAGTTGATATGACATTGAAATTTGAAAGAGGCGGCAATGATAAGAGTGAAGTACGCCGAATATCGGTCGGAAGGTACTGACCAATTACAGAGCTGGGTTTTTTCGAGAGCCAATGACAAACCCGTACGTCTCCTGGGGGTTGGGCACTACGCTGATTACTGCTTGAGTGTTCTTTGTGAAACAAAACGCTCCAGAATGTCGACCCTTGAGTAAGTGTAGCGCTTGAGTAAGGCACTTAAATCAGTTTTGATCGTGAATACGGGGGTAAGGCGCAGAGAAGGTAATTATCACAAACAAGCCTCTCGCCACAATAAAGGAGAAAGTAGAAAAACAAGAGTGTTCTGGCGATCCCTTTTAGCCTTTATTTCCGTTTTTTTTCTCTCTTGGCCACTTTCCTTGGGCCCTCATCGGGGTTTAACAGCTGATTAGATGCTCTCCCTGATATAAGCCGTGTATTGTTCTCCTAATGCGCTCTGTTAACATCAACATTATCTATGAAAAAATGCTTAGCTAGAGTTTTCAAATGATTTTATGATTATGTAAAAATTTAAATGCTTTTATTTTGAGCTAAGAACTTAAGAATATCCCGGTTTTAGCAAAAGTTTTCATATAAAAAAGCAAGTTACCGTGAAAAATAACTTTAGCATATAATAAATACAAAATGAAGGTTGTATATAATGGAAAAAATATATTTCCTGTATCCATGAATACATAATGGTAACACTTGTAACGTAAAAGCATAAAAATACAATTAATAAGTTAATAGAACAGGAAGAAATCAAAAAGGTTATAAAAAGTGTGTTCGCTTCATAGTTCTCGTACGTTAATTAAAAAGAAAAAAATCATACTTAAAGGAAAATAAAAACATCATAATATAAGCTCAGCTTTTCCAGTCCCCATTTCAACTTTACATCTCGGTTACTTAAGACCGCTGCTCATATTCCTTCAGCACAAACATGCGATGCAGTTAAAAGTTTCCCGTCCTCCAGTGTTTGCATGCGACTTCCTCCTCCAGCTCTCCCACTTCCAATAACTTGGCCAACAAAGTCTCGGCGCGCTTTAAAATGCAAATCCACGCCAACTTTAAATGAGGTTATAACATTGACTCTGCCTATAATGTCATTACAAGTGAATTGAATATCTTCTGTAGGGCGCGCAAGATCCCCGGGATTCAAAAAAAGTCTCCGTTTTAGAATCGAGTGACAAAAATTGAGCAACCGTCACACTTCTATGTGAAGATTGTCATAAGCAACTTATAACAAAGTAGGTACTTGTATATTTTTCATCTAGAAACCCCATTTTATACCTGTTTATTGATCTCAAAAATATACCTAACCTAACGAGTTTAAATTTTTTTGCACAAAATCTCCTTTTAAATAAATTATCACTCTTGGTTCCCCTAGTTTTGTTATACATTTTATTTTACAGTGCGATTCTCAGGAGTATCATCAATAAAAGTGCGATTGCTCTTAGCTTCCCCACATGAAAAGATTTGGAAATTGTTCACTATTTGATTGTGTTAATATCAAACTTTAAAGAGTTGGTGTATTCCCACAGAGAAAATTCCTTTTTATGAGGAATTATAAAAATATAAAAAATACCTCGAGTAGGTACTTTCGACTTGCCTACGTCATTTTTAAAATGTGTCCTCTGACATGCAAGTCGAAAAGACTCGAGTTGAAATAAATACTCAATTTGTGAAAATAAAACTCTGAGTTTTTAAGAATGTGTAATTTCTTTTCAAATATGTTGTCCAGGATCATTTTGGATGAACAACTTATAAAAGTGGCTTGAAAAAAAGGACCAAATATCCATGATGACCGATGTTCATTCGAAGTGTCACTCTTTAGAATAAGAATAAGATTAGAACTCGTCATCTTTAAACGTTAATATCTGAAACTGAGACGAATTGAAGCGTTCGAGATGAGTCTCTACCGAAAAATGCTTCGGATCTCGTGGCGTGATCGAGTCATCAATGAAGAAATCCTCCAACGAATGCGCACTACCATGGAGCTTCTGCCAACCATTAAACAGAGAAAAGTGATGTACTTCGGTCACATTTTGAGAAATGAGAAATACCGTCTCCTTCATCTTATCATACAGGGTAAAATTGAGGGGAGAAGATCTCAGGGACGCCAAAGGACATCGTGGCTGAAAACTCTGAGACAGTGGTTCGGCAGAAGCACCAAGTCCCTGTTTCGAGCCGCAGCATCCAAAGTTGAAATAGCCATGATGATCGCCTTCCTTGACTTATAGGATGGTATGCGGCTGACCACCCATGCTGTAAAAATGGTTCATTTTGCCAATGTCACCCCTGTCTCAGGGAAGGACGGCAAGAGTTGCAGGGTGTATGTCCATTTGAGATTTGGTTTTTATGTTGTAGGTTCACATGAGGCATGTGCAAGCGCGAACTTGTACGTGTCTGGTTGTGAGAATGCATGTAATGTGAATCTCCAATGTAACATATCTTTGCAACTTAGATTAGATTAGATTAGATTAGATCGCCGATCTTCGATAGAAGTGGCACAAAAAAAGAGGACGAAAAATCTGTAACTGTAACTCTGTCGCCATTTGGCCGTAGGTGGCCAGAGTCTCTGCCTTCGCTTCTTCATCGCTTATGCTTACTTCTTATCTTACCATTTTCCGCAATATTTTCTAGGCCCTCTCTAGGCGCTATCTCGCCTGTTCTCATCTATGCAGTCCCTGCGCCCGCGACGAAACTTTCAAGTAGGCACCGGCTAGTGTAATCAGAGTCGCACTCCGGCAGAACTTGGTCGTCACCTGTATCTGCGGGGAAATATGAATTCATAGTGGGGTAAAGTTGGCAAGAAAAATTGCGAGAAACTCTTAATGAAATTTCCCGAGCCCATCTGACATGCAAATAAAAATTGTTCCCTTTGGCAAGTTATCCGCAAAAGTCTCGCGGGTAAATTGAATTTTTAATTCAGCACTGTTATTGAATACTTAATTAGGTTTTGTTGATTAATATACTTTCAATGAAAAACGACTTGATGAGCTTTAATAATTAATGTTCGTAAATGTAATAGAATATGTAAAAAATGTCCAAAGTCACCAAAGGTCCATCCAGCCTTACAGAAACTGGGTATTGCTTGAGAATTGGCGCTTTGTAGCGACGACGATCAAGCTCGTAAATATGTCGATAGTTCAATTGGTAGAATGCTTGCGTTCAATGCCGAGAGCAAGGGTTCGATCTCAAAGGTTTACTCAGCCTTCACAAGAAATGAGAACCAGCCTCCCAGGAGCTGAGAAACCCCCACTTCAACTGAAAGTGGTTGGTGTGAGGCCGGCCCCCTTACCTGTAAAAATAAATAGGTCCCGAAGCGCCACATGCGACCCCTTCGGGGATAACGCAGGCAAGAAGTTAAACTATATGTGTAGCTTAGTTGCGTTGCCATGAAATAACCATGAAATAAATTTCATGGTTATTTTCAGTAAGTAATGAAAGTTCTCTCTTTTTATTAGAATGGTGAATTTTTTACTCAATGGAAGTATAAACTAGAAACCAAAAAGTATTTTTGTACCCCTTTTAAATTTGTAATATGCTGTCACTGTACCTTTAATACCAGTGGCAAAACCTCTATAGAGGCCAACAGCTGTTAAACAGTCTTATTTAATAAAGAACAAAATGGAACTTATGTGAAAAACAAATATCTTCAGAAGACCTTGAAACGCTATATAGGTTCAAACGGGGCTATTCTTAGATATTTTAGTCGTCGGTTGAGCACACGCTTTGACAAACTAATGATACCCGGGCTGGAAGTCTCATCACCACGGTCATTCTTACCTACCGAATTTAGGTAATATTTGTATAAAAACTAATCAGCTGTTCACTTGCGGCCATCTTGGATTGACAGGTCTTCATACAAATGCATAATTTGTTTGTCAAAGCGTGGGCTCAACGGGCGACTAAAATGTCTAAAAATAGCACCGTTAGTAATGTACTAGAACAGTTTTTGAAGCTAACAAATATTTGCTTTTCCGAAAATCTCATATGGTAACCTACCCACGGCTAAAATGCTGCGCGCGCCCCTGTCTGTCTCTGAGTCACTAAGGTTAGCCAAATACTGTGTAGGACAACCTTCCATTATTATTCATCCTTCAGAAGGTGGTTTGAGAGAAACAGAAGTTACTTTAAAACTTAATGTTACAATAAATATTTGACATTTTCAGCATCACATAATATGGACTTAGATGTGGAAAAAATGACAATTTATTAATTTTTATTTGAAATATAATCGGATGTATTTACATCAAGTTGCACATTAATTTTGAGTAAGATTAAAATTTTAGATTTGTTGAACAAGAAGTAGGCTTTTTAATGTAGTAAGGAATTTCTTTGACGGTAATTAGTTACACTTTTAATATGGTGGTTTCGTGCAGGACGATGGTTTTTGGTAGTATAAGGTTTCTTCTTCGCGGATGGGCTTATAGTCCATGTATTTGTACTTCAAATTCCTCATCTTGTCCTTTCTTTCCCCGCAGCAACATGAAGGAACACTGGGGGCATATTGAAGATTGGCAAACTGAAAAGAATAATGCAATTTATTATAAATACCATTTTTATTTTACGTTACAGAAACCCTTTTCAACCTGAATTGGTGAAACAATGTGGAATGCCATTTTATTGAAAGAATTGATACAATAAAGTGCATAGAAAATTTCACTATGTATATACAGTCATCTCTCCGCTGCTGGATGTAGACTTCATCCATTTTTTCCACGTTTATTTATTTTCTGCCTATCTGTTACCCAAAATATTATCTGTTAGACGGGATGATGATTATTATCATCAGCTCGTCTCTTCAGGGTCTGATTTATTCTTCTTTTCTCATCCCAAGGACTCATTGTATAACCCTGCTTTTTCCGTTATTCACAGAAATTCAAGCATGTTTTACCTACTTGAGTATATTTAGAAAAAAATGTTTGTTAGGTGTTTAACATTTCTTACATAACTCTTACAAGATCGGTTATTGTAAGGTTAAGGTAATGCGAAATAAATAAAAAAATTAAGAAAGACCAAGGTTGCTTCGCTCACGCAGGCACCGGAGAGACGAATAAGCGTTCGAGATGTGTCTGTACCGAAAAATGTTTCGGATCTCACCAGTGAAGAAGTCCTCCAACGAATGCGCACTACAAAGGAGCTTCTGCCAACCATTAAGCAGAGAAAACTGATGTACTTCGGTCACATTTTGAGAAATTTAGAGAAGATCTCAGGGACGCCGTAGGGCATTGTGTCTGAAAAACCTGCGACAGTGGTTCGGCAGAAGCACCAAGTCCCTGTTTCGATCCGCAGTATCCAAAGTCAAAACAGCCGATAAATGATCGTCGATCTTCGATAGAAGTGGAACGAAAAGAAGAAGGTAGCTTTAGTGACATGTATATGACTGAAATGAGCACTCACCTCCAAGAATCCTTTGGACAGCCACTTCTTGTAGTACCTCTGAGGAAGAGGTGCCAGAGCATGCGTTGCGGTCGCTGCCAGTAGACGGTCACTGTAGAGCCTCGAGGAGTACAGCTGCCTGATGATGTTGCGGACATTTGGAGGAATTCCACATCCTAGAAGACTCCACACCTGGGAGAACTGGTACACAGATCCTGACTTGTAGCACAGTGATTCGGGAATCTACAACAAATATAATTTTTTGGCTGTAAAATTTAAATATTGTGAGCTCTGTTAATGAATTTTGTATGGCGATTTCTTTAAGGTTCAAGTGAATATTTCAGATCAAGAAAACAGTGACATTGCAAAATATTTTCATCATGTATTACACATATAAAACATTTAGGTACTTTATGTTTTTTTGTATTTTTTTTAAATAGAAAAAAATTGTAGTTCACTTTTATTTATTTTTTGCTCAAACGTTTTCGCGTAATGAGGCATCTTTAGGACCATAATTGCTACATAATTGAAGATGCCTTGTTAAGTGGAAACGTTTGAGTAAAAAATAAATATTAGTGAATACAAACTTTGTGTTTTCTATTGAATTTATAAAAAATACAATGGACTTTCACTTTGTTAACAGATATACCCTTAAAAATATATTGAATGCCTTTCAGTACAAGTTAAATTCTCGTTTGCGACATGCATTTTAGCAGACAGTATCAGGTAAATAACTCATGCTCTTGTAAAGAGGACGACACATCACATTTAATTATGATAAATAATTTAAAGAATACATTCAGTAAGGAAAAATATCAATTCCATTTCAGTTCAGAGTTCCACTCACCCCTTTATCCTGTATTTGATCTTCAGTGACGCATCCTGAAGCGACATCATTGATGTTGATCATGATGTCGGCCAGGTTATTGTAGAAGCTTCCTATGGGCGCCTCTTCATTGGTGGAAGATGTCGCCAGGGTCTTCAGAATACCAGCACTGCTTCCTTCTTTGATACAGCTAACTGTCGCATTTATTACCTAAAAGAGATTTTTTATTTATTTACAGTATATATCATGATTCCCGTTACAGCAATTTTTATTTTCATACCAAATAACTTATTAGAAACAATGTGGATTGAAATTGATTTCATATTTAAGTAATTCAGTTAGCCTAGTGGTTAAATTATCCACGTTTTGAGATGTAAATTTTGGTTTGGAATTCAACGGTATCTAATCCAAGCTAATAAATCGATAAGGTCTCGGGCTTAACAAAAAACTAAAGCCTTCTACAATAAATATTTCTTTAATTTTTCTAAATAAAAAATGTTTCCACAGATAACGGGGTAAACATAATTTTAACCATTTTGTTGAAAGTGACTTTTGAGAGTGAATTTTGTTGAAAGTGAGTGAAAGTTCCTTGACTTATAGGTTGGTATGCGGCTGACCACCCATACTGTACAAAATGGTTCACTTTGCCAATGTCACCCCTGTTTCAAGGAAGGACGGCAAGAGTTGCAGGGCTTATGTTCATTTGAGATTGGGTTTTTATAATGTAGGTCCACATGCGGAATGTGTTAGCGTGAAATTAGACATGTCTGCTTGTGGGAATGCATTTAATATAAATCCTAAATGATATATATTTTTGCAGCTTAGATTAGATAAGTTTAGATAAGACCCATCTTTGGTCTGATACAACTGTACAAACACTTTTCTAACAAACAACAAATATTAAAATCTGCGGATATTCCTTACACTAATCTAAAATGCTTTCTTCAATAATGCAGCAAGCAACAACTTAAACACTCATGTTATGTTGTATTTGTCTCCTACCTGAGCATACGCACACAAAACTGGTTTCTCGTCCACGTATCTGTTGAGAGGTGACATCCAGAATACAGTGACTGCTGCCCAGTTCCTCTTGGCTTCATTATTGCACGTCAGGTACTCCTTCAGGTAGACCTTCAGTTTGTTAGCAGTGTTGGACCAGCCACAAAGATTTTTCAAAATCTTCAGCAATACTTTCCTAAGAAAAAACAGAAAATTGTAAGACGATTGATTTGGTTAATTTATGTAATGTAAAAACAATAAAATCACAGCATAACTTATTTCACTGCTACGGATGTTTTGCAGAATCAAATTAATGCCTAATCTAATGAGTTTTTGTTTGATTTTTTTTTAATTAAGACTGTGAAAATGAGTCTTTAGTACTGTGTGGTTTTTAATATTGTTTTTATTTACGTTTCAGCATCTTTCAGAGATCCTGGAAGAGAGGTGTCGGGACATTCGCAAACTTCAGGTTTAACTGTTATTAAGTTTTCTTCCTCTAAACAGCAACTCACCTGAAATATAAATAAATATATATGGGGACATACTAACACAGATAAAAATATGTTTCAATGGTTTATTTAAAATGTACAAAAAATATAACATGTTTAAAATAATACCTGATGGAGAGCCAAAAATAGCAAAAATATTTTGCACAAAAATGCAAAAACACGAATCTTCATTTTGAAAGCAAATGGACGCTACACGTGTAGGCAGTGATGAAATCAAAATCAAACTGATGAAAAATAAAAAAATATGTCGAAATAAAAAAAATATTTATTTTACTTTACTGTAGTTACAAAGTACCATTATGGAATTATTTGTTTTTTGTTATAATGTTATTAAATAAATACTTTGTTTGAACAAAATTCTTTATTTTTTCTTGGCTGTTTATTCAGTCTGTATTACGTCTATTAATAATTATCTTACAATTGTAATTATGGCAGATTGTGCTCTTTCTATTGAAATTATTAAAATATTATACCAACTAAATAATGTTTTAAATATTATATACAATAAGTATGAGTGAATAATTATTGTACTTGTAGGTTGGTATGAGACTTACCACCCATAGTGTAATAAACAGTTCACTTTTCCAATGTCTCCCCTGTTTGAGGGAAGTTCGGCAAAAGTTTCAGAGTTAATGTTCAATTGAGGCTTGGATTTTAATTTTTAAGTACACATGCAGCATTTGTAAGCGAAGACTAACACGCACCAATTTGTGAGCATGCATTTTATTTGAATTTTAAATGTTAAAATACGAGTATCTCTTTGTTACCTAGATTAAAGATGAGTTTTAGTAGATTTAGGATTTTTTGTTCAAGCAGAAAAGTATTTGTGTCCAAGTTCTGTAACTTCATTGATTTTCACAGATAAAAATACGCCAACTGTTTTACGAAAAGATAACTATTTAACTCATTCCTTAATAGGCTGACTATACTTTGCCGGTTAACTAGAGAATTAAGTAGGTACGATGATATACCAAAACGGGAAATCATCTGAAACCCCGGAATTGACTCAAACCGCAATATTTTACCAACTGAGCTATCGTCCAGACATTGCGTACCTATATGTTTTTAATTTAAACCAAATTTGGAAAACTCAATGATTTCCTTCCTTGATAAAAGTTCTTACACTCAAGTTGTTGTTACGATTTTAGGGTTCAAATATTTTTCAAATTAAAATTGGTCTTCTTCTGGGGTATTTATTTCACAGTTAGATATATTTTTTACAGTTTATTTTTATTTTCACAATTCCAATTTCTTTATTTTGCAGATGGTTTAGGTTCACTTATACTATTTTAGTGTTATGAAACAGAGTGTCGTAGGATGACTCAACTGCGTGCAAGCCATTCACGGCTTATATAGCTATGAAGGTAGTGGCTTCTAGAGGTCAATTTTGCCGGAACCTTCTCGAACGGTCTTTCAAAAGCTTCAGGTAAATAATTATGATGATTTCTAGTTACTTCCTTATAATATCTCTTTGTCCTAGGTAGTACTAATAATTAATCCTACTTATATTCAACTCCCATCAGCTACAAATGATACACCTACCTACCTAAATAATTATATGCATTTGCTATTAACATAACAGAATAATTTCATAGGGAATATCCACGTCTAGACAATGACATTCACAAAGAAGCAATGAATTGATTTTAATCATTTTTATTCCGATACCAAGTTTATTCTGGTAATAAAACTTTAACTCCAATAATGTTAATCCCCTCATTGAGTGAGGGAGATGCTCCTTTCATTTCCTGTCTTAATACCAGTACGCCAAGTATCAAACTTTACGTGGAAACTCAACCGCAGAGTTTCCCAAAAATATATGGAAAATAATCGTACACTAGATGCGCTGTTTTAATTAGCTTATAATTTTTTGGAAGCATGGTGGTTGAGTTTGAATGTTATCGGTTTATACTGGGGTAAAGTCCCACCTTCAAACTTTCCGCTAGTGGCGGAGTGATAAATCAAAGTGCCTCCTCTAAGAGAGGTTGGGGTGGAGACTTAGATGCGCCCACTTTAGCTATGCTTACTTATAAGTAATACCACATAGTAAATGCGGTCTTAGAAATGTATTTAAAATTTGAAAAGTGAAGAAATCTTAAGATGAGTATTTTAAACCCATTTTAATGTGCTGTTTTTTATCTGTCCGTAGTCCAGTGTGAATACTTCGGACTCGTATATAGAAGGTTGTGGGTTCGAATCCTGGTGGAGCACAAAAAATATACCATTTATATTTTCAAATATGCTCTTTTCTGGGTTGAAAAATTCATAAAACTTTTAACAAAGACCGATCACCAAAGGTCCATCCAGCCTTACAGCAACTGGATCTTGCTTGAGTATTGGCGCTTCGTGGCGACCACCAAGTTTGTAAACAACACCTTTGCGGCACTACAACAAGTGCCATATACCCCTAGAGTCTTTGACATCTAAGGAGTCTCTCGCACGGGAATTCTTAGAATAGTACTTTATTCAATTATAAATAAGTTTTCTCTCTCGAGTTTTCTGTAGACTTACAAAAAAAAACTAAATGTAGGTTGATCGCGAGTTCAGCAAAAAAGTATTATTGTGGTAATTTTGCTTGCGTTCTTATGTGGGCTTATGTTCATTTGAGGCTTAGATTTTATTTGTAATTACCCATTCAGCATTTGTAAACGCGAACTACACGTGTTTGTTTGTGGGCATACATTTGAGAGCTTTAAATGCATATATTGCAACTTAGATTCTAGATTTCAATTTACAGTACCCTCTTTTTTGTTATTTCAATCCATTATAATAAAAACTACAGTCACTTATTAACTTTTCTCATAATGGCGTCGTAGGAAATTTCATGATTATTTATATATGCTGAGTTTAAAGTATTGTTTGGATAAAATAAGAATAGCACTTCCTATTTAATAAGGCTTAACATATATATATATATATTTTTTATTTTTTTATTAACAAAATATAAATACAAATTTATTTTAAAACAAGTAATATTTCTAAATAATAATAAAAACTTAATTGTTATTTCCTCACCAATTGAAGAGCCAAGCTCTTGTGCTTGGTGAGGGAATCGCAGCTATCTTAAATAAATTATGTTCTTAAATGCAAAAAAATGCAAAAAAAAATATTGACATAATACGAAAAAAAACATTTTCGAAAAAACTTAATGTACATTCTATTCATTGAAGTAAAAAATAATATAATGGGCACTCAAATATACTGTCACATTAACTTGTGTGAATGACAGATTAAAATAACTTATTCAATAAAGCACCAAATCCAACCCCCAAAAAAGCGAACCCCAATTCTTTCGTCCCCACTTTTTGAACTGTCAGGGCTCGTCGAAGGAAACACGGAATTGGACTCTGTTGGCGTCTGCAGCCAGGAAGTAAAAAGCAGATAACAAATTGATTATGATTGAACGTCTGAGATCCTGGTTGGAGACACCCTGGCCTAATCGGGTGGAAGTGGAAGGGTGGACCTTCAGATCAGATCTGGCACAAAAATGCTTACTTATTTACAAATCTGATTGCGACTGTCAGTTACACTTGCCTTTGACAGGTTTTACTTTTTTTTTTTGAAGTAATGATACTCGTATTTAGTAAAAGTACAATTGAAAGAAAGTTGGGGTGCATACTGCTTAAATCAATTTGAATATTAATCATTTGAAAAACGAAATTGCGTTTAAAGAAATTAAGTTTCAATTTAGAGTTTTTAGCCTCCTTGTCACTTGTTACACTTGAGTGTCTACGATGATTCTCGTAGAGTTTTGCACTGGCGTATTTTTCACGTCAAACATTGATAATATTATCATGAAAAGACAGCAATTATTTGATTAGGAAGGTACTTACTGAACAACCTCAACTATGCGTATAAGTTTATTGTTCTAACTATAATTTAACGTGTTATTTTCTTGACTCTACTGTTTATTTATGTACGAGTATGTGCGCTTAGTCTGTTTGCAAAGAAAAACTGTTTTTTTTTTTCGATTTACAATTGCTTGAACAATGCCTTTGATTGAATGAGAATTAATCAAATCACGTATTAAATAAACAATAAATACATTAGTTGCCCACAACTTAAATATCTGTTTTTGACCGCTTGCATCGCCAGGAACCAAAATCTCTCAAAAAATGTTAGATTGGCGGTGCACGGTGGTATACTAGTGCCAACCTTGTTGTATGGAAGTGAAGCCTGGACGGTGAGTGAAAGGGAAATTAGTAAAGTCCATACAGTAGAAATGGACTATCTAAGAAGTATGATTGGGAAAAAACGAAGTGACAGGGTGAGGAATGATTTTGTAAGAGAAGAATGTGGTGTAAGGGAAAGTGTGAAAGTGAAGATTAAAAGAAGTATGTTAAGATGGTTCGGGCATTTGGAGAGAATGAGTGATGAAAGATTGACGAAGAAAGTATATGTTGCTAGAATAGATGGATGTCGTGGTAGAGGAAGACCGAGAAAAGTATGGAAGGATCAAATCTCTGAAATAGCGAATGAATGGGAAATCCAGAGTCATAATAAAAGAAGGACTTGTATGAAAAAGATTATGACTCTGGATGAAATGAAAGAAGTATGCAAGGACAGGAAGAAGTGGCGGCTAATCTGCAATGCTGATTTTTAATGTTGGTTTATTGGCTTGCTACATTTTTTGCATAAGACATTTCTTTTTTTTTACTTTTTTTGTATAGATTTATTTTTAAGGTTTTGTTGTTTTCTTATACTTAAATGTTATTTTTACTTGTATTCCTTGACTAATAGGTTGGTATGAGGCTGACCACCCATACTGTAAAAAATGGTTCACTTTGCCAATGTCACCCCTGTTTCAGGGAATGTCGGCAAGAGTTGCAGGGCTTATGTTCATTTGAGGTTTGGATTTTATTTGTAAGTACACAATCAGCATTTGTAAGCGCGAACTACACGTGTTTGTTTGTGGGCATACATCTGAGAGCTTTGAATGAATATATCCTTGCAACTTAGATTATAGATTATTATAGAAGTATGCTGAACTTCTGAACAACATTGTATTAAACATGTTTTGAAATTAAAATAAAATAATTAAAGTACATTTTTGTGCATTTTTTTTCATTCTTTAAGAAGGTAATATTTTTCATAGTTTATCTGATGATGAAGCTTGGATCTTAGCTAGCGTCTGTGCCGCGTATCAGTCCTAGACCTGGGCCTCCCCTTGGCTCTGACATGAATATTCATGCGTCACTCAGACAAGTGAAGCCTCTAGCGACGGCCATGACAATTAACGGAGCGTGACGTCACTGGTGAAAGTGAAGAAGGATGGGGAAGGTGGATCAGTGGCGCAAGTATTACACATTACGTAGAAACTCAATCATTGAATTTCCCAAAAAATGTACGGTAACTGAAACACCCCCTCTATGGAAGGTTTTAGTGTATTGACATTTTTTATGATGCGCTCAAATGTTTTACATATGAACGTAAGAGTCCTGGAGAGAAAGTGAAGAAAATATAGAATGACTAAAAAACTTATGTCATAATACACCATAATGAATTAATCAATTATTGTTAATGCATGTACCGGATTTTGATTGTTAATGTGTATAACTAAAATAATGACTTCACCAAGTATCTAGTGTTTTAAATTTAATGTTTGCTTGTATATTTACACGACTCTCACGCTGTTAAACCAATTTTAATTAAATCCACAGGAAATATGTGAAATATCCTCGGAATTTTTCCTATGAAGTTTAATGCCGATCAGATTACCTACAGACAAAAATATGCAAAAATAACTGCGGAATAATAAACGTTTCACATGCCCAAATGGCGAAGTGAAATTCGAAGGGTACTCATACTAGTAATTTTGAAAGAAAAAAATGAATGTTTTTTTTATCTCTTCGCGTAATTTTTAATTTTTTTTTTTGTTGCTCAGATAAAAACAAGAATTAATTACAAGTACACGTAATAATGCCGTTTTTCACGTGACGCATGTTTTCGGTGTTAAAGGATTATCATTAATCAGGTGTTGTGACGTCATAAGCCGCGTTGCTGCGTATTATGTTGCGTTGCATATTCATGGCTGCGGAAGAACACGTGAAGGCTGACGGCTAACACAAAAGCCTGCTGGACCCTCGTTACCCGCGCTGCTAGGGAATTTATATGAGAGCCCCTCACGCGGGGAAAAAGTGTTTACCAATCTTAGGCGGACCTGTGTGCATGTAGAATATCGTGACGGTGTAGCTTTTCACTATTCACCTGCAATCGTGAATAAATTACTAGGCTGAGAGGGTTCGGGTTAGTTGGAGAAGGGCGGCGGTGGTGGTGAGGTCTTGCATTAATTTTTTCATCCTTAAAAAAGACAAATTAATAATGCATTTCTGCAGAATCCTTTGTGTTTTTTTTTCATTTATCTATAATCTAAGCTGCAAAGATATGTTAACATTTAAGGGTCATGTTGAATGCATGCCCACAAACAGGCACATTTAGGTTCGCGCCTACACATTCTACATGTGTGCATACTAAATCTAAATCTATAAGCTGCAAATATAAAACGCATTCCCACAAGCACACATGTATCATTTCGCGCTAACACATGCCGAATGTGGACCTACAATATAAAAACCCAATCTCAAATGAACATAAGCCCTGCAACTCTTGCCGACCTTCCCTGAAACAGGGGTGACATTGGCAAAGTGAACCATTTTTTAACAGTATGGGTGGTCAGCCTTTTACCAACTTATTAGTTAAGTAATAAACAAATAAACAAAACCTCACATTAACTTAAGTCTTGTAACTCCTGCTGCCTTTCCCTGAAACTGGGGTGGCATTGGCAAAAGTGAACCAAGTTTTACATATTTCATACCTCATAGATTTAATATGTAAATAATAAGATTTCCAAACCATTTATGGATTTTCTCATAGCAACCAGAATGTTGAGAATGTGCCAAAAATATATTGAATGCAGGGTGCTTACTCGTAGAATCAACCTCAAGGATAATGATCCGAATCACGAGATGCGCAGACGTGCTTGTGGCACCGATGTCACAAGATAGGACCACGGCAGGTTGCCGAAAAAGAGAGTCCAATCGTAACCCTGGATGTCCAAGCGGGGAGTAGGAGACCGCAACTGAGGTGGCTGGACGACATCAAGGGAACTTCGCGCTAGGGACTGCTAAACGCAGAAGGAAACATGGAAACGATTCCTGAAGGCCTACGTCTAGGAGAGGACTGAGAAAAGCCGAGGGAAAAGAAGGAGAAGTCTGTATTTTGTCGTATTGTCCAACATTCTTTGTATCTTTACTTTGATGTATTGTGTCATAATTTATCGTGTCTGCAAATATGCGTTCTAGATCGGGGTTATATATATTATGTTCTGTGTTCGCCATTCCACATAATCAAAGACCCTAAAATCAGCTCCTTTTTTTATCATAACGTAATTGTTTATTGCTGTGAGTTCAATTACTCTCTTAGATTCACAGCAACTACTACAACAGTTACTTTCTAATCTAATCTAATCTAAGCTGCAAAGATATATATCATTTAAGATTTATACTAAATGCATTCCCACAAGCAGATATGTATAATTTCGCGCTAACACATGCCGCATGTGGACCTACAATATAAAAACCCAATCTCAAATGAACATAAGCCTTTAAACTTTTATATTACTATATATCGTAGCTCAGATTTCTGTTCCACTTTCATTCACACATCCCCTAAGGTTGCACCAGGTACCTGCCCTGCTGCTAAGGGTGGTACATTGTGATTAAAATTACTTCCCTGCAACTTTTTCTTTGGACTTTTCCCTGCATTTCTTTGGGAGCAGGTGCCACCCAGAGCCCACCCCCTGCAAGGCGCGCGTACTTCATGAACTCTCACAAAAACCTACTTCAGAGGGTGACAAAGCAAAGGAGGCATTGTGCGCGACCCCTCGGCTCCAAGGGAAAAACCAAAAGTACCGAAAGAAGCAGAAGACAAGGGTCATAAATATTATAACAGACTAAAAGTGCGATTCTTTGTTTAGATTTTTAAAATGGAAAAATCTTTTCCCTGAAATATTGCTAATTTTCTCTAAGCACGCAAAAATACACACAATGATTAAATGCGCTCCGTACAAAATATAATCATGCAAAAAGTCTACTAGCAATCATTTTCAATTGTTGCACATGGATTCCAAAGCTAATACCATATATAACTTAATATGGGCAAATTTTACAAAAGTGTAAATGTATATACGAGTATGTGGAATTAGTATTTTTTCAAATCTAGACTGTATGAAAAAGTTTCAATCGATACTTTTTTTTAATAATCATTAAACTTTATTGATACAAGCACTCTTACCTCCTTTTCACCAAATCCGGTTTTAGCTGTCCGGTTATTTCAGCTATTCATCTATCCGGTGTCTACCCGGCCGTGAAAAGCATGCCATCGCCGGGCAAACCACGGTGGATTGTGTTGAAACTAACATATATTCCCGTATACTTCACGACTTCCGATCTGGCACCGAACAGGATATGGAGCAAAGAAGGTTAATCACCATGTAAATGATTATGAAGTAAAATAATAAAATATATGGACCAACAAATCACATTTGCGAGCAATCTCTAGTGGCAACTATCAGTACCCCACTTGTTTCTCTAGGCTTTTTTGAAATACTAAAAATTTGAAGAGTATAAATCTTCACGTGTACATTGTCAAAATCTGATGAGCGGCTTACACAAGAATTGCGAGAATGTTTTTTTTCATAATTTGATGGGAAAAATAATGAAAAAAAAAATGGAGGAAAAAATGTTAGTGATCTAATAGACTCAATTCTAACGAACTTCACAGGAAAAATAAAAAAAAAGGTACAAATTATTTCCTGAAAAAAATATTTAAATTGGTTAAGAGGTGTAAGACTGCATAGGAAACATTCATGCGTCCCATTTTATAATATCACATGTGGAAGACCACCGCTTTTAAAAATAGTTACTCACAAGAAAGTTCTCTGACTTTTCTCCCTTCTGAAATTTCTATGCAATCACTCGACAGGTAAATAAATCTTGGAATTTTCCTCGTTGCATATCACGCCTTGCAGTGTTGCCTACGCCTACATTTCGTTTTCACTTACTTTCCTATTTCATTCTTTACCCACCACTCTCCGCTTCACTCACCACTCTCTCTCTTCCACTCTCCGCTCTCCCCTCGGCGTACATTTGTGTATCGACAGCCGTCACTAACTGTCTCCCGCAGGTCTTACTTTCCATTTGCAAATATTCACTTTTTACTTTCAGCAATCTATTATAGCACTCGCCTCCCACCCTCTCTGTACACAGTTTACACACTTTACTTGTACTTAGGCAAAATAGGTGCAAGTGAACTGCAATATCACAATTTCAAGTAAATTTCAGGTACGAGTATTTCAAGCCATCCTGGATTTATTTTGTCCTTTACCATTTTAGGAAAAACCTTTTCAAGTTTTATCTCCATTAAAACTATCACAAGATCTAAGACTATTCCATAGTCAAGTGGTGTGCGTAAAGGGCTTGTTATTGCATGGCCGTAGGTTCGATTCATTGCATTTATACAAAGATCCGTCACCAAAACTTTACAGCAACTGCTATTTGATTTTGTATTTCCATAGCGACAACCAAGCTCGCACAGGGTTCTTGAGGTGTGATTCATAATAATACCTACAGTTACCATAAAAATATTTATATTATTTAAAAATTCTGAAAGAGTTTTAATTAACTGTCATTTTTTTGCTCAAACGTTTTCGCCTAATAAGGCATCTTCAGGAGGATAATTGTTACAAATATTTTTATAAAAGTGAATTCAAACTCTGTTTTATCCTATTGAATTTTTAAATAATGCAATGGACTTTCACTGTGTGAATAGATTTAGGTACACTTAAAAATATAAAAGTCTTTATATTTTTTTCTAACAAACGCAAACGCTTCTAAGATACACATATAGTTTAACTTTTTGCCTACGTTATTCCTGAATGGGTCACATGGTGGTGCTTTGGCACCTATTTATTTATACGGGTAAGGCTGTTTTACAATATGTTATATCTGATGTTAAAAATGAACTGCAAAAGTATTGGATTAGATTAAGAAAAATAACTATTCGTTGCCACATATCCTTCAGGAAATGTAAAGGTATAAGAGTTGCAGATGTTTATTTTAGGTTCGGACTTTCTTTACAAAAAAAATAAATGTAATGTTCATGACTCTTTGTGTGCTAATAATGCCTTAGAATTTTATTCGTGGTATTCATTTGATGTGTTTTTTCATTAAATTTTCATAAAACATTGGACTCAATTACTTTTTTTATTCCCTCAAAGTTTGCGGTTGAAAATAAATCAGGTGAGGTTGGAATAAAAACATGTTGCTGAAAGTTTGTCTATAGCTGGCCTCGTTACAGGCGCAGCTTTAATTCAGTTTTGATTGCCTCGTTAATATTAACGAGCTTTTAAAAGTTTGTTGATTGGTAAGCCTGCCTGATTATTAATTAATTTATAGATGGACAGGTAGCGGAATACTATGTGAACAGTCCAATACTAAATTCACATTTTTTCCTTTTATTTCTTTATTTATTTTGAAAACGTTAACGCACTCTACATAATATTATATTGATTGTACGTTTTTTTAATGCATTAAAAATCACCATTTCAATTTGATCACTGAGCTATTAAACGACCCAATTGAACGAAGATTGTTTGAAAATAGACCGGTATCTCAAATCGTGTATGAATAATATTGTTACGAAATTAGGGTTCAATTGTCTTCAAATTAAAAATACACAGGTCTTCTTCAATAGTTATTTATTTTACACAGTTACAAAATTTATTTTCACACTACTTTCTCGATTATTCTACTTGGTTTCGGTTCACTGATCAGATGGCTTCGATGTGTTTGTTGGTCGCTATGATACTGCCCCGCTCTGCAGGCCATTCGCACCTTTATACTCTGTAGAGCAGTATGATCTAGAACCAAAGTTGCTAGACGGTTCCAGAGTAATTATTACTTCTCGACGCTTCACGTACTACCTAGAGATACAACCAAAATCCTACCTACAAATGTAATACAGAATTCCTATAATTATAACAAGTACCTACTTAGCCTAGAGAATTCTACACTTATACATAATTATCGATCTTACCTACCAATACTTTTGAGGATTCTTATAACTATAACTACCCATACTTATTTCAATATTTATATTTACATAACACTACCCCCCACCTAGACTGTTTCGTCCCGGAACAGTCTTGACTCTGTGTAGGTAGGGGCATGCTGATCCACGTCGACACCCTGTGGTCAGGAAGAAGTGGCAGTCCACGGATTTCTCCCCACTGGCTCTCGGCTGCGCTTGCTCGCAGCACACCATGACGCTGATGCCGACTCCCGAGAACACTGCTTCAATCATACTCCGGATTATCCGCCAGTCTCGATTAGCGCGGCCGCCACCCATCTTCGGTATTGCCAGACGCGCCTGCTGATCCTCCAACATGTAGTCACGCAGCTCAACAAGGCCGTCCCACAATGCCTTGTAGTCCTCTTCCAGGTTGCTGGAATCCGGGACAACCAGGCAGTATGCTTGTTGACGCCCCTTCGGTAGTCTCAGAGCTCTTCCTTGCGGGCTGCTCGAGGGTTGCGGTTCTCCGAATTTGTATCGGAAGACCCGTGCAATTCCTCTAGACATATCTAGATCTTCCGGTACACTGCATGCCAGTGTGTGGTCCCCAGTGACCTCAAATAAGTCCTTGTGGACTTCTGTGGTCACTCCATGGCGAAACTTCTGCCCTGCCTTCGCGTTCTCCCAAAACGTCTCAAAGGCTGGTGATCTTTCGGATGCGACGCACTGTCGTACTTTTTGGGCTGGTTGGTCATCATTATCGCCTAGGTATGGTGAGAGGCGATTGTAGTGCACGATCCTTGGTTTTCCGTTTGGTCTCTTTTTTATGCGGTAGACCACATCGTTGATGCGCTCCAAGATCTCGTACGGCCCGTCCCAGGAACGCTGAAGTTTCGGACAGTATCCTTGGCGCCTCTTGGGGTCAAAAAGCCACACCCAGTCACCAGCTTTGTACCCCATGCTGTCAGCTCTGGTGTCATAGCGCTCCTTCATTTGATCGCTGGCTTCCCCGATGTTCATGCGGACCTGATCATGGATGTCATCCAGCCTCCTGCGAAGGTCTGTCACATAGTCTTCTCCGGCTAGGTCTTCACCTGGTTTGCAGCCAAATTTGAGATCACAAGGAAGTCGCATTTCTCGCCCAAACAGTATGCTGCTGGGAGTCTTCTTCGTCGTTTCCTGAACAGCCGACCGGTAAGCCAATAAGAACAAAGGCAGATGTCGGTCCCAGTCCCGCTGATGGCTGGACACTACTTTGGCTAAGTACCTCCCCACGGTACGGTTCATCCTTTCCACCATTCCATCAGACTGTGGATGTAGCGCAGTGGTCCTGGTCTTGTAGATCCCTAGCCGCTCACACATTTGCTGGAAGATAGCAGCTTCAAAGTTCCTTCCCTGATCAGAATGTAATTCCAGGGGTACGCCAAACCTGCTGATAAATTCGGTAACTAGAACTTCAGTCACGGTTACGGCCTCTTGGTTAGGGATTGAATAAGCTTCCACCCACTTGCTGAAGTAATCCATCACCACCATGATGTACTTGTTACCCTTCTCAGTTGTAGGGAATGGGCCAGCTATGTCGATGGCAATTCTTTCAAAGGGGCTGCCAACATTGTACTGACGCATTGGTGCTCGCCTTTTCCTTTGCGGTCCATTGGCCGTTGCACAGGTTACACATTTTCGACACCAATCTTTGACGTCTTCGCTGCAGTTGATCCAGTAAAATCGCTCTTTCACTTTCTCCAGCGTCTTCTTAACGCCTAGATGTCCTCCAGAAGTTCCTCCATGCAGCAGTCCAAGGATTTCCGGTACTCGGCTCCTCGGAACGAGGGTTTGCTTTCTTCTAAGTGTGCCGTCTTCCTTCTCGATCTTTCGTTTCAGAAACCCTCCTTCTATCACTATGGATCCCCATTGAGCCCAATAAGCCTTGACAGTTGGTGATAAGGGGGCGAGTTTTTCCCAGGTTGGCCTTTCTCCTTCTCGCGCCCATTCCATCACATACTTCAAGTCCGGATCATTCAGTTGGTCTTGCGCCAATTTTTCATCTTGCCAGTCCTCATCTTCGGTGGTCGTCCTTTGGACAATTGCTACCTTGTCCTCCATCTTGCTGCAATGTTTGCAGTCACTGGCGCATGGTCGTCTGGATAATGCATCCGCATTTCGATGAAGCGTGCCAGGTCTATGTTCGGAGTCATAATCATACTCCTGGAGCCTTTCAATCCATCTAGCCACTTGCCCTTCTGGGTTTTTGAATTTCAGAAGCCAAACCAGTGCAGCATGATCAGTCCGTAGTGTGAATTTTCTTCCGTACAAGTATTTGCGGAAGTGTTCCACTGATTTTATCACGGCAAGAAGCTCTCGTCTGGTCACGCAATAATTTCGTTCTGGCTTGGAAAGCACTTTACTGAAGTAACCCAGAACAGTCTCATGCCCATCCTGTATTTGGGAAAGGACGCCTCCTATCCCCACATTACTAGCGTCGGTATCCAGGATAAACTTTCCATCTTTTCGTGGGTAGCTCAAGATGGGGGCACTTGTTAATCTTCCCTTAAGCTCTTCAAATGCTTGTGCGCAGGAATCACTCCAATGGAAGCGAGTGTTTTCTTCCGTAAGCTTGGTGAGCGGTTTTGCAATGTCCGCAAATCTTGGCACAAACCTCCTGTAATAAGTGCACAGCCCCAGGAAACTCCTAGTTTCATGTTTGTCCTTCAGCACGGGCCAGTCTCTTACTGCCTTGATTTTGGCAGGGTCAACTTCAACTCCACGTTGAGAAACTATGTGTCCCAGGTAATTTACTTGTTTCTTGAACAGGTTACACTTTTTCGGGTTGAGCTTCAGTCCAGCGTCTTGTAGTCGCCCGAAAACTTGCTCCAGATTTCTCAACTGATGGTTGAAGTCCTTTCCCAGGATGATTATGTCATCCAAGTATACCAGGCAGGTTTCCCATGACAGTCCTCGCAGCACATTCTCCATCAGCCTTTCAAACGTGGCGGGGGCATTGCATAAGCCAAATCGCTCCCCCAGTTCTTGTTTACTGTATACGCCAATCTTGTCAAATCTGACTTTTTGATGCAGTTGTCTTAAGAATAAAATTCTACACAATCTGAGCTAAAAAAAATACGTATTTGTCTTCAAATGTGTGAGTTATTCAACATTTTCACAGACGATATTCTGTGTTCGAAATTTCAACTCAGTGCTTGTTTACTGGATACGCCACAAACGCTGATGCGCATGCGTGGCTGACGAGTGGCTGCCGTATCTGCCAATCACAGACGCGCGTGGGTGTGACGTCACACCTAAACATCGTTTTTTAACCGTAGCCCGCTCGGAATTTTGAGATGAATATTTAAGTTTTCAAGGGATTCCTGAGATAAATCCTTTAAAAATTATAGTTCATAGGAAGAAAAACATCTCCCGACCATCTGCAAAAACAATTTCTGCCATTGCATTGTTCAATGTGAACGGTTAGTCGATTATATGTTGAAATGAACGTAATGGCATTTTAACATACAGGTTGCTACATTTTTAGTTCGTGAAACAGTAGGTAATTATTAATAGACAATAATTGCCATACGAGATTACAAAATGCTTAATTAGACACGTACGTGGATAACTTACAGTATATTTTTAGTACCACGACAAAATGCCCACCGATAAATGTCCCAAGACATAATGTCCCGTCCGTCCGTATATGTATGTATGCATGTACCAGCCGAAATTACAGATCATATTATAAAAAAGGATATTTTCATAAAAATTTAATATAATCTGAACAAGTATTTATGTATATATGTAACTGTAACTGTAATTCTGTCGCCATTCCGCTAGGGGTGGCCAGAGCCTCTGCAGAGCTGCCTCCATTTCTTCTTATTCTGCCTATCCTTACTGAAAATTGAAATTGACGTTAAATTTAAAATTGAAATCAACAAAATCTCACATGAACATAAACCTGCAACTCCTGTCACATATCCGTAAAATCAGGGTGGCGTAAGCAAAAGCGAACCTATTTTTTCAGCATGGGGGGTCAGCCTCATACCAACCTATCAGGCAAGGAGCATCATTAGCAAACATCAAAACATTGAAACGTATAAAAATCTTCCATCTTTCAATAACGTAGTTCACGCACTATTTGGAAATTCAAAATAAAAACAGACTTACTTTCGTAAACATTTTATACAAGAGATAGAAAGCTACAACTTTTGTCCTAAAAAACATATTTTCTGATATATAATTGATGTTTTCTTCAAAATAATAAAAAAAAATGCACAGAATCTGCACTCGACTTTCTTGCATAAATTAACTCACTGTATGACGAATTTAAAGCTAGAATCATTTGCCAGTTTATGCTGTTTCAAGAAGAAAAAAAAGATTATTTGGTGAGCGCCGTTTTGTGTGAATCACACCTCAAGAGCCCTCTGCGAGGTTGGTCGTCTCTGAAAAAAACGCCAATTACACAAGAAAGAACCTTGATTTATAGGTTGGTATAAAGCTGACCACCCATAGTGTAAAAAATAATTCACTTTGTCAATGTCAGAGTTGCAGGCTTAATGTTCATTTGAGATTTGGTTTCAATTTGTAAGTACACACTCAGCATTTGCAAGCGCGAACTTACAAGTTTCTGTTTGTGGGCATGCAATTGATCTGAGTTTTGAATGTTAATATTTCGTTGCAACTACGATTCTCGATTATTATACATATGTACATAGATGGTCATTGAACGCTTTTGTATGCAAACTTGGACTTTGTATGGTGGGTAAACTTTTTTGTCATGTTTTGAAAAAGTAACGACTGATTATTATTGCTATTTAGAAAGTTTTAAGAATCGCAGCCTTTTATCTAATTTTAACCCTTTGATTATTACCAAACATTTTGTCTGGAAATTTCTCACTTTGTATGTGATTCACTTTTTGGAAAATATAATGATGACATCATATAAGTTATCATTATTGTCTTAAATTTTCTAAAAAGTATTTTTTTATTAACACTCTAACTGCTGAGAACTTTTCAATATATTTTTACTTTATAGCAGTCAGAAGGAGCTATAAAGTATTGTATTCGTCCGAAAAAAAAATTGAGGTTTCAACGGAAATGAGTTGTCTTGCGCCAGGACGTGCAAAAAAACCTAATTTGTCGAACCTGTCCGTCCGTATGTGTGTATGTCCCAGCCGATACTACTAATCACAGAGACACCAATTTTTAGATTTAGAGAATTGACAACCACAAATTTTGATGAGCCGACCGGCATGTGATCACCCTGAAAAATCAAGATGGCTGCCATACAAAAAAAACATACAATTGCACTTTTCTCAAAAACGGCTCCAAGATTATTTTTTTCAGTGTGGTCGTTGCTCAAATTTTACTAAAAAAATTAGGTGTGGCAACACTCTTGCAAACCTGGGTCTATGGGTTGCCATCTGAAATTTTATGTTTTTTTTTGTATGGCAGCCATCTTGAATTTTCAAGTTGGTGTAATGCCGTGTAATTCATATTTAAAACATGTTCAAAAGAGTTGATGTAGCCAAAATTTGGTATCTCTAAGTCTAATACTTTGGAAAGTGACACACATACACACGCACACACACACACACACACACACACATACAGACGGACGTTTTTGAAAGATAATGTTTTTTTGGCATGTCCTGCACCAGGACAACTCATTTCCGTGAAAACCTCGAAAAAAAAATTTCACACCAAATCAATACTTTCTTTATGATGATGATGAGTTGATGATTTCTTTATAGCGCCGTTTCGTGAAAAAAAATGAAATTTTTAGTCTTCAGCTAGAGCAAGAAAGTAAAAAACAAAAAAAACCTTAAAGAAAATAAAAAAATATTTTGATAATAAACTTCTCTCTTCCATCTCTTTGGTAACACTAGAGTATTAATAGGAAAGGAAGGAAGTAAAGAAATAAATAAAAGTCAAATGAAAGTTCAATAGCCTACTGTGTAATATGAATTAAATAAGTACAACAAATATAATGTGCGGTGAAGAAGTGACTGGAACACCCTTTATATGTGATTTGGCGCATAGAGTAAACAAGCACTAAAAGATTGTTGCGAGCGTCCGGTCAATCTCAAGATCGTTTTACTGTATATCCACTTTACGAAATTTCCGTTGCGCATCTTTGACGTATATCCATTTTAAAACGCCTTTTTTTAGTATTAAACGTAACATTATTATGATTTTTACCGATTATTATAGTGCCAGACCTGCAGTACTTTCGGTAAAATAGGCAATTGAATTACGATTTTGTCAATTACAATAACAAAACACAAAAACATTGCTCCTGTAAAATTAGCTCAATGGCGTTTACAGTAAACAAGCACTAAGGCAGCGAAATGGCATCACGGTGAACTGCCAAAGTCCAGATCCAGTCGAGAATGCAGTTTTCTCCTTATCTTTGGCATCCAATTCAACTTGCCAGTAGCCACTTTTCAGGTCCAATGCGGAAAAAATGGTGCATCCTGCCAATGTGTCCAAGGTGTCGTCAATCCTTGGCAGAGGGTAACTATCCTTTTTCGTAACATCGTTGAGCAGTCTGTAGTCCACACAAAATCTCGTGGTACCATCCTTCTTTTTCACCAGTACCACCGGGGATGTCCAAGGGCTACTTGATGGTTCTATGATGCCATCCTTGCTCATGTCTTTGATGATCTTGTCAGCTTCTTCCCGCTTTGCAAAGGGTAGTCTTCTTGGAGCCTGTTTTATTGGTCTCGCTTCTCCGGTGTCTATGCTATGTCGCACTACCTTGGTTCTTCCCAGACGGCCATTAGAGTCCTCGAAAATGTTCTGGTAGCGGCAGATCAAACTCCTCACTCTCCGTTTGTTTTCCTCGGTTAGACCTTGGGAAGCGTCGTGGACCAGGGCTTCCAATTGTGTTGACAATTTGTTTCCTTCGCATGACATGTTTGTCATCTGTTGCACAATGGAAGTTATCCTCTCACATCTGCCCAAAACAAAACCTTCATTCATTTTAACTGGGTAGCTGTTCACATTCATGATCTTGACAGGAATGGTCTCCTTTGCGCGAATCACTGTTCTTGCCACCATGACTCCTTTGTTAACATTGTCCATGTTCTCCGGTTCTATCATACAGATTTGGTCATTTGTACTACTGGAATCCACTCACTATCATCTCGGATCGCCCCTTCACTTCGGTATTCTTGGCTAGGATAACACGTGCAGCCAGTTCTTTCCGTCTTTGCAGGATGACTTCTTCATTTCCAATTTTAATGGACCCTTTCTTTAAATTTAAACTGCACCCAAATCTGTCCAGTATGTCCATTCCCAATATAACGTCTTCTTCAATGTTGGCCACCAACGTCCGATGATCAAAAGTGGTGCTGCCAATTTGGAAGGTGGCAATCGTCTCCCCATACACCTGTGCTGACTCTCCCGTGGCGGTGTGCAGAGACCACTTTGTTGGTGCAATCTGCTTACCTCGTGCCACTATGTCGCGTCTCAGAATTGTCCTGGTTGCTCCCGTGTCCACCAGTAGTTCACGAGTTACTCCATCTATTATGCCATTGATAAAAATGCTGCTGGCTTTTCCTCTCACGGTTGCGACAGTAGCAGCAGATTTCAGGGCCTCTCCAGCGTGGGTCAACGGTTGCCCCTTCCCATTAACCCTTTCTAGTTTTCCGCAGCCTGTTTTCTGGGTTTCTGAGGCTTGGGACACTTGGTGCTAAGGTGGCCCAGCTGTCCGCAGTTCCAGCAGCGTGGGTCTCGTCTTCGAGGTCTCAGACGTTCCAGCACTTTTTCAATTAGCTCCTCGGTTGTAGGTAGCTTGACCTCCTCTGCCTCGACTGCACGAACCCTGGCGTGGCCCCTGATGGACTGTTTGACAGCCTCAAACTCGAGAGCTTGGCTGAGCGCCTCGTTCAAAGCCTTGGGATGGGCCAGTTTTACGGCTTGTTGCGTCTCCCATTCCCGCAATCCATTTAGGAACTTGTCCACTGCCAAGCTCTCACAGATGTCGTCGGAGGCTGTCGGGTAAGCGTCTCGTACCAGGCGGGCGATGTCCATTTCAAACTCCTGGAGGCTCTCGTTGGGCTTCTGCACCCTTGTGTTCAGCTGCGACTTGTACAGCTGCTCCAGGCACTTGTGGCCATAGCGCACATCCAAGCGCTGCTTCAGCTGCCCAAAGTCACCACGGTTGTCCAGGGGTATGGCCTGCAGAACCCTGAGAGCGTCTCCTCGGAGCGACAGGCTGAGAACCGAAGCCTTCTTCTGCTGGCTCCAGGCTCCCATCATGGCAGCCGTCTCAAAGAGGGTCAAGTATTCCTCCCATGACGTCTTCCCGTCGAAAGTTGGAAGGTTGTGCTTGGCTAGGGAAGGGTCATCATCCCCTCTTGTGATCCTGGTTGGAGTTGAGCATCCCTGGTCGGTCTCGTCGTGAAGGCCTTTGGGGGATATTCTGGTGGACTCCATCTGGCCCTTGTCGGCCAGCTCGGCACGCAGATGTACCTCCAGATTTGACATCCGAGTCTCCATTTCCCCCTTCAGGGCTATCATCTTCTCCTCCATTTCTCCCTTCAGGGTTGTGAGATTCTCGCTCATCTTCTCTTTCATGTTGGCGAGGTCTTCCTTCATGGTGGAGAGGTCTTCCTGCAGAGCCTTGGCGTTTTCAGCCATCTCCACTTTCAGGTCCGACAGGTTCTCCTGCAGGGTCTTGGCGTTGTCAGCCATCTTCTCCTCCAGGGTCTTGGCATTGTCAGCCATCTTCTCCTCCAGCCCGGTCAGGTCCTCCTTCACGGTCTTGGCGTTGTCAGCCATCTCAGTCTTCAGTCCTGTCAGGTTACTGTTGATGCTGATATTTAGCTCGTCCAAGGCGCGGTCCCCTCCAGACGCCATGACAAAATATGCCGGGTCTTCGCCTGACTGTTCCAAGGCCTCTATGAGGCGTGCTTGTAAGGCTGCCTTTCCTCCTGAGGTCTCCAGGTCCCTCTCCAGAAGCTCATTTTTAAGCTCAGTGACTTTGAGGTCCTTGACGTTCACTTTAGTTGCCATTTTTTTTTTTAAATTTACGTCAAAACAAAAATATTTTCAAATTTATTTAATACAAGTTTTGAGTTTTATATATATAGCTGTTTTGAATACGTACTTTAGCAAAATAATAATTTATCTGATTACACTGATTGGTAGGTACTGTCTTTTAATATTTATTTTTAAATCACCCATATTTTTAACATAATAATGTCTGATAGTACATAATTATTTATTTCGTCTCAAGTCTCTCCAACACACAGGTAGGTACTTAATGTACATTCACACACTTGTAAACGAAGCACAGTTATTCAAAAACTTTTTCTCGATGAATCTGGAACGTTCTTTTGTAATATTTTTCAAGATTTTTATTTATTTATTTTATTTTTTTAATCACACACAATAATAAAAAAAAAACTATGGTCCAATTTGATGACTTTCTCAATGCGGTAAAATAGTCATTATGTTATGTCCAGAATTATGTTCCATATGATGTTCCAGAATTTATAAGCAACTTGCTTTTGCGTCTTTTCTTTTAACAAAAATTTATTTAAACACTTGTTTTCACAAAAGTCAGTTCACACAAAGTTCAATTTGAATAAAGTTCATTTTAACACTATTTAATTTATTTTATTTATTTTTAGACAGAAGATCTTAATTTTTCTTGACAATTCCGCACCTGACGCCAATTGTTACGAAATTAGGGTTCAATTGTCTTCAAATTAAAAATACACAGGTCTTCTTCAATAGTTATTTATTTTACACAGTTACAAAATTTATTTTCACACTACTTTCTCGATTATTCTACTTGGTTTCGGTTCACTGATCAGATGGCTTCGATGTGTTTGTTGGTCGCTATGATACTGCCCCGCTCTGCAGGCCATTCGCACCTTTATACTCTGTAGAGCAGTATGATCTAGAACCAAAGTTGCTAGACGGTTCCAGAGTAATTATTACTTCTCAACGCTTCACGTACTACCTAGAGATACAACCAAAATCCTACCTACAAATGTAATACAGAATTCCTATAATTATAACAAGTACCTACTTAGCCTAGAGAATTCTACACTTATACATAATTATCGATCTTACCTACCAATACTTTTGAGGATTCTTATAACTATAACTACCCATACTTATTTCAATATTTATATTTACATAACAATATATATGAACAGGAGATTTAAATTTTACTCTTTTTCCTTCTACCAAAAATTCAACCCTGTAATTTTTGATAAAAAAAAACTGATGTGAAATTAATAGATGTAGCTTTTAATATTTACATAGATAAAAAAGAACTTACGCTGAATCCCAAAAATGCTTAGAAATATTTGTATTCATGTACTTATATTTTACACAAACTGTAAAAAATGCTTCATTTTGACAATGTCACCCCTGTTTCAGAGAAGGTTAGCAAGAGTTGCAGGGCTCATGTTCATTTGAGATTGGGTTTTTATATTGTAGGTCCACATGCGGCATATGTTAGCGCAAACTTAAACATGTCTGCTTGTGGGAATGCGTTTAATATGAATATCAAATGATACATATCTTTGCAATTGTGATTTAGATTAGATGCTTACCAAGATGCTAAGTTGAACTATCTCCAATTTGTTTATTGTATCTGTTCAGTTGAGTGGGATTGCGTTTAATATGAATCTTAAATGATATACTATAATAGTTTTATAAGAGATCTTATTTGATTTGATTGGAGATAATTTTTTTTTTCCTCAAAATTAAACTTCCTCGTGTTGCTCTGAAACCAAAGAAACTACAATTAAGTTAATTTTGTTACTATTTTATAAATAAATGAAATTAAAAATTTAACTCTAACAATTTTAACACTCCAAAAACAAAACATCATGGCCGTCCTTCAACATGGCCGACGTCCACCCAATCACACGAGAATACAGCTTGCTCCAATCAACGCCCTGCGCGGCAAATTCAAAAATGTATCATAATATCTTTACATATATATTATGTATATATATATATATATATATATATATATATATATATATATATATATATATAATATATCTTTGCAGCTTAGATTTATATTTCGATTTAATGACAAACTGCATCGGGAATTCAAAAATTTATGGAAAATCAAGATTCCAAAAAATCAAGAAATTAAGAGCTTCAATTGTAGCAAAAATGCAAATCTAGACGGGAATACCTATTTAGAATTACAGGAGCTATTTCTTCAGAGACTGCACACAAATATCTATAAGTAGAACTGTAATTGTATGTAACCATCGAACAGAATGTATTTGTTAAGTTATCTCTGCTGAAAGTTCCTTCTATCCGGAAAGCCATTACCTCCTTACAAACATATCCTAACTTCATGTATGTATGCAACAAGCTTCCATATGTATGGAGAGTGAAGCAGCACACATACAACTCGTATAATGCTCTAGCGATAAACCGCCCCTTTACAAGTATGAGACAGACGCGGATCTAGGATAACCGTGAAAGTTTATAATATCGTAAAAAAATCAAAGTTTACAATAATTAATTTTGTTTCATCTCACGAAACTTTTCAAGAATAATGTTATTTTGAATTTTGTGTATCGCCATTTTTTTAAGCTTTAAATTGCTGCACTTTCACACTTACAAGTAGCAGAACCTAAAAACGACCACTGAAGTGATGAAAAATATATTATCAGGCAGCCATGCTCTGAGAATCACAGGACACAGTTTCCCATTAAGCAGAAGAAGAAAATAATTGACTTATTTTCAATAATTGACTTGCATTTCAAAATACCTGAAAATGGTCTATAATATAGACTCTACAAGACCGAAAACGTTTGTCAATTTTTGAAAATAAACGAGTGAAATAAATTAACAGGGTTTCCTTTAAAATACTACTTTATTTCACTCGTTCCTTGACTTATAGGTTGGTATGCGGCTTACCACCCATACTGTGAAAAAATGGTTCACTTTGCCAATGTCACCCCTGTCTCAGGGAAGGACGGAAGAGTTGCAGGGCTTATGTTCATTTGAGATGGGTTCTTATAATGTAGGTCGACATGCGGCATGTGTTAGCGCGAAATTATACATGTCTGCTTGTGGGAATGCATTTGATATAAATCTTAAATGGTATATATCCTTGCAGCTTAGATTTGATTAGATTAGTATAAAGTTTTAAAAAGATTAACAATGAATTTTCCCAGTGTTAATACACAAACCATAAAAAATATAAAAGAAGAAAACTTTATCTAAGCGAAAATGAGCGTGAATTACTATTTATAGACACCACATTATCTTGATTTTATACTTATATCGAGTCTTTGCCAATGTCACCCCTGTTTCAGGGAATGTTGGCAAGAGTTGCAGGGCTTATGTTCATTTGAGGTTTGGATTTTATTTGTAAGTACACAATCAGCATTTGTAAGCGCGAACTACACGTGTTTGTTTGTGGGCATACATCTGAGAGCTTTGAATGAATATATCCTTGCAAATTAGATTATTAGATTATTTATTTCATGAAAAGCGTTCTACGATTACTACGTAGGAATATTGATTTAATTCATAGTTTATTATTGTTTTACTTTGCTCCATCCAGCTCTGTCCTCGCCTGCAACCAGACACTTTTCCACCATCCCACCGTGCGTAGCGCATCGATTACCAATTTCCTGTACTTCCACCATCCACGGCTACGAGCCCTGCACCTCGGCGCTGCAGCCGGCTATAAACGCGTGGACCACCTGCGCCCCGGCGTGATGGGACACTAAAATGCATGGAATTACCCCGCGTCGATTTGGGGAAATCCAAATTATACCAGAAAATATTGCATTATTTTATGGTGGTTTGGGTAAAATGGTTATGGCAGGCATAAACCACTGTTTACCATTAGGCTCGCTACCGAATTGTGTTGTTTTACCTGAATACTTTGGAGCATTAACAGGTGAAATTTTAAACCGTGATGCTTTTACGTTGTTTAAAAAACGAGTGAAATAAAAACTTATATTTATACACGTAGGTACATGTTAAAGTACTCGTATATTCTATAGAAAAGCGGTGTTGAATGTGTACTTTGGTACACGAAAATGATAATAATAAAGGCTAAGCTTTTTTAACTACGTTTGGAGCGTATTGAAAATGATATCTGACATAAAGTTTTAATACTTTTAACTTTAAAGTATTCGTTAACATTTCCCTGTTTATTATTTTTTTACACTAATTGAGAGAAAATCTTCTTTTTTCGTATGTAAATGGGTAATCATTTAATCTAAATTTAGTCAATCATTTAATAAAAAACAGTAAGTTCAAGCATTGCTTAGGGCTAAGGACATCTAATAAAGAATGGCGAATTTGTATTTTCGTATGCATAATAGATTGGAATACTTATATCCGAATACTTAAATTTGAATACTTAGATTCGAAAACATACGTTCATATTATAAAAATAAGTAATTATGTTATGCTGAATTGAATAGACAAGATTTTTCACTATTTTAATTTTTAATATGAAAAACACCATTTAGTTGCAAGTCGAATACCTAAAATTCACATGCTACATGCTCGCATACTCCTCGTACCCATCTTGTATGTAAGTGTCAGAAGGACCCACATCACATGGACGCTCATAAAAAGTTACATAATTTGTATAAGTGACGGATGGTCTTCCCGTTAAGTTTAAAAGCAACTGCGCGACAAAACAAGTAACTCCAGGTCAAAAGCGTGCCAATGACTTTAAAAGTAAGTTATTCGATGTAGTTGAAGCTAAAAGCATACCTTGAGTGGTACTCTTTGTGGGATTATTTCTAGAACATGAGTAGCGTGAGCAATACAAAAAAAAAAATAGTAATAAAAAGTACAGGAGTGTATCTACATGTATCATGTTGATAAAAATAGGCCGAAAAATTAGGTAGGTACACAATTAAATTGTGAGAATAAAACAACAGTGTGTGCTCCCACAGCCGCTAATGTGTTTATTAAGTGTTGAATACTTTATGTCAACATTTATTGGGGAGCTCCCATAGAGAAGCGATGACGGACAACCGTGAGAACTGAGCAGATTTCATAATATTCATGTTAGTGTTGCAACGAATATCCAGTAACTATTCCGTATTCGGCAAATTCGGCTACTTTTTCACTATTCGAGTGCCGAATAGTATAAATTTTTCAGAATATTCGGCGTGCCGAATATCAATTTAAAAGAAAAGAAATAAAAAATAACACAAAATAAGCGATGTTTTGGCCTAAAATGAGTTATGAATCCTATCCTACTTAAAAAAATTCGCTCTTTCTAACTCTCATAGCTCTACGATGATTTTTTTGGTTGTTTATGCCCAAGCAAACAACTGGGTTTTCGAAGTATGGGTATGGTGTAACCGACAAGATTTTTGACAAGACCGTCGACATATTTATTTTATTAAAACAAAAAGATGTTATCCAAGCATAATCTTAAGATTGTGCTATTATTATATATTTAAATATATAAATCAAATAGCAATCCCTGCTGTCCAGAGCTGAAGAAATAAAATCTTTATACTCTACTTTCTTGCAGTGTATTTATTTTGTATTAAATATGGGTGTGTACAGACATGGTGAATGAAATAAATTCACTAGTGATGTGGTAGAATTTCGATGCTCTCTCCACTACCATTGTGTGATGAAATTTGAGTTTAATATTTGAAAAAACAGTATTTCTTGAATAAAACTCAAATTTGTAGGCCCCTAAGAACAAGTAACGCTGCCTGTGTTTTTTGGGAACCATGCCACCTGTCCCCATGGAGTTGCCTATTTCATGATTTTTTTAATTAACTTTTATTTCATTGTATGTGTATAGTTTCATTGTAATTCTTAAATACATTTTAAATACGAAATCGAAATTATAGTGAAGACTCGGAAGGAGGTGATAAGCCGCCGAATAATCGGCCGAATAATCGGCCGAATAATCGGCCGAATATTTGGTGTTCGGTCGGGCTTCACGCCAAATATTCAGTATTCGGCGGATGACCGAATACATTATTCGTTGCATAACTAATTCAGATGTTAATTATTTTATCCCACCTAATGGACGGTACAGGAAAATCAGTAAATATTATTTTTATACTGTGTGGGATGTTGACGTCTTGTTGTGAAGCCTCGAACGGTAATTTACAAGTAAAAATATAATTTAATCAGAAAATTGTCTTCCCACGGGATGTGATGTTTTTCGAATTTCAAGGACTTTGTGGACGTCAATATTGTTATTAATATAGCTGGAAGAAAGTACTTACAAACATATTTGTAAAAAAAATACTCCTATAAGCCGAGCTACGTAATCTTGTTTTGTACATGTATTGAGCTGACATTTCACTAGAGGTGGCCAGTATACCGCAATCAGGCGCGTGCATAGTGTATTGGGAAATACATTTCAGAATAAATATTTTCTCCCATTCCCATAAACTAACTCGTTTGAAATTGACTGAAGTGATAACGATGGCTCCAATCAAATTTATTTTTTGAATTTTTAATCTCAATATCAAGCTTAAATGGTTTTTATAATTTATTGCCTGCCTATTAGGCGCATGTGCCTGTATAAGATGCACGCCCCTGACCTCAACGATAGAACAAATTCTGTCATTGCATTCTTTTTGCATACCGTCAACATTCATCCCTCCATTCATGCATACCTGCATATCTTTTCACTCTCCAGGATCCAGTCAATTGCAATCGCCTTATTTGATCAATCTTTTTGTTTCTCCCTTTCACGCGTACTTTTGACATTATTGTTGTGCACTATTTTTGTCAGTCGTTAATCGATTATTTTGTCTTATACCTATAGCTCTTTCACTACATATAATATGCTTAACTAACTTAACTTCACTACGCCAAATTAAGGCTATTAGAAAGTGTTTACCGTCAGATGCAGTCAAGACCCTAGTGGGCGCGTTTGTGGTGTCTTGGATTGACTATTGTTCGACGCTTTATAGTGGTCAGCCAAAGAAACAGTTCAATCGCTTTCAATCTGGGTTGAATTCGGCAGCAAGACTCATATTCGAGATACCCAAATTCGCTCACATCACTCCGCTGTTGAAAACACTACATTGGCTTCGTTTCCCGGAGAGGTAGGTCTACCGTGTTTGTGTGATGGTATATAAAGCCATCAATGCCTTGGCTCCACCTTATTTGACTGACATGATGTTGCCTGTTGAGATGGGTGTAAGGAGGCAGACACTCAGATCCGCGGGTGATGGAGTAGTCAATTTGGTTCAGCCACGCCGTCAGATTCGTACAAATTTCGGAGACCGCGCTTTCCGTGTTGCGGGTCCGGTGGAGTGGAACAGACTGCCACCCGGAGTGAAGAACTCCAAATCTATGGATGTATTTCGCGGAGCACTCAAGACACACCTTTTTAGAAAGTCTTATCCATGATCGGAGAGGGCCCTTGAGGTGTGACACACACAAAAACGGCGCTCTCTTATCATTTGTAATTTAAAATAAATTAGCCTGATATTATTATTATTATTATTCACATGTTAAATATATGACATGTAATTTATATGAAAACATGTTAAAGTTCCCTATTTTAGCACTGATCAGTAATTTTAATCTAAGTGAATGTCGACAATTTTATGCAAAAGATTTTCTGTGTGGCTTAATCTTCATTTGTATTTACAAGTGCATTTGGTTTCATCCCCTAAAAATACCTTCAAACAGAAGTTGAGTTTCTTGTAATAACAATAACATAAATGAAAACTCCAAACCAGTTTTAGAATATTGCTGTAAGTAAGGGTGATTATCCCGTTCAGTACTCTTGTCACGTCTCCATCTTGGATCTGTACCCTTAGTGCAATACTTTGTGTTTCAAAATAAGAAGAGCATGAACCAAAAAGTATGCAAACTAAAACGGTGCCTCTTAAGGGCGTTTCATTTTCATTAAAAAAAAATGGTTAAACGCCCAAGTTACGTTTACACTTAAACTTTGGCCACCGAGATCTGTTTCTCCACAAGGTGTAATTGTTGCGGACTTGCATTTCGGCTTTACCTGCTAAAACCGAGTTTGTGAGGTCTGTCATGATTGCAGCGGATGTGCGAGGGAGCTAAACAAGATAAATGAACGAGCAAACACTCAAATAAACTTTCTAATGAAATGCAGGGCCTCCCTTGCTACGAGAAAGCGTAGAACGTACTCTCTGCTACGAGAATTCGTAGAGCTTAATTTCTGCAGCGAGAGTAGATTATTCGTATTTCAAACATAGTCACTGTTTAGCAGCTATTCGGATTTAGTCTCGTAGAGCTTTCTGACCTTCTACGCAACTTTGTTTATATCATATTGAAAAGCTGTGTGTGTGTGTGCGTTTTTTTTAATTCATACAACGCATACAAATATTGTTTCAACTAACATCTACCCACAACTCATTTTTTTAATACATTGCACAATTTTTTTTATGTCAGCATTACCTACATTCTGCTTACCAAAGGCATGCAATATTTTTTTACAGAACTGAAATTTCTCACACTCATATTCTGTACTGAAGACCTATAAATATGCTTGGATGAGCCATTATTTTTGGTCGTACTTGTACAAATAACTCTCCTTAGTTTTTTAAGGCGCCACATTTTTTTCTCTTAACAAGTTTCTCCTACTCTATTAGGTGCATTATATATTGCATTCCAATTAAAAAGCTCGTATATTTTACATTCTAACATGATTGTATTTTTTGTTCTAGCTTCAAGAAGCCCCCCTCCCTTTCTCCTCATCTCGTTTGCTTCCCCCCCTGGCCCTCCATAAGACTTCTAACAGTTATCTAACACGCGTCTTGAATTTACAACGAAAGAGAAAGCGATCACACAGAACCCCACAAATTATATTTAAGTATTCAAAACCACGCTCCAATTAAACAGCGCGCTTTCACTTTGTTGTATTAGCAATAAGATGTAATAGAACTGGCCCCAGGAAACAAACAAGGATAAAGCAAGAGAAATCTTGTATATATGTATAAAAAGTGCTTTGGAAGAAAAAAAGAATAAACGTATTTTCTTGTTTTTTTTGGCGTTGGCAGTTCACTCTTGGATAAAAACCTAGTCAATCCATTCCACGTTTTTTTTCATTTTCAGAGCTTGCTTTCCATTTTGCGTTGCTTTCACGTTTTTTTGTCGGATTATCAATCGTAGATCCCTTGACTTATAGGTTAGTATGAGGATGACTAGGTACCCATGCTGTAAAAAAATGGTTCACTTTGCCTTTTCACCCCTGTTGCAGGAAAGAACGGCATAAGTGGCATAAGCTCGGCTTATGTTAATTTAAAGTTAGGTTTTTGAATTGTAAGTACACATGCAGCATTTGTAATCGAGAACTTATATGTGTCTGTTTGTGGGCATGCATTTAAAATAATCTATGAACTCTGCATTTAATATGAACTCTAAATAAATCTTTGTAACCAAGATAAGAAACCTCAATTCTTGGCTGCCCGAACATAGCACCATATAGCACACGCGAGTTATACATCTTGTGATCGATAAAATCGATGAATTTTGAAGGAAAAAGGCATTATTTTAAGACATTATGGTATGTGTTATGATTGGGTGTCGAACACACGAAATGAAAAAAACAAGAAAACATACAATTTGACAAGTAAAAACATTTTCATATGACTACACACTGCAATATTTGACAGGACTGAGACAAATGTAGTCTATGTTTTAATGCAGTCTGCTTTTCTGTGTTATTGCTAAATGGAACAAATAATGTGAACAAAATATTTAAAAAAAAGTTCCTTCGGCGAAATAAAATGGATGGGTACATTTGGGTATTGTAATGCCTCGTGACAAAAGGCTCCATACATCAGCATAAATCACAGCTGGTACTTTTACTAAGTCATGTAAGTACCACGTGTTTTTGTGTGTAAAATTTGTTTACTGCCGTGTCGGACCGCTTTGATCGCCGGCGTGGGAAGATACGGGATCACTAATGATACAATTAAACATGGTGACGCTTTCTTATAGCGGTAACGCGCTCAAAGGGTTAATACATTTCACGGCTCACATACATTCGTATTTATAACATCCAGTGAATGCGTTTTATTGCTGAAATAAAAGAAAAAGCGTGCTATGTGGGCTTTGTCATCAAATTGCTTACAAGAATACCGATGCAATGACTCGATTGTAAAATCAAAATTGTCCTCTTGAAAGTGACGTAAACAAGTCGAAAGAACTCGAGGAGAAATAAATACTCAATTTGTGAAAATAAAGCTCTGTTTTTTTTTAATTTTTATTACTCCGTATCAAACTTATATTATGACTTATATGTAGGTTGGTATACGGCTGACCACCCATGCTGTAGAAAATGGTTTACTTTGCCAATTGCGGCAAGAGTTGCAGGGTGTATGTCCGTGCGAGATTCGGGTTTTTATATTGTAGGACCACATGCGGCATGTTTAAGTGCGAACTTGTGCATGTATGTTTGTGAAAGTGCATAAAATGTGAATCTTTAATGTTACCAATTTTTGCAACTTAGATTAGATTAGTTTAGAAACAAAATAAGTTTCAAGGGAATGCAGGTACAAATCACAACAATAAATATTTTTTAATTTTTCAATATATTGAGATACAGCAATTTATGTGGATACAGAAGATTAAAACGAATTATAAGATAAGCCAGACTAAGTTTTATCATTTATTATCTTATACCTTTAATCCTCTACGGAACATAATATGTAGTTCTATTCTAACCAACTCTTACTAAAAAAAAAAATTATCCATTTTATTAAAATCAGTTCACTTTGCTAATGTCACCCCTGTTTCAGGAAAAAGCGGTTGGAGCAAAAAAGTTGCAGGGTTGATACTCATTTGAGATTTGGGTTTTTATTTTTTTTGTAAACACAACTGGCATGTGTAAGCGCGAATTTACACTTGCCGACTTCTGGGCATTAATTTAAAGTTAATCTTAAATGTACCTATATACGAGCCGGTACATATATCGTAGCAATTAACAATTATTCATTAACATTACACATTCATTACACATTTGATTCATACATCATCTTTATTTTTGTACAGAAAGTTCATTTAAATGGTGGTTGAGCTATAAATTTTCTATGTGTGAATGACACATTTTGCTTATACATTATGTAGACGAAATATTAGTCATAATTACTCAAACTCAAAACAGATGAATTTTATTTTAATTTTTTTCATAATCCTTTCTAATATTTCATAATCCACCGTTTTAATGATCTTAATTGCGAAAAGGAATCCCTCGATCAAAAAACTCGCTGCATGATGGTGCATCTTAATTGCGTTTGGATTTCCTTTAATTTTCCTAATTTGTTCATCCCTTCCACATTATTTTGCTAATGATGCAGTTTTAAATGGCGGGAAGGGTAAAGGGGGAGCCGACATTTCATCCCTCTTCAGTCTCTACTCCCGCGCTCCGAGGACACAACCCTGCGTTAACCATTGAGTAATAACATAGAGGAGCGAAAACTAACTTACTGCATATATACTATTATGTTTTCTGCTGGATTCTCTTTTTTAATTAAAATGACAGAATTTATTTTTCACAATTTACAATTTATTTCACAACTTGAAAATCACTGTTTATAGGTGTTACTTAGTGAATTGCTCTGTTTGTACCATTTTGATCTCTTTTATAATGAACCAGAGAGGTCTTTCTCGCACTTACTAGATCATTCCAACCCCAGAACATTATGTACACACACAATCCATAGAACGTCACTCCAATGCTAGAATAGGTACTCCTAGATGGTTCTATAGTAGGTACCTACATGCATAGGTGCATGCGTGTAGGTCTACACGCACATATTTCAAGTTCATGACAAAACATACTATCTGCCACTTTTGTCTCAGTCCTGTCAAACGTTGCAAATGTGTATTCTTACAAAACATGTTTTTACGTGAACTTTTTTTTTTTTTTTTTTTTTCTTTTTAATTTCTGGCATTCTCCATTTTGTGTTTTGACACCCTATTACACACATACCAGCATGTCATGTGTTTTAAAGGAAAAATTATGCATTTTTCCTTTAAAATTCGTCAATTTTATCGATCACAAGATTTATACCGTATGCGTCTACACATGTTCGAACTGCTCCGGGCATAGTACGCACGCGGCAATGATGCCACCTTTCTAGAATCATTTTTACATTCACATGAGTTTGTACACATGGAAATGCAACTGTTCACGCCAAAGCGCCATCTTTCGATCATTCCTCAAATTAACCTCCTTATCCTGGAACTTCACCATTATTATCCAAAATCTGTTTTACCGACCCACATATTGCCACTTGCATTTTGACCTTGGAGCAAGAAGGTTGTCGGTAAAAACTTCGTGGGTGAAATTCAAAAACGTCGTGAATTTAACCGTTGTGCAGTCCATAGCAAGTTTGGACATTTGTGTGTGTTTTGTGTCCTCAAGAGCAGTGTGGTTTGAGCGCGCCTTTTGGACAACGGGAGCCGACTGCAGTCGATCCAAGCTGGATGACGGGAGACACGAGGTAGGTGGCAAATTCCTTGGGTCCTTCCTTCCTTTTGTCCCGATCGAGAGTTTGGAGCAGTTGCGCCCCCAATCGTCGTCGTCGAGACTCCTCAGATCATTTCTCGCATTGAGGAGCCCTCGAAAGTAATTAAGATACTCAAATTAAGAATCATCGGCGCAGTGTTGCGTGCGTGAGATTCGCTCGCGCGTGCTGTGCGCGCATCCATTGGTCACTTCGAACCGGATATTTGTGTTATTTTGCTGTTAATTGGACAGTAAAATATTTTGGGATTCTTCATTTGGTGTATTTATTTTGAATAGTTCGTTGTGGAGATATTGGAATAGATTATACAGAATCGTATTTTTATATTCATAATATTAGCTTTGGGTAGATGAGATAAAATCTGTAACAATAATCGATGTACAGATTTAAATTTGAAGGTTGGTACTGGAGAGGTCATTTGTTTAAATTAAATTCCCTTTATATACCTAACTGTTTATGTGAATTTTTGGAATCATCAATCGGTAGGTACCTACTTGCTAATGAGGTAATAAAAATAATAGTTGTTTTGATTTGCGAATTTATTTTGACGTTTGTTTACATAATATTCAAGGTCAAAGGAATATTATCATTCATAACAGAGTTTTTGTTTACACTAATTGTTTTTTATTCTTCTTTTTCTTCTTTTTGATATTTTGGATACTTGATATATTCTTTCAAATATGGCTAAAAAAGAAGATCAAGAATATGCTGTTCAGCTTTTACAAAGCAAACTGACGGCCATTTACGGGAGAATTCAGAGTATATTCGATCAAAGTAGGAATTTAAATAATGATCCTGTAAAAATTGATGACTTTTTGGCTAACAGTTTTACAATCGATATTCTACGTGCCGATTTCATAAACACTATTGATGAACGAAATAAACTGCTGTCGGTTTCTGCGGAGAGTGTTCCCAATTATAATTCTCTAATGTCAGTTGAAGAGTTATATACAAAAATAAAGTTCCGGGTTAATCAATTACAAACGATTAGTCCAGCTGTCGAAAAATCGGGAACTGCAAAGAAGAGATTCAATTTGCCGAAACTGGAGTTATGTAGTTTTAATGGGGAAATAGAATCGTGGCCATTATTTTATGAATCATTTCGAACTGTAGTTCATGAAAATGAGGATCTCTCTGATAGTGAGAGAATTCAATATTTGATTGGGAAACTTTCTGGAAAAGCTCTAAACCTTTGTCATGGGATTGTACCATCGGCAGAAAATTATATGGTATTGTGGAAAGCGCTTATTGATAAATACAATGATAAAAGGATGTTGGCCACTTCGTATCTAGAGAAACTGTTCAAACTACCTAGCGTAGATCGTGTTGAACAGTCACCCTCAAGTTTAGAAACTTTTATAGATGCTTTCTCGTCAAACGTCGCGGCATTGAAGCAGTTAAAAATGGAAAACTTGGAGGATTTTTTGCTTATTTATATTGGAAGCAAGAAGATGGGCTTCGAGACAGTGAAATCTTTTGAGACAGAATGGAGCCTAAATTTAGGCGGTCGTATGCCTAAATGTATGGATTTCATAGAGTTCGTTAGAAAGCAAGCACAGATACTGCAGCGTTCTCGTCAAACATTGGGTTTGACAGATCACACGCAGCCTCGTAAAGGTTCATTGTCAGCGTCTTCTGTTTCACGTTCGTATAAAGCCAACAATGTGAAATCATTTGTGAGTATTCGAGAATCGATAAAATGTTTTTTGTGTGGTCTTAAAGATCATGGAAGATTGTCAGAGTGTCCAAAGTTTAAGAAAATGAATGTTTATTGTAGATTTAACGTCGTAAAAGCAAATAAATTATGCATAAAATGCTTAGAGTCAGGACATATGATGCGCGGGTGCAGCAATGATATTAAATGCACAGTGTGTGCACGCCATCATAATACTCTATTGCATTTTAAGGGCGCTAGCACGCCGGTAAGGGCGACTGGTGCTAACGTCGAAGGAAATGTTGCGTTGGAGTCGCCAACCAGCAATCCTGTATCGGTGGCATTGTGCTCTGTTGGAGAGCGCAAGATCGGGTCAGACTAGGATCCATTTTCATCGGTACTTTTGGGTACGGCAAAGTGTACTGCTAAGAATGAAAATGGCCGTGTCAAAATTATTCGGGCAATAATTGATAGCGCTTCACAGCGTGATTTCATCACTGTGGAGTGCGCTAAGTCGTTGGCTTTGCCTATTTTAGCCACGGAAAGGAAGTTTGTTTCTGGAGTGGGAAATAGTCAAAGTGAGATAAAGGGCGTCACATCTTTGACGATTCAATCAAGGATTGACAAAATATTTGAATTTGAAATTGAACCGCTGGTTGTAGACACCATAACAGACAAGTTGCCAACAGCGAGAATTGATAGATTGAAATTAAACTATTTCGAGGGAATCCCATTTGCGGATGAGGAATATGACATACCAGCTAAGGTGGATGTCATTTTGGGAGCTGACATTTTTGCAAGAATCCTACGTGCTAAAACGGTATCGAGATCTGCCGGGGAGCCAGTAGCAGTAGAAACTGCACTCGGCTTTATAATAGTAGGAAAGGCTCCAGCCATAGAAAAGGTAGCAAACGAGGTGGAAGCCTTTCACTCGATAGACACGCTACCCTCCGATCTTACCGAGTTCTTTAAATTAGAAGAGTTTCCCCAGAAGCCGTATTTGGAAACGGCAGAGAAAGTAATTATTGAGAATTTACAATATCGGCATTTTGGAAATGAAATTCAATTGTTGAATTTCGGAAAACAAGTGAAACCCGCTTTTAGAAGGTTGACAGCCTTCCTGAAAGATGGGGTTGTAAGAGTATGTGGACGGTTATCAAATGCAAATATAGAAGATGATAGTCAGCATCCAATACTTTTACCTCGTCGTGATCATGTGGTCAATCTTATAATTGATCATTGGCATCGAAGAAATCTGCAGACGGGAAATGAGTTCCCCTTGATGGCAGATTTTCCGGAGTTTCGAGTGAGAGAAGCCAAGGCCTTCTGTCATACCGGAGTAGATTATGCAGGCCCTCTGGCTATTATCCCTTATCGGCGCCGAGGCGTCCGAAGTATCAAGGCATACATATGTCTATTCGTATGTCTTGTAACAAAGGCTGTTCATTTGGAATTGGCCCCTGATCTTAGTACCGATGCCTTTTTAAGTGCATTAAAACGATTTATTTCCAGGCGCGGACCGATAAGCGTTATATATTCCGACCGAGGTACTAATTTTGTTGGAGCCAAATCCTCATTAGATGCTATTTATAAAATGTTGGATTCAAAGGAATTCAACGAACGATTTGCACATTAACTTCAAGAGCATCGTATTGAGTTTTGTTTCAATGTAGCCGCCGCTCCTCATTTTGGAGGTATTTGGGAGGCTGGAGTACGATGCGTGAAGTCTCATTTAGCAAAGGTAGTCGGATTGCAGCTGTTAACTTACGAGGAGATGTTGACGGTGCTCGTGCAAATTGAAAGCATACTCAACTCCCGTCCATTGACAGTGTTGAGTGGAGATCCGGCTGAGCCATTAGCTCTGACGCCGGCTCATTTTCTGACTTTAACTCCATTAAAGTCCTTACCTGCGGCACCCATCACTGATGGAGGCACAAGCTTGGTCAGAAGAAAAGAAGTGTGCGACCAGTTAGTGCAGTCGTTTTGGAAGCGGTGGAGAACGGAATACCTGAACACCCTTCAGGTGAGAAAGAAATGGGATAAAGACCATAAATCGATAGAAAAGGGCTCCATCGTAATATTGGATAATGGAACGGGCGCACCGCTGAACTGGCCAATAGGTTTTGTTCAGGAGGTTTTCCCGGGTAAGGATGGAGTTGTTCGAGTAGTAGAGGTGCGAACAAAATTCGGTACGTATCGTAGACCCGTCGTTAAGGTCTTTCCTCTACCCACTCAATAGATAGTTTTTGTTGTTGTTGTTTATTTACTTTGATTTTCGTTTATTTTCGTCGATTTTCTTTGTTTGATATAAGTTAAGCAACTTATATATTATATTTTCGATTATTTCATTTAGATTTAGATGTTACAGTCCACTTGTTTTGAGTCGACATAAGTATAGTTGCAAATAGATTCGGCATCTATCTTAAATTTTTCGTTTTCGTTTTGTAATATGTAGTTGTGAGTAGGTAAATCAGAATCGAGGGCTGCTTGATGCGGGTGGTGGTGTGGGGTGTTGAGGCAGGGATGAGCAATGTTTGAAAGAAGGGGTTCTTTCAAGCCCGGGGGGATGTTCACGCCAAAGCGCCATCTTTCGATCATTCCTCAAATTAACCTCCTTATCCTGGAACTTCACCATTATTATCCAAAATCTGTTTTACCGACCCACATATTGCCACTTGCATTTTGACCTTGGAGCAAGAAGGTTGTCGGTAAAAACTTCGTGGGTGAAATTCGAAAACGTCGTGAATTTAACCGTTGTGCAGTCCATAGCAAGTTTGGACATTTGTGTGTGTTTTGTGTCCTCAAGAGCCGTGTGGTTTGAGCGCGCCTTTTGGACAACGGGAGCCGACTGCAGTCGATCCAAGCTGGATGACGGGAGACACGAGGTAGGTGGCAAATTCCTTGGGTCCTTCCTTCCTTTTGTCCCGATCGAGAGTTTGGAGCAGTTGCGCCCCCAATCGTCGTCGTCGAGACTCCTCAGATCATTTCTCGCATTGAGGAGCCCTCGAAAGTAATTAAGATACTCAAATTAAGAATCATTGGCGCAGTGTTGCGTGCGTGAGATTCGCTCGCGCGTGCTGTGCGCGCATCCAGCAACTGTGAAGTTATTTGTTTTCTTTCTTACTAATGACCGTTTTCGTAAGCAGGTTCAAACAGATATCAATTGTCTGATAAATTCTTGTTCACAGATATCATAAGTCAATGGCGTTAACTCCTCTCGATTGCATTAATCGAAGAAATGTTTGAAAACTTGATCATTCACTAAGAGTGCCGTCGTATACTTCATACATTTCTGATTTACGGATACTGAGGGGAGTTGACGTAAACGTTTTATACTCGAGATGTATAGTACTAGAGTGTGATGGGGATGATGGTACCTATTGAAGGACGCTGAGGCAAAGTGAGGAAATGCAGATCAGCGATAATGGTGTTTGATGGCAGACTGAGGATTTAAGGGCCTGCTCTTCACTTAAGCCAAAATCTCTTAATTTAAGTTGCACCGATTTATTTAATTTTTATTTATCAAGCTTGTTTCTATAATTTAAGTTTCATACCTCTATTGACATTTAATATTCTTATTAAATGCATGTCCACAAGTACCTACTTGCTTAAATTTGCGCTTGCACATGCTGCATCTGTTATTTCAAAATAAAATACTGCCGACTTTTCCCGAAACAGAGGTGACATTGAAAGAGCGTTCATTTTTTACAGTTAGTATGTAGTGGTGATTTCAGACTTTAAAGTATGTTAACAATATATAGTTAATTATAAATTGTTAACATAGTTCTTCTCAACAATTTTTTTTTTCAGATTTTTTTTCAACTTTAGAACTTACAACCAAAGAAATATTAAAAGATTTAGTGACTATGTACAAAATACAAACACTAAGCATTAAACAAATATGACATTAGCATTTCAATGATTTTCAGCATAACATCACGACGAGAGGCTTAAAATTTAATATCAAGTTTCCTATTACATTTAGGTATACCGTCTTCAAATGTTACACTATCAACAAGTATGCTTGCTTTTAGTTTGTAATAAACACGTGGTAATGAACATTTTAGAAAGAAGAAATACAGATCGAGTAGTCATATTAAGTAAATTTGAAACCTTGTGGAAGAATAAGATAATTGGTTGGTGCATTAATCTGTACGTCGTCGCCGTGAAGAGATGAGCCTTAATACGAGAGCCATGGGGATTTGCACCCCAAGTTATAACTAGCAGATGGGATATTTGCCTGCCTTAGCAACAAACACTAATGACGTGGCGTTTAATCTTTCACCGAAACTTAAATAACGTCTGCCAGGTGAAGCGTTCATATCTGAGCATCAAAATTTAACTAACACAAAATTATGTACAATTCAACTCCGTGATCAAATGTGGTATTTATACGATTTAGAATAGTTTCACAGAAGCATAAAATCCCTTTCTTGTGCAGCAGTATGTATCGACGGTGAAAATTGCTGTAATAATCGGAAACTTTTGCTCAAGACGCCAAAGAAAAAAATTCTTATTTTACAGTAAGTTAGTACTCCATTAAAAGGCATTCTGGTCAGTCTTTTACAAAGTTTTTCAATTCATGTTTATAATCGATAATGTAAGTTGAAAAGATAACTTACATTTTAGGTCTATATTAAATGCATTCCCACGAGCAGAGACGTATAAGTTCGCGCTTAAACATGCCGCATGTGAACCTACGATATAAAACCCCTATCTCAAATGAACATTAGCCCTGCTCTTGCCGACGTTCCCTGAAACAGGGGTGGCATAAGCAAAGTGAACCATTTTTTTTACAGTATGGGTGGTCGGCCTCATACTAACCTTTATGTCAAGGAATGTGAACTTTTAAATAAGATTTTCTTAATATTATTCTTGTCCATTGGTTTACCAGTTCCTTCGACGTTATCAAGCACTTGAAAGAATGCTTTTTTTTTCTTGGACATCAAGAAAAAAGGTGTTTGCTACACAATATGTTTATTGCATCAGCAAAAAACGGGGAATTTACTGTTTTTAGAAGAAAAAAATCACCCTAAAATGGATTTAATTAAGACAAAAACAAACAAAAAAACTTACTTGTATTGAAACGTATGCACAAAAGGTTTTATTATATGTATAGATAATCTACATCTGTGAACGGTTAATTTGTAAAAATCTTCGAAGATAAATTACTTCAGGATGTAAGCTGCAGTCTTCCAGTACAAAAAATCAAATATCACTTTTATCCTCAGTCTGTTTTTAATATCACAGAAGGGGGTAATATACATTTTTTTATGTCACTGAAATTGAACGACAAAAACGTGTCCCGTTGTCGACTTTTAATAACTGTTCATTTCTCATTTCTCGCGCCAGATGGAGTCTCGATCACTTGTGAACTTACCCCAAGTAAAAAATAATTTGTGTAAACTCAAAAAAAGCGTATATTAAAAATGCTTTGAGCTTCAAACAGCGTCTCCTTTGAGCGTTTTAGATTCAATGTTTTTTTAGAGACGCTTTGGTGAGTTTTAACGTGAAGTTTTATACTTGGGGTACAGAGCTGTGGGAGGGTAAACTTTGTAATATGTAAGAGGGGAAGAAATAAAACTGGAGGGTAAAGTTTTATTCCCTTTAAAGTGCACAGGGCTTAGGTAATGATAATATCGCTTTGTTAGTCTTAAAACAACGACATGTTTGACTCTAAATTTGAAACAATTTATTTTGTTCAAGTCAATGATCGCCTTTAACATGAACGTGTTGATCAAAATGAAGCTATATAGAAATGTAATAAAATTAACTTAAAAAAAAATTCCGGATGTACAATGTACATATATTTTTTTTAATAAAACGACGCCGAATTTACAAAAAATTTATGATCTAAAGGTAGATAATATTTTTTGTTTACTTCTTGCATACTTCGAAATTTTTTTAATCTTTAAAGTCGAAAAAGATGGTCTAGGATACGCACAAAAAAAAGAGCTTTTATGTTAATTGCTAAACATAGTACAATCATAATTTATGCATGTTTCAAAAACTTTTTGTCATTTTAATGTATTTTTCTGTTTTCAGCGCAAGTTAAACTGGATAAAGCCGGCAAAAGTAATTTGTGAATACTTTTTCAAACAATATTTAGTGTGAGTACAGTTAAATCGCAAAGACGGTGCCAAAGGCTAAAACTTGCTCTGGTTTTCTTTTCTTTGGGACAATAATAAAGTTATGGAATTAACCCGCTCCGTGGGCCAAAGAAAGGCACAACTTTAAATTTGCATATTTAATGGCCGGCCGGGGAGACTCACAGGCTCCAACTTGCAAAAATCTCGAATTTGCAACAATGAGCATTGTCTTCTTGTGCTGAGTTTAGTTCCAAGTCTTGCGAAACAGATTTGGAAATTTTTGCCACTTGAAATTAAAATGTGAAATTTAAATGAAATATAGCTTAAGTTTGCATAGCTCACCATTGAAAATAATTAATTTCGATCCAAATTGGTAGCACTTTGTGGTAACTGCTCCGTTTTTGTTAATCAGCTCAACCAAATTTGGTTAATGTGTAGTAACAAAATGGTTAAAAAATTCAGTCTGTCACGTCTTGAATTTTTTTCAAAATGACAGTTTTATTGTAAGGCGAAAAATGAAAATTTCAGTAAAACTTTGTTTTACGGATAACATGTAACTGAGATTTTACCATAAAAAAGGAGAAGAGTTTTAGGCTTACACGGCCGGCTGATGATGCTGGAGAGATGTTTTCCGGGATTTGTTGCTGTGGTCAATGGGAGCTGGAGTTTTCGGACTTTTCACCCATGTCTACAATGGGTTTCTTCAGCGGCATCAACTTCTTTAACTTCATTTTTTTTTTTATCAAGATCATCCTCATCATCACACTTCACGCTGAAGAAGCCCATCGTAGACATGGACGAAACGTCCGTAAGCTCCAGGTCCCATAGACCAGGGCAACAGATCCCGGAAAACATCTCTCCAGCTACTTAAATTATAACAGATTTTAATTAACTTTTTTTTTTCATAACTGAAAGCATGCTTAATCTTTTGCCATTATTAACTACGCTACCGTAGAAAAAACATAATTATCCAAATGGACAACATTTTTTGCATGTTTGTGAATACATTAATATTACGGATACATTAAATTCATCCTATTTCAGTGTCTGACAAACATTCTAACCTAATGCGATATATTATATCACACATATGTACATAGGTATTCGGCCATAGTTTAGTTAGTTTGAGCCTGCACACAGGCACATTAGTTTGGTAGGTAGAGTAGCTGACCGGCGACCACTCTCCGCCATGAGCGATAAGCCGCGGGATATTCCGCTAACGAAGTAAGTCACATGACCAGAATGCGGATCCATTACTTAATTGGAACACAAACGTGCGGGATCAGGGCGGTCCCGCACGCCGCACCAATACAGACGAACCCGCACACCGCACCAATACACAAATCTACACAATACATAAAACCGCACAGCGTACCTACCAATGCACAAACCCGCACACAGGAACAATTCACACATAAACCACACACAACTCCGCACACAAGTTGGCACACCAATCTCAACCAACAAATAACGTGAGATCTACGAGGATTACAGACTTGGATACCTTGTTTGACGGTACTTTTATTCCCTGATATGTCTGGACTAAAGTTTTAAGACGAAAATCTTTCGAAACCTTTTTTTACACAAAATGCCATGTACATGGATGAGATTGTAACGACCTTTGAATAGGCTAGAAACAATTTCGTTCAATTTATCTTAAATCTAAGTTTGCAAATATATATAACATTTAAGATTCATATTAAATGCATTTCGTGCTTTCAAATACCGCATGTGGACCTAAAATATGAAAACCCAAGACTCAAATGACCATAAACCCTGCAACTTTTGCCGACCTTCCCTGAAACAGGGGTGACATTGACAAAGTAAACCATTTTTTTACAGTATGGGTGATCAGCCTCCGGGTAATCATCCGTCGCACTTCTTACTAACCAGCGGATTGCACAAGACTTTATAGATTGGAAATTGATTAGCGAACCAATTAGTAGAGAATGAAATATTTTTTTGTAAAAAATGTGCATACTTAAAATTGCTAGATGAAAATCTTAAATGAAAAGTTCATTTTCCAAGGTTTCCCGCGATTAGTTTTCATAGATTTTTTCTATGAGAGAGCTCATTTTATTTTCCATGTCTAGTCTGAAGCGAGAACTGTTCTGACTGCGATCGTTTTTGAAGATTCCTTCATTATTCTTTTCAGGAGAATTTTTCTTTTCAATTTCTCAAACGTCTTTATTCAATATTTGAGTAAGCGTTCACTTTTTCAACGTTAAATATGCGGTGGAGCCTCCCCGCTACCCCTTCCAACCCTACTGCATCCTTCCACCCTCAAACAGAGGAGCCTTTTACTGTCTGTTAACAAGATCTAAGTAGTCAAAGAATATATATTTAATTTACCTGAAAAATGTATATTAATTTTAATTAGCTTTTTTTAAGCAAATTCTTTAGCCAGAAGGTTAGTTGAATTAAAATGGAGACGGTTTGTTAACAAATGATGGACAAAATATGTTCTAGTAAGACAACCTAGAAAATTTTTAAGGGATATAAAAATATTTGAGGCAAAATCATCCAATGTTAGAATGGGTTCAAATAAGTTCTTTGATTCACACTGCGATTTATTAATTTTTCAAGATGTCTCTTTTCTAGCTCTAAGCTTATCGACTTTACCGCTCAATGTTTCAATTGGCTCTGCCCTCTGTACCATTGCGGTTCGTTTATATAGGTACGAAAGGGACGATTCTTACTTGTCCTAGATTATTCTATAGTGGATTGAACCAGATACCTCTATACTGTTCGATATTATTCCTGTTTTGCATTCCAGCAAACTACGTGCCAAGGCACATGCACACTAAGGAGGGCCACTGATGTATGGGAAAAAAAAAATTACGCTGAATTTTAATCTAAGAGTGAAATTATGTTGCTAAATGACGTAATTTTATTGTACAGAAAGTTTCATTAGAATCAAACAACAACTTTTGTCTCCAAATCGACATTGAAATAATGAGAAATTGAAAAAAAACACAAAAAAAATATTTTTACATACTGACTTTAAACCCGATTTTTTAATTTTATTTCTCATGTAAAACAAATGTTTAAGGTATAAAATAACACATTTGAGAGAAAAAAGTAAATTACAGAAAGTAAAATTTTGTTATTGATAACGTACAAAATCCGTTTTTTTCGAATTTTGGCCTGACACTGCGAGACGTTATTTTAGGTTAAATATTTTTTTCTAATGTTGATTTAAAAAAAAAAAACGTTGCAGAGACTTTTGTGCTGTTCTTCACAGACATTTTTCTAGTTTTCGTATGATAAACGCAGATGAGATAGATCCATTTGCCCACCGTGTGCTGTGAAAAAAAATGAGATCTCCATCAGATGTCTTTTGAGATGTTAGTTGTTCAGATGTATTTTTCTGCCAATTTGTAATACCACAGTAAGTTGCAATAACAAGGTTAATTCATGGAACTTGTAAGAGTCAATTTCTCCACCTTGCATGTTAAGAATTTTTAGAATCTTACGTGTATCTGCGAGGAGTTCACTTAGGTGTTTGTGAAGATTCGTAACTTCGCTATCAGTAAGTTTTCTGAATGAGCAAAGCAACTATTTTTCCACTTGGCGCAATCAATTATCATTTTAGGTTCTCCTGATGAATATTTATAATTTAAATAAACTTCGATAAATGTCGGCAACCATCTTTGCAATAGGATGGCACTTACAAATATCATAAATGTAACTGAACATAGTTAAACTGAAAAGTAATCATTATTTTTGAGTATATGTTTGTACCTTAAGAAGGTTACTGCTAAAAAAATAAGACATATTATTATAAATCAAGCTAAAGCGTATGCTTGAACAACAAAATTTGCTAAATTAATAAGTTTTTTAAGGAATCCTAAGCTTTATAGCTCGCGGAATCCACCAAGCATAGTATTTTTTCCTGGAGTTTTATGGGCTAAGTTTATGTTTTCTAAGACAAACTTGTATAGATATAATTGATCTGTACTTAAATCTTGTGCGAATAAATCATAATGGGTATTAAAGGTTTTTTTGAAAACTAATTGAATGTTTCACATTTGATACCATGCAGAACTTTTTAAGTTATGAGTGCTGCCACTTTTCCCAAAACTCAATACCTGTAGAAATTTTTTGCCAATGTAGAAACATCCAGTAAGCCTTTTTTGAAAAGTTGGCGATGCAGCTTTGGAAATGATTCTTGTGAGACTGGCTGTGGAGATATACATACTCAATGATGATGGTGTTATATGTTATTTTAAGATTTAGACGTGTTCTTTTACCATCAATGTATTTTGGTTCGATTATTATCTAAGCTCTTTTACGTAGATTTTTTTTTCTATGATTTCTTAGTTACTTTATAACGACTATGGCTGTACCTATTTCCAATACTCATTTTCCCTGATGTTTGCTAGTCAGTTAGGAAGCTTCACTCTTGTGCGAACACTCCGCAATCTCTATGAAAGGCGCATTGATTTATTTCTTTACATTTACAGGACAATAAATGTAAAACAGCACATTATTCATCATCTTCATCATAAGCTCAACAGTCTTGGGTGGGTTTGTTTTAAACAATATCAGTTGTTTTTGGAGATTTTGGCGTTTTTTCGTGATTTTCAAAACATTTCTTGTCCAGTTGTGCAGTTACATTACTGCATTAAAAGATACATTTCATGACACTTCATGCTTTCTAAAAGAATAAAACAAATTTTACCAGTCACAGGGCATTGAAATAAGTTTCGTATTCAACTCATAGTGACAACGCGCGGTCACAAATTCTTTGCAAAATAGTGAAATTCGACGCTCCTTCTACCCCTCCTACTGCTTATTAAGTGAAAAAATAACTTGTTTATTTGAACTATTGGTGCGCATTACTATATTTTATGCACAAAAATATAGAAATTACCGTAAAATCTCAATTCCTTATTGTATTATTAGCCCTCATGAAAAATGATAAAAATGGCATTTTTTCGAAACTTTGAGGCCGATTTGGGGACAGATGATTAATACTTTTAAGGAATTTTATTTAACACATGTAATTTGAACTTCTTTTGGCAACATATTCTTACTATTAGATGATTATTATCCAAAAAAAAAAAAATCGGCCCTCCTTAATGCACACGCACAAACTCACAGTTGACTATGCTAGATGCGGACACACACAAAACAAGCCCCACGAACTCATACGTTCGTAACAATATTGTAACGATTATGATGTGTGAAGGAATATCCTCGAAGCGACTAGTGCTTATAGACTAAGTACTTGTAACAATAATTATAATTATTCGAGAACAAATAGATAGATCCGTATAAGGAGAGCGAACAGTCGCTTGCGGGCATTCTGTAATTCAGCATCGACCTGTAAAGTACTAACTGAAACATTGTAAAACAGGACAGAAAATAAATCTAAATAAGTACAAATCCTCGTTTTTATTAAACAAGTTAGTTAAATCTATTGAACCTGCTAAAAACGGTACAATATTATGAAAATGTTTCAAAGATCAAGTATCATCATTGAATTAAACTTTCCAAAGTGACAGACTGACGGTAAAAAATAAGTTTTTTAACAATTTATCGAAGTCTGGAAAATAGTTCCATTGTTGAGCGTTTCCTTTTTCATTCCTGTATGTGAAAACGTAGGTTCTACATACCATTGCTACCCCTATCTATGAAGAAATTTTCACCGTTTTGACCATATATTTCCATTATATAGATTATTTTTCTATATGGGTGTGTGAAAGCCCCCCCTCATCAAATTCCCATTTCTTGTTGGAATCAACTTAACAGTTTTAGGCGTAAGTGTGCCATGTGTTGCCGCCCATTATAAAACAATAACCAGCGGAAAAACAACGTTAGTTTTACATAATGCAGTACACACATGCGGATATTATAAATAATATGCGCAAGTGTGGCGTCGTATGCAAAAATAAACGCTTCGGCAGGGAAAGCTTTTAGAGCCTTTAGGTACTATATGTAATGCTCTAGTATTTTTATGGAAACATTAGAATTTTCGTAATATTTTTTTTAATATTGCAGAACATACATAAAGCTTTAATTGACAAGAACAAATATCACTATGTTGTACATAATTTACTTTTATTGATATTGTATGAAATTTTAAAAAGTCAATTCATAATTTTTAAAATCTATAAATCATAAAAAAAATGGTATTGTAAAATTAAGGTAAGTACCAAAATAATAGGCAGGTGTTGAACACGGACTTCAAAACGTTGAGCTTAGGTTTTGTTACAAAAAAAGGATTTTGAGAAACACTACGCAACTGATATACTCGTATACAAAAAATACAATTTAGAAATAATACAAAAAACTTCATAATATAATCACGATTTGCTTATAATTTTTGAAAATTGACACACGTTAAAAATTTCGAAAGCAAAACTTTATGCAAATGGGAATCTGTTTATGAAATTATAAAGATAATTAATTAAAGCGGTCACCTTTTCATAAGGATTATTAAAAATCACGTTATTACGAATGAAAAATACCGCCTTTTCAATCTTATCATGCAAGGAAAGATTGAGGCGAGAAGAACTCAAAGACGCTGAAGTACATCATGACTGAAAAACCTGCGACAGTGATTTGGCAAAAGCACCAAGTCCGATTTTGATCCGCAATATTTAAAGTGAAAAAAATATGGTGATTATAGATTACCTATCTTCGTTAAAAGTAGCACTGAAAGAAGAAGAATAGTAATGTAACGAGCGTTTTTTAGTGCATACGTGATTCTAATCACGCTGGTGGAACAACGCTCTAGTATGGAATCATCCACTATGTTCGAGAAATCGAGAACAGTCGAGAAATGCCCATATGAACGTATAAAAATGTAAGCCGCAATTGTGTGCAGGCCAGAGTCGGTTGAAACATTGAGCCGTGAAGCTGATAAGCCAAGAGCTAGAAAAGTGATCAATAAATTGTAAACCGACACAAGTGAAAAATAAATAAATTGCAGTTTGATTAAAATAACCCAAATGAAATCCTTACAGTAATATAAGTGCAAACTAACATTACATAACAGGATAATAATATGTTTCTCTCCTTGCAGATAGACTGACTAAAGTTCAGACCTCAGTTGAATGATTGTGTAGACCTTGCCGGTACTTGGGGAGGTACGTATTCGTATGCAGGTTGAGGCAGAGAAGGGAGGAGACTTCAAAGGGCGAAAGGGATGCGATTGAATCCATAGAGAGACGCCCTTCTACCTCAGGGGAGGTCAATACGCAATAAGAGATTGACTTCTGACCAAAGATATCACAGAGACAATATTGATTTATTTGAGAATTTTGAAAAAAGTAGCGGTGGTCTCACGGTGAGCTTAGTTTTGAAATACTTCACCCATAGCTTTGATGAAAAACTTCAGCGACCCTGTAATTTGTGTAGAGATGAAATACCACTGCTAACTGTAAAATTTGGTTCACTTTTGCCAATACCACCCCGGTTTAAGGAAAAGGCGGCAGGAGTGGCAAGGTTTATGTTCATGTGTAAGTTTTGTTTATTTGTATGCACACATGCAGAATGTGTAGGCGCGAGCCTACATGTGTCAGTCTGCGGGCATGCATTAAGTATGAGCCTTAAATATTAAGACATCTTTACAACTTAGATAATAGATTATAGATACATAGATTGAAATGTACGTCGTTTTTATTTGTAGTATCTACGACATCAAAATAGACTAAACGTGAATACGACGCTGAACAAGTTTTTGTATTTCAAAAGCTCTTAGCGATCGGCTATAGATATAGATTGGCGATCGTTATGGCTACTTTTACTTCAAATATTGAATTTCCTAAAAATTCAGGTTTCCTTTTCCCCCGCAACTCGGCAGCGTGACGACGCATTTTATTTTATTTGAATAAGGCTGAAAAAACTTAGCCGCTATTTTGATCGAAACGGTAAATAATTTCTGGTACCCTCGTTGAAGATCAAACCCTAGCCCTATGGCATGGAACGTAAGAATTCTACCAACTGAGCTATTGATCGTGGATGACGAATATCTTTGTTTTTCAGATTAAAAAAAGGTTTGAAGCCGCATACGCGCACGGTGGTGTACTCGTGAGCGTAGGTTGGCATGGATTGGTATCGCCTTTGTGAGTCCTCACCGAGCCGTCCCCAAACGTGAGAAATACCTAACAAATTACGACCAGGGAATATCAATGAGTCCAACTCTGCTAGCTGTACCCAAAGTATTAACTTCACACTCAACCACAGCGTCTACCAAAAAATGCATCAAAACATAAACTCCCATTAGACGCACTGATTCAGGTACCAAACATTTTTTGGAATGATTCTATGAATGAGTTTAAGAGTCAGGTTTTATACTAGGTGCTGGTCACGGTCTGGTAGATGCACACAAACTCACAAAGCTGGATTATTTGGCTTCAGCTGAAAGAAAGAAAATGGTGGCGGGGATTTCTAACAACGAGCACCGACTGACTAATCCAGGAGTCTGAAAAAGATTTCATCGCCACTGAAAATATTTAAAAAATATAAAAAATGTTGTGTCATTTCATGTGGATAAAATTTGTTAAAGAGTGTTGTACTGTTCATAATTGGCATAAAAAGAATAGTACCCTTAGTACGAGTTGCAAAACTTGAGAAAAGTAAAGTTTACGGAAAATATTAAAGCGTGATTTCTCCCAAAATCTGCCGTTTTTGTTTCTTATACTTTGTGGTATTAGCAAAAGAGTTACAGTGATGAAGAAAATCAAGTTCAAACAAACAAAAACGACAGATTTTGGGGGAAATCACTCTTTAATAATTGCCGTAAACTTTACATTACTCAAGTTTTGCAACTCGTACTAAGGGTACTGAATGCGATTTTTTTACTTGCACCTACACTGAAAAAAACATATATACATTGATTTGTTATGCCAAATTTTTGATGACATATTTGTGTAATTATTTGAGCCTACATAAGATTACACCCTACGTGAAGGCCTTGTGTAAGATGTACTCAGGCAAAAACGAATAAGGTGAAAAATAAAAAAAGAAGCTAAATTTAATAATAATTTAAAACTTCTACCCACTTTGGTGCCTAGTGGGATTACACGTTACTAAAGACTAACACAATACTAATATGTATTTTAATCAAGTCAAAAACCTACCATGGTTACAAAAGAAAAATACATAAGAGTCCTTAAACGTGCCAAACCACTTACCACTATTTCATTTCATGGCATATATTTTACTACGACAAAAGTTCACATAAACCATATATGTCCTTCATAAATAAAAAAAAACATTATAAATAATAATCAATTGGAGGCGAATATGGGTTCACGAAGAAAATTCAGGCTACCAATAAAAAAGTGTAAAAAATCAATAGGTCAACAAAATTACCAATACCAGGCAGTAGAAATTTTTAACGCGCTTCCTTTTAAATTGAAAAAAAAAATATATATATAAATTAATCGATGATTCTAGTTAGTTAAAAATAAAAAAATCCATATTTTGCATTTTTTGTATAGTTTTGTCTGTATAGAGAGCTCACCTCTACTTTTAGATAGAGTATTAATTCCAGGGTTTCGGAATCAGTTTCAGCCATTGAAAGGACATACATACACACATAGCTACAGTTTTACATGCAGGTGATATTCGCTGATTACAGCAACCACTGCAGACTGTACACTATGGGAGAGACCTGCCCCATACAAAATGCATCTCTATTCAATAATTGATATGAATGCATGTGCAGATGCACCGATAGGCGGCCATTGATAGTCCGCGGCTGAAATTGCTGATGAGCTAATCCCGCCGCTATTTCATTTCCATTTCAAAACAATGGGGACAAAAATGGAAGCCTGTTTAAAGGGTTGTATTTTTGGTTGTTCGAAGGTTTTTAACAAGCAAAAAAAATTATATTCATTGATAAATTATTTGAAGGTGACCTTGCAAATCACGCTAAGATCTTTTTTCTAAAAAAATACAAAATTGAAACTAAAATTTGTATCTTAACTTATAGGTTCGCATGTGGCTGACCACCTGCTACAGCATGTTTTACAAAAAATGGTTCACTTTGCTAATTTCACCGCTATTTTAGGTAAAGTCGGCAAATGTTGCAGAGCATAATATGTTTATTTGAGATTTTGAGTTTGTATGTAGTAGATTTACAAGCGGCATGTGTAAGCGCAAACTTATACGTGTCTGCTTGTGGGCATGCACTTAATATGAATTCTAAATGCAATATCTATTGGCAACTTAGATTAGATTAACTCCTTTTTATGCCTTAATATCTTTGAACTAAACCTCTTGATTTTCTATTTCTTGAGGAAATAAGTAATTCTGAAGACAACGTCTATTAAATAAAACAAACGAACATTGGTATTCTAACCGCAAATCTCCTATCCTTGAAAACCCGACGATGGTAGAAATATTTCGATTTATTACAGGCCTTGAATAATAAAGACAGAATATATTACTGGAAAATATGTTGTTTACGATAATCGCTCACTTACAACCTCAAATATTCTCTCTTCAAGAGTCCATTCACTTATTCATGTACATATTGTTGAGCCATATAAACGGTCATTTGTATTCTGACAAACAAATTCCTGAAAATGAAAACATTTATAAAATACCTTATTAAATTGAAAAAAATTACAAAATAGATAAGTATTTTTTTAATTATTTAAAAAATTCAAATGGAAACAAAGTTTTAATTCACTTATTTATTTCTTTTTTGCTCGAATATTTTCGCCTAATGAGGCATCTTCGGGAGCAGAATAGTTACCTCATTGATGCCTCATTAGGCGAAAATATTCGAGCAAAAAAGAAATAAATAAGTGAATTAAAACTTTGTTTCCATTTGAATTTTTTAAATAATTAAAAATAGACTTTCACTGTGTTAATAAATCCACCGTAAAAAATATAAGTATTTTTTGGTTTTTTTTTTTTCTAAATTGTCATAAAAATCAAGAAGTATTCTGACTTTGGCAGAATTTTTCGCACTCATAATACGCCGAAAATTTGTCTCCAGAACATATTATCCAAAGAATGTATTTTTCAACAGTTCAATGAAAATGCTATGGGTGATCTGTTTTATTATGTAGATGTGAGACTTGTATCTCAAAGTTCAACACTATGAACAAACTGAAAGCATTGAAAATATGTCTCTAATATCAATACTCAAAATTATCTGAATGATGATGATAGAACTGACAAAGTATATTTACAAAAAAAGTGTGAAAGAAAAAAGAGGGAAGGTATGACCGAGAAAAGTATGGAATGATCCGATTGAGGAGATTGTGAAAGAATGGGATATATGTACAAGATGAGCGAAAATGAAGAAAATGCATGAAAAAGTGATGGATATGAATTAATTGAAAGAGGTATGTCATGATAGGATAGGAAAAAATGGAGGCAGCTCTAGTGAAACCGGCCACCCCAGTGGAATGGCGACAGAATTACAGTTACAGTTACAGACAAGGTAACCTATACAAAAAACTTTTGGCAAGCTAAAGTTGACAGGGAGTTTTGGTCAAATATTTTTTATCAAAGTTCGGAAGATCTTACTTACGGGGCATGTACCGCGTGGGAAAAGTTCCACTTTCTTTAATATTATAATAACTATTACTACCTACAATGTACACCTATATTAATCTACTATTTACATAACAATATATCTTGATGTAAAAATTGTGGGACGACGAGGTCCCGGTAGAAGACAAAGGTTCTGGAAAGTATAAGTATACTGGTATCCGAAGTGTGGAGGAACTGTCCCGAGTGGCGCGAAAGAGGGATACTTTAGTTTTATATTTTATCACCAACGTTCTAGGGACCTGACTAGGTACTAAAAGAATAAATGAAAAAGTATCTCTAATTGCCCTCAAAACTTTAGAAATCCATAAACACAAAAATTCTAATTCTTATAGTTTGATCAATGTTCAAATTTCTGCTGTTATAACCTAATTGTACCTCATTGTCGTAACCATGGTCGTAATTCATTACATTTATTTCCTTATGGTTTTTTTCTTGTCGATTTTGTAAAAGTGTCCTCTTGATAATGACGTAAGCAAGTCCAAAGTACTTGAAGTGAAATAAACACTCAATTTGTGAAAACAAACTCTTGTGTTTAATTTTTATTTTTATAATTTCTTATAAAAATATATATTTTAATAAACTATGTAATCAAAGTAACCAATCAATACACATCGATTTTTTTTTTTTTAATATTGCTTAATCAGTCGTGAATGTTGTTGACCTCATTTTCAGGTGTCATGACCTCTCCAAGGGCTTTATTAATGTTGAGTATAAGGGTGCCAGGCTGTGCCTTTTGTTCCAGTGTCGCTGATTAACCGGGATACATGGTAAAGGTTAACGATTAACGAGAGGTAATTAAAGCTGTGGTGGAGATTGAGTGCGGGCATTAGTGAGGCACGCAACTTCAGTATAAAGCAACCAATTCCTTTTAAGAAAGACTTTCATACTTAAAGGATTAACTTAGAATAATGATGACACTGTTTAGGCACATTTTATTGTTTTTAAATTGTAAGAGAGAATTCATGGTTTAACAGATTTCCTGTGCTTGAGACGCAACGCAACTAAGCTGCAAATATAGTGAAACTTGACGCGTTGTCTCCGAAGGAGTACTTCTTGAGTTTTAAAGAAATAGGTGAACATGGTGACATGAAGTAGTACTTTCGTTCTATTGTGGTTATAAGTGTACAATAAATTATAATTGCTGTCTTCAAGCGATCGTCGCCTTTTCATACTAAAGTCTAAATGAAAGGGTTTAAGGGCTTAACTCATCAATCTTGCTTGTATTAGAAGAAGAGTCCATAAAAATTGCAACTTTCTAGATATTTCTGTTCGAGCACACATATCTATTCGTAATCTATGTTAAACCATTTATTAAGAAGATTTGTCTTTTGGATTGTTAAAACACATCCCTATTCGCTCTTTCAATTAAAATGGTTTATTAAATTTCCATATTGGTTTCTTCTTTTTCCTTTTAAATATTTATTTTCATTGCATTGCAACCATATTTATGAAAAAAAATGAAAAACTTTTGTTCATTACATTATATAAGTCCTTCAAATTCTGTATCTTCAATTAACAAAATGTTCATAACTAAAGTTTAGAATCACATCGAGAAAAAGGTTTGAAACTGAGTCGTTTGAATTGAAATATTTTTTTGCTGTAACAAAATAATTAAAAAGGAAATGTAAAAAAGCTGACGAGAATCTCAATGACATTAAATGCAATTTTATTTTGATTTCAAAACTGGGGGCTTTGTAAGGAATGACGTAGGATTACGGGGGGAGGGAGGAAATGGTAATTTCGCATAACGAGATTACGCAAAACACAAAAACAATTAGATTAGCGATGCCTTTGTTTGGTTTTGAATGAGATGCAGAATATGAATGCCCAACAAAAATGCATTTCATGACTCTCATTTTCTTAAAAAAAGACAATGTAGTTGGAATTTCCTTGCATTGTTTTACTTTGAAAGTGCAATTTATTTTGATATCAAAGTAATCTACACTTTTTTTGTCCTTTGATAAACCATACTGGTCTAAGGCTCGGTAGTTTCATCGTTAGCATATGTGACTTTAAACTGATAAAAAAAACTACCCACTCGATTGACATAAGTGCGTCCTTTTCATGCTGTATAAAGTCGCTATGCTAACGATGAAACTACCGGGCCTAAGTCTATGATTCAGAATAGACCATTAGTACTAATCCTTCATATATAATAAGGTGCATTTGTTATAGTTAACATAGAATATTATGATAAGCTACATTTGTTAAAATTTCTATAGAATATATGATAAGCTACATTTGTTATACTTTCTATAGAATATATGATTAGCTACATTTGTTATACTTTCTATAGAATATAATATGATAAGCTACATTTATTATACTTTCTATAGAATATATGATAAGCTACATTTATTATACTTTCTATAGAATATATGACAAGCTACATTTATTATACTTTCTATAGAATATATGATAAGCTACATTTGTTATACTTTCTATAGAATATAATATGATAAGCTACATTTATTTTACTTTCTATAGAATATTTGATAAGCTACATTTGTTATACTTTCTATAGAATATAATATGATAAGCTACATTTATTATACTTTCTATAGAATGACCGGTCCGTAGCTCAGTGGTAACACTGCGGACTCTGAATGTGAAGGTTGTGGGTTCGAATCCCGGCGAAGCACAAAAAATAAACCATTTATATTTTCAAATTCGCTCTTTGCTGGGTTGAAAAATTCATGAACCTTTACCAATGACCGGTCACCAAAGGTCCATCCAGCCTTACAGCAACTGGATCTTGCTTGAGTATTGGCGCTTTGTAGCGACGACCAAGCTCGTACACCTCTGCGGCACTACAAAAAGTGTCATAGACCCCTAGAGTCTTTAGAATCTAGGGAGTCTCCCGCACAGGATTTCTTAAAAAAAAAAATATATATAAAATAAGCTACATTTGTTTTAATTTATTATTGCACTTCAGTAACTACCCCATTATAGTTTGAAACATCTTGTAAATTCCCTACTATAAAATGAATATACAAAATACAAGATACACTTCTAGGTATTGATTTAGTTTTAATACTGTTTACGCGATGGTGGAAAAATGACAAAATGTTTTAGTTGTATTGGGGGCTGTACTAAAGTAACTTGTAATCTGAGTGGAAAATTTCCAGTACAAACTCCAATCCATAGTTACATCAGCGGTCAAATTTGAAATGAAAAACTGAAAGGAATGACTGAATATAACTTCAATTTATTTGCAGCCATGGAATTTTTGTAATAAAATATCATTTTGTTGTTTTCTGAAAAATACTTTTTCAATGTGAATAATCAGAATGCACAGAATTTTATGGAACAACTATTGTGAGGAAGTAAAGAATGAGCACCTACATTTATTTGACTCGGTGCAGTTCATACAAATAATAATGATTCTCGTTGTGCACCAACAATGAGAGCATTTGCATTGTCATGGAGACAAGTAGAGTATTACAGAAGTATTCAGCACAGATGTGCCTACCATGCACAATCGTAATCCCAGCATGTGGACGCCATAATGAAAGTTTAAAGCTCTAATACCGACATGCAAGCTATCCAAGATTATATTTTTACAAAAATATGTTAAAAAATTATTGACTCTTTTCCAATGTACTAAACAAGATTTTCTTGTATCGCTATTATAAATAAAGTGCACAGAATCTGCACTCGACTTTCTTACAAAAATTAACCCACTGTATGACGTATGCAAAGCTATAATTATCTACCAGCTTATGCAGTTTCAATGAAAATATAATATATCGATAATAAATCAATTTTATTCCACCGCGGTGTGTACCTGCATACTCGTACAATATGGAAATAGCCATATAAATTCTTAAGTCAATAAAAAATATTTGGATGATTTATTTGAGAGCGCCGTATTGTGTGAATCACACCTCAAGAGCCCTCTGCGAGGTTGGTCTTCTCTGGAAAAAGCGCCAATCACACAAGAAAGATCCTGGTTATTGATTTATAACATACTTTTTTACAGCAAGAAAAAAATTTGACAATTTTAAGCTTTCTCACAATATGAAAAATAAACACTTTTCTTTTATGGTAAGTAACACTATAGCTACTGCGTAGTAGGTACATGTTGCATACATTTCAAGGGAAAAATTCCAAAATAATGTGCAAGCAAGAGTGTCGTTTTCTTTATATGCACATAAACACCGAAAACGTCACCCGGCATGAAAGATACACACTCTCAAGGCTGATTAAATTTTAGAATGGAAAAAGGTAATGCGAAAATCCATCTCGTTTCTTTTGTGACGGAACAATCTTCGCTCTTTTTCTACCATACAAAAGTGGAATAAAGTCGAATTGCGGAGATTTTCTCCCCTTTTTTTCTTCATTGTAAGATCTGTCCCCGGGAGGGGTGATTTCCTCTCTCTACTTCCCGCAGTGCACCATGCACCCCACACAAGAACTTGATTCAATTTAGTCAATAACTAAAAAATCCCAGTAGACAATGATCTACGATACATTTTTAAAAACTGAAGGTTTTTTTTTGTCACCGCCTGTCTCTGAAATTGTGCAAGGATACTACATTACAAAACTACTGAAAAATTGTTTCATGTTGGTTTGCTCGATAGCTTAGATGGTAGAATGCTTGTATTCCATACCGTGGTTTAGAGTTTTATTCCCACAAAGGGTATCAGAAGTGATTTCCCATTTCGGTGTTTATTTAAAAGCACATACATGGTTTACTCAGCCTTCAAAGAAATAGAACCATCCCCGTGAAACCCACTTCACCTGAAATAGTTGGCGTAAGACCAGCCCCGTTTCCTGTAAAATAAATAGGTTTCAAATGCCATATCCGACCCTTTCATGAATAATACGGTGAGAAGCTCGACATATGTGCAAACTAAGTTACGTTGCATGTATAGTGTATACGCAACGCAACTTAGCTACACATATAGTGTAACCTCTTGCCACGTTATCCCCGAAGGTGTCGCATATGGCGAGTGAACCTATTTACTTTTACGGTAAGGGGGCCGGCCTTACGCCAATCACTTCAGTGAAATGGGGGGTTTCCCAGCTCCCGAGGGGGCTGGTATTCATTCTTTTGAAGGCTGAGTAAACCTTGCTGGTTTTTTATTTAAGGTTTGAACTAAGCTCCGAAACGGGAAATCATTTCGACACCCTCGGCCGAATTCGAACCCGAGCTCTCGGCATAGAATGCCAGCACTAATAACTATCGACCGGACCGGATGTATAAAATCAATTATTGGTATAATATTCGAAATGAATTTACACCCTTGAAAACGAAATACGCACTTTCACAGTCAAAAATGTGCCTTAGGTCATTGCTGCAGGGGTTGCTTCTACGATGAGATGGTTCAGGTTCCACCGTCACTCCCGAGGACCGTGTCAATCTTTGACTTCTGCTAATTGATTATTATTCGGGCTTCAGGTCACACAGGGGGGTGAGAGAGTGAAGAGAGGCACTGTTTGCAAGGGGGAGCATCCCCTTTGAGCTTCGACAATATTCGCTGATGCTCTCTGAAGTTATTTGCATTTGATTGGGCCTGCAATATCTGTGGTGTTTTAAATATTGTCTGAACAAGGAGTGAAAAGTAAAATATATATTTTGTATATAATGCGATTTTTTTTTTTGTCGAAATTGCTTTTATTTATGGAATCATAGTATGAGACTGTGCGAATTTTAATGTCACTTTACAATTAAAGCTATTATTAAAATTAATGAGGTCCGAACATTTAAAGTATTCCTCGGCTATGTGAGTTGTTTTTATTGAACCCAAGCAAAATTTGAATTATTTCGCAGAATAAACCAATTCAGTAGGTATACTACCTTCCTTTGCATTAAAACGTCATGCATACGACGCGACGTGCAGAAAGTATTGGATTCTAGCCTACAAAATATTTGACGGATGAAAAAGCTTTGTATGTAGCGCCTCTGGTAGTCAGATTTGGAAGAAATCAAGGCGAGTGATAAAGTTTATTTTCACGCCCTTTTCAATATTCAGACGTCATTCTTAGTAGGTACTTGTATTTTTTCATTTCATTTTAAAGGTAAGTTCTCAGGTATACATTTTTATGGGTTGAAATATGGACTTTATCACAATCAACCAAATATTCAGAAAGTGCAATTGCTTTTGTAATAAATAAATAAGTAAAAAAAAAACGCGTAAGACGTACGTGTAAAAGGGCTTGTCTTCAATTAGAAATTTAAATCAATCTTACTTAAAACTTACATTAGAAAAAAAAATACCATACATTTTGAATTTTAGAAAGCAAACAAATATATGATTCAGTCACATACATTAAAAGGCGGAAATTCAAAATTGCTTTGTTTTTTTTGAGGAAAAATACTGGAACAGGCGTAAAATTTCACTTTTATTTAAACTATTCTGTTAAACGTACAATAATTTATAGATGACTCTTGCTTTTCTCTATCAACACATTGAAGCAGAACTTTATGTGAGAGGTGTCCATCTTCACACCAACCTATTAGTCAAGGATATTCCTATCATCCCCTTCCACCTCTTGATTTACGTCAGTCAATATCTCCCTCCTATCTTCCCTTTGTCTCAGCTGATCTGTCCTCGTCCTTGCATGGAGTGGAACCTTTAGAAGGACGAGGAAGCAGTGCGAGGGAGTAGCAGGCCCCACACTCTACAGTCAATGACAATTCCCAGCAAATTGCTTCGTTTGATTTGTTTACCATCGTTGCGAGTGTAACGCTTTCGCTCTCAATGCGATTCTAATGGAATTAAACCCTTGTTTCTGATACTTGAGAGTACGTGCGAGCAGCTTTGTGATAGGTATACTATGCCAATCTTCTGAAAGTGTAGCAAATTATTTTATGAGGATAATTGCTTGGTTTATTACAATATTCAAACATTGCTATTCACAGAACATTTGATCCATAGCTGATCTACGGACCATTGTATTTTTTTTTTTTTTTTTTTTTTTTTTTTTTTTTTTTTTTTATTTATTTTAAAGAAACACAACAGCACATACAAAGCATAAACTCGCAAAAAAATGAAAAGAAAAATATTTTAAGGCCAATAACAGGTTTCGTTAACTTAAAAATTTCAAAGATACAAACAATCCATATCTACAAATAGCAATACGAAGAGAAAAAAATAAACAAAATAACAAGGTTTAAAATAAAACACAAGAAAAAAAACCAACTAACAACAAATAATCAGAAAAAAAACAACTAACAGAGAACAGGTTTAAGAAAAACGAGAAATACATATACATATTTATATATATTATATATATGCGCAAATACACAGAGAGATGAAAGGATGTTTGAGGAAAGGAGGAAGGATGATAAAAGGGATGAGAAGGGAGCTACCTTGATAAAACAGCAATCACACCGTCGAGAAATTTACTTTTTGATAATAAAAATATGTCTAAATCGTTAAAATTATCATTGTAAGTGCTGAGCAATCTGTTCATTATTGAATTTTTAGCATAATTTGAATGATATGTATTAGAAAAGAATAGAGAACCAAGTCTAGTGCGTCTAGAGTGTGGTACACGATAAGTGATCCCCCCACATAGAGAATTAGAATCAATATAGCCATGAATGAGCCCATATAAAAAACTCATGTCTAGGAGAATCCGACGGGATTTCATTGGCATCATTCCATGATGATGAGCGGCAGCACGATGATCATTAAAGTAAACATGTGCCCTGAAGTTTAGATGCTTAAGAAATTTGTTCTGGATACCTTCTAGTCGACGTATATATGTATCATACATGGGGTTCCAAACAGGAGATGCAAATTCAAGAATACTGCGAACATAGGCAAAATACGGTGATTTAACTGCATTCAAATCCTTAAAATCACTGCAAGCTCTCAAGACAAATCCTAGCACTTTGTAAGCCCTCTCAGTGATGGAAAAGATATGTGAATCGAAAATTAGTCCAGCGTCCATATAAACTCCAAGGTCCCTCACTCCGGTTACGGTCTTCAAATAATTATTATTAATCTGATAGTTGTAAGTTAAGGGAATTTTTTTTCGAGTGAAAGTTATTTGTTGACACTTATTTACATTCAGAGATAAATCATTAAGGATACAGTAATGCGAGAGCCTATCAAGGTCGCTTTGCAGCATTAGGCAGTCCTGATAATTATCTATCCTCATATACACTTTTGTATCATCAGCGTACAACAAGCATTTCGCGTGTTGAAAACAACACTCAATATCATATACATATGCATTAAATAAAAGAGGACCTAAGTGGGAACCCTGGGGGACCCCAGAGGGAATTGTTAAATAATTGGACCTACAGCCACCGACGACTACCGCTTGAGAACGCCTGTTTAAATATGAGGAGAACCACCGCAAAAGATTGCCGTGTACTCCGAGTGTATGCAATTTTTGTAATAACACACGATGATTGACTCTGTCAAACGCCTTAGAGTAGTCCGTGTACACGACATCAATCTGTCCACCTCTGTCCATTTCCTTGAAGACGCAGTCAGTGAAAACTGCCAGATTAGAAACAACCGATCTCTTCCTTAAGAAACCATGTTGAGATTCAGGTACTTGAGAAGATATCAAAGCATATATGTGATTGTAAATTATCTTCTCAAAGAGTTTCCCAAAAACTGGTAGGATTGATATTGGTCTATAGTTTTCAGCTTTGTTTTTAGATCCAGTCTTATGTATAGGGACAACGTGTGCCTTCTTCCACACATGAGGAAACTCACCTGTAAGGAGAGAACTATTGAATATGATTGTCAATGGGACTGAAAGTTCCTTGGCACAGTTAACAGCCAAAAATGAGGGGATTCCGTCATGACCCGGACCTTTATTGGAGTCAAGCGAGTTCAAGTATTTGCATACAATTGCCGGTGTAACAGTCAGACCCCTAGTCATCGCTTTGGAAGAATACACACCATTAAGAGTTTCGTCCCAAGCATCCAAGTGACCATTCACAAACACCGATCCAAAGTAGTCAGAGAGCAACCCTGCCATATCAGCAGCATTAGAGGCCACACGATCCCCAAAGGACAACTCCCGAGGCAAAGAAGAAGAATTTTTCTTTCCCTTCAGAAAGGACCAGAACTTTTTAGGATCCTTGGCTACAGAATCCTCTGTACGCCTTATAAACCTCGTGTAGCATTCACGTTGAACTCGTTTCTGACGAGCACGCAATAGGGAGAAAGTTTGATAATCCAACGGATCACCGAGCAGCCGCCAACGTTTGTGGAACTTGTGCTTTTCTCTAATAATTTTAATAAGTGCAGCAGAAAACCATGATGGGTAAGTGCCCGATCGAATAGTTTTGCTTGGGATGTAAGTGGCGATACCGCCATTGATTATCCTGTAGAACTCATCCACTGAATGATTCACATTGCTGTGATCAAGCACCTTCTCCCAATCAATGTCAAGTAAGAATGTTTTGAGGCCAGCGTAGTCGCCTTTCCTAAAGAAACGTACCAAGCGTGGAGGCTCAACTATAGATCCTTGGGGGATAAATTTAATATTTAGTTCAATAGATGGATGGTGTGAGTCTTCAACCACCATCGGAAAATCAGCGCGAGAAGCTTCTATAGTGAGATTAGAAAAAATCAAGTCTAGAACCCTATCATTGGCATTAACAACGCCATTGTATTGGTCCAACCCAATTACAGAGTAATTTAAAAATAAGTCCATCGTATGACGATCAGCTATGAGTGGGCTGAGATGGTCATTAATATCATCCTTTACCCATGTTATATTCGGTAAGTTAAAGTCACCGATAACTAGGAAAGTATCATCTGGGAACAGGTTTCTCAAACTAGAAAGTACAGAAGCAAAAGACAGCACCATATGTTCGTGACAAGAGCCACCAGCCATATATATGCAAGCGATATGTAAATCAGCAGTGTTCCTGTTTAGAGACTTACCCGATACAGTAATCCAGACACACTCCAAATCCGACTGCCAATCCACTCTATGTCGGGCATTCAAGGACTGGCGAGCAGCAATCATGACACCACCACCGCGTAAAATACCAGCACTACCTTCATTTCTATCTCTTCTAAAAATATCGTACCGATCATCACACAATTCTTTATTCAAAATGCCATCGTTCAACCAACTTTCTGAGATTAAAATTACATCATAATCATTTAATAAAACATTTTGTAGGAACGTGTGTGTTTTTGTACGAAGACCTCGTACGTTTTGATAAAACAGTCTTAATGTCATTAAAAAGTTAAGAAAATATACATGTACATGTATATCAAAAAATAAATTAGAAAGAGAGTACCGTAATAAAATGACAAATAATTTATAAAAGACTTATCAAGCACGCTGAGAAACAGCTTTCTGTAGCTTAGGGAGGGAGAGAGAGAGAGGGAGAGAGGGAGAGAGAGGATGAAGAAAAAGAAGGATATTAAAAAGTAAAAATAAAAAGGAAGTGGTTGCACTGAATATGCAAAGTGGTCGAAAATAAAGGAAAACAAAAACAGTGGTCGTAAAAAACAGCATTCGAAAACTGGCCACATCAATTTATACGCAGCAAGTCTTGCTCTGATTCGATTCGGATGGCTGGCATAACATCGTTTTTTCTCATATAAATACAACAGTTTCGCGTCCATACGTATGAAAATTTTTTGAGTTTTGCAGCTTCTTTGGCCCTTTTTAGCAGAAATTTTGTTGCTGCTGTTAAGTGTTCATTGACATAAATCGCCCTTGATTCCCCCTGCATACCCAGATCAGTCGTCGTTAATCCTCTCTTCTTTCGGATTGCTGCAATCAGCTTATTCTTCGTTAAATTGCTTTTAAATTTTGCGACAATGGCTCTAGGTCTGGAACTCTTGACGACGTGTGAGGCACGAGAGACGTAGATCACATCGTCCCTCTCCAGTTGCACCCCCAGCCCCTCTGCTACCTTGGTGAGAGCATCCATAGGGCCTCAATTTTTGTATGGAAAATTCACTGTAACCTGCGGATGAGCCAAGAGTTTTCTGCTTAAGAATAACACCGAAACAATCTATTGTAATCTTTTGATTGAATCATAACTTACTCAGAAATCTTCGTAATTTTATTTAAAGCAATGTATTTTGTTTATCGTACCTTCCTGATATCTATAAACTAAGTTGCAAAGATATACATTATATTTAAGATTCATATTAAATGCAAACCCATTAACAGACACGTAAAAATTTAGGCTTACACATGCCGCATGTGGGCTTATAACACAAAAACTCAATCTCAAATGAAGCTAAGCGCCCTACAACTCTTGCTCGCCTTCCCTGAAATATGGGTGACATTGGCAAAGTGAACCATCTTCCACAGCATGGGTGGTCAGCCACATACCAATCTATAAGTCAAGGAACATACACAACAAATTACATTTTAAAAATACACAAATTATAATGTGTATAAACTTCAATACACATACAGAACACAAAATTCAAATTTAAAAATAAAAACTAGAAATATATACCTCCAAGCATTTAAAGGTTTTTTTTCCTAAACGCAACGCATCACACACCACAGCACTGCGCAGCTAACGACCCTGCAACTGGATAAGGACATAAACTTCCACATCACCAACATCTTTGCGGCACTACAACAAGTGTCATAGACCCCTAGAGTCTCTTGAATATAGGGAGTCTTCCGCACAGGGTTCCTTAAAAAAACTCTGTTTGTAACCTTAACAGTGCCTTCATCCTTGCTGTATGGCCGCTGCCCCCCTCGGCAGGCCTACGACAATGAGTCTTCCTTGCGGTGCTCAGACTGATGCTGGGAGAGCTTTTTAATATCCCTGAGTACGGCGGGAGACAGATATTCGTACACAGACAGAGGCTGCGCTTTGTGTCGAATTTGCCGGGAATGGGATTGTGCGGGAAGTCAAAGGTGAATGCGCTACAAAGCCACTCTTATCTTGTAAAAACAACATCTTCTAAATTTTAAAATACTGTTACGTTTCTTCCGAGGGTCCTTAATTAAAACACAAGTTCAACACAAGTTAGCCATACAGTTTATTTACACAGACTTTCTTACAATAGAATAATTTTATTACTTGACTTATTTTAACAGATTTATTTTAACACACTTATTTATTTCGTACAGATTACAGTTATTTTACACCATATTGGTCGCCCTAGTAACTAGATATTCTGTGTGAGTGCTTTGAAAGACTACTGCTCCAGCCAATTGTCACCCTTCTTATAGCGGAACCTAGGGGCCATTCCAGCAGGCCCTAGAAAGATCCACCACCACACTTGTATAGACGATTCTGGACATATTTATTTCTTGAAGAGTCCATTTTCTACCTACATACACACCTTACAACTACAATCGTCTGGGCCAGAACATTCTCTCAAAACACACGTAAACCAATAAGCATCTACCAGTGTATTTCGTTACAATACTTAGATATACAAGTTTCCAATGCGTACGACTACAAAACTCAGTTTTTTTATACTCTCTCATCGTTTTTACGTATACCTTCTTGTAAATAAAAAGATTGAATTTTTAATTCAGTCTAAAGACAGTTTTTACCTACAAAAATGTATTTTTTGCATTTAATTTTTGCTTTATCAAATCTAATGAATAATACCCAGAGTATTTGCTTTTAAATAAAAATACATTTCTTTTTGTTGAAATTCACGAATGATTTTATGTATGTAAAGCACAACCAGGTTCGGGAAAAGCAGTGTTTAAGTTATATAAAAATAACTTTCACAAAGTTACTACCAAAAATCTAGATAATTTAATGTCAATAGTGCCGGCTAGTAAAAAACAGTCTTATATGGAAGTGCACAAAAAATGACGTAGGTACTCGAGAATTTCATTATTTAGTAACTAAAAAAAACAACAAAAGTAAAAAGAAAAGACGTAAGGTAATCGAAAAATGCATTATTTTATAATTAAAAAAAAAACGACAAAAGCAAAAGTCTTTATTAGAAGTTTGGTGTAATGAATGAAGGCACAACTCTTATGTGAAGAGTTGATATATTTTTTAAATTCAATCCAGTTAAACTGTAAGATGCTCCATTGATTAAGTTTATCTATCAAATAAACAGAAAAGAAAATTGTTAACCTACAAAAACATCTGTCTACTTTTTCTTCAGTCCACTCATTATTCTTCATTCCTCACGTGCTTGCATTTCTTGTCTTTTGTTTCCTTGTCCTCAGTCCCTAACGACGGCGTGTTTGTCTTTAATTTCCCAGACACAGACAACACAACGACCCACTGAGCTTTCCTCCGTCCCCGAGAGAACAGAATAGTCTTACGGGATTCTTAATTGAAGATGCTCACAAAATGTGTGTGTACAAATACGTATGTACAATGAGTGCTTAGACGTTCCACTGCAGATATCTAATCTAAATTAATCTAAAGCATGAAATTCAGTTTTTTATGGTAAATACAGTCCAACAGTGCTCTTCAGATAAATGAAATCCACAGTTGATCCAAGAATCACCATTTTTTTTGAGAAGTTAATTCTATTTAGATAACGGATAACCCATTGTTTACTGCGCCTTAAAAACAATACGTTAATCTAGGTAATGTAAAAACTAGGTAAAGACAAAAATGTGTAGAATTATTTTTGTGTATTTTAGTTCCTTGACTTACAGATTGGTATGAGGCTCACCACCCATACTCTGGAAATTAGTTGACTTTACCAATCTCTCTCCTGTTTTAAGGGAAGTGCGACAAAAGTTTCAGGGTGTATGTTCGTATGAGATCTGGTTCTAAATTTTTTAAGTACATATACAATATTTGTAAGCGCGTATTTAAAATATGTATCCATGCTTGTGGGCATGCATTTAATGTGAATCCTAATTTTTGTTACATCTCTATGACTTAGTTTATAGACAGTTGAAAAGGCAAAATTGATAAATATGATTTATACATAGCTTTATGTCAACCACTTTTATTGAGTAGCCCTGTTTCGGTAAGAGAACGTTCTAATTTCATGTTAACTTTGACATGACTTTGGTGATAGTCCTTAGCTCGGGAAAAACTCAAAAAATAGAAATCATATCCGGCATTAAAGTCTAGCCCATAGATTTCGAAGTACATAAATACCCAATGGAAGAACTAAAAATAAAATAAAAATGACCACTACATAGATAAACTTTTTATATCAGAGCCATTACACTAGCATTATAAATTTTTGTTTCAACCCTTCAGAAAACTTTTATGAGCGTCCTCACATAAACCTTCCTAAGTACATCCTTCTAGAATTTCAAGGAGCTTATTTTGTAGTTTTAATCTAGATTCTCAGTACAACAGTAAAAAAGCTCTAAAGACAGTCTTTCGACGGAAAACTGTATACAATGTATACTGCACTAGTTTGTAGCTTCCTCTTTAAAGAGTCAATGTGATATATGTTTATCTTTCTATTTCGGTGAATATACCCAAAAAAGGATGCGAAAATATTGGGTTGTGGTTCAAACAAGTAATTAACACATACATGATTTATTTGGTGAGCGTTTTTTTGTAAACCACACCTCAAAAGATCTGCACGAGCTTGTTTGTCGTTATACTATACGACAATTTTTAAGAAAGGCCCAATTGCTGTAACGCTGGATGGACCTTTGGTGACCGGTAATTGGCAAAAGTATATAAATCGTTCAACCAAGCTAAGAGCATATTTGAAAATATAAATGACATATTTTTTGTGCTCCGCCGGGATTCTAACCCACAACCTTCTATTTTTGAGTCTGATGTGCTACCACTAGACTACGGACCGATCAACTTTGTTTTTTTTGTCAAAAAAATATTAACGTTATTTTTTCCGTCGAGATCTTTCGCAATGAGCAATGCAATTGGCAAACCTAGTTAAGTCATCTTATTTAATTTAATTAAATATGATTGATTGAAAATCAACCTATGCTATCGGTGAACTCTAGATCAAAAATTCTCTTAAAGGAACTGACAGCACTTGAATAGGTGCGGTTTTAATTTCAAACACCCCATTTAAAGCCATCAGCTCAACTCGCTCGGTCATGCCCAAATTATTCTGAGATGTGTAATTTTTATACGAAGTAATGTGCTAGTTTTGTTTCGCATGCAAAAACTATGTTTTGTTCATTACGTATTGTATTATTGACACCAAAAGAAATATAATCATAGATTAATGATATATTTGTACTTCTTCCATTACTAGGACCTATAGAAACTAAGCTTTGAAAATATTATTCTGTAGCACCAGCCTAAACAGTCTCAATATTTCTGATATAGTAAGCTATGCAACATGGTCGCGCTTGAACAGCCGATAATGCTGTCAAAATGCATAATATAGTCAAGCTCGGCCAAGTTTTATTCCTTTTTTGGTAGAAAACTATATCACAAAGACTTCCCACCTAGATCACAAATCTAAGCATCATGCTTTCTTATAGTCTTTGATAAATTAGCGGCAGCAAAAGGAACATAATTTGTTGGCCATTGCTTGCAATGCATTACATTGTATCCCTATAAGCTGGGAGCATTTTTCAAATGAATCTCGCGACCATTCCTATGCAGGCGATAGCTGTTTTCCTCTTGAAACTAGCTATACAAGACTTATACAGTACAACAAGTACAAACTCAATCTTAGAGTTTCAAAAACATACATGTGATCTGAAACGCTCAACAGAGGTTTTATTTTAGTTTTGATTATTTTTTGGTTAACTCTATGGTTGCGTTTGAATGTAAAATTTTGTACAGGGTTAACAGTATGGGAGAGTCTGGCTTAAAAACGCATTACCGTCTAGCACGTGCCAGTTGTTACTGAAACAGCACACCTGAAAGTATTAGCGATGCACGCTTTGCACGTGTCTGCACGCCTTTGCACGTTCGTGCACGCTCTTGCACGCTTTATCACTAAACCAAAGCGTTTTTACCAAAAATGTACAAAATTTAAACAGCACTTCTAGTAATCGTTCAAGCTTACACATATATTTTAATAAAACTGTAAAATTTAGTTTATATGCTAAGTTTTCATACTCGGGGTGCGCGATAAATCCCAACTGAAGCGCTCTCAATGTAATTTGTGAAAAACTATTCAGTTTGCATACTATATTGGAAAATCCAGTTAGAAAATAATTAAAATTGTAATCTACTGAGACAAAAAGTACGGATTTTCAAAACGCTTATGGTATAAGTGAAAGAGAGGATTGAAGAAGTATGAATACATCAGATCATAGGGATTGTAGATTACTTAAACTTGTGAAAATGATAAGCAAATTTACAAGGATAAATAACACACATTTTGAAAGGTTCCAGTCACCCTAGCCGCTTGCAGTTTTTTTTTTCATTTTTAGTTAAAGTTTAAAAAGTCTTGATATGTTAAATTCCTTATTCACGCCAATTAAAAAAAATCTCAATCAACCAACAACAAAATATTGATTTGCCTTTTTCCTCGCAAACCAGGTCTATAAGTCTATAATCTATAATCTAAGTTGCAAGGATATATTCATTCAAAGCTCTCAGATGTATGCCCACAAACAAACACGTGTAGTTTGCGCTTACAAATGCTGATTGTGTACTTACAAATAAAATCCAAACCTCAAATGAACATAAGCCCAGCAACTCTTGCCGACATTCCCTAAAACAGGGGTGACATTGGCAAAGTGAACCATTTTTTACAGTATGGGTGGTCAAGTCGCAATTTTGTGTAGGTACCTACATATAAGAAATTATTGGTGCCGATTTTATTGTCATTCTTGTTTGAAAGAAATCAAAGCATCAAAAAAAACCAGACCTCATTAAATGTAGAATTTAAAAACAAGAAGTGGGTAGACATGTATTTTCAAAGTAATTTCATTTTAAACATAGCAGTTGTGTATGTGAATTTTAAGTATATTTGCAACTTAGATTATATTAATGTTTTAAATGGTTTAGGATGACTGCAACAGACTATTATTATTGCTAGCCATACGTTTTCGAGTGCACACCCGCACTCGACGGAATAATTCCGCTTGCGTTTTGAAAGATTAAGGCAGTCGGTACAATGTGTTTCGTCGGCGAAATAATTCGCATCATTTAGGGACGGTTGGCAACGGTCCAGAACTTCCACACAGTATATAGAGTAGTGGAAAGAGCGACCGCTTCACCGCTCAGACAAATTTAAATAAACGAGATCACTTCATTGCAATTTATGTTTTATTCATACAATTTTATGTTCATTTAAAGACTGAAATTTTACTTGCATTCATCACGGAGTGCAGTGGAATGTTTTTGCGGAAATTTTACGATTTCATAATAAAGTTATTTAAAATTTGATACAATTTTTTATGGAGCTGGAGAAAATTATTTTGTGCAGTTTTAATGAGCAAACTATATGAACAGAGAATTTCAATCCGATTTATCAGCAAGATGAAACTGTTATTAAATATTTATTTTTGACTTTTTAAATACAATTGACCTTGTAAACATTAGCTAATTGATCGTCATCATCATAAAAAAAAATCTAAAATAATTTGAGACCGAATTACATAATCATCAAATCTCTCGAATTTTAGACATTTTCCAGTCAATGTAGGGACTCAAACCGTTGATGCTTAAACTTTCTAATGATGATAATGCCTATAAAACGTCAACGTTACTAAGCTGCACATATTTATTGTGAAGGCTGAATAAGCCATGGTGATACTTTATTTTGTGTTTTAAATAAACACCGCAACTGGAATTCATTTCGGACAACCCACGGAGGGGATCGGACCCTTGTTCTCGGCATGGAATGTAGGAATTTTACCAACTGAGCTATCGGCCTCACCGTATGCTTATCAAAAAATGAAATAATTATATGGTAATCTCTAGAAAATTTGAACTGTATTTATCTAGATAAGTATGAAATTACCCAAATAATAATATTGCAGGTACAATTTTTTCGACAAACTTGAGAAGGCTTTTGAAATGCAAACAAAAGGAATGTCTCAAGTAAGACGGTGTTTTTATTTTGGTTCCCTGAGCAGCGCTTGAAGTTTATTCCGTCTTGATGATCCTGGCGGGAGAGTTCATTTGCTTCAATAACAGTAAAGAGCAGAGCTGCTCGGGATGAACGAAACAAAACCAAACAAAAGAGAGCGGTGGGATCAAAAAATCAAACTAAATAAGACAGAGCGCACGAAAAGGTAGCCAAGATGATACTTACTTTATCTTGTGTATTTTGGCGAATAGAAGACAATACAATATTTTTTGCAGGATTTTCTGGCATTTTTTATTTCTACCTCTTCAAACATAAAGTAATGTTTTTTTATGCATGTAAACACACAACTATTGCCGTTTCAGCATGTCTCTCTAGGTCATCTTTTTGATCTTTATTTTAGTGGTGAGTCTCATTTTTGGAGGAACAAATTTTGATAACAGAAAAAATACTTCGTGGTTAATTAATTAATTTATTTATTTATTTGTAAAAACACCAACAGATCATTGACCATTTTTTCACAAATTAAACATAATAATTTACATACTAGACATCAATACTCCAGTGACGGTGTCTGTCACATAGTTGTTATAACATTTCTACTGTTAATTTAAAATTTCTTATTAGTTAATCTACTAATATAAATTTATTGATGGATGGAGCAAATCCAGGAGGTGATTGTAAAGAGATTTGGTCAACAGCTAGAGGGAAGACCTCATTTAAGTTAAAAAGATACCTGGATATCCTTACCTTAGGAGCCATGAGCCGAGAAGAGATCAAAATCAAGCAAAATAATGGCTACAAATGACAAAATATATAAATAATCAACCTTTTTTTTCCCCTCATAATATTACTTACTTAACTGCAGAATGCACAACTTTTTTGATAATGCTAGTTTTCAACCAGTATCCCTAGTACGAGTTGCAAAACTTGAGTAATGTAAAGTATACGGCAATTATTAAAGAGTGATTTCCCCCAAAATCTGCCGTTTTTGTTTGTTTGAACTTGATTTTCTTCATCACGGTAACTCTTTTGCTAAGACCATAAAGTGTAAGAAACATAAACGGCAGATTTTGGGAGAAATCACTCTTTAATATTTTCCGTAAACTTTACTTTTCTCAAGTTTTGCAACTCGTACTAAGGGTCATGTAATCTGATAAAATGGGATACAATCATTCAGCTTCTTCTTTGTGAGCTGAGGTGGAGTATATAAACATGCAGGGTTGGGGTAATGCTATCATGCCAAATACATATTATACGTCTATAAGACAGGGAGGCCATTCCCTGGAATGTTCGAGATTTGGCAAACATCTTTGCATAGAATTTAGATAACACATTGCCCGCTTGTTTGCTTCCTCAAAATGCACGTCATACTGTATAATATATTTTGTAATCTTGAGAAAATGCAATCTATACACTTTAGCCTATGCATATATATTGTTTAGCTCTGAATAAAATATTCGTTGAAATGAAAGTGGATGGAATGAAAGGGAAAGAAATACTAATTGTAAGAAAAGGTTGTAAAAGATATACATTCATAATATTTTGTGCTTGTTTACATGAATAAATATATTGAACGCAAAACAATAATTATTATCTACAGAACGAAGTCTAATGGATTTTGATTCGTTTTTTTTTTTAATAATATGTGAAGTGATTTGATACGTTTATTTAGCACCACCAAAAAATATCAACGAATATTAATTGTAGGAACACTTTATTTGAGATTAATCGAAAAGGGTCATCTTTGTCTTTTAAAAAAAGCTTACAACAATAACTGAAAAATGCCACAGCATTCCAAAATTTTATTATAAATAGGGTAGCATTGAAGTGATTTATTTTATATTTCAGCAGAATTGTAACTTTCAAGCAAGACGAATTTCACATGACGAGAAATACCCTAAACACAAATTAAATTTATTGACGTCAGAACGTTATTGATAACATGCAACTAAATAGCATATATTGTGCAAATTCGAGCCGCGTTGTCTCTGAAAGTGAATGTGGCTTGTGGTACTTATTTTTCCTAGGCTTTATAATTTATTAATGATCATATAATATTTATGCTAGACCAAAAAAATAAGTATGCAAGTTTTTTTTTAATTACTATTTATTCTTCCAGACTATTTTTCCAGCAATAGAGCAACGCAATTGCAATGATAATGTTACACTTTTTGTCAGTATTTTACTACATGGCAGCATTTTGTTTCCATATATTCTCCCCCCCCCTCCCCTCCCCCTTACCCTCTCCAGGGGACGCTTGTTTTAATTGGAAAGTGTCGCCCTCTGTGGGACATCTCCGCCCCGAGTATAGCCATTCACGTTTCTACTCTACCTGAAATTTTGTAAAAAATGTATTGAAGCTTTAAACATTGCCTCTAGTGAGCATTTCAGTTCTAATATATTGTTGGTTAAACGTTATGGTTGAGTTTGATCGTTAAGTTTTATACTTGTAGCGCTGCATGATTTACTGCCTCTCCCGTATATGCAAGCACAAGTGATGTACAACATCATGGAGACCAGACCGCTAATTGTTCAGTGTGTCAGGAAGCATATACGCTATACTGTAGCGCAACTGCCTGGTATCAAAAATGAAAAAAAAAATGCTTAACAGAAAGTACAAAAATTTCGTATTTTGTTTTTAGAAAGGGCAAGATGTCTCAATTTTGCTCAATGTACGATGTATTCACCTTTATCTGATTGAGTATATGTGCTATTGTTGTAAGGTTTTCTTTCGATAAGCAATGTTTATATACAAAGAACCACGATGAAATCGAAAAAAAAGGAAAACACTGTCGAAAGTTGATACCTCTATATTGTTGATACTTCCTATAATCCTACCCTTGCATACATCTTTCAATCCATTTATATCCAACATATTTGTTATACATTTCCTTATTTTATAAATGGCCTGATCGAATAAGAAAAATAATGGAATAAGTTAATCAAAGACTATGTTTTCTTGTGATCACAGGAAAAAGATGCAGTATAAATAATAATTAAAAAATCTGAATGTTGAGGGAAAAAATCTGCAACCCTTTGGTCTAACGTTGATCCATATAAACTTTATAGAGTCAGTAGTACTCAGGCCCGTATTAAGACCACTAAGGGCTCTGGTGCGGGGAAAGTCAAGGGGCCCCCAACACTCTATCCCCTACCAACAAAACCTCCCTGCACCAACCAAAAAATGTATACTTATTGCAAACAAAAACAATTACCGACGGCTCTTTGAGTTGGTTTTTGGAAAACCTCTTTAGGAGGTATATGACACTTGCTAGGGCGAGTTTCATCTTATCCTTTTTGTACAAAAATGTATTGAAATTTTTTTCTATATAATTTAATATATGTCGCCATGGGTGTCTATGGCTTCGAAGGCTGCTTTTGATTCGGACCAAAATTCCACAATATCTATGAAGGCGTGGTCATGAATGTTTTAAAAACCTGAGCTCATGAACAAATTTATGTCAAATAAAATATATTTGATTATATTTTTATAAAACGTCTCGGAGGGCCCTAGTTCGGTCACACAGCTCGAATCGCCTTTAATCCTAAAGCTATTTTAGAGTATTTTTATAAAACGTCTTGGAGGCCCTTAGGACGCAGGGGCCCTGGTTCGGCCGCACCGCTCAAACCACCCTTAATACTGGCCTAGTAGTACTAATTATTGAGCCTATAGGGCTGAAGGCTGGAGATAAATTACCGAAGGATTAAGGGATGAGCTTCTATATTGGGGGCGCGGGTAGGCGCTGTGATGTGATCATCCATTTTAAACAATGATTCATAGCTATGGAAACGCAGATGCTGCCAGTCAATCAAAAAAGTTCATAATTACATTTTATGCAGCTCTTGTCAGAGCGCCAATTTACTTCTAAAATTACTTTCTTTAAAGCCATGCAACACAAATTTTCAATGAACGGATTCAGTACAAAATTCGAAATTAGATTTTTTCCATGAGCAATTGCCATAGTGCATAGGTCTATAATAATAATCTTAGGAAGATAAATAAGAGGTCACCAAAAATCTTGGGTAGGTGAACAACAAGTCGCCAAAAATCTTGGGTAGGTGAACAAGAGGTAGCCAAAGGTCTTGTATAATAATAATAATAGTAGGCTCATTTATTTGGTGAGCGCTGTTTTTCTGTGAATCACAATTCCTTGACTTATAGGTTGGTATGAGGCTGACCACCCATACTGTAAAAAATGGTTCACTTTGCCAATGTCACCCCTGTTTCAGGGAAGGTCGGCAAAAGTTGTGGGGCTTATGTTCATTTGAGGTTTGGATTTTATTTGTAAGTACGCATTCAGCATTTGTAAGCGCGAACTACACGTGTTGGTTTGTGGGCATACATCTGAGAGCTTTAAATGAGTATATCCTTATATTATCTAGGTTTTTAGCAGTTACTTCGTGAAAGTTCATTTTAATAGATTAAAATAAAAAACTTATTTGTTACAATTCACATGAGTTTTTATTATTTTTTAAACACTACCGGTTTCGGGAGAAGAAGAGTATATCCTTGCAACTTAGATTATAGATTATAGACACCTCAAGAGCACTCTGCGAGCTTGTTCGTCGCTGTAGAAAGCGCCAATTCTCAAGCAAGACCCAGTTGGTGTAAGGCTAGATGGACCTATGGTGACCGGTCTTTGGTAAAGGCAGATTAATTTTTGAACCCAGCGAAAAGCAAATTTGAAAAATGAAATATTTTTTCGGCATGCCGGGATTCGAACGAGCTACCTTCCAACCACAAGTCTGAAGCGTTAACCATTAAACTACGGACCGGTCTAAAAACCTCACAATCCATAAAAAATATTACATTGCCTTGTCCTAGCTACTGTGTCTTGTGACGTCACATTTTCCTATATACTATTATAGAGAATCTAAGGACTCTTCATGATAGTATAAACGTAAGATTAAAAATAAAGCCTTATTAGCATGGGTTGCAAATAATCTTAATAAAAATTAACCATAGAATCTTACAGAATATAGTTTTCAATTCGTCTTTTAAAGCTCCGTTTTCCGATCAGGTGTATGTAAATTTCTATTTGTAAAAATGGCACCTTATTGTTCAAAAGAAAGTAAAAAGTAGAGGTATTTTTATCAACAGAATCTTGTGATTGAAATAATATTGGAAACGATTTTACTTAAAAATATTTGCTTTTTAATTTGTAGACTTATCATAATCATTTATTTCCTTTAGAATAAGGAGTATAATGGATGATTCCCTAATGGATGAACATTTTTTCGGAGTAAAAAACGCTCTCCCTCTTGGGTTCCAGAAAGGCAATAATATTTTAATATGCATTAGGCGTCTTGTGTTTGTTGAAGCGGCAGTTAACAAGACAGGAAATGGGCCAGGTCCTCGTAACGCAACGGAATCTAAACGGGAGCACATAAATCACAGAGAACCAATATTGGGTGCAGGTGTACAGCCACCCTACACTTCAGGGTGTGCGGTTTTTGTAAATTTATCATTTCAGCCACCCGCCCCCCCTCCAGGCTTGCCTCACGAAGCGTCTGAAGCGCCTCTGAAACCCCGAAACGTGTTGACATAAAACCAACTCTTAAATCATCCTGAAATTTTACGAGACGACAGTGGAAGGAAGCTGTACGTGATGCAAGGAAAATAAAACGGGATGGCGCAAACACACCTAAATACTGTATAACATAGTGTGTAGGTAGGTACATGTGTTTTTCCTGTAAGGCTGGCAATATGCAAATACCGCTCTTTTTGGGTCATATCTCTCGTCAAACTGAAGCACAGGAACACACTCTTACAAACATGCTACATGTTTTAGGTTTTCATGTATTATTTTCCCCCCTAAGGTGCTGATCCTAGAAATTTGTCTTCGGAAAGCCTTGCTTAATGAATTTCGTCTTGAATACAAATTTTGTTTTTCACTGAAATATATTGTTATGTAAATATAAATATTGAAATAAGTATGGGTAGTTATAGTTATAAGAGTCCTCATAGGTATAGGTAGGTAGGATCGATAATTGTGTATAAGTGTAGAATTCTCTAGGCTAAGTAGGTACTTGTTATAATTATAGGAATTCTGTATTACATTTGTAGGTAGGATTTTGGTTGTATCTCTAGGTAGTACGTGAAGCGTCGAGAAGTAATAATTACTCTGGAACCGTCTGGCGACTTTAGTTCTGGATCATACTGCTCTGAAGAGTATAAAGGTGCGAATGGCCTGCAGAGCGGGGCAGTATCATAGCGACTAACAAACACATCGAAGCCATCTGATCAGTGAACCGAAACCAATGGAATAATCGAGAAAGTAGTGTGAAAATAAATTTTGTAACTGTGTAAAATAAATAACTATTGAAGAAGACCTGTGTATTTTTAATTTGAAGACAATTGAACCCTAATTTCGTAACAATATATTTCCATAGATTCAGCTGTACTGAAGCAAATATATAAGAGTATTGCAAAGTGCACACCATACTTTATACTTATCCTCTTCTAGAAGTAATTACGGAAAAATGTAATGCGGTACCATTTTTAAGGGGTTTTGAAGAGCATAATGCCTCAGCACTCTCAAAAACGTCATATTATGTGACGCAAAATGGCAATTATAATCTCTGTTATTCCAAACTCCACGTCAGGTTCCACATTTTTACGCTCAGCTACTTTTTAAAAAAAAACAAATATTTTCGTTTTGGAAAAAAAACTAATTTTACACCAAGGATTATGATTTTAAACGTTCTTGAAGGCAAGTTCTTTGAAAAATTATCTGTTACTATTTCTCAGTGTCCCGTTTGAATTCTGGAACTAAAAAATCATGGATCCTGCTGAAAGTAATAGAACGTCACACCACTTTCCACATCATGGACGCAGGACATATTGGAAAATTTTAATGTTTTTTTCAGCGGGCAAATGTCGCACCTGTTAGACAAGGGTCCTTAGAAAAAAATACAACATTAATCTCCCTAGCAATTTGAAAGTCTATAGAATTTGTGATGAGGTCGTTGTTTTATTTTTTCAAGAAATTTCGTTCATAAAATTTATCATTAAATTTTATACCTACATATATAATATATTTAAAAAGAATATGAATTCATGATATTCAAAAATAAACTAAACCGCATCTATTTTGAAGTAAAAATATCGTAGCATGAATTTATGAGCTGGAAATGTTTTCCAATAAGCCGAAGTGTTTGCGGGTTTCCTCACGACATCTTATTTCCGGAGCTCCAGAACTAAGTGCCATAAAATCATGCAAAAGGATATCAGCGGGCACTAAAGTCTGTGCACTTGTGCCTTCCTTGCCTCCTGGAAGTTCTACCTTCCTAAGCTGGCACTGCTTCGTCTCTCCAGATGCACCACTTCATATGGCTTGGCGTGGTTTCGATAGAAGTTTCAGTCTCTCCCTTTATTTCAGCTTTTTTATTGGATAAGTTTTAGCACGTCACAGTTGCGTGCGTTTTTTTTAAAGCTTTTTCTGTTTTTCACGATCTTTCATCTTTATGCATCTTCATCGTAAACTGGAGATCATATGTAGATGATGACAATATCGGTGTCTATCCTTTTTCTAAGTTTATACTCGTAAATATACTCATTTTGAAAATACAACTTAAACTTATGTGTTATTATAAAATCATTATAAGACAGTATTTTTGCACTGAATCTATACTCTATAATCTAAGTTGCAAGTACATATTAACATTCAAAGCTTATATAAAATGCTTGCCACAAACAAACACGTGTAAGTTCGCGCTTACAAATGCTGAATGTGTACTTACAAATTAAAATCCAAACCTCAAATCAACATAAACCCTGCAACTTTTGTCGACCTTCCTTGGAACAGGGGTAACATTGGCAAATTGAAACATCTTTTACGTATGGGTGGTCAGCCTCATACCAAACTATAAGTCAAGGAAGAACATTAGTAAAGAAACTACTAACTTACTTTTCGCGTCAGTAAACTTTACAATCAGGTGCGTTACAGGAGCAGATCCAAACTCTCCATCTATTACACAGATCCTATCTTTCAGGCCAGAAGTGTGTATTTTCTTAATCAATATAATGTAATAATAAACATTAACAATTTTCCCTAATTATAAAGCTTACAGCGTTTTAACTGTTTTTCTTTTTCAGAATAATCAGTCTTTTTCAACCTTTCATGATAGAATATTCAATTTAACTTAATTTTTGAAAATCTCAAATAAAATTTTATTTCATGTACCTATAATGTATAACCTGAATTGCAAATTAACATTTAAAGCTCATATCAAATGCATGCCCACAAACACACACGTGCAAGTTCGCGGTTACAAATGCTGAATGCGTACTTACAAATTAAAATCCAAACCTCAAATGTGTTTCGTGCTATTTTGTTGTCATCTTTGCCCATTAAATTATGCTTAGTCAAAATTCGCATTCTGCTTCTTGTGTTTGGAATTAGATTTAATAGTAATCAGTCTTCTTTGTATGTGATAATAATTATGAAGATTAGGTATTGTAATTTGTATGAAGCATGTTTCATAGTCCACAGCCCGCGAACACCAGAGTGGAGATGAATGGCCTGGGGCGGGACGAGCGTACAAACCTTCAGAGTTTCTAGTATATCTGCAATATATTGTTATTCTATACATAACAAGGAATACTAACCTATTATTATAAAGGCAACAAGACTCGTAACGTTAAGACACATCATAACAAAAATGTTCAATTAATGTTGTAAAGTTAAAAAATAATTTCTTCTTTTTTGAAATTTAAGGTATCCATTCTGTTTTGAGATTCAAGTTATGATTTTCTTTCGTAAGATTTATGTATTGTTATGATTTTACTTGGGAGTATTTTAATTAAATTGCGATACAAAATATTTCACAAGATTTATTATTCACAATAAAGGCTACAATGTACTGTTCACTCTTTATTCTCTGCTTACAAGTATTTGCGTTACAATGTTCAAAGCAACTCTTTCTGTCCCAAAGATTTTTGCTCGTGTTTATAGGGACAAAAGAGACGATTCTTGCATGTTCTAGAACATGATTTATCCTTTCTAGTAGATGGTACTACAGTATTGTCCCACAATCCACACTAAACTAGATTGTTCGACACTACACCAGAGACATCACACACAAACCAGCGTGCCTAGGCTCACGTCCACAACAAACTCATCCATTTGTAACAGCATAATATACTGTTACTATGAATATATTATATTCATGGTTTTTTTAGCTCACTCTAGCGACAAGAATCAAAATCAGATACCTTAAAGACAATATAATACGTAAATAAATCATGCCTAGAACACTTTTTCATAGTACTGATTAGAGTGTCTATTTAGTCAGTTGAAATGACTGTTGAAATTTACGGTCTAACGAATTGTTCAGTCTAAGGAAAATGGATTTCAGGATAAACTGAATAAAAACGTAATTCTATTATACCTGGACAAAGAAACGTATTATTATACTTAATAGCATCTGCAAAATAAGGAATCGTATTCATAATAAGTACATGCATGTACATGCAGGTAATAATATTATGTTCTTCTTGTGGGAACTAAACATAATGGGAACATCTGACAGCCTGCAGGTAAAGGTGGAGAGGAGAGGAAGTGAGGGAAGAGGGATGGGGTAACGAGAAAAATACACATTACCTGAAATGAAATGCACCGAGGAATATTCGCACACGTCCTTGCTACGTTATACGTAAGACTGTTTACATATTTTTAATAATGCGATACTTTGTGCACGTTGAAAGTATGAGAGATGGGAATTCTACGCGTGTCCAAAAAGACTCATTTTTGCACCTTAAAATATTGTTAAGTTTTTACTGGGTCCTCTTTTAAATAAATTGCAATTATTTATGTTAACAGAATTTATAATGCACAATTTGGTTAACAATATAAAGCAATTGAAAAATTAATTAAATTAAAAAATTAAATTAAAAAAAAATAGGGCATTAATGTCAACTTAATAAAATAATATTGATAGGGATAAATGAATTAGCCTTCTGAGTATCACACACTCCTATAGCCATATAAATAATGTTCATAATTATGACGCGTTCGAAATTCAAATTATCCAATAGGATGCATCGGCGACCAAGGTCATTCTTGCCAGCGCTGAAAATATAAGTTATTTGTAAATCAATGTCTGTATAATTAAAAATACCAACTAAATAGGTACTTAAGGAAACTTTAATAAGGATAAATATTTTAAATATTTTTCTGCATGTAAAATGTTAAAAAAAAAAGGTTATGAGGTACGCACATGAATTGACGCAGCCAAAATTGTGACATTACACGGCCGGGTGGCTAGGGAAAAGGCCAAAAAGAATTTATTATTGGTTATTAAGGACGGTGAGTGAAAGTGAGATAAATAAAGTCCATATGATTGGAAAAAGACGGAGTGATCGGGTGAGGAATGATTTTGTTAGAGAGGAATGTGGTGTAGGAGAAAGTGTGAAAGTAAAGATTAAAAGAAGTATGCTTAGATGGTTTGGACACATGGAGAGAATGAATGAGAAAAGTCTGACGAAGAAAGTATATGCGGCAAGAATTGATGGATGTCGTGGAAGAGGAAGACCGAGAAAGGTAGGGATGGACCAAATTTTCGAAATAGCGAATGAATGGGATATCCAGAGTCATAATAAAAGGAGAGCTTGTATGAAAAAGGTTACGACTCTGGATGAAATGAAAGAAGTATGCAAGGACCGAAAGAAATGGCGGTTGATCTGTAATGCTGGCGGTTAAAGCTGATGCTTTAAAAAAAATTTTTTTTTTTTAAAGATAATGTTTTGTAGGTTGTAATTTTTTACTGTTTAATTGTTTAGTGTTTATTTGTTTTCTATATTTGAATATATTTAATTGCTTGTATTCCTTGACTGATTGGTATGAAGTTGACCACCCATACTGTAAAAAATGATTCACTTTGCCAATGTCACCCCTGTTTCAGAGAAGGTCGGCAAGAGTTGCAGGGCTTATGTTCATTAGACATTGTTTTTTTTTTATATTGCAGGTCCACATGTTGCATGTGTGAGCGCGAAATTATGCGTGTCTGCTTATGGGTATACCTACATTTAATATGAACCTCAAATTATACATATCTTTACAGCTTACATAGATTTAGATATAGATTTAGAATGACCCAAGTTACACGAATATGTGGCATTTTTCCGCTGGGAAAATATTATAAATTTTAGATGTGGTTATAAAAGTTAAGAGCATGAGTGTCAACTTAATAAAATAATATTGATAGGTAAAAAATAAATTAGCCTACTGAATACCGCACAACCCAATAGCCATATAAACAAAGTTCATTTGACGCGTTCGAAATTCAAATTACCCAATAGGATGCATCGGCAACCAAGGTCATTCTTGCCAGCGCTGAAAATATAAGTTATTTTAAAATCAAGTTAGGTATAATTAAAAAAAACAATTCATTCAATCCATTACAAATTTGAAGTTTGTTGTAAAGATATTTGACGCTATCAATTTATTTTATTTCAATCCTCCATCTGAATAAAATAATATTTTTAGGATTTATCTTTTATTTAGATCGATTGCTTGATTAATGATGTTTTGAAGTGTGAAAGGGGTGCAATATTTAATTTTATGTTTTTTTCTTATTGACACATAAAAACGAGCAGGTACGAAGACAGAAGGCACCTCTCACACGTGCAAATAAACAATTCTCCTCACAATGCTGGCGTGTATGTGAGCTGTGAGGGTAACTCGATTTGTATTTATTTGTTATTGAAGTAAGTTGCTGTGGAAATATTTATTTTTGGTTAGAAGCATGCTCCAAACGGCTGACACTAGCTTAACAGCATTATTATTTTAGTACAAACTACATGAAAGGGATGAACATCTAACTTACTTGTGTGCTCTCTGACGATATGTTATTGGCTTCAAACTACTTGTTAGTACTGATATTTATGTACAAATAAGAATAAAATATTTTTCTTGTTGTAGTATTGAAATGTTGTCGGCAAAAAATATAAATTTATTTAAAAATAATTCCGATGCGTATAGAAAGCCCTAATTTACTTTCTGTTTACTAAGTCAGTGATAGGCTGCATAAATCTCTATTTTTTTTCGTAGATGTTCTATAACTTTCACTTGGATTTAAAAATAGTTTTTTTTCATATCGTTTGGTGATTGAAGATTTGTTCATGCATCCTCTGATCAGTATTTCAAAATCCAAGGTGATGAAAATTGTAATAGAAGCCATAAAAACTTTCACTGTTGAGGTATATTTGAAGCACCAGACGCTTAGATCTACGAGGTATGAGGTGGTTGACTTAATCCAGCCGTACGGTCAGACACGCACTAATTTTGGGCTTCGTGCTTTTCGGTTTGCGGGCCCAATGGAGTGGTATAGACTACCACCTAATGTGAGGAAGGCAAAAACTGTTGGTATGTTTAAAAGTGCACTAAAGACAAATCTTTACAAAAAAACTTAGCCGGAGTTTGAGAGGGCCCTTGAGGTGTGACACACACAAAAACGGCGCTCTTTAATTATATTCACCTTCCAAATAAATAATCTTTGTATATATTTAGTGACATGGACACTGGAGTTGGGGGTGATTTTGGCAAGATCATGTCTTCCGAACGAGCTATGAAAGAATTCGCACATTTTATCTAATGAGATAAATGTGCCAATGTCCCCCCTGTTTCAGGGAAGGTCGGCAAGAGTTGCAGGGCTTATATTCATTTGAGATTGGGTTTTTATATTGTACATATTTCCACATGCGGCATGTGTTAGCGCGAACTTATACATGTCTGCTTGTGGGAATGCGTTTAATATAAATCATAAATGATATATTTCTTTACAGATTAGATTTAGATTTAGATGCCAAAGGTAGAAGGAAAGCTGGATCTCCTCATCTCAAGATTGATTTATGCAGTAGCAAATTTTTGTGTAAAACGTAGATCTAACTTGAGGAAAAGAAAACAAATAAATATGTAGAAAAACTGATACTTGACCTACTTGAATTTCTTTCATGAATCAACGTCATTATACACAGGTGGTATGATTGTAGTGTTGCCGATTGCCACCGCGTGGCTTTGATCCACCGCACCAGGTATCTCCATAATATAACCTATATATCGCAGTGTGAGTCCACAAGGCTTGAGGGTAAATATTGAACCGGTGCGGGGAATCGAAGGCAAACAGACGAGCGGCAAAGCGAAACATTTATTGCCTTCATTTGCGGGCGCCTCAAAGGGCACGAGGTACGTAAACAGAGTACACTAGGTCCCACTTTACCACAGCGTTTTACCAAAATTGTACGAAAACTTCAACTCTCACAAGTGTTGCTGTTTTAATTTGTGTACATGCTATGGTTGAGTTAAACGTAAAGTTTTCTACTTGGAGGTAGCAACAGCCCTATTTTCATTGAATCACAGACCGATCTACAATTCTCGACTAATAAGCTATGTATGTATGTATAAATATGATGTTTATTTTATACTCTACATGCAAACATATCATCAATACTTAATTAAGTATAACATATAGTTTTAGATAATTAAAGATGTGTGTGTTTGCTTTACAGTGAATCTGTATAATCATGCTTTAATTGAGTTTGCATAAATTAAGAAAAAAAAAAATGTATCTAGATAAAAATAATCGAAATTATTTCATTAACTACAAAAAAATAGGTCGTTGTTGTTAAAAAGCTACATTCTAAATGATTACTTTCTAACTAATCAAGAACATATATAGGTACTAATTGTTGCAAAAAATGTGATTCAGGATGTACATTGTACAATTATTTTCTCTGACACGTTTTTGCAGTTGCATTTATGCAATTCAAATTTGAAGTTTTTCTACAACAGTATCATTAAGAAGATTTGAAATAAATCGTATAAATTTATACAAACAGCAATATTAAATAAATCTAAATCTAAGTTACAAAGATATGCATCTTTTGAGATTTATATTAAATAAGAAAAAAAAAACAAGCAGACACGCATAATTTCGCGCTCACACATGCCGCACGTGGACCTACAATATAAAAAACCTAATCTTAAATGAACATAAGCCCTGCAACTCCTGCCGACCTTCCCTGAAATAGGGGTGACATTAGCAAAGTGAACCATTTTTTACAGTATTGGTGGTCAGCCTCATACCAACCTATAAGTCAATACAAATGTTGCAATAGAAGTATTGTATTTTATGGCCAAAAAATTTGGGTTCAATGAAAACAAACCCAACACAATAACGTTGTATACTTGCCCCGTCTGTTCAGGAGATCATCTGTCAGATTTGGAGATAATCGGTGAACGACAAACATCTTACAGGCAGTGCCTATATCACAAACGGAGGGTAGGTGGGATCGTCCTCGACTCACCCTTCTTCCCCTTTTGGCAGAAGCAGGACAGTCACCTGAAATATTCATTGATTCCTGCTGTCTTGTCCATATTAAATGAAGGTACAGAAAATAGGCAAGACGCCGTTCTAGTATTGATTAATAAAAGGGAAATTGAAAAGATAAGAAAATTTCCTTTGGTGAATTATACAACTCGAATTAAAAATTGGATTGTTGAAAAAGGACTTCAATTCCTCGATTTATGCATTTATAGTCTAACAAAATAATCTGAAATTTCACAGAAGACTAGATTAAACCTGCAGCGATATAAGATGATTTTGTAAAATGAAGTATTTGAAATTATAATAACGGAAAACAGACACAAATAAACCATTTTTGGCCAAGATTTTTTCAAGACTGGCCACAATACTGGTCATAAAAGCGTATTAATCTCTTTGATCTTCTTATGTGTGTTTGATTATGATATCTAAAAAAAGTGAACTAAAGAAAGATTTTTAGATTTTCTATATTACGGCATATCATTCTTATCCCCATCTACTCCCATCTGGGATTAGTCTGATACATTACGTTACCTGCCAACCCCCCCTAACCCTACCTGTGAACACATATAGGTGCCACTGCATATCACACGCGTATCGACTGATTCAATCCAAGATGTTATTAAGATAAACCAAGTTTTAGTATTTGGGGATGAAATTGATATGTAGGAAATAATTACTGCGGGGGAAATTAATTTTGTGTTTATTCATTTAATATCAAGATCCATGATGTTATGTGAAAGCTTCTAGACACGTGGCAAGTTAATCATAGAATAGAGTAGAAACTATTTACTATTTGTTCATTTACCAATTTCAACAAACCACCAACTTGGTTTGAGGTATTCAGGTATGAGCTTGAACGGATAGTTTTAAACAAAATATATATCTTCATCATTTCAAAAATATATAACTGGTGTACAGATCCCAGTAATGTTTAACTGTCTTAACACTTATTCGTTGAGGAATGTTACTTATAAGGTTTTCAACATTTTTTTCACGAATACATTACACACCATGACTATTAAAAAACCCATACGGTGTTAAAGCTTTTTTTTAAAAATACAGATAATACTAACCACATTTTTCTACCGCTAAGTCACTTTTTAATTTTTGTAGAAAATTGGAAGAGCTACGAGTAATTTCATTAAACACAAAGATAGGAAAAGTATTTGAAACATTACATTACATTACACAAACAAAACATTGTATTAAATACCGTTAGTTGTACTCGTATTTATTATATCCGAGATCAAAGAAAATCTGTATGCACTCTATGAAGATATATGCCTTTTTAAGTTGTTCCAATTCGTTTTTTTACCGACTGACATAAAATCAATAAGGGCTGAGGACCTGGGGTACCTGCGTGAGGCGCAGAGCCCACCCTCGGAGGTTTATGCAGGAGTAAAAGTGTTTTATAGTTCACTGCTTTAGGGGAGGGAAGGGAGATGCTCTGAGATATCCAGGAAGAACTAGCATCCCTTGGGAGGCGGGAAACTTGGGGTGAAAATGATGACGGAAACACACTAGAAAATAAGGTTTTTTTCAAGAATTATTTCTGAAAATTTCTGAGTGAGTCCAAATAATAAATCCTTCAAACTATCAAATTATTGTAAATAAGTACTTGGTACAAAAAAAAACTATTTTATATAACAAGAAAGAATGAAAGGTAAAAACTTCCTGGCTTAGAGTGGAACAGTGATGAAAATATAAAACAATAATCATAGTAAGCTCCTCTTTTGGACGGCGGTATTAAAAAGTGGGGGCTGCCACTCCTCACTGAACTATTCCTTAGATTTCTGAAGAAAAATAAAAAATCCTGAAGATGACCTACTAGGTCGAAAACGTTTGTAATTTGTTTAAAAGATTTTAATCTTTTTAAAATAAATTTTATTGTGAAAATAAACAGTGTTTTGTTTTGAATTCATTCAAAAAAAATTATAAATTAAAAAATAAAAAATATTGAGAAAGAGAAAAAAGGAAAAAAAAATACCAAGCGTAGGGATTATCCTGTTTTAATCTAAAAGAATAAAATTATGTAAATACTACAACAATATTCAGTGGCAAAATAACATTGGTCACTGGTAACTGTTTTATAAATTACGCCTCCGGCTTTAGCGTAAAGGTGGCCGGGCAAGAAACTGCGAAACTGATTTTTCCGTTTGCTGAATTTAATTTTGCTTTAAACTGCTCGGAAAAAGCTAAATGAGTTTTCATTCGATTTCATTCGAATGCGAAATTCCGATTTCGATTTAGAGCGACTTAATTAAATTCCGATTCCTGGTAAGTAGGCCACTGGAATATTATTTCGGGAGTTTCTGAGAAACAAAATATGTAATTAATGGCAGTTAATGAACAACTTTGGATTGATTAAATCTCTCGTTAATTGGGCTAACGCACAGTGGGCGGAATCTTAAATCTAGCGCGTGATAAGTCGTCATACTGAAAATTTATGCTTTTTGGATAAAACTGACACAAAATATTGTGAAAAATATTCACAATTATTGAAAAAATTAAGAGTAAAGTCGAAAGTTTTATTTTTAAAATTTAAAAACTTACTATTTTTTTCTGTCAACCCATCAGTCACTTTTTCTTGTTTTTTTTCAGTGGCTGCTTTATCTGACACTTCAAAAACTTGCCATTTTTTTAGAAAGTCGATATGAAGTATGTACCAAGCTCTCAAAACATCTTATTTACGCATGTAATGTGGAAGCCATATTCGTACAGACACTTATTTTTCCCCAAGCACATCACTTCATCTACATATGTTGTGTATTATTTTTGGGGCTGTCCAACATACTTCACAGGTCTTCAATGACGATTCAGTAATAACATTAAATGTCTTTTCATCAATCTTAGTCAATTTAAAAACATGAGTTACTCTAATATTAAAATCACAAAAAGTAACTGTAGTCGAAATAATTTCATGAATATGATTTTGCACATTGTCGATTTCCCTTTTTGTGTTTATTCGATTGTTTCTTTTGCAAATATTATTTGTGTTGGCTTGCAACAGATACCTTGTGGAAGATAGTCGAGGATTTTTCCATATCATTTTTCCCCCCCTTTTTACTAGAAGCGGCACAATACAAAATATGACAAACAAATACGCATCCGTTTTTTTTGGATGTTCAGTCCCTTCAGTTTCAGACTCCTTCAGCTTCAGATGTTGATGGACTGAAGGCTTGCAAATAAGTGAACTAACTGGCACTTTTGTCGTCTCTCCATTTGTACAGCATTGTAAAGTCTGATGCTGAAGATGTTGAATCTAGGAGAGCTTGCTGTAACACTTTTTTGACTCTCCAGGAACCTCTGCACTGTGTGGTTGACGAGTCCTTGCACGGTTACTGCCGCAGAAATATCGGACGTATTTATAAGGCTTTCACTAGGTTATATATATTTTTTAACATTATAACAATATTTTTTTAGCTTCCCTAATAACATCTCCATTCAATTAGTCTGTATGAGTGTTCGGCTAAAGTTGCGTCAAAATACAATGCAAGTGCTTCTTCGGACGTGTACTTGGCTACGCAGATATATATTGTTACGAAATTAGGGTTCAATTGTCTTCAAATTAAAAATACACAGGTCTTCTTCAATAGTTATTTATTTTACACAGTTACAAAATTTATTTTCACACTACTTTCTCGATTATTCCACTTGGTTTTGGTTCACTGATCAGATGACTTCGATGTGTTTGTAAGTCTCTATGATACTGGCCCGCTCTGCAGGCCATTCGCACCTTTATACTCTTCAGAGCAGTATGATCCAGAACTAAAGTCGCCAGACGGTTCCAGAGTAATTATTACTTCTCGATGTTTCACGTACTACCTAGACACAACCAAAATCCTACCTACCAATGCAATACAGTATTCCTATAATTATAACAAATACCTACTTAGCCTAGAGAATTCTACACTTATACATAATTATCGATCTTACCTACCAATACTTTTGAGGATTCTTATAACTATAACTACCCATACTTATTTCAATATTTATATTTACATAACACTACCCCCCACCTAGACTGTTTCGTCCCGGAACAGTCTTGACTCTGTGTAGGTAGGGGCATGCTGATCCACGTCGACACCCTGTGGTCAGGAAGAAGTGGCAGTCCACGGATTTCTCCCCACTGGCTCTCGGCTGCGCTTGCTCGCAGCACACCATGACGCTGATGCCGACTCCCGAGAACACTGCTTCAATCATACTCCGGATTATCCGCCAGTCTCGATTAGCGCGGCCGCCACCCATCTTCGGTATTGCCAGACGCGCCTGCTGATCCTCCAACATGTAGTCACGCAGCTCAACAAGGCCGTCCCACAATGCCTTGTAGTCCTCTTCCAGGTTGCTGGAATCCGGGACAACCAGGCAGTATGCTTGTTGACGCCCCTTCGGTAGTCTCAGAGCTCTTCCTTGCGGGCTGCTCGAGGGTTGCGGTTCTCCGAATTTGTATCGGAAGACCCGTGCAATTCCTCTAGACATATCTAGATCTTCCGGTACACTGCATGCCAGTGTGTGGTCCCTAGTGACCTCAAATAAGTCCTTGTGGACTTCTGTGGTCACTCCATGGCGAAACTTCTGCCCTGCCTTCGCGTTCTCCCAAAACGTCTCAAAGGCTGGTGATCTTTCGGATGCGACGCACTGTCGTACTTTTTGGGCTGGTTGGTCATCATTATCGCCTAGGTATGGTGAGAGGCGATTGTAGTGCACGACCCTTGGTTTTCCGTTTGGTCTCTTTTTTATGCGGTAGACCACATCGTTGATGCGCTCCAAGATCTCGTACGGCCCGTCCCAGGAACGCTGAAGTTTCGGACAGTATCCTTGGCGCCTCTTGGGGTCAAAAAGCCACACCCAGTCACCAGCTTTGTACCCCATGCTGTCAGCTCTGGTGTCATAGCGCTCCTTCATTTGATCGCTGGCTTCCCCGATGTTCATGCGGACCTGATCATGGATGTCATCCAGCCTCCTGCGAAGGTCTGTCACATAGTCTTCTCCGGCTAGGTCTTCACCTGGTTTGCAGCCAAATTTGAGATCACAAGGAAGTCGCATTTCTCGCCCAAACAGTATGCTGCTGGGAGTCTTCTTCGTCGTTTCCTGAACAGCCGACCGGTAAGCCAATAAGAACAAAGGCAGATGTCGGTCCCAGTCCCGCTGATGGCTGGACACTACTTTGGCTAAGTACCTCCCCACGGTACGGTTCATCCTTTCCACCATTCCATCAGACTGTGGATGTAGCGCAGTGGTCCTGGTCTTGTAGATCCCTAGCCGCTCACACATTTGCTGGAAGATAGCAGCTTCAAAGTTCCTTCCCTGATCAGAATGTAATTCCAGGGGTACGCCAAACCTGCTGATAAATTCGGTAACTAGAACTTCAGTCACGGTTACGGCCTCTTGGTTAGGGATTGAGTAAGCTTCCACCCACTTGCTGAAGTAATCCATCACCACCATGATGTACTTGTTACCCTTCTCAGTTGTAGGAAATGGGCCAGCTATGTCGATGGCAATTCTTTCAAAGGGGCTGCCAACATTGTACTGACGCATTGGTGCTCGCCTTTTCCTTTGCGGTCCATTGGCCGTTGCACAGGTTACACATTTTCGACACCAATCTTTGACGTCTTCGCTGCAGTTGATCCAGTAAAATCGCTCTTTCACTTTCTCCAGCGTCTTCTTAACGCCTAGATGTCCTCCAGAAGTTCCTCCATGCAGCAGTCCAAGGATTTCCGGTACTCGGCTCCTCGGAACGAGGGTTTGCTTTCTTCTAAGTGTGCCGTCTTCCTTCTCGATCTTTCGTTTCAGAAACCCTCCTTCTATCACTATGGATCCCCATTGAGCCCAATAAGCCTTGACAGTTGGTGATAAGGGGGCGAGTTTTTCCCAGGTTGGCCTTTCTCCTTCTCGCGCCCATTCCATCACATACTTCAAGTCCGGATCATTCAGTTGGTCTTGCGCCAATTTTTCATCTTGCCAGTCCTCATCTTCGGTGGTCGTCCTTTGGACAATTGCTACCTTGTCCTCCATCTTGCTGCAATGTTTGCAGTCACTGGCGCATGGTCGTCTGGATAATGCGTCCGCATTTCGATGAAGCGTGCCAGGTCTATGTTCGGAGTCATAATCATACTCCTGGAGCCTTTCAATCCATCTAGCCACTTGCCCTTCTGGGTTTTTGAATTTCAGAAGCCAAACCAGTGCAGCATGATCAGTCCGTAGTGTGAATTTTCTCCCGTACAAGTATTTGCGGAAGTGTTCCACTGATTTTATCACGGCAAGAAGCTCTCGTCTGGTCACGCAATAATTTCGTTCTGGCTTGGAAAGCACTTTACTGAAGTAACCCAGAACAGTCTCATGCCCATCCTGTATTTGGGAAAGGACGCCTCCTATCCCCACATTACTAGCGTCGGTATCCAGGATGAACTTTCCATCTTTTCGTGGGTAGCTCAAGATGAGGGCACTTGTTAATCTTCCCTTAAGCTCTTCAAATGCTTGTGCGCAGGAATCACTCCAATGGAAGCGAGTGTTTTCTTCCGTAAGCTTGGTGAGCGGTTTTGCAATGTCCGCAAATCTTGGCACAAACCTCCTGTAATAAGTGCACAGCCCCAGGAAACTCCTAGTTTCATGTTTGTCCTTCAGCACGGGCCAGTCTCTTACTGCCTTGATTTTGGCAGGGTCAACTTCAACTCCACGTTGAGAAACTATGTGTCCCAGGTAATTTACTTGTTTCTTGAACAGGTTACACTTTTTCGGGTTGAGCTTCAGTCCAGCGTCTTGTAGTCGCCCGAAAACTTGCTCCAGATTTCTCAACTGATGGTTGAAGTCCTTTCCCAGGATGATTATGTCATCCAAGTATACCAGGCAGGTTTCCCATGATAGTCCTCGCAGCACATTCTCCATCAGCCTTTCAAACGTGGCGGGGGCATTGCATAAGCCAAATGGCATCACGGTGAACTGCCAAAGTCCAGATCCAGTCGAGAATGCAGTTTTCTCCTTATCTTTGGCATCCAATTCAACTTGCCAGTAGCCACTTTTCAGGTCCAATGTGGAAAAAATGGTGCATCCTGCCAATGTGTCCAAGGTGTCGTCAATCCTTGGCAGAGGGTAACTATCCTTTTTCGTAACATCGTTGAGCAGTCTGTAGTCCACACAAAATCTCGTGGTACCATCCTTCTTTTTCACCAGTACCACCGGGGATGTCCAAGGGCTACTTGATGGTTCTATGATGCCATCCTTGCTCATGTCTTTGATGATCTTGTCAGCTTCTTCCCGCTTTGCAAAGGGTAGTCTTCTTGGAGCCTGTTTTATTGGTCTCGCTTCTCCGGTGTCTATGCTATGTCGCACTACCTTGGTTCTTCCCAGACGGCCATTAGAGTCCTCGAAAATGTTCTGGTAGCGGCAGATCAAACTCCTCACTCTCCGTTTGTTTTCCTCGGTTAGACCTTGGGAAGCGTCGTGGACCAGGGCTTCCAATTGTGTTGACAATTTGTTTCCTTCGCATGACATGTTTGTCATCTGTTGCACAATGGAAGTTATCCTCTCACATCTGCCCAAAACAAAACCTTCATTCATTTTAACTGGGTAGCTGTTCACATTCATGATCTTGACAGGAATGGTCTCCTTTGCGCGAATCACTGTTCTTGCCACCATGACTCCTTTGTTAACATTGTCCATGTTCTCCGGTTCTATCATACAGATTTGGTCATTTGTACTACTGGAATCCAGGCGGGCACTCACTATCATCTCGGATCGCCCCTTCACTTCGGTATTCTTGGCTAGGATAACACGTGCAGCCAGTTCTTTCCGTCTTTGCAGGATGACTTCTTCATTTCCAATTTTAATGGACCCTTTCTTTAAATTTAAACTGCACCCAAATCTGTCCAGTATGTCCATTCCCAATATAACGTCTTCTTCAATGTTGGCCACCAACGTCCGATGATCAAAAGTGGTGCTGCCAATTTGGAAGGTGGCAATCGTCTCCCCATACACCTGTGCTGACTCTCCCGTGGCGGTGTGCAGAGACCACTTTGTTGGTGCAATCTGCTTACCTCGTGCCACTATGTCGCGTCTCAGAATTGTCCTGGTTGCTCCCGTGTCCACCAGTAGTTCACGAGTTACTCCATCTATTATGCCATTGATAAAAATGCTGCTGGCTTTTCCTCTCACGGTTGCGACAGTAGCAGCAGATTTCAGGGCCTCTCCAGCGTGGGTCAACGGTTGCCCCTTCCCATTAACCCTTTCTAGTTTTCCGCAGCCTGTTTTCTGGGTTTCTGAGGCTTGGGACACTTTGTGCTAAGGTGGCCCAGCTGTCCGCAGTTCCAGCAGCGTGGGTCTCGTCTTCGAGGTCTCAGACGTTCCAGCACTTTTTCAATTAGCTCCTCGGTTGTAGGTAGCTTGACCTCCTCTGCCTCGACTGCACGAACCCTGGCGTGGCCCCTGATGGACTGTTTGACAGCCTCAAACTCGAGAGCTTGGCTGAGCGCCTCGTTCAAAGCCTTGGGATGGGCCAGTTTTACGGCTTGTTGCGTCTCCCATTCCCGCAATCCATTTAGGAACTTGTCCACTGCCAAGCTCTCACAGATGTCGTCGGAGGCTGTCGGGTAAGCGTCTCGTACCAGGCGGGCGATGTCCATTTCAAACTCCTGGAGGCTCTCGTTGGGTTTCTGCACCCTTGTGTTCAGCTGCGACTTGTACAGCTGCTCCAGGCACTTGTGGCCATAGCGCATATCCAAGCGCTGCTTCAGCTGCCCAAAGTCACCACGGTTGTCCAGGGGTATGGCCTGCAGAACCCTGAGAGCGTCTCCTCGGAGCGACAGGCTGAGAACCGAAGCCTTCTTCTGCTGGCTCCAGGCTCCCATCATGGCAGCCGTCTCAAAGAGGGTCAAGTATTCCTCCCACGACGTCTTCCCGTCGAAGGTTGGGAGGTTGTGCTTTGCTAGGGAAGGGTCATCATCCCCTCTTGTGACCCTGGTTGGAGTTGAGCATCCCTGGTCGATCTCGTCGTGAAGGCCTTTGGGGGATATCCTGGTGGACTCCATCTGGCACTTGTCAGCCAGCTCGGCACGCAGACGGTCCTCCAGGGTGGAAATGCGGGTTTTCATTTCCGCAACTGTTTCCTCAAAACCAGTCAGCTTCACCTCTATTTCTCCTTTCAGGGTTGTGAGACTATCCGCTATCTCCGCCTTCAGGGTCCTGGCGTTGTCAGCCATCTCCGCCTTCAGGTCTTCCCTCAGGGTCTTGGAATTGTCAGTCATTTTCTCCTCCAGGGTCCTGGCGTTGTCAGCCATCTCCACTTTCAGGGTCTTGGCGTTGTCAGCCATCTCCCCTTTCAGCTTTTCCTCCATGGAAGTGAAGTTTCCGGTGATGCTGAGGTTTAGCTCGTCCAAGGCGCGGTCCCCTCCAGACGCCATGACAAAATATGCCGGGTCTTCGCCTGACTGTTCTAAGGCCTCCATGAGGCGTGCCTGTAAGGCCGCCTTCCCTCCTGAGGTCTCCAGGTCCCTCTCCAGAAGCTCATTTTTAAGCTCAGTGACTTTGAGGTCCTTGATGTTCACTTTGGTTGCCATTTTTTTCAAAATTTACTTCAAAACAAAAATATTTTTAAATTTATTTAATACAAGTTTTGAGTTTTATATATATAGCTGTTTTGAATACGTACTTTAGCAAAATAATAATTTATCTGATTACACTGATTGGTAGGTACTGTCTTTTAATATTTATTTTTAAATCACCAATATTTTTAACATAATAATGTCTGATAGTACATAATGATTTATTTCGTCTCAAGTCTTTCAAACACACAGGTAGGTACTTAATGTACATTCACACATTTGTAAACAAAGGATAGTTATTCAAAAACTTTTTCTCGATGAATCTGGAACGTTCTTTTGTAATATTTTTCAAGATTTTTATTTATTTATTTTATTTTTTTAATCACACACAATATTAAAAAAACTATGGTCCAATTTGATGACTTTCTTAATGCGGTAAAATAGTCATTATGTTATGTCCAGAATTATGTTCCATATGATGTTCCAGAATTTATAAGCAACTTGCTTTTGCGTCTTTTCTTTTAACAAAAATTTATTTAAACACTTGTTTTCACAAAAGTCAGTTCACACAAAGTTCAATTTGAATAAAGTTCATTTTAACACTATTTAATTTATTTTATTTATTTTTAGACAGAAGATCTTAATTTTTCTTGACAATTCCGCACCTGACGCCAATTGTTACGAAATTAGGGTTCAATTGTCTTCAAATTAAAAATACACAGGTCTTCTTCAATAGTTATTTATTTTACACAGTTACAAAATTTATTTTCACACTACTTTCTCGATTATTCCACTTGGTTTTGGTTCACTGATCAGATGACTTCGATGTGTTTGTAAGTCTCTATGATACTGGCCCGCTCTGCAGGCCATTCGCACCTTTATACTCTTCAGAGCAGTATGATCCAGAACTAAAGTCGCCAGACGGTTCCAGAGTAATTATTACTTCTCGATGTTTCACGTACTACCTAGACACAACCAAAATCCTACCTACCAATGCAATACAGTATTCCTATAATTATAACAAATACCTACTTAGCCTAGAGAATTCTACACTTATACATAATTATCGATCTTACCTACCAATACTTTTGAGGATTCTTATAACTATAACTACCCATACTTATTTCAATATTTATATTTACATAACAATATATATATTTTTTATCTTTGATGCACGATGTAAAGTAGTTTCAAGATCCGTAAGGACCTTAGCAGCATCTCTTTTGCCTGAGTTTTGAAAATTAGTTTTGACGCAAACATGATTTCTTAGTGACTTCTTGTTTCAAGAAGTGAATAAACTTTTTTACGTTTTGTTTGGTCACTTACTTGAAAAAAATGAGCTAATAGTCGTCCCATAGACAATGAGGGTGCTGATACATTATCGAAGTCAGGCAAAGTAATGTTCTTCAACAACCATTTACATTTTTATTTTTTTTCAAAAAAATTAACATTACGGCATGAATGTGCCCATTTTAAACGCAGATTATTTATTCAGGATTTTAATTTTAGTCTTACTTTAATACAAAATTCATTATTTTCATCATTGTGAAGCTTAATTTGTGAAAATAAATAATCCTGTACTGCCGTAGTTTTTTTTGCTACGGTCCTTTCATTTTGCCATACTAAGAAGAGTTATTTTTCTGGACTGACATGGTTCCTTTAAAAAATCGTAAAAACATTAGTCGCAAAAACTAGCAAAATCTTTTACCCACAAAATAAGCCTCATAAGTAGGGACTGGAAAATTTCGCAATCGCGATAAAACGAATTTATTCGCGAATTTTGATGTTTTTACGCGAATAACGCGAAATTTGAGGTTTTACGCAAATATCGCGAATTTTCGTACTTTTGGTTGAAATTGTGCGAAAAAGTTGTTATGTGTTGCTTCTGCAACGCAACTATTTTGTGGGACAGAAAAGATTCCTGTGAAAACCCTTTGCAAGGTGCAAAGCACAGAAAAATTGGTCGGTGTTATTGCCGAGGGGGCCAAGTGGGCTGATCTTTCAACGTTGAAACACGCTAGAACGCTAGACGCGGGGTTCGGTCCCCGCCTGGGTCATTTGACCATAAATTTGACCCTGGTTCAACAAATGTAATTGGGTTATTATAAATTAATGATTAATTAAAATGAACAATACTCGAAATGAATTTTTCATTAATGATATTAATACCTGCTTCTGGCCAGGCAGAGTAGGTTGGTGAATTGCATTCCTATTCACAAATCTATTTTATTAAAAAAATAAATCATAAGCGGAACTGTCCTGGACATCCAAACAGACTTGAATCGTGACATCAATGAACTAGGAAATACATCAAGGAGTGAAGCTGCTGCTGGATTAGCCAAGAGCACAACTTGAGGCTTTCATAAAAGCCAACATCCCTCGAAAAAATTAGATAACCCTCATCTAGAGAGACTAAATATAATATTTTAAAAGGATATTGCAGGGTATTCGGAGTGTCATTCAAATATTAATACTTTTTTCAATCAATGGTTTTTTGTAAGTTGTAACTCGTATTGATTCAGATGTTGCTTATTCATTGTTTTTGAAGATACATATTGTTGTTTATTTAATAAATTGTAAATATTAGTAAAATCTATAGTTTTGCAATTACATAAACCTTTATTTCGATCAAATCAACCCTAAAAATTACACCGAGTCTCCCCCCGTTTATCATAAAAAATAACGCGAATTTCCCTGTTTTTGATCAAAAATAACGCGAATTTTCCCAAAAAATAACGCGAATTTCGCAAAAAATAACACCACTTTTTTCCAGTCCCTACTCATAAGTGTTTCTTAATATGACACTTAAAATTATGGCCAATCCCGGTCAAACTTTTGATTCCAAGTCTACTGAAAAGGTATACATTGTAATTTTATTAATCCAAATACTCAACGTGATTCAAAAAACATTTTTGGACAAAATAATAAAGCAAACACAACAAACATTCTTAAAAAACAAAGTTTATACCTTCAGCTTTAATATGCAAAAACAATGAACACGATTGGACTAGAACTTTAGGCACAGTGCTTCCAGGTAGAAAGGCAAATAATAACTGAATAATTTTTCAAACCGGACATTATTCCGACAAAGTCATGTTTACCTGACTCTCGGGGATTATCCCGCAAAAAAAAAAATATTTTTGCCATAAGGAACTGTTTCTGGGCTATCTATTTATCATATGCAGGTACTTTTCTTAGAATTGGCAATACTTCAAAACTGGACTTATCATGCGCTAGATTTGGAATCCCGCCCACTGTGTAACGGCGAGATTTTCCTACACCTGTATCTATAATCTATAATCTAAGTTGCAAGCATATATTCATTTAAAGCTCTCAGATGTATGCCCACAAACAAACACGTGTAGTTCGCGCTTACAAATGCTGAATGTGTACTTACAAATAAAATCCAAACTCAAATGAACATAAGCCCTGCAACTCCTGCCGACATTCCCTGAAACAGGGGTGACATTGGCAAAGTGAACCATTTTTTACAGTATGGGTGGTCAGCCTCATACCAACCTATAAGTCAAGGAATACGAGTAATAAATGACATTTAAGTTTACAAAAAAACAACAAAACCTTAAAAATAAATCTATACAAAAAAAGTCAAAAATTTCTTATGCAAAAAATGTAGCAAACTAATAAACCAACATTACAAATCAGCATTGCAGATTAGCCGCCACTTCTTCCTGTCCTTGCATACTTCTTTCATGTATCATGATTATAATATTGTGCCGTGATAAATATTCTACCTTTAGGTTGTTTTTAAAATCAAAATGTTACACAGAGGCTTTGGATTAATTTTCTTATATAATTTCCTCCTCAAGATCTATTTTGTCACCGCTTTATCCCCATGAAATAGCTATGACACGTGGAGTCTGCGATCGGGATCTCTATGTTTTAAACAATGTTTATCTGGGTGGATAAGGATTTGAAATTAATACACCCATTAAATAAATATACGTAACTCTGTATTAACAATTACATTAATTCCAATTGTAATGATCAATCTAAGTCTGGGGTTTCTTTGGTCTTCTTCTATAACGTTTCTGGATAAAATCTTTATTGGAATAAAAAAATTGTGAAGATTTTTTTAACGATTGTAGATATTTTTTTAATCTTAAATCTAAATCTAAATCTAAGCTGCAAAGATATGTTTCATTTGAGATTCATATTAAATGCATTCCCACAAGCAGACATGTATAATTTCGCGCATGTGGACCTACAAAATAAAAAAACCCAATCTCAAATGAACATAAGCCCTGCAACTCTTGCCGACCTTCCCTGAAACAGGGGTGACATTGGCAAAGTGAACCATTTTTTACAGTATATGTAGGTGGTCAACCTCATAAAGAATAATGATAAATAATATAGATATACAACATTGTAGTTGTAAGCACGATAACTTATCCAAAAAAAATCATGTTGTTCAAAATAACAAAATGTGTCTTGCTTTCCGTATTTGGAGAGGAGATTTTTTTTTGTAAATTCAAAGTTCACCGTCTTCGATTCTTGATTTCCCGAACACCAATTTCCCCCCAGCCAGGTAAATTATTTCTGTATAAAATCCCCCGTTGTTCTGGAGTGGGGGAGGCGCAGGATTTATTGTACGGGGTGGTCCCCAGGGGGAGGGTGGGAGGAGAGGGTGACGTCACGTGACAGGGGGGGGGGCAGGGAGGGGTATTATTGGGTCACGGCGGCTGACCAGCGAAGTCTGAGTGGACCCACGTACAACCTTTCGAGAAAATAAACTACAAACGACTCTATCAGATAGCCGCTTGGAGAGGTTGAAAAATGACAGTTTGGAGATGATCTCAAAACGAGAGAAGATTTTTTCGAAAATGTTTATAGTGTCTTTCCTTGAATTATAGATTGCTAAGAGGCTGACCAACCATACTTTAAAAAAATGGTTCACTTTTCCAATGTCACCCCTATTTCAGAGAAGGTTGTCAAAAGAGGTAGGGTTTATGTTCATTTGAGGTTTGGATTTTAATTTGTAAGTACACATGCAGCATTTGTAAGCGCGAACTTACCCGTGTCTGTTTGTGGGCATGAATTTCAGTTCACAAATTGGCCTTGGCTTGCCTTGTATCCTGCCGACATTCCTCTAGCGGTGGCCGGTACCTCCATACGAAGAAGTATGCAAGGTCAGAGTCAAGGGTCTCCACTTGACTCTGTCCTTGCATACTTCTTTCATCTCATCTGGTTTCATCACTCTTTTCATGCACGCTCTTCTTTTGTTTCCACTCTGTAGATTCCTTTCATTCGCAATCTCACTTATCTGATTAATCCATTCTTTCCTAGGTCTTCCCCTTCCACGCTTACCTATTACATTGCTTTTGTACACTTTTTTTGTCAGTCGGTCTTCATTCATCCTTCCAATATGTCCAAACCATCGCATCACACTTCTTTGAGCTTTCACTTTCACGCTTTCTTTTTCTCCGTATTCATTCAGAACCCATTCGTTTCTCACTCTATATTTCAATGTTTTTCCTGCCATACTTCTCTCAAATGAGCCATTTCTACGGTGCATACCTTATTTACTTTTCTTTCATCCACCGTCCACGACTTGCTTCCATACATCAGTGGTGATTACACAATATGGTATATATGTAGAATGTTTATGTTAGTTGTATAATGGTATTAACTATTAAAGATAGGACCATTATTTTAAACTACGTCAATATCTTAACTAATCACCGCTTGCAGGCTCTTCCTGCAACTATTGCCATTTCCATTGTGAGCAGCCGGAGGTCATTTTGAAAGCGGTCTGAACTATCTAGACACATTCTGGTGATGAGACTGAACTAATGGCAGCTTAACTGGACCAAGTCAAACTATTCTACCAAAATGCTATACATAATATTTATAGGGCTCCACATGAAATGATCATACTTTATGTTATAATATTGTCATGTTTTTAGGATTCAAATAGTCTTCAAATTAAAAAAAAAATGGTCTTCTTTACAGGATAATTATTTTACACTTAGATTTATATTTACAGTTATATTTATTTTTTACATGTTTACATTTATTTAGCAATTTACATTTATTTCACAGATGTTTGGTGTTCACTTATACTGTCTTTCGTGTTTAAAAGAAGAGTGTCGTATGAAAACTGACTCCTGCAAGCCGTTCGCGGCTTTTTATACTCCAGCGATAGAATTTATTATAAGCCAATTTTGCTGGAACCTTCGAGAGAACGGTTTTCCAAAAGCTTCGAATACATAATGGTGATGATTGCTAGAACTTTCTTATAATATCTCTTAACCCTATGTACTTAAAATAATTCATCCTATTTATGTATATACAGCTCCCAATAGCTACAAAAGTTATACCTACCTACCTACATATGTATTTAGATGTATTTGCTATTTACATAACAATATTTTACATACATACAAATACCTAGCATGTTGTTACGAACGTATGAGTTCGTGTGAAAGTGAGCCTATGCACGCTGATTGGATTGATGTGTGGGATGTCTCTGGTATGTAGTAGTGTAGAACAATCCTAGTGGAAGTATCTACCATTTTCTCAAACATGCAAGAATCGTCTCTGCCGCACATATAAATACAAGCAAAGATTCTGTGGGGAGACAGTCGCTTTGACCATTGTTACGCGAAGCTCTGTAAGCAGAGAGTGAAGAGTGAACAGTACATTGTAACCATATTGTAAGAAATAAATCTTGTGAAATAAATTTAAATCGCAATTTAATTAAAATAACCCCAAGTCAAATTATAACAATATAAATATTTTTTTGTATTTTTTTTTTGTGGCACACATTTCAAATACAATATTTTTGTAAGTTAAAAAACAGTAAGTGTGTAATGAAATTGATTTGTACCTAATCTAATCTAATCTAAGCTGCAAAGATAAATATCATTTAAGATTTAAATTAAATGCATTCCCACAAGCAGATATGTATAATTTCGCGCTAACCCATGCCGCATGTGGACCTACAATATAAAAACCCAATCTCAAATTAACATAAGCCTTGCAACTCTTGCCGTCCTTCCCTGAAACAGGGGTGACATTGGCAAAGTGAACCAATTTTTTATATTATGGGTGGTCAGCCGCATAACAACCTATAAGTCAAGGAACATACATGACAAATTACATTTTGCGTACCTATTTAAATTATTTACCATTTGTCAATGCAATTTTACTGTAACAGCACGGCAAAAACATGGCAACACTTATAAATTGTTCACAATATATTTTTTTTATTTTGTCAAGATTCACTTTTAGATCGCCTTAATTTTCTTAGATGCACGACTAACTTCCTTTCCATTCAAAAACCTGAACAATAAATGAATAAGAAAACATATTTAATGTTGTGTTTGACGGTTCAAATTAAGATTTGTATCGTATGTTTAATGTTAAACTACACAAGAAAAATATGTTTATTGAATTGTTTTCGTCCATTGATGAAAGATTTTTCAAACAGCTCGCTGCCTTAGTTCTTGTTTATCGTATACGCCATTGAAATTTTTTTACATGAGCAATGTTTGCATGTGTACTGGACCAATGTGTCTTATGAAAACAAGAAATTGATTTAAAAAATATTTAAAAGAACTCTCACATTGTCAAGTTTTACGGGTTTTCTTTGCTCAGATTGTGTAGAATTGGATTCATAAGACAACTGCATGAAAAAGTCGTATTTGACAAGATTGGCGTATACGATAAACAAGAACTGGGGTAGCGAGCTATCACAATAGGTACGCATGTTGTTTTTTTCACCTAAAATCCTTCAGATAAACACACAGTGAGCAGTCTATTTATCTATTCAGATTTCTATGAATGGCGTCTGCGCATTGAATCGCATTTAAAATTAACATCATCAATCTTCCGTCAATACGAGATTCATATCTTTTTCATTTCAACTTTAAAGCGTACGATAAATTTTCCAAACAATGTCGGAATCTATTAGAAATATCACAGTTTGAAAAATACTCGAATACATCTGCTCTCATGGCATTGTATGTAGCTTTAGACCTTAAGGGGGAACATTCCATATTTTAAATAATGTAAAATCGAGCATTTTGGGACTAAATTGCAATGTACAATTTTGGCAATACAAATCCAAATAATTTAAGAAATGGATCTACTAACACAACTCGTGCGCTAACAACTGAATTAGTTTTTATTGTAATTGTAAATAAATGTATTTGTAAAGCGAAATATAATTCACCAACTCACTAATGTCGCTCCTGTTTAAAGGAAGATCGAAAAGAGTTGCAGGGTGTATGTTCATTTAAGATTTGGGGTTTATGTTGTAGGTCCACATACGGCATGTGCAAGCGCAAACTTATACCTACGTGTCTGCTTGTGAGAATGCATATAATGTGAATCCCTAATGTTACATATCTTTGCAACTTAGAATTTAGATTGTATTAGAACTTATGTTGCCTGGCCAGAGACATTAATTAATTAAATTAAAATTTTCTTTGAATTCTGTTGTGTTTTTTTTTAATTTTGTTTCTTTTTTTTCAACGCAAATTCAATGTTTAATTCTTTTTAAAATTGTTTCGTGTCTTTGTGGGCTCGGACAAAATAATACTTGAAAAGGTTTTCCAAGTGATGTGCGTTCAGCGTCGATGCTACAGTCTAAACGAATCTCACACTGTAGTTTTCGAGTTATGCCTCTGCAAGCGGAGCCTTAATGCGCGCTCATACCGATCATATAATATCCTTAATACCAGGGCGACAGAATAATAATGGCGATCCCTGCAAACAAAGGAAATCCACACAATGCAAGGGACAGGGGTAGTCAATAACCGGGCTCTGTGATAAAGACGTTTTGTACGACCGTGAATGTAACATTAAGTCCTGAATGCATGCGCGTTTAAATGCTTTTGAATTAACTCCGGTACAGGCAGTGTGGGTGTTAACGTTTTTTTTGCGACAGGATTTGTCGCTTTGTCCACGAAAAAGTTGAAATAAATAGTGCGAGTCCTTTCACGTCAGTTCTACTTCATTTGATTCGAATGATCTTTGATGCATTCAATTTCAAAAACTATTTTCGGCTTGTAGCGAATATTTTTCACCAATGAAAGCATTGTATGTTATAGAACTTATTTTTTTTTAATAAAGTGAAAAAAATAAAGTTTTTTTATTTCTCGAGAGCTTTCGACGTATTAACTCGCCATTATCAAAGGAACTAATCAATACGACTGAATATTTTTACAATAGTCTAAAATTATATGTTTAATCCTTAGGTATAACAAATAAAAAGTGTTTCGTGCATGAACTCAAAGTCACACAGGTAATTAAGTTATACTTGTTTTTTTTCTAAGCTACATACACACGAAGTGCAACTATTTTTCGGGATGTTGTTGTCTGTGGGCTATTGTCGCATGAGGTGTGTGAAATCTTTTATGAGTGAGCTGAGTAGTGACCTTGCCAGTATTTTGAAATGATTTCTGTCACCCTTTGTGGGGATCGAGTGGGGATGGAATTTCCAATTTTATTATTTTAATTTATCAGTTTTTTTTAATATAAATAAAGTACGTAATTTCGGGATGAAATAAAAAATGCGCCGTTTTTTTATGGAACCTATTTATGTGGTGTGTAATTAGTAATTACCTTCTTTTGTATTTAGTTCGTGGCACACTTCACTATTTATTCACGGCATATTATTAGTGTGGGGCTGACTTTATCAAAGGAACTGTTTTGAATTAAAATGTAGAACAGTTGTACGTGGGTAATGTTAGAGTGCCCCTCCGCTTTAAATTTGGCATTTCAAAAGAATTGCATTTGTTTAGACTCACCCACTTAGAAATCTTTACATATTGAAAATATTGTAAACGCAAAGTAGCTATTGACTTTTTTTTTTTAAAAAAATATACATTGAATGAGTAGGCCTTGGCTGGCTTCATCTGATTTTTTTCTTTAAAGTTTTTTGTATACCATGTACCTATTAATAAAAAAATGCGAAATATTCTTCGGGTCTTTGAACAAGACAGTAATGTCATATTTCGACGATTGTTCATTTTTATCATTTCTCACCGTATTTAAAATATTTATTCATAAGTAATATTGTTGATTTATTTTACTTTTGTTCACTTACCATTGACCCGCTCAATAGCTCAGTTGGTAGAGTGCTTGCATTGCATCCCGAAAACTTGGGTTTGAATCCTACCGAAGGTGTCAGAAATTATTTCACCTTTCGATGTTTATTTCCAACCCATAATAAAACAACGGAAAGGTTAACTCAGCCTTCACAAAAAAATAAGTATCCTTACCTGTAAAAATAAATAAGTTTTACTCACCACAAGCGTCCCTTTCGATGAGAACGCGGCAAGAAGTTACACTAAATCTAAATCTAAGCTGCAAAGATATGTATCATTTGAGATTCATATTTAATTATTCATAGACCCCTAGAGTCTTTAGAATCTAGGGAGTCTCCCGCACAGGATTTCTTAAAAAAATAAAAAAAATGCATTCCCACAAGCAGACATGCATAATTTCGCGCTTATACATGCCGCATGTGGACCTACAATATAAAAAACCCAATCTCAAATGAACATAAGCCCTGCAACTCTTGCCGACCTTCCTTGAAGCAGGGGTGACATTGGCAAAGTGAACCATTTTTTACAGTATGGGTGGTCAGCCGCATACCAACCTATCAGTCAAGAAACACTATCTCACCATATTTCCCATCTTGCCGTGTCAATCTTTTTGTCTTGTTAAGTAATCTTGTATTGTCTTCAGCATTTGCTTTAAATACTAATTTGGTTTTCTTCGTATTAGTCGGACCACCGTGCAAAAATACTTTGCACTTTTATTTGCAGAATCTGTTTCTCACTTCGCGTCTCACTCACAGAAAAAAGTCCATCAGTTTAATTTGGTCCGGCAGGAAGAACAAGCCACGCTTTGTTGGTCGGTGTTGAAATTCCTTGACGGGTGAAGTAAAATGCTTAATGGTGGTGCATCAGCGATTTACTGGGAATCAGAACTGAAAGAAATAAAGAAAAATTGTACCCAACATTGTAAACTGTCTTTATTTCAGTCAAATAAAACTAACTGATGTATCGATCATGAAAGTCAAATGATGATATTAGTTCTAAATATCAGGCAACGCTTAAAAATAGTTATTCATTAAAAAGACAAATTCTTGAATCAGTCATAATCTATAATCTAAGTTGCAAAGATACATTAACATTTAAAGCTCATATCAAATGCATGTTTACAAACAAACACGTGCAGTTCGCGCTTACAAATGCTGAATGTGTACTTATAAATAAAATCCAAACCTCAAATGAACATAAGCCCTACAACTTTTTGCCAACCTTCCCTGACACCATAGCGATGACATTGGTAAAGTGAACCATTTTTTACAGTATGGGTGGTCAGCCTCATACCAACCTATACATCAAGGAATGTAAATACTTAATAATTTAAATAAAAAACATGTTATAAATGAAACAAAGAACATTTTTGCAAAACCTCTTCGGCAAAAGAGTTGAACTCGATATTCAGAGATCCACAAAAGACACGAAGAAAAGGGCGATGATTTAATCTTCGCTGAAGCAATAATGCCGAATGATTTCTGCTCTGTCAGTTCCTCGTCGCTTCCCAAGAAAAACTTCAAAGGGACAAAAAGATCTCTATCCTCCGGAGCTGTGACTCAATGCTGATCATATCAGCGCTCCAAGTACCTCTAAAACTTTACATTAAAACTCAAACATAGCGCTTACAAAAAAATAAATGGAAAGTAAAACGCTCACTCGAGGCGCTGTTTTGAGACATAGGCATTTTTTTGGTAAAACTCTATGGTTGGACAATTTGAAAGTTCGGTTTCAGGAGAGAGATATACCAGTAGAGCATTCTCAATGCAAATTGTTTGAAAAACGTAAAAGGAGAGCAGGAAGTAAGCGTTTTATCCACATCCTCGGTTCAAGTATATATTATTTCACATTGTAAAGGTTTCTTTATGTTTTCTCAGATCTAGGCGATAGGTTTCTAAAAATTCACGTGTGCACAATTTTAAGGCTTAACAAATCAGGCAGAGAATGTTAAAGCAGTCATGCACATACGGGCGTGTATTTAAAATGAGTTTTATTTAGATTTCCTGCGTAAGTACTTCGAGGTTTATACGTGAAAAATAAAAATATAATAAAAATAATAATACTAATAAAAGGATGATTTATTTGGTGAGCGCTGTTTTTGTATGTATCACACCTCAAGAGCCCTCTGCGAGCTTGGTCATCGCTGTAGAAAGCGCCAATTCTCAAGCAAGACCCAGTTGTTGTAAGGTTGGATGGACCTTTCAGTGGCCAGTCTTTGGTAAAGGTTTATGAATTTTTCAACCCAGCGAAGAGCACATTTGGAAATATAAATGGTATATTTTTTGTGCTCCGCCGGGATTCGAATCCACAACCTTCCATTTACGAGTCTGAAGTGCTGCCACTGGACTCCGGACCGGTCCAAGAATCCCGGATAAAGATACATGTTCAATTTTAAGTTTTCACGGATAGTATTATTCATGTTTACAGGTTTTCGGGTAATCCGTTCACGCCGAAGGCCAACCGCGCACGCAAAAGGACTGCCCTGATGATGAATCGTATGACCGGTTCGAAACGTCGGCTCGAGAACAAGTTTAGTGAACGGATTACCTAGAAACCAATAAACATATACATTTTCAATATTGGTAATAATGTAAATATGAAAGGGTTATTTCAAAATACTGAATGAAATCAACTACAATTCTGAAAAACTTGCGTTTTTGTCAAATCGTAAATTTTTGCGATAAATGTAAACTTTAGGGGTGAAATGGTCTAATTTTGTATATTTATTTATTTGTTCCGACGTCGCAAATAGTTGACATGTGTTTCTGGTTTTATCTTTAGCTCTTTGTGTTATTGTTTGTGTGCGCGTATTTAGAAATATTTCAGTATTGGCTTTTGTTCCCGTTACCTTGTTCGCAACAGAATCAACTTGAATAACACGAGTCACAATATATCTTTAATATTCTCTTGAGAGGATTAGTATAAAAAGTTAAATATTGTTTTCATTTCTTTCAAGTAAACCCAAAAATTTAAGTTGATAAACCCTTTTATTTCATACTCATCAATTATATATTTTTATCCTATCTGATATTTTTTAGTTCATTTCAATATCATGCTATAGTGCATACAATCCACTTATTACATAAGAAACATGCATTACATTATATTCTCATTTGCTTAGAATGACCTGCCACCAAAAAAATAAGAAGAAGAGTGGAAAGACCTCAATTGAGATAGAAAGCATCAGTTAGGAAATGTGTAAAACAGCTTCTGCAGGTTATATACTGGAAAACAGCGATGGGGGGATGACTAAATTTGGAGGAAAAAGTAACATTATACTCGTATCTATAATCTAAGATGCAAAGATATGTTTAATTAAAGATTTATATTCAATGCATTCCCACAAGCAGACACGAATAAGTTCGCACTTAAGCATGTCACATGTGCAGGTCCGATTAAGGGCAGTTCGAGCGGTGCGGCCAAACCAGGGCCCCGCGTCCTAGGGGCCCTCAAGACGTTTTATAAAAATATTCTTCAACCACTTATACTTTGTCTAAACTAGTTTTTATGGTAAGCGAATATGAAGCGGTGGGAGTAGGGGAGAAGGGAGTTGGGGTATTTTGACTTGCCCCGCACCAGGGCCCCCAGTGGTCTTAATCCGGGGATGGCTGTATTTTTATTATCACAAACACAGACCCTGACTTTCCCCGCACAAGGGCTCCCAGTGGTCTTAGTCCGGGCCTGCGCATGTAAACTTGCAAAATAAAAACCAAATCTCAAATGAACGCGAGTCCTGCAATTTTTGCCGACCTTCCCTGAAACAGGGCTGATATTTGCGAAGTGAACCATTTTTTGCAGTATGGGTGGTCAGCCACAAACAAACCTATAAATCAAGGAATATAACGAGAAAATTGAATCTTTCATTATTTTCTTTATTAGAGTATTATTTCAACACTCATAGCGTGTTGAAAACGTGCTAAGTTGTTCAAAATGAGTGTATAGTTTCCTAGAGGGGCACTCAAAGGATCGTGTTTCCTCGCTCGGAGCCGTCAGTGTGGGGCGCCCAACAAACGTACCGTATGATTATGGCCGTTTTGCCATCTGCGCCACGGCACGGACCATCGCCACATCTCTGTTGGGCCTCTGTTCCAGTGCAGGCCTGGAGGAGATGTCGGGGTCGATTAAAAATCATGCCCTCTGTAATGAGACCTCGCAGTCATCACTCAAACTGAATAATATTACTTGCACACAAAGCGCGCAGCTGCCAACAACTGGTATTCATAATCGTAATGAGGAAGTTTGAATGTATGGTATATTGTTAAAATTTAAGTAGGTTCATAATAATATAAACAACCATTTATTCATATAAAAATTCGTATCTTTTTATTCCTGAGGAAGGCAGTTTTTTTTTTTCATAGCTGAAAGAATAATTTTTCACAAAATTTTTCGAAAAGGAAAAAAAATACATTTTGTTAGAAATGATTGATTTAGTGAGTACTGCCAATACTGAGATGTGTGTATGAAAAGACTGAAGTATAAAAATTTAGGCTTTTATTGATTCCAGACCTCTAGCTCTGTAAGCCAACCATCAATAGATTATTTGCCAATTGTAAAAATGGTTAAATAGATTCACTTTAAGAAATAAATTCAATTTAGCAAACTAAAGACAATGCAAAATAAAATACAAACTATTTTCCATTACACTTTCTCATCCAGCATCCTGCAATCAACTGGAATGGCTTTCCATTTTCCACAGTGGAAGTTTAGTTTCTTGATTCTGTTGCGATAGTCTTCACTAGAATGTAAGCAAAGGGAGTGAGCGGCATTATGCGACCAGAGACAATACAGTGTTGTCGGGATAGCTTAAGGGTTGAAGGAGAACGAGTGTGGGTGGGGTGAGGCTTAGTGCCACCCTCAGGTAAGGCTTGCTCCATTGACTTATGATATATGTGTAATAGAAATTATTTTAACGAAAAATGACTTTATATCTGTTATCAACTTACTTACGAAAATGGTCATTAGTAAGAAAGGGCACATAACTTAACAGTTGCATTTCCATGTATACAAAAAAACTCGGTCGAATGTAGAAATGTTCCTAGAAAATTGGTACAATTGTAAATAATAATGGCTGCCAGTTGACAGATAGCACGGGGTATAAATATTGTGATTGCTTAAATTTATTTATTTTAAAGGAAAAATGCATAATTTTAAGACTTTAAAGCATGAGTTATAATTGGGTGTCAAAACACAAAATGGATTTGGACAAAATGGCCTTATTTCGTATGACTTCACCAGGACTGAGAAAACTGTGGGCTATAGTATGTATCAATGCAGCAAGTTAGTTTCTGCTCCTCTATGTTACTACTCAATGGTTTACTCCGCATGCGCTCAGTACACTACCCCAAGAACAAAATTTAGCATCTAAACTTAACCAAAACTCAGCTTAAAATGTATAAAAACTGAAATAGAGCCTTATTTGAGCGTTTTAGTTTTCGTAAATTTTTGCTGTGAAGTTGGAGTACAGAACTCCGCCTTGCTTTTAAAGCAACAGTCAGATATCCGACGTAATTGTAACAGACAGGAACTTGCTTTCTCGATATTGTCTCGGAGTATATTTTAGCTCTCAGTCATATTGTTTATGCAGAACAAAGATTATACTAGATGTGATGATGGTGTTCGACTTTAGTTAAGATTTTGATCAATGCATATTGCATACCCAATTATTAAGGGAATAAAGCTCACAGAAGTGAAACAAAATGCAATTTTGAATTTTTTTATTTTATATCATGATTTATGACCGTTAATAATTTGCACATAAATATTTTCATGTACCTTCGGTAAATGAATGTCAATTTTTAATTTACGTTCTTTACGTTATTCGAATTTTATAACTCCTTCCTTGAAATGTTACGATTGCCTTTATTGATGATAAATAAAAAAAAACAACACAAAATTTTTTCATGTACTTCAAAAAGACACCGATAACCTGGGAGAGTTTCATAATAAACAACTTAGAGCTTTCTATCAATGGTTATAATGTCAATCGACGGACGTATGCGTTTTTTTTCTCGGCGGGTTAACATCACACGTCGGACATCTGAGAAGTGTCAGTAACAACCAATGCCAAAATATTTATTTGCCTTTTTCGCAGCAAATTACCGTATCACGCCACAATTTTGCTGCCAGTAAAATTAATACCGAGTCCATTTTTGAAAAGGTAAATAAAAGACAACGATCCAGAAAAAAACTGTCTTCGTTTTGAAACGCGTCAGGTAAACAAAAATAAAACAAATAAAGTCTAACAAAAAAAGACAATACAAATGTTAATTCAATTAAATCTGATACGGTCCCGAGATGTCAGTAAGCATTTGAGGGCACACCGGTCCTAATTATTGTTAGTACGTGTGAATGTGGCCGACCTACGCAGCCTTGTGCCTTCATAGGGAGGTGTAATCATTAATTTTCCAGGCTAAGGGCAATGCTTCCTAAGTAGAAATATTCCATTTAAACTCAACCCCAGCGTTTTACCAAAATTGTGCGAAAACGCCGAAAACTGAATAAGTGCCTCTTGCGAGCGTTTTAGATGAAATACTAAATGGTTACGTTTGGGCGTAATGTTGGATACTTTAAAGGCTCGCCTGCGTATTAGAAGGGAAATGAGGGAAAGGAAGTTTGAGGGGGTAGAGGGCACTTGAAGGGAATAATGATCATTGTTTATGTAGAGGCATGGAGAGGCAAAAGGGGAGGGGAGGTGGAGAAAAACGTGATCCTGACCGGGGAGAGGAAGGAAGGAGAAAATTATACAAACACATGCGTTATGATGATTAAAAATGGGGTACGAGAAGAAAGAAAAACAAAAACAAAAAGTGATGTAATGAAGAAAAGTGGGTATCATGTAAAGGATGCATGTTAATTGGAGGACGAACAAAATCTAGATTGAAATATACCACTCTGACATCAATTACAAAATAAATCCTTTATTTGTTTACCTTACACAATAAAATATTGAATATGGTTTGATTTTTGTTGTTGTTTGATTATTGTTTCTAAAGCAGCACCTACTATTTTTTTTTTTTTTTTTTTTTATTTAATATAAGACATTTTAAGTACATACATTACATTTTTCAAACTTATTTCTATTACATAATATTCATTTGTTTTATATGCTATACCTCACCAAAAAGAGTCAAAGCTCTTGTGTGTGGTGAGGGATTCACAATTAATTTAGTCAATAGTAATAACAAATTTATTTCAGTTATTTAATATATTTAAATTATAAACTAGAAATTTATTTAAGTTACTTCATACACTTAAGTCAAATACTTATGATGTGTATTTTCAGTGTGAAGAGATCTGATATGTGGAGAAATCAAATTAAAATAAGAAAAAACTGTATAATAAACAAAAGCAAATATATAAACATAGATAATATAGGCAAGTAGGTACCAAAGTATAATAAAATAAAAACATACATACATATGATTTATAGAGGTCTACTAATGACAAAAAAACAATACAAGGCACAGGCAATAATATCAATTGGTATACAAATCTAATATTTTTCGAAATGTTTTTTAAGTTTATTTTTAAATACATGATAATCTTTTATATTTTTTAGTTCAGTCGGTAATTTATTAAAGTTTGTTACACCAACATAAATGAAGCTATTTTGATAATGTTTAGTGTCAAATTTTGACATTTTGAGGTTATGTTTGTATCTTGTTGAATGATTTGTTTCTAATTTTAATTGTTGTTTTTCCTTTAATATTTGCAATATGGCGTTTTTTTTAAAAATGATATCTACTGAGGGAACTTTAAATATTTTAAATACTAATTCAGTCGGGTAATTCGATGGTTTTTTTAATATTATCTTAATGATTAATTTTTGAATTATTTTTACAGGGTTTAATGTGTTTAAGTATGACCCTCCCCATCCTATAATGCCGTACTGTAATATAGATTGCACAATTGCGTAGTAGACTCTTCTTAAGTTATCTATTCCGAGTATATTTCTAAGTCTTATAAATATGTATATGCACTTTCTGATTCGTTTTATCAGTTTACTAGTATGTTCTTTCCATTTTAATTTACTATCTATGTCAACGCCTAAATATCTTGTAGTATCTGTTTGCTTTAGTATTGAGCAGGTTAGATTACAATTCGTTTTATTACATTTATTTTGTTGATGAATAAATACGTTTAAATTTAGATTTAATTTATTTTCATTAATAGAGAACGGGACAATGTAAGTCTTTTCGCTGTTGAGTGTTAACAAATTCACGTCGAACCAGTGCTTTAAATTGTCAATGTCAACATTTGCTTTATTGGTGACACTATTCCAATTTGTATCTTCGATGATAATAACTGTATCATCAGCATAGGATATTATTTTTCCGTTTAGTTTCAGTGTAAATACATCATTGACATATAATATAAATAATAAAGGGCCTAATACTGTGCCCTGTGGTATTCCGAAATTACTAGTTTCTATTTGGCTGTACACCTCATTTATTTTGACAACTTGAGGTCTTTGATATAGATAGCTTGTTATCCACTCGAGTGTCCTGCCTTGGAAACCGATACTTTCTAATTTTGAAGTCAATTTGTAATGAGATATGCTGTCAAAAGCTTTTTTTAAATCTATGAATATACCGATACATTTACGAGATTTGTCCAATGCATTCAGTACATAGCTAGTTAATGTAGCAATTGCATCTTGTGTGCTTCTATTTTCCATAAAACCAAACTGGTTTTCATTTATTATATTATTGCTTTTTATATATGCGTTGATTCTTCTTTTAACTATTTTTTCAAATATTTTAGCTATGTTTGATATTATAGAGATAGGTCTGTAATTTGTTATTTCATCCTGTTCACCAGATTTAAATATTGGAATTATTATGGATTTTTTATATATATTTGGAAATTTTCCAGTCTCAAAACTTTTATTTATAATGTACATTAGTGGTTTTGAAATTTCTTTTTTAATGTGTTTTAGTGTATCGATAGTTATGCCATCAAATCCTGGAGTTGATCCTCCTTTCATATTGTCAATAATTTTTTCAACTTCCTGTTCAGTACAGCTGTTAAGGATTTCAATTTTGTTTGTGTTTGTTTTTATTGTTGGCATTGTGACTGTGTTTGTTTGTATCAGTTTAGCAAGATTTTTTCCTACATTAACAAAATAATTGTTAAAAATGTTTGCAACTTTAGTGGGTTTTGATTCGCAGCTTATTTTTGTGTTTTCATATGTGATTTCATTTATAACATTGGTTTTTTGTTTTTTTTTATCAATTATCTCATTTATTACCTTCCACACTCTTTTGTTATCATTTTCGGTGTTTCCTAACTTTTTTTCATAATATTTTTCTTTGGTGGTTTTTATTAAATACGTGAGCTTTTTTTTGTACAACTTATAGTGTTTGTATATGCTTTCATCGTTTGGTCTTTTAGTGGTTATTTTGTAAAGTGTTTGCTTATGTCTTATTGAAACTATTAGGCCATGGGTGATCCATGCTTTGATAGGTTTATATTTAGATTTTGTTCTGTTTATGTTCTTTGTTGACTCATTAATGATTTCAGTTAATTTCATGTTAAATAAATTGTTGCTTTCATTTACATCACTACATTTATATACTTCTGACCAATTTTCATTTTGTAGTTTATTTTTTAAAATGTCTAGGTGTAGAAACATGGTTTTTAAGTTTTTTTGTGTTGTATCATTTATTTTACTTGGAATATCTAATTTGTATTTTAAAATACAAGAATAATGGTCAGTAATGTTTGTATGTATGACTGCAGATATTATATTATGATATTCCGGAATATTTGTAAATATGTGGTCAATACACGAAGGTCTTTGATTTTTGATGTTTCTAGTGTAAGAATTTATACAAGATAAGAAGTTTAATTCGGCGAGCATATTTAAGTAGTTGTCTTTATCGTTCGATGAATAATCATTCGCTATATTTAAGTTGATATCGCCTACAATAATAGATCTTTTGTTTTTATTTCTAATTAATACGCTTTTTAATTCGTTAACAAACTGGGATAAGACTGTTGCATGGGTTCGATATATGGCAAAAATATTAAATATCTCGTTTTGTACCTTGATTTCAATATTAAGTATATTAGTATATTTTATGTCATTTATTTCTTTAAAACTAATCATTTTACATTTTTGTGATATAAATAATGATACGCCGCTATTCTTATTAATTTTGTTTAGTGTTGTGAAGTAGCTATAGTCAGGGATATTATAGTTCATTTCACCTGCGCTATGCGTCTCCGTTAACACTATAACATCCGGTGAACATTTTAATGATTTTAATGTTAGTACAAATTCGCTAAAAATTTTTTCGATGCTTCTTATGTTCATATGAAATAATAATAACGTATTGGCGGATTTATATAAATTTATGTTTATGTCATTAGTCGAATCAAAAACCCGTTCATCTATGTTCATTTTTTTATCAAGAATATTATCTTCGAAGTTAAACATTTTTTAATTTTAAGGTTGGATAAACATATATTAGGTATTATTCATAATCAATGCGTTCATTTGCTCTTTTAATCATTTTTTGTCTGTAGCCACATGTTATGCTGGTTGTTCTATGGTTTGTGTCACTTTTAGTTTTATATTTAATATTCAAAAAATGGCAGTTGCTGCAGATTTGGTTGTTTTTTAAATTTGTACATTTGTCATACGTATGTTCTTCTGCGCAGTGAGGACATGTTGGGGGCCGTGTCCTGTTCAGGCATCTTAGTGCAGTGTGCCCAAACTTCAGGCAGTGGTAGCACTGCACCAGAGTATTACAGTCCTCAACTAGCGCTCTGTTGTATTTTATGTTTATTTTTCTTTTTTCTAGGAGGATTTTCCTTAATCCCCCTGTGGTTTCCATGATGTAGTTTGTCATTTCTCTGTGTTTTCCACTTTGTTTGTCAATACTTTTTAGCTCTTTTATCAGTTTCATGTTGCTTCTTTCCCTTTCGTCTATACCCTCATTTTGCATTGTAATGCCCATTATGATTTCCTCTTCCGTAAGGTTTCTTTCAAGTCCTTTTAATACTATGTATGGTTTCTTTTTTTTAAATTCCTCTGCCCTTATTTCCTTCCCAAGTGTACTTGTAATTTCCTTAGTTAATTTTTCTGCACTTTTTTTCTCAGCGCAAATGATTGTAATTTTATTTTCACCTGTTGTTTTCATTCCAGCTATTCCAATTTTTAAATTCGTCACATCAATTCTATTTTTAATTTTTGTTTTCATTTCGTCCGCCTTTAATGTGTTTTTTTTTTATTCTACTTGTATTGCATATTTTGTTTCTTCTCTGTTTTTATCTTTTATAAATGTGTTGGTAGAGTTTGTTACAGTCGCGTATGTTTTGCGTCCACTTGTTGTTCCTCTTAGTTCTATTCTTAATTCTTGTATCTCCTTCCTACACTCTTCTATCTGTGATTTTAAGTCCTTGAATTGCCCATTTAATTCTTCTTTTATATCGGCGAATTTTTTTTCCATGAATTCCATGATTTCTTCCTTCATTTCTTTGTTTGCTCTCGTCATCTTCTCTTTTTTGTTTTTTGTTTATTAATCTGTGTTAATTTTTAATTTAGTCACTCAAGTTACTCGAACACATCGCGAACACGCGTTTGGTGACGTTGTAAATTTACAGCGATGCGATGTTCCTCGCTCGGCGGCTGATTGTGAACTGTGAACTATAAATAAAGGTTGAGTCTATTAAATACATAAGACTACATCATTCCTTAGTAAGAAGTTCAAGCACTCTCCCAGCTGCTACTCACGTCTTGGCTGCAACATACATGCAAAATCATAATCTCGTTTCCCTTTTATCTTGACATATTGTACGGGACAAAGAGTCACATTGTGTTAGATATAATGTTATTTACGTTAAAAAATGTTAAAATGCAGTGTTTACTTTTGTTGCAGAAGCTTATCTACAAGATAAATAATATCAATTTTTGTTATAAAAATATTGTAAGGGGACGAACCGCTTTCTGCAGGTGGAGGGAAGGTAGAATAAGCATTTCATTACGGCAACGTAAGGGAAAATAATCCCCCAAAATATTGCCCTGTGGAAACCTTATTGTGAACGTCTATGTGTATTTTATATTCAAAGTTACAAGGATATATAAAAATATATTTTAAAAATAGATATATATTTTGTGAGTTCTGTTTTGTGTGAGTCAAACCTAAAGAGCCATCTGCATGCTTGTTCGTTACTAGTCAACGCCAATTTCTCAAACAATACTCAATTGCTGTAAGGCTGGATACGCTTCTGTCGCGATCTTTTTTGTAAAAGCAGATGATTTTTTCAAATCGTCAAAGGGCGTATTTGAAAATTAAATGTAGAAATACATTATTTTTTGTGCTCCGCCGGAAATTGAGCTTACGACCTTCCATTTACGAGTAGATACGTAGAATTTACTACTAGACTACAAAACGATTGTATAGGGACCCGGAAGCATATGAAAATTATCCACCTTTTAAAAGTGTTCCTGACATAAGAATATTAACATCAGAACCAGTCATGGATTTTGTTTGAATTATTTATCATATTGTACTAAGTGAACTCATTTTTCAATACCTATCAATGGAACATGAACGACTAAGGGAAGACTGGTGGTAAAAAGCGAATAATTTGAAGAAAATGAATAAATGCGTAGCTATTTATTGAATTTATGCCATGATATTGTCGATCTCATGACGTCATTATATCGTTACTCATTTAGAAAAAGATGCACCTAAAAAAATATGCACTTTCTATGTTTTGTTTAATGAACTTATTTATAAATTTGGCGTTTTTTTAAATACAATATGTTCGACATTCGTGTATGGGAAAAGGAGGGGGTGTGCAATAGGAATTCTGAAGGTTTGGCCAAAATGCTTTTCTTCACCCAGTAAACAGATCATTATGCAAAATATTTTTTTACAGCTTGACGTTTGCTGAAATTGCAAATATTAGAAGATTATATCCAGCTGTTTAAGTTAAAACAAAAGGGGAGCAATTGTTCTTCGATTGGCGTTTTTTTTAAATCAGTAGTATTTCAGAAAACAATCAAGAATTATACTTGCAATTGAAAAAGTATATTGTCATCATGTTAAAAGCGTTTTAAACGTTGATAAGAAAACTCTTTTATTTCTTTGAAAGGAAAAGTTTAATTTTTTTTAACAGGTAAATGGAAAGTTTCCCAGATTTATTACATATTCTCAGAATAATAATTAATAATATGAGTATGATTATAACACAATATTGCTTTGTCACAATACCAACCTATATTTATGCGCATCAATTATTTTTTATTCATATTTTTAATGGCATCATTTTCAACAAAGAATGTCCAAATGGATCAAGTCAAGAATTTTAATCTTTGTTTTGCCGTATTCACGTTCTCCGAAACAGATAATTTAGTCTTTAATGCGATAAAAATTTCCCCACAAAATGATAATATTTTGTAATTGGATGAAAACTTCCGTAAACAATAAAGCATAAAAACTGAAAGCTGACAGATGCCGAGAGCTCTCATGATAAAAATGCGTTACCTTTTTATATCCGAGCCCCCGCACCCCGCTCCCCGCTCCCCACAAAGCTTAATGCATCAAAGTTTTTCCTTATTTCCATCCCCCACCCCGCATTGTCATCCCTCCTCCCAACCCCCCCTTCACCCCGCAAAACCGCTCCTGGCTTCAGTCGAGAAGCAACCCCGCTAGAGAGAGCACGTGTCCACACGGTCGGTCGTTTCAATACATCGAGTGTTTATTTGTAAAGCAGTGGAAAGTGATTGCAGGGAGCTTTCGTGTTTTAAGCTCGGGCAAATATTTGAACAGCACGGAGCCAACGTTTACCCAAAACATTTTTTTGTCATACCTAAACGAGTGATTTTATTTTTTTTCTTTTTGATTTTATAATTTTAAGATTCTTTCGCGTGGAAATCTGTGGATACAGGCTGGAGGGAACCGATCCGATTGGTGAGTAAAATAATTGTTTATTTTTGGTCTAAAAAATAACATCGAACCATAATCTGTTGACTTTTAAGCCTCTTTTTGCTTATTTAGTTTTGAATTGATTGTTTTAGCAATTAGTATAATTTGTAAGGCTTTTATTTTCCCAACAGATTGTTATAATGCAATTTCAATTTCATTTACAGCCGAGGTGGTTATTAAGGAGTGGTTTAATTTGTTAAATATGGAAATTTTGTGTTTCTAACCACGTATTACTACAGGTTTTTTTTGTGTAAAAAAATTTGGTATTCGTGTATGCATTTCTTATTTACATTAACGTTAAAAAATACAATGTTGAACACTTACAGAAACATATTGTGTCAGAAATGTTGTGCATTTTTCAGATATTCACCTCATTTGTACTTTTATTATTCATGGTTGATTGCGTTGCATATTGTTTTTTAATTAAAAAATATATATAAACGGCGTATAAGGAATTTAAAAAAATAACCCAATATTTTTTTTTAAATCATAAAATATCTGTTAATAATAAATCGCATTCGTTCGATTTTTCAGGAAACAGATTTTTTTCATTTAAACATCAAAGTTAATGAATGCATAAAAAGTACAAAGCTATTTCATTCTATTACATATCTAATCTAAGCTGCAAAGATATATATCATTTAAGATTTATACTAAATGCATTCCCACAAGCAGATATGTATAATTTCGCGCTAACACATGCCGCATGTGGACCTACAATATAAAAACCCAATCTCAAATGAACATAAGCCTTGCAACTCTTGCCGTCCTTCCCTGAAACAGGGGTGACATAACATAACTGAAAGCTGAAATAAATAAACTTGTTTTGATCCGAGTTCCAAGACAAAAAAAATAAGCAAACACTTAGTTTGGAAAACCTGTCAGATTAGGAGAAATTAAAATTGATTCTTGCTTGGGTAGGTGCTTTTTAGGGATGCTTTTTTGAACCCAAAATAAATGAATGGAAGCAATTGGGACGTGATTTTTTTATGATGTATTTTATTTCAGTTGACACACTTTAATACATGCATATTCCTTACCGATATTGATGCTTTATTAGTAAATTGAAAAACACGTCTGATTCACTCCTCAAGCGAGGTTCTTTTGCAGCGCAAGTTGCACTGCAGTGAGGTTCCGGTGAACCAATGATACCAATCTTGATCAAGGCACATTAGCATCTAACCCAAAACTGAGTTTCATTTAAATAAAATAATATTTTAAGGCTTAAAAAAGATTCACGGCAAGATTATTTCAATATCAATACCAAAAATCATAGTTAAATTAAAAAAAAATATGGCTCCTTGGGATCACTCCTGGAGCGCTATTCTGCTAAATAAGGCGACGAGATAGCGACTCGTGTCCAAAAATAAGGTGTACTGTGATTTTTTGTCTATGAAGTTCTTTTGCAAGCGTTAGCAAGCTCCGACTTGGATTGATATCCAAATTGTAAGGAATTTAGCAAAATAACGCTTCTGGTCTTCCCACAGGGCCTTGCTCATACAAGCCTGCGAACAGGTGGGTCTTGAACTTCTTTCCAAATGTCATCTTCAAATCCCTCTTGCGCAGGTTATCTGGAGGCAGTTCCATATTGTTGGAGCAGCCACCTTGAACGATCGATATCCCTAAATGTTTTTTTATTTACATATTTGGTAACTCAATGCCTATCCACGGCCACGATCACTTAAACATTATTCCATTGTAACGAGGAAAAATACTATAGTAAATTTATAATTATTCTTTAGTTAACAAAGTTATATTCAGGAACAATAATTCTGATTTCTGAATATAATTGTAACTAGGCATATAATGTTACTGCTCCAAGGATATTCCTTCCTAGCTCTGGGCTTAAAATTCATTGTAATAATCCGCTTGTTACACATCATCCAGTTCTATGTACGTACAAAGTGTCCTTCCAGTAGTAATGAACAACACCTCACTGGGATCAGGGCTGCCATGACTTACAATGAAGTTTTCTTATTTCAAAATTCTAGTCTTTAAAAAAATAAGATACTTAAATGTATAAAATCCGTAAATACATGGCTTACAGCCTTTAGTTGGTGAAAGCAATAACATTTCAAATGAAATTAAAAATATATTAGAAATAAGTTTTGATAACAATCACAAACAACAATATGCCCCAAATTGCAAAATATCAGTAGACTCATTCAATTTTTTATTTTCAAAAGTCTTTGAATATAAATTTGAAAGTAGATTTTCCAACATTTGTATTATTTCACGATCTCAACCGAACTATTCAATTAGCGTTTTGATAAAATATTGGGTAAATCGTATATTCACAAATTCAGACAAAAATTCATCTTAAAATTTCCAAGAAACCATTAGTTTTTCTTATGGAACATAGACCAAAGCTTGGATATCTTTGATCTTTTGATGATTAGATGAAGAACGAATGTGTAAAGAAAATTTCTGATGCCTGATATGTGGCGACCCGTGTCACGACATATCAGTAAATGACAACCCGTTCACAGACAACTCGGCCATTGACAAATCAGTCACACGATACTTAGTCCAGAAGACTTTTCGGCCAACGACATTTCGGTCACAAATCGGTCAACGACAACCCGTCCATATACAACTCGGCTGTCGGTAACTGTCGTTGGACGGATTGTCTTTTACCGATATGTCGTGGAATCGTGGCAACCCTATCCGTGTTGTGCCCTAACTGCTACAGCTCCACAAGGCAAGAGCTCATATTGTTGTCTCGACACGCGACTGCTCTTTATGCTAGCAAGTACCACAACCTCCCCGCCTCTATTGTTTCAATAATTTCCTCAGCCTCGTTGTTCCCATAATGATATTCAGCCGTGTTAATCTTTGCGGAATATTAATAAGCGGCTTTTACGGAATACCTAATCCCGGAATATTGAAAACCTTTAGGCTGGCTCTGTGAAAGGAGCTCGCAATCGCTGGCTTCACATTCAAACTCAACCAAAGCGTTTTAACTAAAGTGTGTAGAAATTATAACTCTCAATAGATACGCGGTTTTACTTTCCGTATATTTTTATGATCGAGTACAAATGTAAAGTTTTAACGCAGTTACAGTGTACGAGTATGGTGTACTGAGCTATTGTGTTGTATTCTCACTTAAATATGGAGTACCTACGGACCGTATTGAATTATAATTTAATGCAAATGTACGGATACTTTACTCGTGTTTTGTGAGTAAATTGTTGAATTATTCACAATATTGAGACGTAGCCCGATTGCTTCATAATACAGTATTTAAGACTGTATTCCTATATTTTTTGTGTTTGTTCCTTGACTTGTAGGTTGGTATGCGGCTGACCACCCATGCTGTAGAATATGGTTCACTTTGCTAATGTCACCCCTGTTTCAGGGAAGGACGGCAAGTCTTGCAGGGTGTAGGCATGTGCATTTGAGATATGAGTTTTTATGTTGTAGTTTCACATGCGGCGTATGTAAGCGCGAACTTGTACGTGTCTGCTTGTTAGAATGCATATAATGGAAATCCCCAATGTTACATATCTTTGCAACTTAGATTAGATTAGAAGACTCAGATCTTAGAAAATGTAAAGTTGCATTAAGGACTTTTAATTTTATTATTTGTATCAAACATACATACGCAATTGATGAACCTTGAACGGATAGTTCAAGCAAGTTTTTTTGTAGAAATTACTTGTAGCAGTTTTAAAGAAAACTTTATTGAAACTAAGATCGCAACATCGAATGTCGGAGTGAACATTTTCGTTTACGATTACTAACCTAAACCTACCACTCGTTAAATGGAAGCTCAACAACCGAAAAATATTTGGAAAATAGGAAATATGTATAAGGATTGATAAACACAAATTTTTAGTTTTCTTTCTGGACTCTGAGTACGACTTTTTTCACTTTACTCGAAGTATTGTGTATTCGAGAAAAATGTATGTGAACTTGTGTAAAGCCCCCCTGGCAAAAAATGTTTCGAAACTTGTTTTGCCAGAGGTGCTTTACAACTTCACATATAATACATTTTTCTCGAATATGTACTCAATACTTCGAGTAAAGTGAAAAAACTCGTAGGTACTTAGGGTACTGACACAATTGTTCAAAATAACATATTACATGAGCGGCATACTGTAAATAAGCTTATTCAGAATTTTCATGGTATGTCATAATATCGCTTGTAAACGTGTACGGCAACAAAAAAAAAAACACTGCTTTTATAAATTTGAACGCAAAAATGGCTAATTTATCCAGCTTGTTTGTAATGGCTTCCTGTAGCGTCGCTTAGAACTGTTTGTTTTTTACCTGTTACCATAACATGTAAATAAGGCCATGCATCATTAGGGTAGTCCCCCCCTCACCCCTCTGGAGTCTGTCTCCACCATCACATTAAACCACCCCCACACCCCCTCGCCCCTTATGCATATTCATACCAGGGCTATTATCCTATAAGGCTATAAGGGAGGTGGCCTGTATAGGGTGGGGCGAAAGTAAAGACAAGCCTTATTTGTTTCGTAATTATCTTAGACCTATAAGAAACGTGCTGCGTTTCAACAAAATAAGAGATTATCTCATTTAACGATTTTTAACCATATTTTTTTGTAATAAATACTTTAATGAGATATTTTTAAAAGCCTACCTGATTACAACAGTGTTAAGAAAAAATGTCAAACTACCTTGATCGTAAGAGTTTAGAAATTGTTACAACATCCATCTTACGAGTATGTTCATTTTTTTCGTCTTAAAATTAACCTGAACTTTTGAGTCTTAAATTTAACCTAAATATCAAAAAACCTTTCTCATGGCAGCAAAAAATGGGTAAATCTTTACCTTTGTTTACTTCTTTCTCAAACGAACGGTTGATTAATTAATGATTTCTTATCTCTACATGAGCTATATTATAATCTACAATCTTAAAAAAAGCTTTTTTCATGTACATATATGATACGTAAGACAAGAATTTAAAATTTTCATGCTTATTATTATGATTCCTTAACTTTTAGGTTGAGGCTGAGGCTGACCACCCATATTGTAAAAAATGGTTCACTTTACCAATATCACCCCAGGAAAGGTCGGCAAATGTTGCAGGGCTTATGTTCATTTGACATTGGGTTTTATATTGTTGGTTCACATGCGGTGTGTTTAAGCGCGAACTTGAAAGTGTCTGCTTGTGGGAATACATTTTAAATGTAATATGTCTTTGCAACTTCAATTATAGATTATAGATAACAATATTCTATCAATTCAACAAAATATGGATCATCCCCTGCCTCATGGGCCACACTATACTTAGTCCAAGCAGAGCCCTACAAGACTCAGCACTTTGCTTCGCCTCTCATATTTTTGTGCCGACTTGAAGAGCGAGCAGAAATGTCGAGGAGCTTCCTATCCGAGGATCGCATTATTATCGTCTCGCATTACGAGTGCCACTAGACGGTATTTGTGAATCGATTGAGGTCGGAAATACAATATTTAGATTTCCGTGGACTTCTTACTCCGGCATCTGGAATCTGTCGTCTGTGCAAACCTTTTGAGATCGACTTGAGAATGAAAACGTCGTCGATTTTTAACGGATTAAGTGCCTTGTTAAATTAAGACTTTTTTTCTAATGAGAAATACTGAGTAAAGCTATTTAATTTTTTTTTAGCGAAGTACCTACACATGATACTCTTTATTGAAATGATTTATTTTTTAAAAAAAACAAATCAATCAACATTGTTAATACACACAGCATAAAAAAAAGATTGAAATGATTTTAGATTTTTCTAACTGAAAAAGAAATAAATTCCTTCTAATTATTATTATTTTTATTTTTCCACTCGTTTATTTTATTTTTTATTTACAAACGTTTTCGGTTATAAATTTACCATAATCAGGTATTAAAAAAAAAAGAGAATAAACGATTGGAAAAAACAGTGTTTTCAATAAAAAGTATTGCTTACTTTTTTAAAGTATTATTAACAATGAATTTTCACAGTGTTAATACACAAACCATGAAAAATATCATATAGTAATCAATTCATTCATTTCGGACCGAAACATACAACAATTAAAAAAAAATCTTTGTAAAATATACTTTTAAAAAATAGCAACATTCAATTGAATTTTATAAAACAACACGAATCGTGCGTGTTAAATAAATGTTGACAAATGCAATAAAAAGTTTTTTAAGGACAATATAGATAAAAAAGAAGCTTAAAAAATCTACGAAATGAGATGTCTGTCTCGATTAGGGATGCAATGGAAACATTCAGTTATAAATTACAAAGCATGTCGGATTCATTTCAAACAATTGCTCGCTAAATGGAGTCGACAAGTTAATTTATGATCACACAAAACATGGAAAAACAAACAGTTTGTTGCACAAACAAACTTAGTCATGAAAATGAAAGGACTGCTGCAAATTGGTTCCACTGAAGTCGGCAACAAAAACTGCATTGTTTCATGTTTAACGACAGAATTATTTACAATCCCCAACAGTCTGTGACCGTTTGCGACGGTCTATTTGTGCCAAACGTCGTAAACGGACAAAAAAACTAAATAAAGCGTTCGAGAAATTCCTGCGAGCGCTAGGACTTTATTATTATGACGCTTGGGTGCATAAGTGCACGCTGGATGCGATTTGGAATTATTAGTGCATGTGAAATGTTTAAAAGCTTATGTTTCGTTTTGGGTAGGAAAGCGATTTATTTGTAGCCCGGGTGAGATGACGGCATATCATGGAATACATTTTTTTTTCCAAGCTGGTACAATGTTTTGAAAGATTTTTTTTCTTATTATTCAGCTGAGAATATTATTACCTACTAACTGTTTATGTTGAATATTACGGATTTAATTTGTAAGTACACATTCAGCATTTGTAAGCGCGAACTACACTTGTTTGTTTGTGGGCATGCATTTGAATGTTAATATATCTTTGCAGCTTAAATTATAGGTTTATGATTTTGCACATTTTATAAGAGTCTATAAGGAGCACTACAATTTTTTTTTGTGCCTGTTCAATGAAGATAGGCGATCATCATAGCAATTTGCGCCTTAGATTCTGCGGCACGAATCTTACTGATCTTGTGCTTCTGTCAAATGCTCAAACCACTGTCTCAGGTTATATGACAAACGAACTTACACCCCCATTTTGGATTGAAATATATAGTTTTTCTTATGATAAACTATATGATTGATTATCACTCATTTTAGGGGATACGAAAATAGCGTCTAAACTCTACTTTGAATCAGTCCAATCATTTTTATTTTTTAATATCATAACCTAAAATAAAACGATAATATAACAAATTAGAGACCTAAAATTACATGTACCTAAAACATACTGAGGTTCTAAAACAATTTTAACTAAACTATTTTTTTTCCTTTAAACTATGCTACGCACCTTGACTACTTCTCCACGGTATGGAACTTTGCTCCCATAGCTCAGAATCGCTCAATTTCCTTCGCTTCGTTTCGCTTTCAAAACATTTACATTATGAGGTGTAACCATTTTTTGTCTGCGCCGGGATAAGGCGTTGTCACTTTGTCGGTGTATTGTAGGCTGAACTTCTAGAGCAGTGGCTCCAAACCATTCTTTCACCAAGATCACATTGATTACTTTGTGGTTATCGGGAACCACGAAATTCAAGGAAACTGTTTTGAAATGAACTTTATCTTAGTTGTAAGGGTTTATTAACATTTAAGATTAATTTTTTAAAGTTAGTGCATTCACTGAGTGAAAATTAATTTTAATTTAACTGAGTTAGCCTTTGAATATGGACGGATAAAATTCGATAGCGTTTAGGCCTTGTTAACTCAAAATATGTGAAAAAAAAACTATGTTTTAAAAAAGTTTTTTAATAAAAATTTAAGACTCATATTTAATAAAAGCTCACAAGCATAAATTTTACGGTTGCACATGCCGCATGCGAACTTACAAAATAAAAACTCAAATCTCAAATGAACGTACACCTCGCAACTCTTGCTGGTCAACATTAGCAACAGTAAAAATATAGAAAGAGAAAACAAGAAACATTAACTACTGAAAACAAAACTTCCAACAAATTCATAAATAACTTTTTACGATAAAATTATTGTGTAAGATTTGCGTCAATGTATTTTTTTACCATATTTTTTTAAGTAAGCTAGCCCCATACTCTATGCTATTGCTCAAAGACAAACGCAAATTATTACTTATTTTCAATTGTTTATTGTACTTATATTTTGCAACATCATTTTTAAACGAAAAGTTTTCAAGAAATTCAGATGCAATCGCGTTTTCACAGGTTCGGTCATAGATAAGTGGGCTCGTTAATATAATTAATTTTCTCACATTTAATGCATATTTTTAATGGCGTTAATTGTTTTGAAAGGTTCTTTTTACTAGCACTTATAGTTTAAATGATGCATTGAGCGTGAACATTTTTCAGATAACTTCCAAGCTCTCTCAAGGACCAACGGTTGAGAACCACTGTGTTAGAGCGATCGGTCTTTGTCGAAAGAAACATAATAACACATTGTATCAAAGCAGAAGTACATGTGGATACAATATTTCTGAAAACGTTCACAAAACATCTGTCCCATGCGAGACGGTGTGCAAACTGATTTTTTTCAACAATATTATTCTCATCTATTATCTTTTTCCTTGTACTCGCATTAAAAAAATCCATTATCCATACTGATTTATGGCATAATATTGAACCTAAAACATTGTTCTTCTTCGAGTTGTAAAATAAAACAAAAGTGATGGACGATTGTACAATAGAACGCAATATTCTATGTTTTTTTAGGATTTCTCTTGAAAATTTACCTACAATAAAACAACCCAAAATTTACGGGTATAATAAATCATTATTCTTGTATTTTGTTTACCAAGTAACTTTAAAACACCTGAAAAACAATAATGGTCCCTCAGAGCTTTTTTTCAAGAAATACTTCTGTTAATTTTGTTATAGCCGTCCGCAGCCATACTAATGGTTGTAATAGTGTGTAAAACGTAACGGAAACGCATCTAAGCTACACACATAGTGTTACTTCTTGCCGTGTTGACTGGCGAGTAGAACCTAGTTAACTTCAGAGGTTAGGGCCTTACGCCAACCACTTGAATTGAAGTGGGAGTGCCTCATCTCTCGAGGGGTTTGGTACTCGTTTTGTTAATAATAATTAATGAATAGCAGGTAAAGTAGGTTGGTGAATGCCATTCCTATTTACAAATCTATGTGATAAATAAGCGCATTGTTTAATAAACCTAGTAAAAACATCCACAGAGTAACAGCTACATCCATAAAATTTGTTCTACACTAGAACCCCCACAACACTTTTAAAATGCTGGGCTTGATAATAAAATTTGAGTGCTTCAAGCCAGCATATCAAGCCAGCGTACCTACCGCACCAAGTACCAACAAAGGTTAGCTTTATTTATTGTGAACCCAAAAAACGTGTTTTAAATAATCGACTTCATTAACTCACCATTGTCACTCGCTTACTAGACACAAAGTCACACAAATGGAGGAATAAAAAACGTGTGTCTGGAAGGACGCGGGTTCGAGTCCTTTGTCCTGGATGTGGGCAAGTTTGCTGCGCGCCAGACCCGTGAATTATAACTACCCTAGGCGAGGGGTACAATGGTGTAAATAGTATTTTTTGTAAGCCGCGGAGTTATTTACTAGCGGCTCCATTGTGATACATCCCGAGGGATTAAAGTGACACCCTTAACCAACGACAGGGGCGCCTAATCGAGGACAAACTACAATTAATTATTTGTAATTCTCTGTATTTGATCATACCTCTTAAGTATTTTAACGCCTTTATATCCTCAGTCAAACAAACGGTTGTTTTTTTACTCAGTTATTTATTTATTTTCAGATTCTTTCTATGGCTATTTGTCGCACTACACTATTGAAAATTGTAGATTACAAAATATGTACTAACGGTAGATACCGACATTTTACTACTTTTTAAATTATTGAATTACAAATTACAATTGACGACATATCGTCCCCGATGCTTTTTGGCTTATCTGCCATTTGATTCAAAGACGACATTTCCATGAATTTATTCTCCAAAATCTAAGCTCAAAAAGCGCTGGAGACGCATCTGCGGAGGTACCGGCCACCCAGTGGCGTACATATCATAAAGACCTTTAGACCTTGCCGAACTTACTTTTTAGATAAGAAAACATATTTTTGTAACAATAATTTTAATAAGAAACAATATTCATCGACGCCTAAAAGATAGACAATTTTCGTAGCACGTAATAAGACATTTGTAAGTTAGCGCCTACCGTTTTCGCGCATGCAATACGCTCAGCGCGGCGCATGGACTCTGTCCTACCTTCTCCGGCAACGAAGTTTACAACTTTACTGACTCGCGGTACTGAGCGGGGCATACATACACAAAATTGCCACACACACTTCCACGCGTGGCCACTGTCTGTACGCTTCAAATGCAGGCGAGCCTGAGTCAAAAGACAATAAATTGGAAACGCACTTACGTCGTTAGGAGAAGAGATAGAAATAGACTGCTAATATATATGAAAGAGATGCAAAAATGAAGTGTGTGAAATTTAACTTTTTATTCAGTCTGTCAAATTCTTCTCAGTACGCGCGCGTTGTTTTTGACGTCCGTGATTGTTTTCGTGATTTATTGTGAAACTTAATTATTACAATGGATAACTTCAGTTGTGAAAATTGTACGGGAAGTGTGTGCTTTCTAACAATTAAATTTGGTTCGTTTTCTAAGCTTACTTTAAACGATAAAATGCAAGTGATGACAAAAAGACGATCAACACCGACTTTAATCCAGATGACAAATCCAGAAAACGGTTAATCGGTCGAGTGTGTTTGGAAGAATTGAGAAAAATGGGCTTTCTTAAGGCCACTTCAAGTACCTATCGAGTTATTGACTTGTCTTTTTAATCAATCATTTACTCTGTTATTTGATGTGGCTCAGACGGCTTTCACTAAGCTTTTCATTATTTATTTGTAAGTGTCGTGGAACAAGAACAACTCATGCTAGAGATTGAGGTAAGAGTTTCATATTTACTTAAAAGGCCCGTCTGAAACGGCAAGAAAAAACCACGGCGGTTATTTATTTAAGACAACTTATACACATTCAGCATTTGTAAGCGCGAACTACCCTTGTTGGTTTGTGGGCATACATCTGAGAGCTTTAAATGAATATATCCTTGCAACTTAGATTATAGATTATAGATACAATATTATTTCATTGTAACGTTTAGGTTGGAATAACAGTCGTTTGACATATTTACAATAATTATAACTACAGAGCTATTTTAATTTTTCTTGATCTTGATGATTTGAAAATAAGGTAAGTTCTCTTAAAATGGTTCCTGTAATATCCGATTACTTTTTTTAACTGCGTAGTTATAATTATAGTAAAAATTATTTCAGTTTTATACATGAAGGGGCTCTGTTATTTGTGTCTTAACATCGCTTTCAGATAATTGCTATTTTTCCGACAGGTTTTGCTGGAAGTATGGGTTTTTCGGTTTTGGCTTAGTTAAATTGTAAATGCCACTGGTTGTATGGAATATGAAAAAAAACGTTTTTTTATTGTTTGGGAGTGTCAATCCCGTTGTTTTGAAAACCGCCCAAAACCTAGAAGTTGCCGAACTAGATCTGAATTCCTATGATCGCCCCTGCGGCCACCCCTAGTGGAACGGCGGCAGGATACAGTACAGTACTAACGGGACGATATGCACATGATTTTCCTGCGTTTTACTCAATCCCTTTTTTCTTTTTTATCCCATGATTACTAGATGACACATGTTAAAATTCGTTGTGAGCATTGTTAATTTTATATTCACAATATTTATAGTTGGATACTTATTTAATTTTTATGCACATACATATTTGAAACATCCCTTAAAAATGTATCCCAATTCACAATAAAACTTCCGTAAATACATAACATTATATTATTTGATCGCTAAATACATGAATGTGACAATAATATCCACCCCTGACTGGCCGATGCTGGATTTTTTTTCGGTCCATTCTGTTGCAACAAAATTCACTGATGCATTTTTTTGGGCGACAACAATGAATGGGGACTTAGCTGGGTTGTGATATTATAAATGGTCACTACCCATAATACAAAACTATACGTGTACACTCAATCATCACATTTACCAAAAAACGTAGTAAAACTAAACAGCGCGTCTAGGGAGCGTTTTACTTTCCATACCCAATATTCGGTGAACTTCACGGGTAAGTTTATACGTTGGGTTACAGATATGTAGTAATATTCTCCTACCCATTTATTTCATAGTTGCTTTACAACAAGCCATATATCACCCGATGATAAAAAATAATTGTATCCCAGTATTTTTTGCAGATTTGCCAAAAAATAATGAACGCAGGTGTAGTATTATTTTTTTGTGCTTTTTCTTTCACAAAAATACGTGTAGCGAAACCATTCAATGATTTATAGGATTTTTCTTATTAATATAAATTTCTATTGAGAATTATTTGCCATAGCATGATCGATCGCATAATTCATTATACGAAGTAACCTACATATATTTTTAGTACAATGTCTACCTTATACTAAATACTGGAATATTATTTTTTGCTTCTGGTCAGCAAAGATCTGGGTCGTTTTTTTTCTTTTCACCAAAGAAGTTGAAACTATCCAAACGTTTTACATCTAGATTTAATCGATAATATCATTTTCGTCTATCTGAGATTTACGTTTAGGTGTTTGATAAACCGTTCCGATGTTATGAAACATATTTGCAAAAGACCAAGATTTATGATGAAAAAGTCCTTAGTTAGTTAAGGTGGAAAAATTTAATTAAAAAAATAACTTCCTTTGAAATCTTATCTTTCTGAATATTAAAAAAAACAATAAGCACATCATTTCAATAGGTCAAAATTATTGTTAATAAAGATTGAAGTATAGTAGCCTTATACTAAAGAATACTATAGTAATAAATAATTGTTAATAACGATTGAAGTATGTATAGTTACTTTCCATAATGCTTAACCAAAGCGTCATATCTATTCAATGATTTGATGTATAATGTCACCCATACTGTAAAAAATGGTTCACTTTGCCAATGTTACCACTGTTTCAGGGAAGGTCATCAAAAGTTGTGGGGCTTATGTTTATTTGAGGTTTGGATTTTATTTGTAAGTACGCATTCAGCATTTGTAAGCGCGTACTACACGTGTTGGTTTGTGAGCATACATCTGAGAGCTTTAAATGAAAATATCCTTGCAACTTAGATTATAGATTATTATAGTGTAGGTACTTATAGCCTTCGGGGCAGTTTTTTTAAGACTTATATGATACAAGGTCTAAGGGTGTTTTTCGTTGGATGCACTTAATATTTATAGTCAACTTCATCTCATCCCTGCAATAAACTATCATAACAAGACCTTTTTAAATAAAACAAACACCCAACATTTCCCTCTCTCGTATTTACACTCTTGAAACGCTGTTTTCTCAGCTAGCTTTTAATTTTAATGCACTCCAAACAAAAAGACACGTGTCGCTTTATTTTTACTGGTGTCGGCAAATTCTTACGAATCAGAGGTGACGGCTGGCTGCCTGCCATTGAGAACTCTTGGGGTGATACGGACACAGTGGCGGCTCGTAGAAGGTACTACGGAACCAATAAAATTCCACCCGTAAGAGATTGACGAAAAAATGTAAGAAACATAATATGCATTAAATATATATTTATGGTTAGAGCAAGTACTGCCATATTACCTTACTCCTGCAGAAGCTTCACTGGTTGAGGATCCCAGAAAGGATCAAATTCAAGCTGGGCCTCACGGTACACAAAGCGCTGCATGGAGTGGCGCCAGAGTACTTGCAGGAGCTGATATTACCGAAGAGTCTGAACGAGAGGGGGCTCACTCTGCGATTTGCCGACAGTGCTCTTACATCTGTCAGCACACAATGCAGAAAAAGAAGCACAGTGTTCGGAGACCACGCTTTCGCCGTTGCGGGACCGTCCACTTGGAACCAGCTGCCTCCTGAAGTGCGCGCCAAGAAAGGGATCGAGAGCTTTAAGAAGGGAATGAAGACCCTTTTTTACACCGCCGCGTCAAGCCTGAAAGCGCCCTTGCAGTGACAGTGGTTACGAAACGGCGCTATAAAAATCATCATCATCATCATTAAGTGTTTCTTGCGCCTCAATAGTTCAAATAAAAAAATCAGAAGGTTCTAATTTTATCAGATACTAGCTGACTCCGCAGATTTTATCCTGCCTTTATTTTTTTAAATGAGATTCAATAGTTTTGTGGATTTGTAAATTTGGGAATGGCTGTTCTTCAGAAAATGGAAAAGATGAGCGAAAAAATCTTATTTTGAAGTGATCATTGTAACTATTGCAGTGAGACGGCATCGCCCAATAACTTAAAAAAATTGATCGTGCATATTTTCATGGGCATTATATCAAATGAAATTGGGCTCATTTAAAGATATTGAAGTACTATGGATTGCAGTTATGAAAGACGTTGTAGCCTTTTAAATTTCAGGAGGTGTATCTGAAGGTTTATATCTTTTGTCATTTTCACACTGTAATTGGTATTTCAAGCATAATTTCATTGCTTAATACCAATAAAAGAATGCTGTCATTCTATTGGGCAGAAGGAAACGTTTTCTGTGCACATCTCAAAAATAATGAAATTATCATTTATAGGTTTTAAATGATGCTTTAAATAATGCTAGTTGCAATCGTTCATGTACAGTGTATGTATACATATTGATTGATATTAGACGAAGTAAAATCAATAAGATAATTTAGGGTAGATCATTGTTTTGGATGTCCATATATATTATTATTTATTGATTTTAAAAACATAACTTATTGTGTATGTTCCTTGACTTATAGGTTGGTTTGCGGCTGACCACCCATGCTGCAGAAAATGATTCACTTTGCCAATGGCACACCTGTTTCAGGGAAGGTCGGCAAGAGTTGTGGGGCTTATGTTTATTTCGGATTAGGTTTTTATATTGTAGGTCCACATGCGGCATGTGTTAGTGTGAAATTAAGCATGTCTGCTTGTGGGAATGCATTCAATGTGAATCTCAAATGATACATATCTTTGCAACTTAGATTTAGATCATTGTGTTTATGCTCCTTAACATATAGGTTGGTATGCGGCTGACCACTCATGCTGTAGAAAATGGTTCACTTTGCCAATATCACTCCTGTTTCAGGAAAGGTCGGCCAGAGTTGTAGGGTGTTTGTTTATTTGAGATTTGGGCTTTAATATTGTAGGTTCACATGTGGCATGTGCAAGCGCGAACTTATACATGTGTGCTTGTGAGAATGCAAATTTTGTGAATCCCAATACCTTTGCAACTTAGATTCGGAAAAAATGTAATCCTTTTTTCACAATCTATTGATGATACAAACTTCATATTTTCTTAATTTTGTTCATTTTAGCTTTGATTTGTTACCTCGTATGAACGATTCGACCTCAAGTTTGCACATATAAAGTTGAATATTAAGTAAGTAGATGGAGTATGTAGTAAAACTTGGTTCACTTTTGCCAATGCCCCCCTGGTTTCAGCGAAAATGGCAGGAGTTGCAAAGTTTATGTACACATGCAGCATGTGTAAGCATGTACTTACAATGTACTTACTTTTGGGCATGTATTTAATATGAGTCTAAAATGACAAAATATCTTTGCAACTTAGATTATATGTTTTGAAATGTAATTTTTTGTGTATGTTCCTTGACTTATAGGTTGGTATGCGGCTGACCACCCATGCTGTAAAAATGGTTCACTTTGCCAATGTCACCCCTGTTTTAGGGAAGGATGGCAAGAGTTGCAGGGTGTATGCCCATTTGAAATTTGGTTTTTATGTTGTAGGTTCACATGAGGCATGTGAACCTACAACATTGGGTTGTGAGAACGCATGTAATGTGAATCTCCAATGTAACATATCTTTGCAACTTAGATTAGATTAGATTAGACGGATCTAAGAAATGTTGAAAGTGCCACCATATGTTTTTATGCAACTTAGATTATAAGTCCTCGACTTGTAAGTTGGTGTACAAATTGTTTCACTTCTGCCTGTTTAAAGTTAAGTCAGCATAAATTGCACCGTTGTTATTTGGGATTTGCAGTTGGGTCTTATTTTGAAAATATACATGCATTATGTGTACCTATGCACAAACTAACATGTGTTTCCTTTTGGGCATCCATTCAATATGAACCTTAAATGTGTGCATATATTTGTAACTGAGATTAAATTTAACCTTGAACACTTTTCATGACTTTGACAGTTGAAAAGCTAAATTCCAATTTTTAAAAAAGAGTTCTGTTTGGTAAAGGCTGTTGATGAATAAAATCTTTTATTCCATTTTCAAATTTTGTACCTACCAGTTTATTTTATTAATTTGATTTTGTTTAACCTCTTACAATATTTCAAACCGAACACATTTAATGAAATTTGAATATGGAACAAAAATCTGTCAATTAGATGAAGTTGGAAATGATCAGTTCCCATATAAAAACGACGTTCAGCATTTCACAAATTAAAACATGTTCTGCGTTATTTTATCAATTTTTTTGTACGCTATAACCCTTCCTAGATTACGTACTTTATTCTGAAACGAAAGACAGCCAAAACCGTTTAGTCCTTCACCATTTTATCGCATTACCAACGAACGCTTTTTTGGTTTTATAAGTATAGATGTGACGTAGTAACTTACCTCGATTGCGTAAATCTAAAAAAATATGAAACAATAATTTCCCTCTAGAAGTACCCACCGTCGTTTCTTGGATAGATTTTTGGTTTACGCAAGTCAGGTGATTTTAACGCAATACTTCATACTCCGGGCAATGATATTGACAAAGGTTCGGATGCACTCAGAAATATTTGGACATATATAGGTATGCGTAGGTGCAACAGTTTGCGTTATTTCTGCTTCATTTTTGTCTCAATAGGTTGTGAAGTATTTTCAATTTATTTGTTAGAAAACCCGATTGCTTTAGTAGCCCAATGGACTCTTTTTTCCATCGGTTTATGTTCATAATTTCTCAGAATGAATTAATGCGTAAACAAAATAAGAACAAGTATGGTGTTCTGCTTGCTAATCAGAAAGCTTTTTTACTCATTCTATAATTTTGATTCTAAGGTGTTTATATATCAATCTAAAAAGCTTTTCAAATTATCCTGGGCTGAAAGAACTAGTGATAAATTTTGAGACATTTTTGTGGTCGGGTTTTTCTGTGTATGTGATTTTCTGAGTAAGTATTATGACTCTGAATACTTTATTTTTGAAGCAGCATCCCCAAGTTTTCTTCACAGCAGCTCTCACTGGCTATGGAATTAGTTGCCTCTGCCAATCCCTTGCAGGATGTTGGCTTCCCCTCCGCGTCCGCCTGTCCCCTCATAAGCCACGCAGGATTAGGTGTGTTTGCTTAGGGACCCTGAAATAACACGCTCTTCATACAAATACCAGCCTCTTGTAATAATATCGAATGCAGATTTTGCGTCTCAGAACTCGATATTATGAATCGAGATGTTTTCGTGAATATCTATTGCATATATTAATTTGTAGACGGGCTTAAATTAATAACACATAGATTGAATAGGGCCAGTTTAAAATATTTTCTGTTTTTAATAAAGTATAAAAGAAATAAAGTCAGATCGTGCTTTATAGTTCAATATCTTAAAAATATTCATAAACACATTTGCCCGATTTTTTTGTACAATTACTGAACTTGAATAATTTAGCCGTTATATTAGGCATAGTTTTATTCAGTAAAGCGTTAATTATATTACCTATCTTCTTTTACAAGCGTTTGATTTCTACAAAGTTAAAACAAAAGTATATATTTTAAGTCAACAACATGCTTCACAGATACACTTTGTAAATGAGCGATCAGTACCCTGAGTATAAAACATTGCTCAAGTAATCAACCATCGCGTAAACAGAAAACTAAACTTTCACCATATTGGCGATGTTGTGTTATCTATACATTTATCTGATTACGCGATGGTTGAGTATTTACGCAATGTGTTTCGGAATTTAGAGAATTGGAAGTTCCTTGACTTATAGGTTGGTATACGGCTCACCACCCATACTGTAAAAAATGGTTCACTTTGCCAATGTCACCCCTGTTTCAGGGAAGGACGGCAAGAGTTGCAGGGCTTATGTTCATTTGAGATTGGGTTTTTATATTGTAGGTCCACATGCGGCATGTATTAGCGCGAAATTATACATGTCTGCTTGTGGGAATGCATATATAAATCTTAAATGATATATATCTTTGCAGCTTAGATTAGATTTAGATTAGGATGAGGCCTATGTCCAGGAGTGGACTGAGAAAGGCTGAGGAAGAAGGAAGAAGAAGAAGTTCTACTCGGAATACACAATTTAAACGCTCACAATAGTTATTTATGCCACTGCCAAGTAATCATAGACTTTGTAACACGAGTGCTAGTTTGTGCCATGAGGCGCAGCCGAATGGCACAATAGACAGCAAAAGTGTTACAAAGACTAATTACGTGCAGTGGCATACAATACTTTTTCTACGACCATTAAATAAATAAATAAATAGTAAATAATAGTCATTATAATGTACCTACTCGTCCATTTGAAGTAATTAAAACCTGACCTTTGTCAAAACGTGCGATTTATCATTCCCTTCGATTATCTAATCTAACCTAAGTTGTAAAGATAAATTATAAAAAGGTTTAATATTGAATTCATGCCCACAAGCCGACACATATAAGGTCGCGCTTTTACATCCTGCATATAAGCTTAAACATTCAAACCCAAAACTCAAATAAACATAATATGTTTATGCGTATTATGCCCTGCAGTTGTATTGGCAGGTGAACCAAGTTTGTACAGCATAGGTGATCAACCTCATACCCACCTATTAACCAAGTAACTTTTTGAGTTTGTTTATTTTTTGCGGTGAAAATTTTTGTATTGTTTTCCTTTCAAGCCTTTTATTTTCCTTTGAAAAAATGAAAGCTTTATTTGGAGCGTTGCGATAAATAAATTCGATAAATTTTAGCACTATTAACAATTTTTATTTGACTCTACACATAAAATATATTTATTTTCATCTAACAGGGCTGGAAGTCTCATCACCACGGTAATTCCTACCTACCGAATATCAGTAATATTGTATGAAGCCTAATCAGCTGATCGCTTGCGGCCATCTTGGATTGACAGGTCTTCATACCCCCATAAAAGGTTGACATTTAAAATTAAAAAATGGTTCCAATTCTGACAATGCGCATGCGCACATTTTCATTTCAACACGGTTACCCGTTGCGTAATGTTACATTACGCAACGGGTGTAGAAATGTATGTCATTGTGATTGCGTTAGCCGTTTTGTAATTAGTAAATTACCAAATGGGAGTAGAAAAAATAATTAGTCTTCATTTTTAATGGTTCTTAGAATGGATTTTAAAATGGATCTAGATAACATTTGACGCATTACTTAGAGATCCCGGTCTTTTTTTTAGATATTTCTCAATATTCTGTAGATAACTGCGTATTGAAACTTACAACCATACTCACACCTGACAAACTACATTATTTATCCATAGACTCATTCCTACCCACACACCACTGTTTGGACTTACTCAATTTTAGTACCAAAATAAAATATTTTTTCGAATTAACTCAGCGTGATAAATTGATAATATTCTTCTCGTAAAATGAATCTAAAATCTTGATACAAAAACTGGCCCAGATCCGCCTTAGATTTGATTTATAGGAAGCCATAAAACACAGCTCACATAGATGTTAAAATATTTTCTTTCTATATTTTTGTATCTCCCACCTTCATTAACAGTTATCTGATGCTGCCGCAGCTTCTGTTCCGATCTCAATCTATTCCATAACAATTTTTCATATTTTTCTATGACTTTACCTCGTAAAGTTGATCTCCGAGGTGGTCTGACTTGGTTGGATCATAATTTTTGAGTGTGGGCGCACATACTGCATGAAGTCAACTTTATCTTGTTTAAATTTACAAAAGAAACAGTTCCACCTCTTATCTATGAACAATCATTCCTTACCTTTATTCAGAACACAATCAAAATTACGAGCTCAGAGCCAACACCCAAGTATTTAACTTTAACGTCAAAACTCAAATATAACGTTTAACTAACAATGTATGAAAACTAAATCAGCGGGTCTAGTAAGGGTTTAAGTTTCCATATATTTTTAGTTTTAGCAGCTTAGGTACAGGTATTTTGTCGGTCTTTTATTGTAGTGTAGGTGTAAGGGGATACACAAAACCATGTCTATTTGATTTGAGTCTTTACCTGTTTTTGTGCCGAACAATGCATGTCTTGTGACTTTTTAAACAGCTTTTGTAGTAATGTTTTGTGTACTTAGAGCTGGTTGCTCAGCAATAGTTTGGACAGAATTTAAAAGCATCAGCTTATGCGGATCGCGCAGTTCAAATTCATCTAAGCCATGTATTGTGAAAACTGCATACTCGTACAAGCCTCGAACTAATTTAATTACTTTCATATTTTTTAGGGTTAATCTGTGTACACAGTGAAAGTCCATCTTTAATTTAAAAACGTGAATTAAAACTATTTTTATCAATTTGAATTTTTAAATAATAAATTACTTTCATTCATCCTCCAGAGTTGTTACTTGAGTTGCTTTGAATTGAAGTCTGCAATATAGGATTTTGTACAAAAACGAGATAAAAATACGGAAACACAGAAAATTTCAGTTTCTCACTTTCGGAAACCATCCTAGATTGCCGTTGAGTCGTTTGATTTAAAACGCCTCACTTTACTTTGCATTGTGTTTTTGACTTGAAGCCCGTAGGTAAAAGAGATATGGAAATACAGGGAACCATTTCCATATTATGTTGATCTCATTTCTGAAAAAAAAATTCCTAAAACATCGCCTTTGATTCTATATTTACTACTCAATTCTAAAAAGGTTATATCTAGTTTATTTAGGCGAAAGAACCTTTACTATCGTTGACCTCATTTCGCAGAAAAGGGGTTGAACTTTGAATACAACTCATGTGAAGGTAATTTCTTTGTCCGTCCTTTATTAGATGCTCCTCATTACATAGGTCAAATATGTAGGTTTATTACTTTTCCATGACCTTTAGATCTGTACTTCAAGTATAAACGTTTTATAAGCGTTTTAAAAAAAAATGTAAGAAAACTACATATTATGAGCTTCTAAAGAACGTCTTCGTTTTTGTACATTTTTGTTAAAACGTTATAGTACTTTGAGTATTGACCATATTTGCGCAGACTTTGCAAAGGTTAAGCGAACCTTTCTGAATGTTGTTGTAAGGTTAAAAATAATGAAGTTGCTTAGTCTCCCGCTAAGTGTGTCGGTAAAGGTTATGCCCTATGACGAGTGTGTCTGTGGAATGCACGCAATATTTCTTCTGTGTGACAGCTGGTAGGAGAATCTGTGTTTTTCTGGGATAGGAGGAACATGTGAAACGAGCCGTGAAGTATAAATTCTCTAACAAATAAGTGGATGTCATCGTCGGCGCTGGTCGTGTTCAACACTCGATAATAAAATGTGAGATAGTGCTGGTAGCAGTTGTATATATATATACGAACTATATCGTATACTTTCAGTTGTATGGTTTGTTACAAGCTCGGGCTATACTGGAGAAGTCAAGAGAACTTTAAATATTGTGAGGGGCAGGAACAAGAAGCTAAGGATGAGGTTTACTAAAACCCTGTACCTTTCATGCAATGCGGTATTAGATAATACTAATAATAAGAATACAATAATTTTATAGCGCCTTTTTATGACTCTTGGTCATTTTAAAGACGCTTGCTCATATGAGCGCGCGAACAGGTGGGTCTTCAACCCCTTTCTAAAAGTGAAGATGGCTTATTTTTACTGAAAAAATAAGAAATGCTTTGTTGCATTTCGAAGTTCTCGTTCTGTCGTTATTGTCACACAAGTTTTTGACATTTAATTAATAAACTAATTATTCAGCAATTTCAAAGTTAAAGTAATCCTACAAAAAAATTGCCAAAAATAAACTTTGCTCATCTACAATTTAAATTACAAAGTATCACAATTTAATACCATTGAATAATATTCCTAGCTACTCGAACAACCCTGTCGCAGCATATAGTCCGAATCAAAGGATGGAGTTCATAGTTATATTGTCCTAATGTTTATTCGCATAAGCTACACATATGGTGTAACTTTTTGCCTGCACTATCCTCGAAGCAGTCGCATGTGGCCATTCAGGACCTATCTATAATCTATAATCTAAGCTGCAAGGATATGTAAGCATTTAAGGCTCATATTAAATGCATGCCTACAGACAGGCACATGTAGGTTCGCGCTTACACATTCTGCATGTGTGCATACAAATAAAGAAAACCTCACATGGACATAAACCTTGCAACTCCTGCCGCCGTTGGCATTGGCAAAAGTGAACCGATTTTTACAGCACGGGTGGTCAGCCTCGTACCAACCTATCAGTCAAGGAGCACAAAAAAATTATAAATGATGTACAGAAATTCATAATGAGACACATACAAATTAAAATTAAAATAAAGTAAAATTAAAATTAAACTTAATATTACACTTAGAATTAATGCCCTAGCCGCCATTGTTGCAAAACAACCGCCATTCCTTTCGGTCCTTACATACTTCTTTCATTTCATTCAGAGTCATAATCTTTTTCATGCACTCTCTCCTTTTGTTATGACTCTGAATATCCCATTCATTCGCTATAACGGTCGATAATGCTTTTAAATATTATAATGAAAGAAGGGAGGTATTACCTACTTTTGAATAAAATAAAACTGGCGTTATCCTTATTTTTTATACGGAATAGTATACCAAAAACTAACACGAATGAAAAAAAATCGAATACCCACATTCTAATCTAATCTAATCTAAGCTGCAAAGATATATATCATTTAAGATGTACACTAAATGCATTCCCACAAGCAGATATGTATAATTTCGCGCTAACACATGCCGCATGTGGACCTACAATATAAAAACCCAATCTCAAATGAACATAAGCCTTGCAACTCTTGCCGTCCTTCCCTGAAACAGGGGTGACATTGGCAAAGTGAACCAATTTTTATATCATGGGTGGTCAGCCGCATAACAACCTATAAGTCAAGGAACATACATGACAAATTACATTTTTTAAAACATTACTTAAAACATTGCTAATGGTAAAGAGTAGTTTACAGAAAGTATGTTCACCACACATGCAGCGCACATGTTTCGTAGACAGATTACAAGCGAACCAAAAGACGCGCCGAAAAAAAACTTATAAAGTAAATATCATTTGAATGTTAATATTTATAACACAGATTTAAAAGACAGATGTAGTACAGGATAATATGGTAGCGTCTGTTTACTCAACGTGCTATGATATCTACACTGATAAATATATCGGAGGCTGAACAAATATAGACATGTTCACAAAATGCTTGTCAACAAATCTATGTAAATTTACGTTATTTTATACCCGTTAAGTATATGAAGGTTCTTATTAAAAGTCTTACATATTTGAAAATATAATGTTTGATCTAAAATATTATTTGAAATACGAAATCTAGATTATGTTTTAATTTTTAGATTTCTTTTTAGACGATCTTTTTTTGTAATTAGTGTACCTATATTAGAGACGAAAAAAACAAGTCTTTGAATATGAGCAACAACAGCATGAATTATGTATGTACATCTTGTAGATTTTCTTGAAAGCAGGGATGACTTTGGTAAAAGTGAATTAAATAATAACATCAGTTAATATGATAATTTTACGGAATTTCAATATTTACATTATAAAAAGATAATTTTTAGTTTACTTTTAAAGTGAAGAAATGCCTATTGACATGAGGTTATATTGTATCTAAAATAATATAATCTAAGTTGCAAAGATATATTAACATTCAAAAATTCATATCAAATGCATGACCACAAACAGACACGTGTAAACTCGCGCCTACAAATGCTGAATGTGTACTTTCAAATTAAAATCCAAGCTTCAAATGAACATAAATCCTGCAATTTTTGACGACCTTCCCTGAACAGGGGTGACATTGGCAAAGTGAACCATTTTTTACACTATGGGTGGTCAACCTTTGAGTCAAGGAATAAATGTGCAATGCATAATTATAGCAATGCTTGAAACTTAAAAAGTCTTTGAAGAATTTCTGTTCAAATAAAAAAAAACTCACTTGGCTTAGTCGGTTGAGTGGGAAAATTAAAAAAAATACAATTCCAGATGCCGTTTTTTCTGCATCGTAAAAAATAGGAGTAGATAAAATTTTGACGCCCAAAAAATGATGTGGTGTTATTTTAAAAAGGTGTGTCTGCAGCTAAGTAGGCATTAATGTTTACAAATCCATCAATGAGTCTACTTTGTGGGGGTTGGCTTTTTTGTGGCGCTCGAAAGCGTGAACCTTATCTATGTAAGTAAATTACACACACGGCACATCCTTTAGATAAAAACAGGGCTACCAACCAGTGTCTTGAAAGCATTCGCGTTATTAAAATATTAATAAACCAATTAAAAAATATAGTGGTATGCGACTGACGACCCGTGCTTTAGAAAATGGTTCACTGTGCCACAATTTCCCCCCTAAATCAGGGAAGGACGGCAAGAGTTGGGTGTATGTCCATTTGAGATTTGAGTTTTTGTGTTGTAAGGTTCACATGCGGCATGTGCGAGCGCGAACTTTTTCGTGTCTGCTTGTGAAAATGCATATTATGTGAATCCCCAATGTTACATATCATTGCAACTTAGATAAGATTAGCCTTTCGAAACTAAACTGTCTATAATATCTTTTACAATTTTTGCTACGTTGTACCCGAAGAGGTCACATTGAGCGAATGGTTGTTTTAGTTTATTTATCATATGTGAGAATCCAGCCTTACGTCAACTATAATTTACATAACTTTAAATCGTGGATTGCTGGTCTCAAGGGAGTAGGTTTTCATTTCTTATGAAGGTGCCTTGTTCATACTACATATGACTCGGATTAGAAAAAAATGCTAAAACCAAAGCAAACTCGGTGGGAATCAATCGCTAGTATTTTGACTGAGAATGCAAACTTTCCACTTACTATTCTTTGACTACTAGTTTAGTATGAGGCTGTAACTTTTTTTTTTCACTAGCCTATGGCACCCGTGTTCCAGAAATGGGCGGCAAGGTTGCAGCATGCAGAGCTTATGCTCATTTAAGATATCAACCTTACTAAGATTACAGTTACTTCTTTCTTGTTTATTTGGGTTTCAAAGTATTTTTAAAAATATGTATTCTTGCTCACTTTAAAAAACTTGAAACTCATTTTTTAAATTCATATCGGTTTTATGGCCGAGGAAGTCAAGTGGCTGATCTTTCTAGCGTATTTGGAATAGAATAACGCTGGTTCGATCCTCACTTGGGTTATTTGACTATAACTTTGATCCTGGTTCAACAGATGTCATTGGGTAATTATTAATTCATAATTCATTAAAATATACTATAATAATCTATAATCTAAGTTGCAAGGATATATTCATTCAAAGCTCTCAGATGTATGCCCACAAACAAACACGTGTAGTTCGCGCTTACAAATGCTGATTGTGTAGGTACTTACAAATAAAATTCAAACCTCAAATGAACATAAGCCCCACAACTTTTGCCGACCTTCCCTGAAACAGGGGTGACATTGGCAAAGTGAACCATTTTTTACAGTATGGGTGGTCAGCCTCATACCAACCTATAAGTCAAGGAATATGAATAATAAATTACATTTAAATATAAAAAATAACAAAACCTTAAAAGGAAATCTATACAAAAAAAGTCAAAAATTTCTTATGCAAAAAATGTAGCAAACTAATAAACCAACATTACAAATCAGCATTGCAGATTAGCCGCCACTTCTTTCTGTCCTTGCATACTTCTTTCATTTCATCCAGAGTCATAACCTTTTTCATACAAGCTCTCCTTTTATTATGACTCTGGATATCCCATTCACTCGATACAATAATGAATTATTAATTGATTGTATTGATACCTGTTTCTGGGCAGAATAGGTTGATGAATTGCATTCTTCTTCACAAATCTGTTAACAGCTTAGTGTTTCTCGTAACTAGGTTGTAGGCAACCCTTACTGAAGCCACTTACAGAAGGCGTCGGAAATATGCTTAAGTAAATAAGGGTTAATGGGGCGCGGGGTTTTTGTGGCTGAGTGGAGAAGTGTACCTAAGGGTGTTAGAGAGGAAGACCTGATGGTGGCAGATCCTGGAGGACGTGAGGTGATAAGTCACGAAGATCTGACGAGTCATGAATCCAAGTATACAACTTTACGTGTCAACTTAACCGAATACATGCATGGAATCTAAACAGAGACTCTAGGGAGCGTTTAAGTTTACGCAATGGTTTGTTTTAATCTCGGATACTGTAGGAGACACTTTTAAGAGGAGGACGTTATCATGAGAGTAATCATTCAAGCAGGATGACAACATCAAATGTGGCGCGTTAGTTCATCCACCCATTGAAAGAAGCCTTTTTTACATCGCAGCACATGTTGTGTCACAAGACTTTGAGTTTTTTTAATCAGTTGTTGAAATTTGCAACTCAAAGGGGCTGTCATCTCTTTTTCATGTTCAACACCAGACTAAAGTGCATCTATTTTATATTTCTAATCTTTCGTTAATCAAAGTCACAAAGAGGTATTAATACTTTATATTCGTATTAAGTGCATGTTCATAAGCAGACACGCCTAAGTTCACGCTTAAAAATTCTGCATGTGCAAATACATCTAAAGACTCAAATCTTAAATGAAAAAACACTCTTCAACTTTTGGCCGACCTTCCCTGAAACAAAAGTGACATTGACAAAGTAAAATATTTCTACAGTATATACAGCCAGTCTCATACCAACCTATGAGTCAAGTAATATGTAGTGAATAATTATTAAAAATCTGTTTATTTCTCTTTTAGTATACAAATATTATTCAAGACATAATATGTAGATTTATTAGTTTATTATGCAATGTAAATTCGATAAAATGCAATAGAGGTCATCTGATATATTAAATGTGCAATCTTCTTCATTGTATCATGAATTTATTTGAAATGCCAATTTTCGTAATGTAGATTTTTTAAAACAGTTGTTTTTTTTGTTCCAGAGCGTGATTGTGAATAAGTGAAATCTTTCGAATATCTGGAGAGTGCAGTGCTATTGAGTGTAGTGCATCAGTGACTGTTACCGTAGCCCCTTTTGTCGCTAGCGGTGGCCAGCGCTGTAGGATGAGGTGAGGAGTCGTCCCGCAGAAGACATGGATCCATCATCATCATCATGGAGCCTACTGATCTTATTGGTCGTGGGACATCAAATACAATACGGTGAGTAGATTTGATCACTGTTTATCGATTTTATAAAATATGTGTTTAAAATTTTTTTTTTGAAAATTTTGAAAAAGTATTCTTAGTCTTGAGAGTTTTTTCTTTTTCTTTCTTGTTTACGTTTCGTTATAACAATGAGAGTTTCTTTTTTGGCGCTGCTCAGCCATCTTGGATATTAAATAAAATACTTTAAAAAAGGGCATTTGTTCATTTCGTTTTTAAATTAGAATTAAACTATCCGAAACGATTTAAAATTTATCAGAATCAAGGAATACAAGTTTTATTAAATATACTTAATTTCAGTTTCAAAACCGTAATGCTCTTGGTTTTTCAATTATCAGTAATAAAAGACTGTCAGAAAACATTCATCTAATTCAATTGTAGCTACCACATTCAATAAGCGTTGTCGTTTATTATTGTTTTCTTTTTTTTTTGTAATAAGGTTAGTACTTTTTCAACAACATTGCTTCTTGTTGAAAATATACCATTTTTCTGATAGACATTAAAAATCTGTACAACAATATATTATTTGATATGAAAAAAAGTACACAATCCATAATGAATTTACGTTACTAGGTAACGTATATCAGCTTAATGCTAGCGGAAGTTTTTATGGTCCAAAAGCTTATCATTATACTCGACTGCTACGTTGTTTGTATACCTTCAAGGTTTCTTTGACAAAAAAGGATCAGGCGTAGAACGCAATAAATATCAATTAATAGAACTTAAACCTTTGTGAGTGAGAAAGTGGAGAGGCTCATGAGAGGAGGAAGTGAGGTCTCAATAGACCAGTGGCAATCACTCCGGCGTCTTTGTAGAGCGTGTCCCAGTTTTTGTGGAGTCCCAATTCACTTCTGGGATAAGTCCCATTGTTGTGGAAAAACTCATTCGACGTAACGCGAAAAAGCCAACCTGAAAGCAGAAGGATCTGAGGCGAATTTCTCTCTCAGAGTCGCAACAATGAGAGTAAACCTGCGAGAGATTCCTATTAAAGTAATGGCTCAGTCAATCTCATATATTTCGCTATTTCGAGAAACTTGTCCTTTGTTTTACAGGTTTAATTAAGTGATTTATTTTTATCTCAATCCTATCATATTATCATCTAACAAACCAAAACAAATTAAAATGCAAAATGTGAAATTAAAGATTACTAAAAAAATCCAGGCGATAGCTTTTAATGGGTAGAATACTTGCGTTCCAAAACAGAAGGCTACAGGTCGATCCCCACAAAGGGTGTCAGCATCATCATCATTGGCACGACAACCCGGGGTGGGTCTTGGCCTCCCTCAGCAACCGCTGCCAGCGCTGTCTATCCAACGTCTTCCTCCTCCAGTCCCACATTCCCACTGCACGGCAATCCGCCACAACTCCATCCAGTCATCTTGACCGTGGTCTTCCCACTGTCCGGCGTCCCTCCGAGTTCGTCTATGCGTTTAGTGCGTATGTCTAATTCAAAACCTAAATAGCTACAAGGTTAACATAGCGTCTACAATAACCAGCTCTCTCGGAAGCAGAGAAACCGCCACTTCAAGTGAAGTTGATGTTCCCCATGCGACTTCTTCAGAGGACAACGCGCTTTGAAGTTGGACTGTATGTGCAGCTTAGTTACGTTTATAAAACACTGTTTTTTTTTTAATTTACACAATAGCACATTGTATTTTACTTGCAAGGATTTACCATCCTTACTATTCAAACAAAGATACTTTTCATTATTTAACGATAGAGAATAAAAATGAGTTTAAGTATACAAAAGCCGTAAGTGTATACAGTTAATGTGAAAAGGGGTTGTCGGAGCTGTCAATTAACTTAAACGAAATAATGCGCGAGCTCAGTCGTAAAGTGCCCTCATAATCGTTCCCTTTGTTTCACAATTTTTGGTATGACATCTATTTCAGTTGGGGCTTCAACAGTCAGACTCTATTCTCAACTAAAATAGCCGTGCGGTAATCTGTCTGTCTAGGCTAGAGCCAAATGCCGTCCTCTTCCACGAATAACAGTTAAAATTAAAACCCTAATGGCTGTGAAAGAATTCCAAACCAGCGAGGGTGTTTATCTTTATTCCTAATTGATTATCGGTTTAATTGGTTTTACTTGTTTCAATGCTCCATGGGGGCAATTAGAAATTCCCTTGAACTATTCGTGAGCTTTTGTATTAATAGTTTCATAATAAAAATGTCACTTGTGCACCCAGTATCGTTTTATTATCAATTTCGTTTATCTTTCGACTTCCTTAATTGTCATTGCTATCTTTATTACTGACTGAAAATTAAAATGATCAGGGATGTGGGTCTTATCATTTTTTAAATGAAATAAACTTAAAGTCTTCACAATTAAAATCTTGTTTGTCCTATAAGCCTTATCTTTGGAGTCAACTCCTTAGAACTGCACCGTGTCCTTATCTTTGTATCTCATCTGTCCCTTTGACATATTTCGGCAGCTCAATAAAAAATCTACGATAATTTTTTCTTTGGTCAGTTCTTCGGTTCAGTGCATCCTGTTGAAGATAACCATGACGACTTCTGTTTCTAAACAGTCTTATTCTGAATTTTAAATTAATTTGAAACTGGGAATTCTACTTACAGATATTATAAATAAAAATAAATTGAAGAGTCACGTGGCTTGATTTTTTGTGCTTCCAAAAGACCACAAACAATCTTAAGATTTTTTAATTTTTTTATTAGGATGATTTATTTGACGAGCGCTGTTTCTGTGTGACTCTCCAAGCTAGGTCGTCGCCACAGAAAGCGTCATCCACCCACGCAAGATCTAGTAGCCGTAACGCTGCAGTTTCTTTGGTTATCTTCACATGAATTTTTCATCCCAGCAAAGAGCGTATTTTGAAAATCAAATGATTTTTTTTTATGCCCCAACAGAAGTGCAATTCTCGATGTTCGGTTGCACTAAAGATATTAGTTGCCGGTGGAGATTAATAGCCCTTGCGAAAGAGTTCCTTTGCCGTTTTGCGATTCTCGTTCCCACCGACCTTCCGACTATCCTTACAAGGGACAGCAATGGGTATTTTAAGTTTTTTTTCGATTGGCCAGACTGACGGATGATCGATGTGATAATCGTCCGACAGGTGCCAGCTCAAAGGGTAAATTTCCCCATATATTTAAAAAAAATACTAAAACTTCATCAAAAAGTAGTAAAACAATAATAAGTGCAAATAAGTACGTAACAACTGAATGAAAATACATAAAACTACATTACAATATAATGAAAAACTCAGTTCTCAACAATACAAGCCCAATTTATTTTAATTAAAAAATTAAAGGTGATTTGCTTATTTCAAATATGCTTAAATTAGGAAATAATTATAAATAACATTTTATATGAAATTATTTTTCCTTGGATTTTGGGGGCAATTCTCATAGTTCACAGCTCTCGCTCGCATATCAGGTTAGCATATCAGGCTAACTTCACGCCTGCTGTCAACTGACATTTGACAATTAAATCTATGCTTAAATCTTTGTAAATTGAGCGTTATAATGATTAAAAATCACTTGTAAATAATTATGTTTACAATTTATCACAAATGAAGATGAAATTATGAAAAAATATCGCAATTTCTTTTTGCAAATTTACTGTTGTCAAAAACATAATTATTATCTGCATGACGTACTTACCGACGCGCATATTATGCCGTTCAGAATGCCAATTTTCGTAAGATCGTAATTCCTATTCTACGTCATAATTTTCTAAAATAATGTCACGTGGGTCACAAATAAACATAAGGAATGAGTTTGCGAATACATTTATTTAGGTCATTAAAAAAAATAAGTCATATATTTGTAATAATCTACTGACAATTTCTGTCCTTCGCTGTACGGCGGGGTAAATCGGCCGCGTTATGTTCTGACAGTTCCGAAAGATTCCTCACCTTTTAAAGAAGATATCCTTCAGCCAAATTTACAACGAGAATCACAATTCACCTTTCATTCGGCAACGAATCGGTATCAGTCGCCTTCGGCCTCGCCTTAGACATCCAGAATTGCCCTTCAGGAATCGAATCTATAACCTCTTAAATAAAATTACGAGTCCTTAGCGAAAACCAATAGACTAAAGACTAGTCAAAGTACTAATTGATAAGAAGAGTTTTTAAAAAAAATACATTTATGAATTATGGATTAGGTAATTAACTTATTTTAATGAATAATGAATTAATATTTACCCTATGACATCTGTTGAACCACGATCAAAGTTATGGTCAAATGACCCAAACGAGGATCGAAACAGCATTATTCTATTCCAAATACGCTAGAAATATCAGCCACTTGAATCCCTCGGCCATAATACCGATAAAATGAAGACTTCGTGGTTTTTCACAGCTGACGCAAAAAAAAACGCATCAAGCCTGTTTTCATGTTTTAAAAAATTTCCTTGATTTTTTCGGCCAGTCGAGGGTGCATATTTTCATTAAGTTAAGATGCTACACTGTTTGTCTGCTTATCCTCGCGAAACGCCCCCAGTCCCCGCTAATGACACTCTGCTCATCTGTAATTGATGGCCCTGCCCCGCAGCAGCCATCAGCTGAGGAGTTGGCAGTCTCCCTCCTCCACCCTGAAGGCATTAGCAGCCACCTGGGGATGTCATCTTCCATCTTCCTCCCTTCGCCCACAGTCCATCACAGCTGTTGCGGTAATTATTCTACGTGTTGGATTTATCGAGATTAAGAAAAACATGATAACTTTAGGTAACAATTGCACACAAATTACATGTCTACCTACCTCTTTTCATTGCCAAAAGGTAAATCAGTTTTAGTCGTCCATAAGATACCGCATAAAAGATCGCGCGACAGCTCAATAACAATTTTTTTGTATGTATGTATATTTTCTAAAAGAATCTTATTATCTGTTATAAAATAATTGTATTGATATCTTACCTGAAAACTTTTGGGTATAATTCAAGTTGCTAATGAGTAGCAAAGATCTACGATTCTTAATGTATGATTTACACAAATAACGACGATTATCGAAGAAATCAGAAACGTTATAAGAAACCTTGTCTATAGAATAAGTGCGATCAGTCGTTTTTGGTATTTTGGCCATATTCTAGCTGTTTGAATACTTCGATTGAATCCATTCTCGAGGAGCTATCCACAATTGCATCCTTTATTCTAAAATATTCAATGCGGATGACAGCATACGGTCGAATTAGGAAGGGAGGATGTTTTCGATATTTTGATATCGCAAGAAAAAGGACGGATGGATTTAAAAATTTAAGTAAGCAAGTGCTAGAGAGACAGATACAAAAGCGAGAATGCTTAAGTGTTTGTGTGCGTACACAGTTTGTAGGCAAGAATAACAACGAAGTGAAACAAGCTCTCAAGCATGCGGCGTGAATGTGTAATTATATCACCATCATCTTTTAAAGGCAGCGCCTTGCTGTGTCAGCCATTTGTCTTTGTCTGTTGCCATCCTCTTGAGATGCGAAAAGGAGGAGATATCCATGAGCCGCTTCAAATCCTATGTATTTGTAAAAAATATATATACTCGCTTGCTCGCTTGGTATGTTATGGGATGTTTTGAAAGCATACGGAGTGAATGGGGCTCTCCTAGGTGCGGTGCATGCCAACTATGAAAATAGTAAGGCATGTGTTCGTATTGATGGTGAGTATAGCGAGTGGTTTGAAGTTTATAAGGGTGTGAGGCAAGGATGTGTGATGAGTCCATGGCTATTTAACATAGTCATGGACAAGTGTGTCAGAGATGCTAGACTTTATGCGGCTGACCACCCATAATGTAAAAATTGGTTCACTTTGCCAATGTCACCTCTGTTTCAGGGAAGGACGGCAAGAGTTGCAAGGCTTATGTTCATTTGAGATTGGGTTTTTATATTGTAGGTCCACATGCGGCATGTGTTAGCGCGAAATTATACATATCTGCTTGTGGGAATGCATTTAATATAAAACTTAAATGATATATATCTTTGCAGCTTAGATAAGATTAGATTAGATTAGCTTAAAGACCCGCGCTAAAGGTGCTATTGAAGTAGTAACCAAGGGTTGATAAACACCAAGTTGAATATGACTGTGCGAGTACATTTCCTACTGTATGGATTCAGTGCGAAACAGTCATTCACCATTGCGTTTCCCGCCGTGCTGTCAGAGTACCTGGACGTCTAAATCAATTGTGCGTGTGGACGTTAACTAACGGGTGTGCCCTATAATGATATATGAGACGGTGAGCGCAGGGGTGGAATGGCGAAGGAACAAATTGCTGCGCCTGAAGTGTCAGCCTGGGAGGGGCCCCCCTAGGCAGCCCCTGGTAATTATCACGTTGCATATTTGTCTTTCGTGATGGCAGTCACGACCCGCCAAGGGCTCGCATATTTGTAAGGACTCAAGCACACAACTGTGAATACTTATTGTTGTTACTCCAAGACGTGACATTCTAGCACGAGGTATTTTTAGCTTTGAATGTTTTGATTTTAGTAGCATACCCTGTGGATTTGTTTTCAAATCCAAAGCAAAAGTAAGTCGAGTCTGTACACTAACAAAGCTGTTCACAAAACACATCACAACAAAACGGTTTTTTTTTTGTATGGAGAATTAACTTTAGAGGGTGTATAAGCAATGAATTATCTGTGCAAATAACATTTTAACTGTTGAACTCTTTTATTAACTTCCTGTTAGAATCACACCAGAATTTTTTTTTTTTACTTTAAATGATCTATAAATATCTATTAATAATAATAATCTAAGTTGCAAGGATATATTCATTCAAAGCTCTCAGATCACAAACAAACACGTGTAGTTCGCGCTTACAAATGCTGATTGTGTACTTACAAATAAAATCCAAGCCTCAAATCAACATAAGCCTTGCAACTCTTGCCGACATTCCCTGAAACAGGGGTGACATTGGCAAAGTGAATCATTTTTTACAGTATGGGTGGTCAGCCTCATACCAACCTATAAGTCAAGGAATCTATAGTATCAGGAATTGATGAAAATAAGTTGTAATTTAATTTTCCTTTTATTTTTAATCATCAATCGTTTCTTAGTTACTGAGATACAATCAATGATACAAAATAATCAAAAACATTGGTCTGACAATTAATAACTCACAAAACAAAAACTAACTGAAAAAAATACATTAATATTGAAAGTTTTTCAATATTTCTAAAGTTCATTTGATGCGACGGTGAGGTAGTTGATTGGTTGTAACTCTTAGCAAGCAATTCTCTGATAATTCCACCCCTCAATGACGAGACCTCTACCAGTTCTAGTACCAGGGGGGGTGGCGAGGTGAGGTACGGGTATGGAAGAAGAAGTGGGGGTGTGAAATGTTGGACGACACGCGACTGCATCGTTACGGGTGCAAGCAGACAGAGAGGAAGCGAGATGAACGAGAGCCATAGGTCAAGAACTATTAAATTAAACAGAAATATATTTCAAAATATCCATAAAAAATAATAATGTAAAATAAATCTTCACAATATCAATACACAAACCGTTAAACTTTCATAATATACATGGTTGGAAATGCGTTGGAATAAAAGAACAAATGATAGTATTTCCCTCATAACAGTAATAATATATCGTTACCGCAACACAAAATAACCAATTGACCGTTAATGTGGAAAAACATTTATATATTAAATATGTAAGTAGATTAACATCCAATCTCACTTCTTATTCCTAAAAGTCTTTTCATTAAAAAAGACACGTATACCTACAGCTTAAAAACACATAAATCAATGAATTTAAAAAATCCTAATCGAAAAAATATACCAGGCTAAAGTTATGGTCATACCAATCTTGTAAATTAACCCAAACTTTTTAAACAGCTGAATTTTTTTAAATTACTAGTTGAATGAATATACTGAATCAACGTGTGCAATGTAAAAATAGCTCTTTTGTTGCCAAAAATGGAGCCAGGGTTTCCGTTGGGAGCATTTATTTCTATCTCCACGTCTGTTGGATTGCATGCCGGCCCTGCAAGTTCAGAGGTAATAAGACTAACTGCATTATTCCCTGAACACCAGTTGCCTAAACTAGCGCCAATTTCCGTGCAGTTACCCTGGGCGCCAACCCAGCTGAATGCCCACCTACTCAAATGCACGTTTCGTGTGAGAGCTAAAATAATGGTGTATGCAGAAAATTGCTTGACATTTAAAAATTTTGCATGACATTTTAGGATGTGGAACCATGCAACACATTTTTTTTTATTTAAGTGCCAATTGTATTGAAAATTGATGATAATATGACGATTTTTACTGTGAATGCTGAATCTTTTTTAAATAAAAAAAATAGTTGTTGTTGAAGTACAATGCATGCATTTGAACGATCTAGTGATTAAAGCTGCGTACTCTTAATCGAAAGATCGCGCGTTCGATTCCCTGCCGAGAACAAATAAAACGTGCTCTTTGCTGGGTTGAAAAAAGAATGTTCGTTTACCAGACCATGTATCTACCGTCTGAAGAATTTGATTCTTGCATCAGAAATTAGCAATTTTGAAGCGATGAAAGCTGATTTTATTGTCATTTTCAGCTTTTTTGTTTTCAAGCGTAAACTTTGAACATTTGGTTCGTTTCTCGCTTACCTTGAACTGAATGAATCAGGTTTGTGTTTCAGTTATAGTACATTTTATAGAGCCCAGGGCGATGGCGGATGTTTTCAGCTGCGTCGTTCGATCTAAATTAGAGTACGCTGTTGAGGTGTGGACACCTCATCAGCGGAAGTACATTAATATGTTAGAACAGCTCCAGAAGAAGTTCCTGAGGTACCTCCTCATGAGAACGCAGGGAAACTACCCTCAGTTCATGCACCATGAGGACCTGCTTCAGGAAACTGGCTTCAGGAGCTTAGAAACTAGGCGCAACGGGACCCTGATGGTGCTCACTTATAAAGTCATCAATGGTTTAATAGACAGTCCCACCCTGTTGGAGGGTTTCAGGTTGTTTGTACCAAATTACTATAATCGGGGGCGAGGTCATGATCTTTTTCATGTACCAATGAGCCGCACCGATGTCTTGGCACAGCATCCTTTAACTCGGAGTGTCAAACTCATTAACGAGTCAAAAATATATATATTTCAATATAATGTAGACACCTTCAAAAGTATGGTAAAAGAGTTCCTCCCAGCTTGTTGATGGCTGTGAGGGTGCACTGTAATTAGGTTAACCTGTTGTGCACCAAAAAAAAAAAAAAATTGTATTTAGTAAGCAATTTTGGATCAACTTTTTTCTGAGCTTTTCGCTGTGAATATTACCACGCAAGAATATTGAATGTAAAGTTCTTGTCTGTAGCACACGCAAGATTGCTATCTTCATTTTTTGCAATCAAATTAAACGGAGCGATTATATATTCGCCAACACAAAGCCTCGTGTTATTACTCCTTGTGCATAATTTTGACCTCATGATTTATTGCCTTCATTTTGATAAAAGTGCAATTTTTAAATTTATCTACATGAATGATGTGGTCTAATGCATTTTACATCGTACTCTTACTCCATTATCATAATCACTTTGGCTATGCATTTTTACTTTACTTGATAAATTTCCAATTTGTTTACCCTACAACAGATGTACCTACATATTTACATACAGACTCAAACGTTCCTTAGTAAAGCCATTTTTTTTAAATAAAACAATAGATGTAAATGAATCCGAAAGCATAAATATTGTAACATTTCGTCAAAACGTTTCCATTTTTTTTGGGTGTAGGTACCTTTTTTTTTTAAGAAATCCTGTGCGGGAGACTCCCTAGATTCTAGAGACTCTAGCTTGGTTGTCGCTACAAAGCGCCAATACTCAAGCAAGACCCAGTTGCTGTAAGGTTGGATGGACCTTTAGTGATCGGTCTTTGGTAAAGGTTATATGATTTTTTTCAACCCAGCGAAGAGCATATTTGGAAATATAATGGTATAATTTTTGTGCTCCGCTGGGATCCGATCCACAACCTTCCATTTACGAGTCCGAAGTGTTGCCACTGGACTACGCACCAGTCAAGAATGCCAACGACACGCGGAGTACCTAAGCGGTCACCCATATAAGTAGCATCCGCGCCCAATGTTGCTTAACTTCGGTGATCTGATGAAAACCGGTGCTTTCAACATAGTATCGTCGTTGACAAAATTATTTATTGACAACCTTATTACAAGTAGACATCTAAAGTCATAAGGTCAGTGCTATGGCCGAGAGGACACAACGGTAGGAATTCGGTGGCGAATGTTTGAGAAAAACAGCGCCAGTGCGATCCCGTCAGATCTAACAGGATGCCATTGGGTGTCTGTTTCTAGCCACGACAAAATAAGTTGGTGTATTGAATTTTTTCTTGTATTTATTATGAAAAACTGTTTGTACTTAGGGTGTATAAAAAACTACTCACATATTTTTAATAGGTACTGTTATATATGTTTTAAATAATTACGTCTTTCTACAACAGAATTAAAATTATAAAAAAAAAACTTTTAAATGCAGTATAGCAATACAATGAATTTCTATACAATGTTTAGAATAGGTATAGCATGACAAAACCCTATAACAATACAAGTATCTACCTACGCACTTAGAGAGATTTGTGTGTATCTAGCTACTCACGCTCTTCGTAAGTGCTTCTCTAATACCATACAAGCAGGGAACTTTAAAAGCCCCACATTTATTTTATTTTTATTTCCGTCGTATTGATTTATTTCTCGGGACATTCTTCTTTCCGGTCGCGTGTGCTTTTTAACTCTACATCCTTGTTCAGACCCCCATCCGGCATCGCGAGGGGCAGATCCTCAGACCTTATAGACCTGCAGGGGTGTGCTTCCATAATGCAACCATCCCTTAAAGATAATAATTATATCTCAGCGGGGAACAATCACGGATTTATCGTGAGATTTAAATACATACACGAACATCGACTTGAGAGGGTGCAACGGGAGGTAAACTTGGTGAATGCTCACGCACAGTAGATTTGAAGAAACAAAATTTAGGGTGTAGCTTTGGCACTGTTTCACTGAGTCTATCTTCTAATCTAATCTAATCTAAGTTGCAAAGATATGTTAAATTGGAGATTCACATTACATGCATTCTCACAATCAGACACATACAAGCTCGCGCTTGCACATGCCTCATGTGAACCTACAACATAAAAACCAAATCTCAAATGGACACCCTGCAACTCTTGCCGTCCTTCCCTGAGACAGGGGTGACATTGGCAAAGTGAACCATTTTTACAGCATGGGTGGTCAGCCGCATACCAACCTATAAGTCAAGGAACATACACGATAAATTACATTTTATACATCACTAAATAATAATATCTATGGACAACAAACAGAAAACAAATTCCAATTTAACAAACCCTAGCCGCCAACATTACAGATCAACCGCCATTTCTTTCTGTCCTTACATGCTTCTTTCATTTCCTCTAGAGTCATAACCTTCTTCAAACAGGCTCTTCTTTTATTATGACTCTGGATATTCCATTCATTCCAGCTTGAATTATCAAGATTTTCCTAAAGTTGATTTTTTAATAAAATAGTTATTTACATTAAAGCTGTAAAATCAATCTGAAAAAGATTATGGTTTTTTAGGTTTCATATTTGTCACGATTTTATGATAGACATTTAACTGCATCATAAAAAAATCAATGTGTTGCTGCTCTACAACTCTCGTTTATATATATATATTTTTGCAATTGTACTAAATGTGTATCTAAAAGTTTGTATGCACATACAAATCGACGGTTTAACTAAAATTTTCATGAGAGCAGTTTAAAGTTTGAGATTGCAGAAAAATGGCATAAGTTTTTTATTTTTTATCATATCGTTAAAATCACAGATCACGTGGTTAAAATCAAAACAGCTCTAAAATTAAACAAAATAAAAACATTTATTGGCATTCCTATTAATGTAGTTTTACGATTTTTTTTATGTCACAAGCGCCTTTAGGGCAAAAAAGGCCACAATCTTATCGGTTACACCAACACAATACTTCGAAAACGAAGTTGTTTGCTTGGGCATAAACAACCAAAACATCATCGTAGAGCTATGGGAGTTAGTTCATTAGAAAGAACGGAAAAATTTAAGTAGGATAGCATTCATAACTTATTTTTGACCAAAACGTTTCCTTTTAACTGTCGATATGTACAAGAGATGAGATCTGGTATGTATAAAATTCCTACCGATTGGAATTCTAGAGTAACATCTATAATTTTAAATTTTCTTACGACGCTTTGTAAATAAAATGTGAAATTGTAAATTTGACTTCAATGTAAAGAACTGAATGGTTGCTTCACATAAAAATTGCAAAAGAAAAAGGAAAATATAAACAGTGCTACACACATTTAAAACTCTTTTCAGTTTTTATTTTGTATCGTAAAGCTTTTTACTATTTTCAGTAACCGAGACTGTTCATAAAAGGCTTTTATGTTGCATTAAATCTCGAGGCATTTACTTATGATTTACAACCATATCTTTACTTTGCGTGTCGCCGTAGGTAATCCATGTAACAAAACAAAGGAAACTATCGTTTTCTTTCCTCCCCTAATTTAATTACCTCCATCACTCAGTGAAGGAACGATCGTTTAGTGAAGGCTGTATAAATGTATAAGGGGTATTAATTACAATACTTATTATCATAAAACGAAACAATTTGTAAGTAAAATCAGATTATAGCTATTAATTCGTCAGCAATAAAAATGATATGATTATTACTAGAGTGAAACAAAAACATATGCACCTTTATACCTACTATTATAAGAGCGGTAATTTTTAATGTGTATTTTTTAAAGTGACCGTTTCAGGGAAGGTCGGCAAGAGTTGCAGGGCTTATGTCCATTTAAGAATTGGGTTTTTATATTGTAGGTCCACATGCGGCATGTGTGAGCGCGAAATTATGCGTGTCTGCTTGTGGAAATGCATTTAATATGAATCTCAAATTATACATATCCTTGCAGCTTAGATTTAGATTTAGATTTAGATCGTTAAAATAATTTGGAACTGAAATTTTTATTTGGGACACATTTTTGATTTAATCAACAAAAAACTGCAAGTATTTATGATTCATAAAAAAATCTGCTAACACGTAAAATTCAGTGAAAGCAATTAATACGAGTACAACTACCAGAAGCATATTTTCTATAACCTAAAAAGGCATGAATATTGCTTGTTACTAAATTTGAAATAAATTGAATGAACCATATTTTGGGTTTACGACACTCAATTTTATGACTATAACACCAAAATTATATTTGGAGAATGATAAAAGAACCTTGACTTATAAGTTAGTATGAGGCTGACCATCCATACTTAAAAAAAAGGTTATTTTTGCCAATGTCACCCCTGTTTCAGGGAAGGTCGGCAAGAGTTGCAGAGCTTATGTTCATTTGAGATTGGGTTGAATATTGTAAGTTCACTTGCGGCATGTTTAAGCGCAAACTTTTACGTATCTGCTTGTGGGAATGCATTTATCTTACTAGAAATATATCTTTGCAACTTAAATTATAGATTATAGAAAAACAAGTATTGACTCTTAAATTACACTAACATTTTGTATACGTAATTAACCAAGTAATGCAGATTAATTTTTTGATATTTTTTTATTATTTAAATTATAAATAATTGTGAAATGTTGCAGTCTTGCTTGGCAGATTATATTATTTCCGTTTAGCGTAGACCCAGCTAACAAGTAAAATTTAAGGGTTTTGAATTTGGGGGCTCCCACCGCCACTCGGCTGCTGTAAAATTCTAAACAACTTTACAAGTTGCATTACTGGCGTGTCTCGTAAATCCTGTCGCCTATGCGAGCGGGGGGTGAAGGTTTAGGGTGCAAGCTAGGGTGGAGCAGTTAAAAAAATAGTTTTTATTTTGTATTAGAAATCTGAAATTATGTTTCTAATCTAATCTAATCTAAGCTGCAAAGATATATATCATTTAAGATTTATATTAAATACATTCCCACAAGCAGACATGTAAAATTTCGCGCTAACACATGCCGCATGTGGACCAGGACCTACAATATAAAAACCCAATCTCAAATGAACATAAGCCCTGCAACTTTTGCCGTCCTTCCCTGAAACAGGGGTGACATTGGCAAAGTGAACCATTTTTTACAGTATGGGTGGTCAGCCGCATACCAACCTATAAGTCAAGGAACGTAAGGAACGGTAGGATGTTTAATGTTGTTATAATGGTTGTGATATTGTCATAATCAAGAAACACTGGGGGCATACAAGTCGTAATTTGTATTAGTATCGTGCTTGGCAGATCATATTTATAGGTGACTGGTGACACACGATGTCGAAGTAATGTTTGGATGAACAGGGCTGGAAGTCTCATCACCACGGTAATTCTTACCTACCGAATATCGGTGATATTTGTATGAAGACCTGTTAATCCAAGATGGCCGCAAGTGAACAGCTGATAAGTCTTCATACAAATATTACCGAAATACGGTAGGTAAAAATTACCGTGGTGATGAGACTTCCAGCCCAGGAAGGTGCGGAAAGGTTCCAAATTCCGAAAGTGAATAAAAATCGCTTTAAAAAAAAAGAATTATGGTCAGCTCTCCCAAAAACCTCAAACGAGTATTAGTTTATACACCATGAATATTTACTACAGTCAACATTTAAAATAATTCAAATTTTTTCGGCCACCGTTACTCCACTCTAGTATTATAGGTGCGGGGTTTCAACGAGCACGAACACAAGCACGAACACGAGCACGAACGCGAACATCGAGGAGAAAACCACCCTCTACGTTATCGACCTGTGTGGGGGCAGTCCCAACCACCCGGGATGCGCGATTACCTTGAAATTCCCTACACGCTGTTTCATTTATCATGTTTATGCTTTTAATGCGATAGTGAATGGGAAGAGTACGTCAAAGTTTGAAGCATAAAGACTGCAATATGACTTTGCGAATTATGGTGCATTGTGTGGTAATTTATTTGCATTGTGATAACTTTTCTGCAATGTATCTGAATCTTAGATGCGTATTTACAGTTTCATTTTCCTGTTTCTGAATTATTAGGATTCCCTTTTAATCTAGATGTATCGTAGTTCGGACCTTGAATAGTACCCAGTTTAAAACCTTTGAATATAACAGAAAAATATACTGAAAAATGAAATTGGACCTGCATATTTTGAGACCGACAATAAAAGTTAATCAAACATTATTGTTGTCAAATATATCAGTCAGAAGATTTCACTAGGACATATGGGGATTTGTGTGTGATGTCTCTGGTGTAGTGTTGAACAATCGGCTATAGTGTGGATTGTGGAACAATGCTCTAGTACCATTTACTAGGAAGTATATACCATGTTCCAGAACATACAAGAAGCATCTCTTTGTACCTATAAATACGAGCAATGATTCTTTGGGACACCAAACATACTAGGACTGCGTAGAGAACGATACGAACTTCTTCAACTTTTATGGATGGAGAAAATTGAGAGGCGACAAGCACTCGGTAGGAGACACATATTCTGGATAAGAAATATAAGGGAGTGAACCGACATCTGAAGTGTGGATTATCTGTTCCAAACGGGGCAAGGGGACATAAAGATGTTTGCCAAGGTGATTGCTAACTTTGATAGGAACCCAACAGTACTTACACACAAAGAAGAAGATAAAACCTTACAGCAACTAGGCCTCATTAGAATTTGCTGGTTAGACGACCTTAAATGTGGGAACGGAACATAAAAAAACTCTCAAATAAATCAGTCAATATTTTATTATTACTGCTAGCCGTAACATGGGAGTTGGTTCGATATCAAACCGCGTTGTTTCTTTATTACACCTTATGATTGATGTTTCGTGTTGTTTCGTGTAGCATTCGGTAAACTTCGTTTCATTTACAAACACCAGCCACGGCTTCTGAACTCTCCCTTGCTTGATTTGAATCTTGACATGGCTTCCTTGCGTGTCTTTAGGGTGCCGCTTCCCTAAACGCACAACGCCAAGAATCGTCACTAACACAAGCCCGCGCGAGCTTGATACCACTACTGGAGTTTCTCACACAAAAATTTAGGCGTTTGTTTTTCTTGTTTGTTCAAAGAACCAAGCCTTAGATTCTAAATTTTTTTTAGATCCACTTTTGGAAAAGCTTTGATTCACTCCACAGAGCTGCGCAATCATTGGTCATGGATATAATATTTCAGTGTTTTTATAATTCCCTTTTAGCGCTGGAAAAAAATGTGTTTATTTATCAACGATTAAATTACAATGCTCTTCAAAATATTCAGATGCATCGACTAATTGTGATTCAAAACAAATCAAAGTATAAATAATTTCAATGGAGACATACATTTTGAAAGATTCCTTTCATGATTTAAGCGCATAAAATAAATACAAATCAATTAGGTAAGTATAAAAGAATATGAGAGATAAAAAAATAGTTGCATATTGAAATATGTAGCTTCGTACTAGTAACTCATGATAATTGAAGATTAAACCTTTCACGGCCGGTAGTTGACCTAATCATAATTTATTTTTGGGCTGTGTCATCGTGGTCTGGTTAGTTTTATTCCGAACAGTTTCTCCCTGAGGCTTCGGTGGGCATTATCAACGGTTAGCTAGGTGCTTCGATCTTTTCAGAGGTTCTGGTGTACTTGAACCGAAGCCTTTGAGTTAGTGGATTATTATGTCAAAACAGATGAGCTTTGGCTGAAAGTTCTTATTTATATTTTTGGAAAAAAAATAACAAAACTTGTTTGAAAATCTCCCTACTTTTTTTTGTCTTTTCGGTGGCTCCACCTTACTTTGAGCACCATCCCCGTTGCAGCGATTTATCTATGAATTAGTGATATAAATTAACCTTGGAGGGCCACCTCGCAGGCGACCTGCCCCTGATTGCATCGCCGTATCGCACGCTTGAATGAGGGTAGCAGGGAAACGCACGGGGGAGGATTGAGCCATTATAATTTAAAATGATCGCATTAACCTTAGAAATTTGTTGAATTAATTATTCTCCCCAAATCAGTACTTGATTTTAATCAAGATGCAGGTACGGATACACATTTCTTATAATATGTTGTTAGAAATTACTAGTATTGACGTTTGGCGAAAGCTCATTTACGTATGTATTTACTGAATTATTGGTAAAGAAGGCTTGCATATGTTTTTCCACGTACACTCTAATAATTATTATTTTGATGTACTTAATTTTTTTTCAATTGTACGATAGGTAATTCAGAAAAAAATATCTTCGAGTTAACGCAGGTATTGATTCATATGTTATGTTATGATTTCCCAATTTTGATACCTGTTTTTTTTTACCTAAAAACTTCGTTGGATTGATATATCTGTTTTTAATTTTCTTGTTATTTTAAAATTCAAATTGAATATTTTCAAATTTATTATTCTAAACAAATGTCATTACAATATTTATATTTATTTTTCTTTGAGCAGGGAAAGAAAACCAAAGAGCTGATATTGAATACGAGAGTGGGGAGAAATAATTGAATTCAAATCTGAATCACTCAGCCTTTGATACACGGGAAGGTATTATTTACAGAAAGAAATATTTATGGTAATTCACGCAGATTCGATGAGAATTATAAAGCGAAGCATTCCTCTGGTTTGGTCCGTCTCCCTCGTGTTTGGCTGATCTCCAGGGTCTCCATGTTTAGACTCGGGGGGAGTATTCTCGTACAGATCGCTCGCAAATCCTCACGCCCTCCACCAAATGAGATTCACCAGAATAATGCGTCCACTAAAAGTCAAGTTTCTTGTTATTCCACCCCCCTTTTACCTTTTTCCCTTTTCATAAAAAGGAAAACAGCTGGCTGCCCTCTTGCATCCCCCTCCCCGCTTCACTTTTATCCCTCTCGCTCCCACTTGAGAAGCCTGCTGCGTTTTATATTCATACCGCAATAAGAACTGATCTCGTATAAAAAGAAAACTTCAGCGCCTTATTTTTCCCTTGACTGGGGGGTGAGAGGGGGCAGGGAGAGAAGGCAGGCTGAGCTTCCTATACAGATAAAAGTCTGCAATTTTTCATTTAAAAGAGGGTTTTCTTAATTAAATCATGAGAGGAATTTTATTTATCCATGAACATTTTAAATTCTGCTTCATTTTGCACAAAACCACTCCGCGGATTGTCTCCTGCCCGGAATGCCGCTATTTGAAGTATTTCACTTTATGCACAAAATTTTCTCCATTATAAATCTTAAATTATGTTTTAATTAACCCCGACGGATTTTATGAAATTCTTCACAAAGTATTTTTTCATCAATATTTTAGCTCTCGTTTAAAATGTTCAAGAGTAAGACGAGTTTTAATAAGACACCAGTAATGAAAGATGATTAGATAATAATAAAATGATAAAATTAAATTTAGATTTGTAGAAGTATTTTTTTTATTCCTCTATGTATACGAGTACGGAGTAGGTAGTACCAACTCAATTCACTTGAAAGTTATGAATTACTTTTTATATGTCGTGTAATAAATTTCCTTGACTTATTGCTTGGTATGAGGCTGACCACCCATACCGTAAAAAGATGGTTCACTTTGCCAATGTCACCCCTGTTTCAGGGAAGGTTAGCAAGTGTTGCAGGGCTTTTGTTCATTTGAGATTGGATTTTTATATTGTAGGTCCACATGCGGCATGTGTTAGCTCAAACTTATACGTGTCTGTTTGTGGGAACGCATTTAATATGGATCTCAAATGATTTATATATATATTTATATATCTTTGCAACTTAGATTGAGATTTAGATCTAGAAAATAAAAATAATGAAAAGAAAAAACCTTTTCCTCTGTGAGATATATTTGTGAAACTGATCATGATATTCATTTACAAATGTAACAGAAATATCTTATCTAATCTAAGTTGCAAAGATATATTACATTAGAGGTTCACATTACATGCATTCCCACAACCAGACACGTACAAGTTCGCGCTTGCACATGCCTCATGTGAACCTACAACATTAAAAACCAAATCTCAAATGGACATACACCCTGCAACTCTTGCCGTCCTTCCCTGTAACAGGGGTGACATTGGCAAAGTGAAACCATTTTTACAGCATGGGTGGTCAGCCACATACCAGCCTATAAGTCAAGGAACATACACTATAAATTACATTTTATACATCAATAAATAATAATATCTATGGACAACAAACAGAAAACAAATTCTAATTTAATAAACCCTAGCCGCCAACATTACAGATCAACCGCCATTTATTTCTGTCCTTACATACTTCTTTCATTTCCTCCAGAGTCATAACCTTCCTCATACAGGCTCTTCTTTTATTATGACACCTTTCTCGGTCTTCCTCTACCACGACATTCATCTATTCTACCAACATAATATACTTTCTTCGTCAGTCTTTCCCCATCAACAGATTATTATTGTTTTTTCTTTAATTGACCCTTATTAATTTTTTTTTCTTACTCTCCTATCTTTGTCTACGCGAGCAAACTTGTTCGACCTTTTGATCCACCCTTCTTTCTACTTTATTTTAATTCAACACAATTTGTGTCGACATATGATTTTCTGTATTTCTTAAATATCTTTTACACTTTCCTTGACATCTCCATCCCCATGAAATCTTCCGATTTACAATTCGCTTTCAATCACACCCTTAACTATCAACGGCAACTGATCTGTTTTCCAAAAGTAGATACGTATTATTTTGAACAGAATCGACCTCAATTTATACAGCATCATCAATTGTTACTAAGATTTGCATTTTTTAAACAAAATAAGTAGGTACAAGGTATTCTTTATTTTTTTATTTTTGAGATGATGGTGTGGCCAAAAAGAGTGCGACAGATTTGATTGTTATTTTGTGTTCGTGAACGCATACCGCACTCACCGTACCCCAAGTATAAAATTTCACGTTTAATCTCAACCAGAGCAACCAAGACGCTCACTGAAGGAGATGTTTTAGTTCACTTATATTTTTGGTAAGCGCTATACTTGAGTTAACAGTCGATTTCGTACTAGGGGTACAGGCAGCCGCTGGTATGGCCCCCTTGGGAGCATTTGCACCGCTGTGAATGCGTTCACTTTAGCGGTGCCGTAACCCATTCAAATGTAGGTACTATTGTTGCTACAAAGATTTCTGTTGTGTAAGAATTTTATCAAAACGTAAAGTGAAAGTGTTATACCGTTATCTTCCCAAGTACAAATATAGCATTTTTTTTAAGTAGAACCAAATATTTTTTAAGGAAAACTTCACTTTTGTAGATGTTCTACCCCTGTATACTCGTATTTGGGGTTAATATTTTAACCTATGTAATTGAATAAAAGGTTGAACTGATCGATTATTGTTTTGGTGGAATTTTCAATGAAACATGTTCATAAAATACCTTACTGTCACAAATCTTCTTCTACTTAAAGTAGACTTCAGATCTGTTTATTCGGGACTACTGTATTGTGATGCTGACGACCAGATCTTCTTGTATCTTTTGGGTGGTCGGCCTGGTAGACGCTGGCTGTTCTGGCATCCTTCTCTCATTCATGCGTTCTTCGCTGTCCAGAACCGTCCTCTTTTTACTTCATCTTATGATGCCCTTAGTGTCGCTTTTGCTTCTGGTTTCCGAGTTGCTAAATCGGTCATGGCCGATTACAACGACTCATTGTCGAGAAATAATGCCTGTTACCATTTTCTTTAAAAATGCTTATAGCAGTTACTCAATTACTGAAACATAACTTGCTTTGAACATGAGAGAACCGTACACAATTAGAGTGAATACATATAATAATGAAGTCGTTAAACATTTTGGAACTGAAATTTACCTGTATCAGAGGCATTATCTTTTCACGCATGCATTGAATTTTGACGCCACCTTATTTATCATCCAAGGTAGAGCGCTTAGTGGCCACATTATAAGTTAACTTCAATAGATCATGCCTCTCCGTACAAATAAGTATCTTTATATAGAAACTAAAAAATATAAATTGTTGAACTGATCCAAATAAAAAAAAAACAGAACACTTTTTTTTTTTTCTAAATATTGCAAATACACCAGAGGTACTTATTTTCATTTAAGAAAAGTGCACTCGTATCTCACGGGCTATTTGGCTGTCTGGTCAGTGCGGAGACTTGTGGTTCTGGAGTTGGGGGGTCACGTGAAGTGAGGGCGTCTCCCAGTGTGTGTGCAGCACTCCAAACCAGCCGGCTGCGAGTACTGAAGGACCATGCGGCGGTGGCGAAGGGTCCGAATAACACGATTCCCATCGGCTTCCCTTCTGAAATTACTCAAAAAATAATGTATAAAACTATTCATTTAATTTATAAACTAACAATATATTTTTTTCAAACAGCGCGAAATTTATTCGATCGTGTAAAATATAGCTGCAGACAGATGATCACTTCCGATTTTTTTATTCCCGATGCGATCACCGGCTTTTAGTTCCGACAAACTAAGTTATCAGAGGGGAGCACCTGGAGGTGCAAGGAGGTTAACGCGGTGACTCGCGTTAAAAAATGGTCACAAAAAGCCGGTCCCACATCGAGTTACTCTGTAATATATGTAGATACGCACCGTGCGTGAGTGAGAAATCTTAAAAATATGCATATTCATAGAAAAACACAATACTTTTGAATAACTTAAAATTATAACTTGATAAATTTTCCTTGACTTATAGGTTGGTATGAGGCTGACCACCCATACTGTAAAAAATGGTTCACTTTGCCAATGTCACCCCTGTTTCAGGGAAGGTCGGCAAAAGTTGTGGGGCTTATGTTCATTTGAGGTTTGGATTTTATTTGTAAGTACACATTCAGCATTTGTAAGCGCGAACTACACTTGTTGGTTTGTGGGCATACATCTGAGAGCTTTAAATGAATATATCCTTGCAACTTAGATTATAGATTATTATAGATTATATACTTAAATAAAATAAAATAATTTTAAATTTCCGTCAATGAAATATGTTTTTATTATACCTTTATTTCAGATACTCACTCTTTGATGATTTCCTTGATTTCTGAGGATATCTTGTATGAAAATTGAAAGATACGTATTTCCTTTTTTTACTTTAAGTGTTAATTGCAAAAGTCGAGTTATTTTTTAAAAATAACATTTTATATTTTGGATTGTTTGTGTATTAACACTGTGAAAATTCATATTGTTTAATTTATTATTTTTTTCTATGAATTCAACAAAACACAAAACACAGTGTTTTGTTTGAATTCATTCAAAAAAATAATAAATTAAATAATATTTTATTTTTACTCATGGAATTGTAATGTTCGATGGCTTTCTTTTTCTCAATCGAGTTACCTTCTGAGAAAAATCACCCTTCGTCACTGCCATGCAGACCACTACAGTACCCCATGTTCTACAAAACTTTACGTCTCACCAGATTTCATCAAAAATGTGTGGAAACTTAAATGATCAAAGGAGGTGCAGGCTGGGTTTTCTAGCAATTTTGATGGTTGCGTTTATTCGTAGAGTTGTATACTTGGGGTAAGGGTATGTGCAAGGCCAACGGGAAATATTACTTATGGCTGCAATTTATTGTGAGCTGTACTTCATGGACCTTCGTAAAAAATCAAATATATTGTTGCTGTAATACACACTAATGTGAAACCATATTTTATCACCTCTTTTCAGAGAAGTTTGGCAAGAGTTGCAGGGGTTCATTTGAGATTTGGGTTTTTATGTTGTAGGTTCGCATGCGGCATGTGCAAGCGCAAACTTATATGTGTCTGCTTCTGAGAATGCATATAATGTCAATCCCTAATGTTACATATTTGTGCAACTTAGATTAGATTAGATTATCACGACGATAGCCGAGCTTTACAAGAAATGTCAAAATAGGAATAATTCAGCAATTCGTCCCCTTAGCAGAATGTGTAGGCGCGAACCTACATGTGCCTGTCTGTGGGCATGCATTTAATATGAGCCTTAAATGTTAACATATCTTTGCAGCTTAGATTTTAGATTATACATAGATTATAGTGCTTGCTTGGTTTATGTCCATCAGGGTAATTTCACATGAGCAATGTTTGTATGCGCACTGTACCAATGTGTCTTATGAAAACTGGAAATTAATATTAAAAAAATTAGAACCACTCTCACATTATCGTGGTTTACGTTGTTTTCTTAGCTTAGATTGTGTAGAATGTGATTCTTAAGGCCATTTTATTGGCAGGTCATCTTTGAATCAAATGACAAGATGAGCCAAACAAGCACTAGTGGGACGAATTGCAGGAAACATCTGGAGGCTGTCAATTTTCATTACAATATCCATAAACATATCTAAGTAAAGCAGTGGTAAAGGGTGCCATACAACTCGATTCCCATCGGTTTCCCTTTTAAAATGAGGCAAAAATGATAATTAAGTAGACTGCATGGTTTCTAATCTAATCTTATCTAATCTAAGCTGCAAAGATATATATCATTTAAGATTTACATTAAATGCATTCCCACAAGCAGACATGTATAATTTCGCGCTAACACATGCCGCATGTGGGCCTACAATATAAAAACCCAATCTCAAATGAACATAAGCCCTGCAACTCTTGCCGTCCTTTCCTGAAACAGGGGTGACATTGGCAAAGTGAACCATTTTTTTTTACAGTATGGGTGGTCAGCCGCATACCAACCTATAAGTCAAGGAACATACATGACAAATTACATTTTTTTAAATCAACAATTGGGGAAATGGGGGTTCAATGGGGGAAAAATACGTATTATTGCTTTGGTTTTAAATGTATTTTTTTTACTTTGTACCTTTATTTTTTAACTACTTTGTTGCCTCATTTTAAAAGGGAAGCTGATGGGAATCGAGTTGTATGGCACGCTTTGCCACTGTTAGTATACTCTTTTTCGCCGCTTCGTCCTTCAAAATAATCCCTATGTTGAGCAGAATCAATTTATTTTTAAATAAATATATTTTGTTATGATTTAGAACGTAAAGTCTTTGCTTTTGGAAGAAAATACTCAACCGTTGAGCTGTAACATAAAAAAAACATATTTATGCGAAGTATGAGTTTGTGTGTACGTATATCTAGGCACGTGCGCCTAAGCACGATGGTTTGTGTCAAACAATCTGAAAGCGTACGAAAAATCCATTATAAAAGCATGTGAAATAATTTAGAACATGCAAGAATCGTCTCTTTCGTATCTATATATACGAGCCGCAATGATGCAGAGGGCCACAGACGCTTGACACATTGTGATGCGAAGTCGATAAAACTAGAGAAGTACTGTGTAACCGTATTTTGTACAAAATGAATTCTGTTATATGGATAAATTGCAGTTTAATTAAAAATAATCCTAGTAAAATCATAACAATATGGTCATGACGACTTAAGATCTTTTGTAAAAAAAAAACGTTTTTTGTTAAATTGGATTTCTAAACAAACCTTTTATTTTCTGTCTTTCCTCAGGTGTGTGTCAATCCCCGCCGCGGATTGTGAAGCAGCCTTCATCAGAGGTCGTCCTCCGTTCTGCTCCCGTGACTCTTCAATGTGGAGCCGAAGGTCAGCCCACTCCAGAAGTTCGCTGGTTCAAGGACGGCGTTCTCCTGGCGGCTTCCAACGGGCGCAGGATGCAGCTCGGAGACGGAGGACTGTTTTTCCTGCACGCCCAGCTATCCAGAAGGGACTCGGATGCTGGAATTTACTGGTGTGAAGCCAGCAATAGACACGGCACAGTCAGGAGCAAAAATGCGACGCTGCAAGTTGCAGGTGAATACAATTTCGCACTAACTTTATGACATTTCTAATCTAATCTAATCTAAGTTGCAAAGATATGTTACATTGGAGATTCACATTACATGCATTCTCACAACCAGACACGTACAAGTTCGCGCTTGCACATGCGTCATGTGAACCTACAACATAAAAACCAAATCTCAAATGGACATACACCCTGCAACTCTTGCCGTCCTTCCCTGAGACAGGGGTGACATTGGCAAAGTGAACCATTTTTACAGCATGGGTGGTCAGCCGCATACCAACCTATAAGTCAAGGAACAATGTTGTTTATTCATTTAGATTTGTATTGTTTAGCATAAAACGCAACGCAAAAAAACGCAACTAAGATACACATATAGTGTAACTTCTTGCCGCGAGCTTACACGTGTCTGTTTGTGGGCATGCATTAAAAAATAATGGTAAATTGTAATTTGTAATTTAAAATTCCTATTATAATATTTATATTTTTGCATATTTTCATTTCAGCTTAGGGAAGATTTTGTTTTATAAAACCATAATATTATTTCGGCTCATATTTGGCACCATTGTTGCTACCGTAAACAAAAAGTAAATTGTTAACCTAGTTTGCCATTTCTCGTACTTCGATACTGTTTTGTTGTTCGAAAATAAGGAGAGAGAAGTCAAATTTAATTTTATACAATTGAATTAACGACATTTTGTCGGAGGAACTCAAAGTATGTAAATATGATTAAGGGTTCGTCAAGATAAACAAGTCTGGGGGCCTTTGTAAGCTCTTAAGATCGAAGGGTAAATTAAGGAAAACAAAAGGGTCCGTAAACATCATTAGGCTTGCTTAAAACGTATAAAATACGTAGCCGGCATCAGAGATTTCTCTAAAAATATTGGCCATGATTGTAATAAATGACGGACACAATATTTTTGTTTGATTTTAAGTGTTCTTCTTTATTTTATGTTTTTATTTCTTCTTGACAGTGTTGAGAGAAGAGTTTCGTCTTGAGCCGGTTGAAACAAGACGTTTGCTGGGAGGAACTGCCCTTTTGGAATGTATTCCTCCAAGAGGCACTCCAGAACCTGTCGTGTCCTGGAAGAAAAATGGTCAAATAATGGATCTGGACGATGAAGAAAGGTACAGACAAAACCATTCTGAAATCACTGCATAAATTTCACAATTTTAAGATTGTATCTTATTTAAATATCGTTTTTTTCCATTATAGGATATCAATCGTGGATAGTGGTAACTTGATAATCCAAGACATCACCGCTTCAGATGAAGGAAAATATCAATGTGTTGCAAAAAATGTCGTTGGAGTAAGAGAGTCTGCACCAGCACGACTGAAAGTTCTTGGTACGTTTTTACCTTAAAAACAAATTTTTTTCTATCAAAGTTGTTGTATATTTTCTAATAAAACTGTATTTTTTAGTCAAACCATTCCTGATTGCTGGACCTATCGATGTGACATCCATGATTGGTGAAAGTGTAACATTTGAATGCAAAGTGGGAGGAGATCCAACACCTGATGTGCTTTGGAGTAGAACCGGTAATGGAGGAAATATGCCTTTTGGACGTGTGGACATTCTTCCAGATAGAAGTTTGAGGTTGAACCGTATCACTCTAGAAGACCAAGGAGAGTATACCTGTGAAGCGAATAATTCTCTGGGCATTATTTCAGCCTCAGGAAAACTGAGCGTTCATGGTAGGTGGTAACGTCTTTTTGTTTCTTCTTCGCTAGTAACTACTCATTATTTGTAGATTTCTAATAAATAATTATATTTTTAGCTGAACCAGTTTTAAATTTGAAACCTGTGAGCCAAACAGTTGAAGAGGGACATGAAGCTCAGTTTAGTTGCCAAGCTAAAGGATCACCTAAACCTAGAATGCACTGGTCGGTTGAAGGTGACCTCTCTTTGATATACCCTGGAACATTCCATGATGGATACTATGCGACCATAAACAAAGACGGCGAATCAAAGCTAGTCATAAAAAATGCAACAAAGGCCAATTCTAACAAAATTGTGATTTGTTGGGCTTTGAATGTTATTGGTTCTGCTGTTGGGAAAGCAAGGCTGATGGTTATTTCGTCTGAAGACAGACCACCACCAGTTATTATCATTGGACCATCAAACCAAACATTGCCTCATAAATCTGTGGCAGATATGACTTGTAGCGCAGAAGGAAATCCAACGCCTTTTATATCTTGGTATTATAAAAATGAACCGATATTAGCTACTGATAGAATTGAAATTACAAGTAAAGGCATCACAATAAAAGATTTGAACACTGAAGATAGTGGTCCATACACATGTGTGGCTTCATCAAAAAATGGTAAATCTGTATGGATTGCAAATCTCAGAGTAGATTCACCAATCAACCCAAGCGTGAACTTCTTTAGAAGTCCAGAGCTTTCATCATTGCCAGGTACTCCAAGCAGACCTCAAATCAGAAATGAATCTGATTCGAGTGTAACTATTACATGGACACAAAATAACAAAATCGGTTCTTCATCTTTACTTGGTTATCAAGTTGAAATGTTTGCAAGAGATACCACAGGGGAAGGACGGTACGAAGCTAAGTGGGTAGTTGTTGCAAAACGTCTACAAAAAACTGTTTACACACAACGCATGCTTGTTCCTGGCGGTGCCTACATATTTTTGATAAGAGCAGAAAACTCTCACGGTTTTTCACCACCAAGCACTTTATCAGAGACAGTTCTCGTGGATAATGGAAATAGTATGACGGAACATGAAAAGCACGATGGAGAAAGAGCTCTGTCGACTGAAGAACGGATAATGCTACTTACTGAGAATGTGGTGAATTTAGAAAAAGTCGTTGCATTGGATTCAACGAAAGTCTTGATGAGATGGACTGTAAGTTTATTTATTAATAATTAACATATAAATTAGAATTTTCTTGAAAATGCAAAATCAATTTATTCATAATTTGTTTTATTTCAGGCCATAACGGCAAACTTCATCGAAGGATATTACATTTACTACAAGCCATTGTTTCTGTTCAACTCATCTGATCCAACGGTTCATATCTCAACAGTCCAATATTCAATTATGGCTGAATTTGAAATAATGAATTTGATGAAATACACAGAGTATGAATTTTTCATGGTACCTTTCCACAAAAACATCCTAGGAAAGTCATCGAATTTGAGAATAGTGAGAACAGTAGAAGATGGTAAATACTTTACCTTAACTATATATGTTGTTGCTCCAATTTTAAGTAGTTTTATGAAGATTTTCGTGTAACAAAAATATATATCTTATTTTGTGTGAGCGTTTTTTGTTGCGAGTCCTTCTAAAACATGCACGCAAGATGAGTTTAAGCATCTTAAATAAGTAAAAACTACTAAGTTAGTTGTTTTTTTTAGTTCCGGAAGCTGCACCAACCGATTTGGAAGTCTCTCTTGTGAACGCTACTACCCTTTATCTGAAGTGGAAGCCTCCACCTGCTGGCAAAGCCAATGGCGTGATTCAGGAGTACTCCGTGGTTGTGCGGGCAGGAGGTCCCAACAGCTCTGTCGTGGTCCACAATTCTACTGTATTAGGAGGGAGCATGAGACTTACAGGCCTTGGGTTAGGAAAAATCGAGGAAGACACCTATTGGTTACAGCTAGCTGCTGCCACAAGCAAAGGAAGAGGACCCTACAGTGAACCAGCAGCGCTTAGATTGCCACTGGGACAAGGATTACTTGACCAGTACAACAAGTAACAACCTTGCACTCATATTTGGAAAATTATTACCTATATTATGATCGATTGCAATACTGATGTTATTTTTTTCTTCAGGCACCATGGTCATGATCTTCAGACTGTTGTTTCAGCAGATTTGCTCACAGAAACATGGTTCTTGGCTCTACTCGGTTCCATGCTGATGGTCATGGTTCTTTTGTTTGCAGCCATGTTCATAATAAGGAAAAGGCATTTGATGATCAAAGAAAACCCGCTGCCAAACCTTTATGGTAAGCTTTTGATATTTTTAAATCTATTTTGATCCGTTTATGTGTTATACATTCGCAACACTGAAATATAATGTGCTTTTGTTTTAGATTCAAGATCTGGTTCCAAGAGTCTAGTTAGCCATTTGAACATCAAAGCTGCAATGGGTTTACCTCATCCAATGAACACAAATTATAAGCAAAATAATGGAAGCAACGTAAAGACTGATTCTTTACTTTGGGTAAAGAGCCGACCTGATACCTGGAGGAGAGGCAAAGACCTTTACGGGATGCCCATTGAATACAGTTGTCCCAGTAGTGGGCCCGCAATGCTTCCAGATTACGATAAGATAGACCAGCAGCAAGCACCGGACTATGCTGAAGTTGAAGCTTCAATGATCACCTTTAGAAAAACTAGTTTTGATGATTCAGCTACATCACCAGCTGCATACGCTTCTGTTACTTTGGTCACCACTCCAAAGAACTTATCAGGGTCAATGGTGAGGCATTCTTTTTTATATATTGGCATTATTTTTGTTGCATGTTTTCGTGGAAGTTGAGAACTGGATTACGTACTATTTTGATGACCCCTTAGAATATCTATATGCTTTTTTTATGTTCAACAACTATTTTTTTTTATTATTGTAGGAATGGACCAATCGCTATGGAAAAGGCAACAAACTACCAGATAATGACGAAGATCTGTATCCAGCCAGTAATGGAGGTTACTTCAACAGAAATGTTTTTGCAGAATCATATTTCCCTAATCCGAGCTCCAACATCACAAAATACTCAAGCGCAGCACAAAAATCAAGCTTATCTTTACAAAACGACCCATCATCAAAACCCCGAGATCAATCATTTTCCCTTCCACAAAACCATTTTGGAACTTCCAAGCGCATCCAAAGGCAGCAAATGCGCTTAGCCAAAGTCGACAACAGAAACAACGAAAAATTTACAAGTGAAATTGTTGAACGCGATGATTTGCGAAGCCCCAGCTTACGCATGCAAGAGAACCCTGGATTTGGTCTTCCTGTTGAGGGCTATGAAACTTGTTCCACTGAAGATTGTGATGGATACTGCTCAAGGTCGAACCTGCCACCTCTTAGATTGAATGAAAAAGCTAATCCAAGTGCTGGGCAAGCTGAGAATCAACATTTTGCTTCGTTCAAGACGAGATATCGAGAGCCAGAGTATCAGATTAGTACAAGAAGTGAACCGGGAAGTAATGTGTAAATATCGCAAGAAAAAAAAATTGTTATGTGTAAAAATGTACAAAGTTTTTTTTTTGTAAACAGTGATAATAAATAGAAACTCATATCAAAGTATACTTAAGAACGAAAATGTGTAAATAAACTTGAAATTATTTTAATAAATACAATTACAATGTTACTAATGTGGCAAATGTAATCATTTTTAAAACTTTTTTTTCAGTACAATAATTTCCAAAAACTTATTCAGATCATATAAAATATTTTAAGCGGTAGTTTTTTTTTTAATTATGAAGTAAGAGTATCTATTTATCTATGATTTCCAAAAAATGTAGGGGATGCTTTTTTAATATTATGTGTATAATCACCACTGCCGAATAAAAAAATAATATTGATATTATACTTGTAGTAAAAGTAGATAGGACTTGTTGAAAATAGTTGAAAAATACGGTGAAACCAATGAATTAACTATCATATTTTTTTATTTGGATTTCATTGTAATAATTTTGGTAGAAACTGAAACATTTTTTCTGTCTTAGAAAAGTTTATTTGTTGAAAAATTACAGTTAACTACAATATCTAATCTAATCTAATCTAATCTAAGCTGCAAAGATATATATCATTTAAGATTTATACTAAATGCATTCCCACAAGCAGATATGTATAATTTCGCGCTAACACATGCCGCATGTGGACCTACAATATAAAAACCCAATCTCAAATGAACATAAGCCTTGCAACTCTTGCCGTCCTTCCCTGAAACAGGGGTGACATTGGCAAAGTGAACCAATTTTTATATTATGGGTGGTCAGCCGCATAACAACCTATAAGTCAAGGAACATACATGACAAATTACATTTTTTAAAATCAAAGAATAAAAATAACAATATATACATGGACATAAAAAACTAAATCATAAAACCAAATTCACTTTAACAAACCCTAGCCGCCAACATCACAGATCAACCGCCATTTCTTTCTATCCTTGCATACTTCTTTCATTTCCTCCAGAGTCATAACCTTCTTCATACAAGCTCTTCTTTTATTATGACTCTGGATATTCCATTCATTCGCAATTTCGGATATTTGGTCCATCCATACCTTTCTCGGTCTTCCTCTACCACGACATCCATCTATTCTACCAACATATACTTTCTTCGTCAGTCTTTCCTCATTCATTCTCTCCATATGCCCAAACCATCTTAACAAACTTCTTTTAATCTTCACTTTCACACTTTCTTTTGCACCACATTCTTTTCTTACAAAATCATTCCTCACCCTGTCACTCCGTTTTTTCCCAATCATACTTCTTAGAAAGTCCATTTCAACAGTATGGACTTTACTAATTTCACTTTCATTCACCGTCCAGGCCTCGCTTCCATACATAAAGGTGGGTAAAAGTATGCCACTGCGTACCGCCAATCGAGCATTTTTAGAAATGTTTTGATTTTTGGCGATACAAGCTGTGGCACCCAGTACACACCTGCCCTTCATTACTCTTCTTTCAAGTTCACCTGTCATTCTTCCATCTTTCTCAAACTTACTTCCCAAGTATACAAACTCATTTACCACATCAACATTCATTCCGTTTATTCTAAATTCGTAGTTCGTATTTTCTTCATTTCTTTCAAAAATCAAAACTTTCGTCTTACTTGCATTCAATTTCAAATAATTACCTAGCAGAGCTTCGTTCAATCTAGAGAGCATCGTTTGCAATTCTACTGCTGAGTCCGATACAAGAACAGCATCATCCGCATACAGTAGAACACTCACTTTGCTCTCTCCTATCATTAATCCACAATCATCAAGTCTAGCATCTCGAACACACTTGTCCATGACTATGTTAAATAGCCATGTAATTAATTATGAAAGTAAGTAAGTAAGTAAGTAAAGTAAGTAAAGTAAGTAAGTAAGTAAAAGTAAGCCAATATAATTATGAAAAATTATTTAAACGAAAAAAAGGCTGTACCTACACTTAAACTTATTGATGAACGAAACCAAAAATTTTTTAGCACAAAATATTACTTAAATCGATGTAGCCTAAATATCAAAACCAAGACAACATTGACATTAATGAATTACTAGGGAAGTATCGCTTTTTATTTAAATAATGACGAACTGAACATTGTTAACCTCATATCTTTTCTGCCTAAATACTGTTATAAGTAACATAGACTTTGTACATAATCAGTTTATTGTTGAGAAAACTTATTATGTTCCTTGGAATAAATATTCAATGTTGACTGTTGATATTAAGTATAACAGGGGATCGCCTAATTCTGTTATTTCCTTGATTTTTATACCAATAATATAAAACCTAGCTTTTGCATTTTATGAAATAAGCCTAAAAATTCTGTACCTAAAATACATCAATCAAATGTAGGCATCAGCAAATAATCCAGCCTAAAGGCTTAAAAATAACGACACAATTTTTATTGTGTAGACTTTACCCTCTTACGACCTCAAACAACAAAAATCGACTGTCACTTCCTGATTGATGCATACATTTTTAAGCGATGCGATGGCTTTTATTGTCTCAGCCTCAGTTTTAAATATAAAGTTAACTGCGTTTATAAAGGTAAAATTTTCTTCACCACAAAATACATGCATTTCTATAGAAAAGCTACAAAAATATAATGTTGCATATTTTGAGGTTGTTGATTTGAAGTAATCAATGCAAAAAAAATAAGAAAAATGGAAACCGCCATCCAAGATATGCTCCATACTCCATACGGAAAAGTTCTAGCTCAGATGAATTACGACATCAGATCCTGGAAAGTTACCATCAAGGTTACTTCATTCTTTTTGTATTGTTCTTTCACCACCTGCTAAGAAAGCTTTCACAACCATTTGTAAATGTGAAGAAAAATATGAAAACTTGCATGAAAAATGCATGACATTCATACATTTTAAATTAACGACAAGCCAAAGTCCATATTTTGTATGACCAATATTTTATAAAAATCCATTTTTAAATTTGTAGACGCATTTAGTATACACTATTTCATCATGAGAGTGTGGGAGTGTGGGGTTTGATCAATGTTTGGGTACAGATTTTAAAGGGCTATAATTAAAGTTTTATAATTGTAACGTATAACGATGCCAACTAGCTGTAATGATTATTATAAATACATGCCGATGTAGTATTACGGAGCCTATGTAGGAACATATCTTTAATATCCATTGTCCATGTTTGTAAATTATATATACCTACTATATACTGTACTTATTTACCAATTTGTACTTTTACTAAAATAAAACATGATTAAAAATTTTGTCTTTTATTTACAAAAAAGATAAATTGTCCAACAAGAATTCCAAATACTGAATGGGTTTGAAGTTAAACAAAACTAATTAAATGAAATAAAATCACAGTTGATATATTTTACCCAAGAGACAATTACCCCTATGCTCTTTCAAAGGGTATTAGAATTTATTACGGTACAACCTAATGTCGACCTTCATATAGCAGGAACTGCATATCTTTTGAAATCAATCTTGGAAAGAATATTATAGTGATTGATTTTGAAAAATTCTAGGATTTTTTGATCTTTGGCTTCTAGATTGACACGAGGTTGAACTTCCATATCTTATATAGAAATTATTTAATTTTAGCCACTGTAGCCAATGTCAGCAGGAGTAGTAGGGCCATGTTTTTCATGTTTGGACCTTTTTTTTGTGAGTACAATTGCAGCATATGTAAACGCGAATTTGCGCGTCTTTGCTACTTGTAAATATCCATCAAATATTATATATGATATTTTTGCAAAATATATTGCAAATTTTCTTCATCTTTTAAGTCCAACTATCCATCCATCTCTATGGTTGATTTCTGCTGAGATGTATGTCCTCGTTTTGGGTCCATCCATTTTAGTCATATTATAGTTCTTTCGGAACATTTTCTTACCTCTTCTCAACCGCGAATTACATTTTGCCACAATAGTCCTTTCATTTTATAGTTCATGCGAGATAATATTGCAATGTAATCATTTCAATACTGCATTGTTATGTTATGTCGCTGCGCGGGTATCGTTATTTTGATATTCATCGTTATTCCTGCAACCTCAGTGAAATGAGATAGCACAGCGGCTGTATGCAAAACGCTCAGCTGAAGAATATTGCATTACAAACGGAAAACCATTTCCCTGGAAGCGAGAACACCGCATATGTGACATTTTTAGTGCACATGCACTTTCCCACAGGCGCTCGCACAGTCTGATACATGCTGTATATGCGAGTAAAGCCACGACTAACGCGCCTTATTATTTCATGCAACAATGCTCTTCTAAAATCTTCTCTTGCGATTCAATACAAGAGATACAATGCAAAAACAAGCTCTTATATTGTGTAAGCACCTTGGCCCCTAAAACCAAATGTTGAAAGCTTCATTACCTTCTTCTTTCTAAGTTTTTCTCAGACCACTCAATAACGAAGACCTCTTCAAATTTTCTTCATGCTATCCGAATAATTCCATCCTTTTGTAAAAATAATCCTATAAAAGAAAATGTATTTTAATCATGCAGAATTTGGTTATGTTCTATGAGTTTTTAATTAGGATTTTGTATTTAAATGTATTTGATTTAAAAATAAAAGTTTTTACAATAACGGGAGATACTTACATTTTCATCATTCAATTGATCGTGGTCATATTGTACTGAAAAAAAGTTTTTTAGAGAAAAAATGGTATGCAGGCGATATTATAATTTTGTCACTAAATAAACCTTTCATGAATAAAAAATAACAGAAAGGTAAGTATGTATTTGTAAATGATACTTATTGAAAAACTACAAAAGGATGATTTGTTTTTTTTGATTCCGCTTTACAATGTAAAAGAAACAGTGATGTAGAGATTTATTTCACAATAAAGGAAGAGCTTTTGCATGCACCTCCCTGTTTTGCCTTCACACACACAACGTGACAGTCAAACAGGAGACGGGAATGTAATCTATTACTGGTGTTCGTCCTTGTGAAAGATTATTCCAGGAATCTCTTTGATGCAGAGGATTGCAGACGCGGCAGGAGAGACAGCAAATGTGATTTTTAATGAGCTAAAAAGTATCTTCTTCAAAATCCATCTTTTACGAAAGAAAAAGTTCAAGGTATCCGCCATAGTTTGCCTACTTACGAGTGAGTTTATTTTATTTGTGATCTACGATCCTAAGAAAATATACACTTTTGTTTAAGCAAATAGTAATGGCAATAATCAATGGCATTGTTTTTAAACCTGTTGTTCTTGTTGATGATACATTTTTAATACAAAATAGTAATTAAAAGGTGAACGTACAACTTCCGCGAGAAGAAAGATTTTCTGAACACTTTAAAAGGACTTCAATGAAAGGAGTAGACTCGCATTTTTGTGATACAATTTAGCAGTTTATTCTTAATTAAAAACTAAGCAGTTTTTTCTGAAACTACCTTATATATTATACCGTGATTTAAAATCACAACGTTTTTATTTTTACACGAACAATGTCAATATTTTTTTTACGGTGAACGCTTTTTTATCCCGAGCTGGTTTTTCAATCTAGTAAAAGTATTTTAGCGAAGCTTAAAATGTTTTTCACAAAGTGATTGGTATTTGTTTTATACCGGCCAATACTTTCATGATGAAAAGAGTTAATTTCCACGCAAATATAATACGTGTAAAGCGCTGCGTCCACTCTGGTCGTCAATTTGTGTAATGCACTGGCATTGTGTTCCATTAGTTCAATCAAAGGCCGGGCGGCCTTTAGGATAAGCGGCCTCTGTATACCGGGATAGCCCTGGGACTTATGGAAGGGTCTGGAAGTGCACTCTCGCTCCAGAGTCGAAAGGTGCAGCAGAAATCACATGCACAAAAAGTGACATATTTATATAGTTGGATAATTTTTCTCTTTTGAAATCATGTAGTCAAATGTAAAAAAAAATGTAGACTACAATTAGAAATGTCTCTTTTGCGAAGTCATGATTGCAGCGTAGCAGCAAGTATATTGCAACTTTCTGCGGGGTTTATTTCTATAGATAAAAGAAGCAGTCATATCGCTCCCCCAGTTCTTGTTTGCCGTTTACGCCAATCTTGTCAAATCTGACTTTTTCATGCAGTTGTTTTATGAATCAAATTCTACACAATCTGAGCTAAGAAAAACCGTAAAACTCGATAATGTGAGTGTTTTTTTTAAATATTTTTACAATAAATTTCTTGTTTTCATAAGACATATTGGTCCAGTGCACATGCAACCATTGCTCATGTAAAATTTCTCAATGGCGTATACGGTAAACAAGAACTAAGGCAGCGATATGGTAACAGATTGACATAAACTGGAGTATCTATGCTCCTGATACGGCAGTTTCTCATTTCAAGTGAAAACTAAGTAAAACTTTTCAAGACGAGGATGATGCTTGATTTGGGGTTGAAGAAAACATCAAAACGTTGTCTGACTAGATTTCCTATTGGTTATTTTTTTAGCCTAAAGAACAGCCTTGTTTTAGTTTTTAGCCCTGAGTTCTTAGTTAAAATACAATTTTCGTTAATTGGGATAAAAAAAAACATAAGGCAACACTTAGACAATACTTACAAGTTACCACATCTACAAAGTACCTTCGCTGCAAAACTTGTGTCCATTGGTCATTATATTCAATAATTATAAGATTGTAGCCATGAGACGGATTATGCTGGAGAGATGTTTTCCGGGATCTGTTGCCATGGTCTATGGGAGCTGGAGCTTCCGGACGTTTCGCTCATGTCTACGATGGGTTTTTTCAGCGTAAAAGTGCAATGATGTTGATGATGTTGATGAAAACCAAGATGAGATGGATTTCCCTAAATCTGTAAAACTTCTGAATGACTGACATGTTTTCCTTGTCCAGTCTTCCATTGTTCAATAGGTGGTCACACACACAAGCACCCCCACTCAGGTTGCATATTGTACACACACACGTGCTGTGGTGGTGGTTGTGGTATAAAGTCAACAGAACCTCCGACCACGCGCCAAACCATATTATACAGAGGATCATGGCGATGCACGTCAACCTGGAAACAACCGCATCAACACAAACCTCGTGCGTTTAATGCGATGATGACGCATTCATTTGTATCAGATCTTAATAATAACAACAACAAAAACTTAAGAAAAATTCGTAATTGCTATCTGTACCTAATCATTGAAGATGCAATTTGAAACAATAACATACTTAATAAGAGTTTTAGGCTTACACGGCCGGCTGATGATGCTGGAGTGATGCTTTCCGGGATCTGTTGCCGTGATCTGTGGGAGCTGGAGCTTCCGGACGTTTCGCCCATTTCTACGATGGGCTTTTTCAGCGTGAAGTATGATGATGATGATGATCTTGATGAGAACTGTGATGTCAGTGTGTGTGAATACTAGTATCGAATTACATATTAGTATCGAATCCATGTTTGTTCCAAATTTTGTTCAAGAGAGGCAGTTTTAGTTTCGTAAGAAAATTGTTATGTTATTTAAAATAACATATAAAAAACAATCTCAAAGTGTACAGTATGTGTCGTGGGCCGAACAGAGCCGAACGGTCACGGAAGCAGCCGGACTGCGCCGTGGGATCTGATCGGGCTGTCGATTATCGCTCGGCAGTCCTGAGCCAGACGTCGGCGACAAAGCACCAAGTACCCAAGCAACGGAGCTCCCTCTCCTTCTACTTGGAGCATCCGCCATCCAAGGCACCCGCCTTGTTGACCAGAGACGGGTGCATAGGAGCGCCCACCCAGGCGTCCGCCTCGTGAGCCGCCGCTAGTCAACAGAGTAGGGAGTGTTGTAGTGACAAAGAGCAGGTCAGGCCTTCCCTTATTTCCTCTTTTCCTCCCATATTATTAAAGTAAATAAACCCTTATTTGTTCATGTTAAACTTATCTTTTACTATAAAGCCCTTCCCAAGATACAAGTGAGCAATACCAAAGAAAGAACCCCACGCCCTGAGAGTGATGCTGATGAGAGCTAGCCGGATGTAAGTATCCTGGAGATACCTTTCTATCTAAACATAACAAAATGACATCTTTGATTATTTCCTTAATAAGTATAAAAGTTCTTCCTGCATAATTATGATAATTTTGTAAATTCTGTATAAGTGCGATCTTATGCTTTTTAAATTATGGAGAAATAAATTAGATAGTAAAAGGATGTCTGTATGTACTTGAACTAGTAGTACTTAGGTCACTTGGAATATTCGCTTTGTTTGGCTTAGTTGATAAAAGTTAATACTTACCTGACGAGAAAAGCGATTATATAGCGAGACTGGCCGTTTAAAGATTTAACTGCCGTAAAAGCGACCTTTAGTAGGATTTTTTTATCAATTTACTTGCAGTTATACGAAGATAGTGACTTAGGTACCTTTTTAATAAAAGAGTGACTATTGGAATAATCGTGCTTCCTCCAAATTAAGTTACTCCTCAGATAATAATTATTATAAGAAATGAGCTATTGCAAAATAAATATTCACGAAGAAAACTCATTTCTTGTGTGCATCAAAAACTGTCAACCCCTTTTCGGGTTAGCTAAAAGCTTTTAGCAAACTGACTGCATGGTCGATATTCTCAATTTGTGTTTAAATAAACTTAAAAACGTATGAAACAACGTTTATTTATCCATCCATTTACATTAATTGTTTATCCATTATCCATGCAAAATACCTGCTAAATTTTTTACAACTTTATGTCGAGAGGAATTTTTACGAATATTGTTTTAGTACATGCCTAACGCATCACGAGGTTTAAAAAAAAACACATAAAATTATAGGAAAATACAAGATTAATGTATTTGATGACGGTTTGTATTCAGGCCACAAAAATGTATACAATTTTCCGTAACAATTAATATTGTTGATACTTAAAGTTGAGTCAAAAATAGGGCGTCATTATAATAAAATTCTCAATGAAAAATATTTGGAGTCTACATAACATTTGTATACAATTTCAAGGGGTAGGTACTTTCAAATAGGTAGCTCTCTCTTTTGAGAATGTAAAAAAGTAATAACAAAAAACAATAGACTGTATGTTTGCCTCTTACCTACTTGTATGGCTATTTACTTGTATACTTTGAGTACAAACATTTTCATATGAGCTCCGCAGCATTTTTACAAAAAAATATGAGAAATAAACCATTCTCTAGGTGCGCTGCTTTAGTTTTAATACATTTTTGTTAAATGCTGCGGTAGAGTTTAAGTGTAAAGTTGAATACTTGTGTACTGGTTGTATGGAAGAAGTAGGCACCGAAGGGACCCTTTACTTTTACATACGGTGAATTAAAGTTTTGAAGAGGCTCGCCGACATCTCGTTGAGATTTTAATAAAGGCAACTCAAGTACTGGACCAGCAAGCTGGGTCCAAGCGACAACGCATAGAAGAAAGCCCTTCAAAGGCCGGAATAAAATGGCTGCCAAGGAAGGCAAGTAATTTATATCTTAAGTGCAATGCAGAAATGATTTAATCATGACAACATGTTCATTAAGATTTTTTTCAATTGGATTTTTTTTGTCATCCCTAATTTTGTTAGTCGTTTTCTTAAAATTTGTTTTTCAATGTTCTGGGGCAATTTTTTAATAATCAATATCAATATATTTTGTTGACTTTACCCTAGGAATCCAAACGTGTGAATACTTTATATTTTTAAGAGTTAATCTATTTACACAGTGAAAGTCCATTTTTTATTATTTAAAAATTAAATTGGATAAAAACAGAATTTTAGTTCACTTATTTATAAATATTTATTTATTATTATAGTTTAAAATTTTGAAGGAATTCAAAAACACTGTTTATTTTCACACAACTATATTTACTATACCTGATGATGACCTTCTAGGTCGAAAACGTTTGTAACTTACTCTAAAGATTGTAATCTTTTTAAATATAGTTGTGTGAAAATAAACAGTGTTTTTGAATTCCTTCAAAATTTTAAACTATAACAGTATGAATTTTCACAGTGTTAATACACAAACAATACAAAATATATTTATTTATTAATATTTAAATAAGGGAATTAAAACTCTGTTTATACCCATTTTCATTTTTAAACAATTAAGTGTGAAGATTTTTTTTCTTACTTCATTTTATTCATCATTCATGTCAAGAAACTTTATTTTTTATTTTCTAACAGAATATTCAAAATAATTTATAATTAATCAAATAAATATACTGTTTTAATTCACTTTTTTATTATTTTATTTTAAATATGTCCAACAGTTTTCGCCTAAAAAGGCATCATCAGGACAATGACAATGACAAATCAAAATTAAATTCTGAGACATATTTAAAATAAAATAATAAAAAAGTGAATTAAAGCAGTATATTTATTTGATTAATTATACAATGGACTTTCACTGTGTAAACCACCAAACCCTGAAAAATAATTTATTTTTATTCATCTAAATTAATCCATGGCTATTTAACATAGTCATGGACAAGTGTGTCAGAGATGCTCGACTTAATGATTGTGGATTGATGATAGGAGAGAGCAAAGTGAGTGTTCTACTGTATGCAGATGATGCAGTTCTTGTATCTGATTCAGCAGTAGAATTGCAAACAATGCTCTCTAGATTGAATGAAGCTTTGAAAGGTAACCATTTGAAGTTGAATGCAAGTAAGACGAAAGTATTGATTTTTGAAAGAGATGATGAAAGTATGAATTATGAATTTAAAATTAATGGAATGAATGTTGATGTCGTAAATGAGTTTGTATACCTGGGAAGTAAGTTTGAAAAAGATGGAAGAATGACCGGTGAATTTGAAAGAAGAATAATGAAAGGCAGGTGCGTACTGGGTGCTACCGCTAGCATCGCCAGGAACCAGAATCTCTCAAAAAATGTTAGATTGGCGGTGCACGGTGGTATACTAGTGCCAACCTTGATGTATGGAAGTGAAGCCTGGACGGTGAGTGAAAGGGAAATTAGTAAAGTCCATACAGTAGAAATGGACTATCTAAGAAGTATGATTGGGAAAAAACGAAGTGACAGAGTGAGGAATGATTTTGTAAGAGAAGAATGTGGTGTAAGGGAAAGTGTGAAAGTGAAGATTAAAAGAAGTATGTTAAGATGGTTCGGGCATATGGAGAGAATGAGTGATGAAAGATTGACGAAGAAAGTATATGTTGCTAAAATAGATGGATGTCGTGGTAGAGGAAGACCGAGAAAAGTATGGATGGATCAAATTTCTGAAATAGCGAATGAATGGGATATCCAGAGTCATAATAAAAGGAGGACTTGCATGAAAAAGGTTATGACTCTGGATGAAATGAAAGAAGTGTGCAAGGACAGGAAGAAGTGGCGGCTAATCTGCAATGGTGATTTCTAATGTTGGTGTATTAATTTGCTACATTTTTTGCATAGGAAATTTCTGACTTTTTTTGTATAGATTTCTTTGTAAGGTTTTGTTCTTTTATATATTTAAATGTAATTTTTTATTCATATTCCTTGACTTATAGGTTGGTATGAGGCTGACCACCCATACTGTAAAAAATGGTTCACTTTGCCAATGTCACCCCTGTTTCAGGGAAGGTCGGCAAAAGTTGTGGGGCTTATGTTCATTTGAGGTTTGGATTTTATTTGTAAGTACACATTCAGCATTTGTAAGCGCGAACTACACTTGTTGGTTTGTGGGCATACATCTGAGAGCTTTTAATGAATATATCCTTGCAACTTAGATTATAGATTATTATTATAGATCTAAAAATTGCAAAATAAAAAACTTCATGAATTGAAAAATGGATTTGTCTCGTAAGTTGTATTCAAAATGGCTGTTTAAGAAGGCAAGTCGATAGAAAGAAAGCTAGTAACGCTTAGGCCTACTCATTCAGGAGGTGCAGCTCATAGTGATCTCACGATAGGCACTGTGATTTAAGCTTCTGTAGTTCACAAAGTGATCATGACTCTTGTTTACACATTTCCGGTCAATCGAGTGCTGTAATAACCGTCAGTGCTGGGGCCCATTGTGTTTATTCATGTGAGAGTAATAACTTAACCTACAACAAGGCATTGTGCTCCAGCGAATCTAATCTAATCTAATCTAAGCTGCAAAGATATATATCATTTAAGATTTATACTAAATGCATTCCCACAAGCAGATATGTATAATTTCGCGCTAACACATGCCGCATGTGGACCTACAATATAAAAACCCAATCTCAAATGAACATAAGCCTTGCAACTCTTGCCGTCCTTCCCTGAAACAGGGGTGACATTGGCAAAGTGAACCAATTTTTTATATTATGGGTGGTCAGCCGCATAACAACCTATAAGTCAAGGAACATACATGACAAATTACATTTTTTAAAATCAAAGAATAAAAATAACAATATATACATGGACATAAAAAACTAAATCATAAAACCAAATTCACTTTAACAAACCCTAGCCGCCAACATCACAGATCAACCGCCATTTCTTTCTATCCTTGCATACTTCTTTCATTTCCTCCAGAGTCATAACCTTCTTCATACAAGCTCTTCTTTTATTATGACTCTGGATATTCCATTCATTCGCAATTTCGGATATTTGGTCCATCCATACCTTTCTCGGTCTTCCTCTACCACGACATCCATCTATTCTACCAACATATACTTTCTTCGTCAGTCTTTCCTCATTCATTCTCTCCATATGCCCAAACCATCTTAACAAACTTCTTTTAATCTTCACTTTCACACTTTCTTTTGCACCACATTCTTTTCTTACAAAATCATTCCTCACCCTGTCACTCCGTTTTTTCCCAATCATACTTCTTAGAAAGTCCATTTCAACAGTATGGACTTTACTAATTTCACTTTCATTCACCGTCCAGGCCTCGCTTCCATACATCAAGGTGGGTAAAAGTATGCCACTGCGTACCGCCAATCGAGCATTTTTAGAAATATTTTGATTTTTGGCGATACAAGCTGTGGCACCCAGTACACACCTGCCCTTCATTACTCTTCTTTCAAGTTCACCTGTCATTCTTCCATCTTTCTCAAACTTACTTCCCAAGTATACAAACTCATTTACCACATCAACATTCATTCCGTTTATTCTAAATTCGTAGTTCGTATTTTCTTCATTTCTTTCAAAAATCAAAACTTTCGTCTTACTTGCATTCAATTTCAAATAATTACCTAGCAGAGCTTCGTTCAATCTAGAGAGCATCGTTTGCAATTCTACTGCTGAGTCCGATACAAGAACAGCATCATCCGCATACAGTAGAACACTCACTTTGCTCTCTCCTATCATTAATCCACAATCATCAAGTCTAGCATCTCGAACACACTTGTCCATGACTATGTTAAATAGCCATGGGCTCATCACACATCCTTGCCTTACACCCTTAAAAACTTCAAACCATTCGAACATAATAATTAAACTAGTTCTGCAGATGATCTGGGATTATGGATAATGAGTAACTAGAAAAAAACCTCATATGTGCTTTTACATTTTTTTTAAATTAACGCCAGATACATACTGCTATGATTTGACTTGGAGGATCATCTTTTACAATATATTATTCACTCTCTGCTTACAGGTCTTCGCATCACAATATTCAAATTCTGTCACACAGAATCTTTGCTCGTATTTAAATGTGCGGCAGAGACGATTCTTACAAGTTCGAGAACTTGGTAGGTACTTCTTAGTAGATTAAAATAGATTATGGTTCCACACTATACCAGAGACGTCACACACACCAACCAGCGTGCCTAGGCTCACGTAACTAATACGTTCGTGACAATGCTTTTAACTTAAACTATGTTTATGTTATGGGTTCAAAATAGATTGAACGGATTTTTCACCTCTCACTGGGAAAACGTCACTCGTATATGTAATTATGGTCCTTAGAAACCGATAACAAAAAAAACTTGGAGAGTTGCTGATCCTGGAAAACAAGTCTCTAGCACCATCGGCTGGCAGTGTAACCCTAAAAATCCTATGTGATGACAAAAAATTAGTAAGGTTAGTATGTTGGCAATCCAGCCGTATGATGTCATAACTTTTTTTGTCTCATTGACGACTATATTCGAAATTCAGTACATATTTGAAAAAATATATTTGGAAAAATAAAGTGAAAAATAATATTTCAATGCACACGTATTGTTATAAACGTTCTCGTTAAATTGTTTTATTTCAACTACTACTAATCAAATTGCATTCTAAGAAAAATAACAGTAAGATAGAAAAAATAAATTGATTGGAGCTCTGTTGTAACATTCCGTATAATTATTGGGTAATCTTCTTCTTCTTCGTGTCAGCTTCACACTGTATTGGCCCAGTAACGAGCAATGTCTACAGCTCTTTGGTTTCCCGCAAAGAGATCATCCATGGAGCAGCTTGTCGGACAGGAGGGACAACACCGCAGGTGCTCCATTGTTTACTGAGCTCCACACTCACATAGGGTAGAGTTGAAAAATGTGTGGGGCTGAGGAGGTCAGAGTATTGAGCAGCGACAGTGCGCGCACTACCCAAGACTGACGGAGAACATTGGTTCGGCAGGCGGGGATCATAAAGAAGGTCATGACTTCTTGCTCTATTGTAATTGCTGGGGGCGTAAAGATGTAGAGTCCGTCCCAACAGTGGCGAGCAATCAATTTTTCCACGAAGTATGTTAATTATAAATTTGAGTAAGGCCATATCTCGTCTCAACTCTAATGAATAGAATCCGAGATGACCTTGAAGAAACTTTGTGGGGTATAAAAAGGGATAATACCCAAAGTTGTTTTTATAGAGGTGTCTTAAAAATGCTTTTTGCACCTGTTCTAAGATCAGAATATAATAGGACTCATGAGGACTCCATAGGACGCTATTCGTCTCAAGGATACTGCGCACCAGGGCCGCGTATAGTGTTTTGGTGGCAGCACAAGAAAGGGCAGTGGAGTTTCTGATAACAAAGCCCAGTCTTTGGTACGCCATGTCTCTAACATGTTGGGTGTGCGCTCTGAAATTAAGTTGTGCATCGAATAATGTGCCCAAATCTCGAATTTCGTGCACTCTTTCGATATGATCACCATTTATAAGATAATGATGATTGATCGGTGAGTGTAATCTACAGTACGACATAATTTGGCATTTTTTCTGGTTGAAGAACAATTTGTTATCAATGCTCCATTGGTAAACTGCATCGATGTCGTTTTGCAGAGATAAAGTGTCAGAGTAACATCGTATTGTTTTAAAAATTTTCACGTCATCTGCAAACAGTAAAATATCTGAGCTAGAGATGACGCCTGTAGCACCGAGTTAAAAATATAAAGTAGAGGTTCAATTAATAGGTCGAGACATTCTTTGATGAAAAATGAGGGTATGGCATCGGGACCTGCGGAAGAACTAAGCTTCAGCTTTTTCACCGCCTTTCTAACATCGATCCCATCTATGGAGTGAACATTGACAATCCGTCTATCTCCCGGAGTGCTGGTGTTAGCCATAGTTGGGTTAAGGGTTGGGACATTTGGTAAAAATACCGACTGGAAATGCTCAGCGAACGCTGTAGCAGCATCAATTCCTTCACACTCATTATCGCCATACGTGACTTTGGTTTCCAAGCCTCCTCGATTTCGTAACGTATTGACATAGTTCCAAAATTTGGAGGGGTTCTTTTTAAGTTCAAGTGAAATTTTCTGAGCGTATTGTTTATGGGCGTTTGTAATACTGACTTTTATCTTCGTACGTAATCTCTGGAATTCAGTAAGGCTGAAACTATTGGCAAAGCGTTTCCAGTCGCGATGATGGTGAGCTTTAAGCGCAATGTCCCTGATCATATCACTAGTGTAATAGACTGGGTACGCTCGACTACATGTTTGAGCTCGAGTTTTCTTTGGTATACAAAGATCAAACACACTGTGGACAGCATTATTAAAAAAATCAATGGTTCTATCCACATCAGTATGTTCATATATAGGGCTAAAGTCGATTTCCGAAATCAAACGGTAAAGATTGAGAAAGTCAGCTTTGGGAAAGTTCCAATCCAAAGATAGGTCCATGTTAGATGGATAATTTATCGTCGCTGGCTCTGAAAATTGGTACTGAACCTGTACAAGAAGAGGGGGGTGATGTGCGTCAATCCTAACCAGCTCATCACCAGGCTCGGCACAACGCACGGTCACCGCACCGCCCATAGACGGACTCGTCAGCACCACATCTAGTTTTCGACCATTCAAGTTATTTATAGAATTAAACTGGTGTAGATCGCAAACATTGATAAAATAATGAAAATATTGTTTAATATTATCACTTGCACTGTGTAAATTCAAGTCACCAAAAATTTCAATTTTTTTGCTGGAGTACTTTGTGCAGATGCATTGCACGGCTTCGAACCAAGCTTCATAATATACATCAGGTAGTTTTGGTGGCAAGTACACGACGCAGATATAGACGTATTGGTCCTTTATTTTACATCTGGCCCACGGGTTGGCGTAAGACCAGCCCACCTGTAAAAATAAATAGATTCAACTCGCTACATGTGACCCCTTCGGGGATAACGTGGCAAGAGGTTACTTTATATGTGTTGCTTAGTTGCGATTGCGATCTACCACGTAATCATTATTCTAATTACAAGTCATATTACTTTCTTACCAAAGAAATTCATTCCCCAAAGCGGGAAATTCTTTCAAGATTTTCATATTATTTGTGCTTCTCCATTCCCCAGGTTATTATCACAGTTTCATCAGTCGTGTGGGCGTGCCTTGTGTTCCACCCTGTCCTTCCTCTTTTCTTCTTTTTTCTTCTTTCCCATCCTCTCTCTTCATGACGAACAGCTCCCCTGACAATCGTCCGCGAGACAAAGCCACCCCGAGATTTAGGAAAGTGAACGAAAAAATGATGGATGAGCAAAGCAACATACATAATTCAGGCAACAGCTTTTCAAGTAGGAGTCTCCTCCACAAAGCTTTGCCGTGAAAGCCTCCGACGCCCGCGGCCAAGGGAGGCTTTGATCACGTAGAAACAACCCGGAAAGAGCTTTAAAGTTTGCAAACCCGGGTAAACAACACCATTTATTTTTTTAATACAATTCATCCCCGCACATGAATTTAATTTACGAAAGGTATGCATTCAGATTAAAAATATATAAAAACCATCTTATTTTTTTTCTAATCTAATCTTATCTTATCAAAATTGCAAAGATGTGTAAGATTGGGGATTCACATTATATGCATTTTTACAAGCAAACAGTATACATTCGAGCTTGTACATGCCGCATGTGAACCTACAACCCAAATCTCAAATAAACATACACCCTGTAACACTTGCCGACCTTTCCTGAAACAGGGGTGACATTGGCAAAGTGAACCAAATATCTACAGCATGGGTGGTCAGCCACATACCAACCTATAAGTCGATGAACACACACACTTTTTTTTTTAAATCACAAAAATTAAAAAGTATAAACATCAAAACAAATACACAATACAAAATTACAATTTAAAAACCCTAGTCCTAGCCGCCACCATTACAGATCAACCGCCATTTCCTTCTCCTTTTATTATGACTGTATATTCTGGACAAGTGACGAACATAAAAAACCATGAAGTTTTATTGCCAGGTTCCTACGTAAAAGAGTAATTAATAGAAGCATCTGGTTGCTTAAGACTCTAATAGGGTATTTGCACTTTTTTATTTTATTTCATAAAATGGTAGGCTATATTTTTTAAAATGCATTTGCGTTTTTAAAAAAATTATATGTGCCTTAGTTTTTAAATTATATCTCTTTAAAATTCGCGTATTTTCCATTTCCGCTAAAACAGGTCATTGCTTTATTCGGGCGGATATGACGTCAGATCTTCGGAGTTTAGGTGTCAAATGGCCCAGGTAGTCGGTTTGACAGCGACGTTTGTCGTCAAAATGACGACACACGTCCCTAACCGTTTACATTGCTTTTTTGGCGGGTTGTAAATTCTCCGCATTTTATTTTTAAAATTATCAATGATATCTTTATTTTTACTACTTAAAAAATATATGGTTGGGATCCTTGAAATGTACTTTACACAACCATATTATTTTCAACCGTTTTCCCTACCACTGCAACTTCCCTATTACAAATGTTGTACCACCATAAAAAAAAAGGTTCGGACTCTATTTCCATTCTGGTTTTAAGGCAAAAAAGTGAGCTGCTAAGTTTATGTTCAATTGTGTTTCAGGTTTTCTTTTAAACGTAAATGCCTACAAAGCAGCAAGTGTTAGTAAAACTATAGGTACCTACTAGTTTTTTTTGTGTATAACTTTATGAGTGAACCTTAATTTATCTCTCCAACGTGGATATGAAACCTTCTAGAAAGGTTTTATAATATTGTGAAATATTAGTTGCAATATTTTTTGACCAAGTAAGAATTTTTTATTTTTATTGTTGCAAAAAATTGTGTTTATTGCGAAGCAGATGTTATTACGTGGGACATCGTTTTTTGTATTCATGGTTGAAAAATATGTTCGGTCTTTGTAAAAGAGACATCATTTGCCTGATAAAAATATAATACGTTTTGTATTTTCTGGAAAGAGTTGCTTGTTAAAAATATTTTGGAAACGGCAGACGCTGTAAACGTAAAGCCTCCGTTTCCACAGAAGCCTTTATGAAAAATAACAATTTACTCTTTTCATTCCGGGAATATCAGAAAAAAATATTATATTACGCATGCATTGTTGGTATTTTCAAACCTGGTATAATTTAATATTTGCCCATTGTTATGCAGTGTGGGTAATGAAAATGTGGAGATTGAAATATACAAAATGTTCAAAATAAAATGACAGAGAAATCTATTTTTCAACCAAGAAAGTAGTATATCTGTGTGAGTTAATTTAAATCCTTCGTTGGTGACCCGATCAAGAACTGGAACTCCGAAGCATTTTCCAGTCATCACTCATTTCAAAGCTTCTTCTCGGCTCTATACTGCCTGAATGAGCGTCCAGCCTTCTATTCCGTACAGAGCAACTGGGAAGACATAGCACCGTTATCATGAATACTTTTATTACATAATAATAATAAATTCAAGATTTGTATGGCGCCTTTTAATGACTCTTGGTCATTCCAAAGGCGCATGCTTATATATATGAGCGTGAAAACAGGTGGGTCTTCAGTCCGCTTCTGAATGAGCTCTCTGGCTCCATACTACGATGTTTATCTGTAGACCGTTCCATACGGTTGAAGCAGCCACCTTGAAGGCTTTATTTCTCCTTGGCAACTTTATTTGGCTGCGGCATGATGCGGCTGATCTTAGTGTTTAGGTCCTGTTCCTTGTTGTTGCCGGTGCTATCAAGTTATGAGATATTTTGGTGCAGTCCCACGCAGAGTCTTGAACACCAGCAAGCCTATTTTGAAATGGATTCGTTCCTTCATCTTCAGCCAAAGAAAAGACTTCAGGTGCGGCGTTATGTGGCAGAACTTTGAAGCGTCGTGTATATCTACGAGTACCTTGGCGCTGCGTTTAGGACTGACTGAAGTCTCTTTAGCTGATTCTTTGGCTATCCAGCATAATATTGTTACGTTTCTTCCGAGGGTCCTTAATTAAAACACAAGTTCAACACAAGTTAGCCATACAGTTTATTTACACAGACTTTGTTACAATAGATTTATTTTAACACACTTATTTATTTCGTACAGATTACAGTTATTTTAAACCATATTGGTCGCCCTAGTAACTAGATCTTGCTCTGTGTGCGTGCTTTGCAAGACTGCTCGCGCCAGCCTATCGTTCCCCCTCCAGCCTGGCCTTGTGCTCAGGCGTGTCCTTCTTTTATATAATTGTTACAATATATTACATAGCAATAGTCGAGTCTTGATATGCCAATAGTAAAGAGGTATCTGTGATATCGTTGTCTCAATCGAATTACAAGCGATACCACTGATTACATACAGAGAACACCGTAGTGCGGGCGCCTTCTGTTTGTTTGGATAATAACTTGGGCAAGCTTGCTGGTCCTGCCACCCTCATTGATGAATATTCATGGGACAGGTTGTTATGCGATGGTAGGGGGTGAGTGGGTGGGGGGAGGGTTGTCAATTGAATCACTCTACCGGCCAATTAACCCACATGAATATGTAGCAGCGACGATGGACAAAAATTTACGCTACTGATTATTTTGGTGAAATATTTTAGTTTAATCAAAAGACTGATAATTTTATTTCGCAGTTTTTACTGTAGAATTAGCGTTTCAAATTAAGCAAAGCATCAAACAATTAGTTGTGAATCAGCTTTATGTTTTGTATTTTATGAAATAATTGTAAAACTGCATGGATATTGAAAAACAACGGCGTTCACATTTTCACCATTTAAAGGCATGAACCTGTGATGTTTTATGAAAAATTAATTGTCTTACACTTCTTCATAGCTTAAATTCACTCCCCCAGTTCTTGTTTATCGTGTAGACCTATTCTGTCAAACGTGACTTTTTAATGCAGTTGTCTTAAGAATCAAATTTTACACAATCTGAGCTAAAAAAAAACGTAAAACTCGATAATGTGAGAGTTGTTTTAAGTATTTTAAAAATCAATATTCTGTTTTCATAAGACACATTGGTCCATTACACATGCAAACATTGCTCATGGAAAATTAGCTGAATGGTCTATACGGTAAACAAGAACTAAGGCAGCGTAATAGCGTTGCACCGAGTATTATTTATTTCTCTAAAATTGTATTAGAAATATCATTAATCAAAATTTTTTTTTTTATATTTATCTACAAAAAATACGCCGTGCTTTATTTGGTAAGCTAAAAGAAAGAAAAGATTAGCTACTTGAAAGTTGCTAAAAGTATTGATATAATTTGATTCCACCAGGACGTCTGCTTATCGGGGTAATTTGTGTGATACACAAAAGTTTTTCCTTTCCCAGCGGTGGATTAGTGAGCGGAGCGAGGGGATGAATTTATATTACCCGGGAGGAAGATGGTGGAGCTGGATGCAAGACAAAATAAAGCCGCCAGATAAAACTAATGAAAAAGCAAAGATGAACTATTTATTCTCCAAAACGCAAAAGTTTTAACAAGTTCCACTGCGGTACAGGCGGACTCGCCACAGAACAATACTTATAAACATACTGAAAGCAACTCAGGCAACGGCTGAGAGACAAGCCGAGGGAATTCCCGAAGCGGAGATTCTGGAAACAGGGAAAAATATATTTTGCGAATTTCAAGGAACTATATTTGAATTCCATTAGCATAGCATTAGTAAGCTTATAATCTATAATCTTAGTTGCAAGGATATATTCATTTAAAGCTCTCAAATGCATGCCCACAAACAAACACGTGTAGTTCACGCTTACAAATACTGAATGTGTACTTACAAATAAAATCCAAACATCAAATGAACATAAGCCCTACAACTTTTGCCGACCTTCCCTGACACAGGAGTGACATTGGCAAAGTGAAGCATTTTTGACAGTATGGGTGGTCAGCCTCATACCAACCTATAAGTCAAGGAAAGCTTACTTTTGGTAAATTAAGATTTGTATATTATACTTAATTATTTTATTGGCAAGGCAATAAAGAAGCTTCAATTATACACATACATTTGTTCTTAAGTGTTGCTATCGAACTTTTTTTGTAATAGTTAAAATTTCATGTTCGCCATTTTTTACACAAAAATATGGTAGTCGTGCCATGTATTCTTCAAGAAAAGTGTACGGAAGACATTTTTGGATTTATTAAACATTTAAATTGAAAAAAAATAAGAATGCTTTCACTATTTTTGTGAGACCATAAATTTATAGTCCTGATAAATTGAGTACAAATATTGCAGTTTGACGTAGCTCTACAATTTTATTTATTTTTCAGGAAATGAAAAACTCTTAAAATTCCTGCACTATTGAGAGAAAAACGACGGGAAAAGAGAGCGGGCGCTCTCAGCAAGCCACAAACAAAAACTACTTTAACGTTTCTTTAATTTTGTTAAGGAAAGCTGTTTTGACTTTTCATTTGCAATAAATTCTCGACGATTTTTATAGCGAGTACTTTAATCTTTGGAAAAAAAATATGTTTCATGATATATTACCCATGATTTAAAGAACTGTTATTCACGGAAAAATAAATAAAAATAATTCAGAATAAAGAAAAGACCACAAGAATGCTTAACGACGGGCTTAAAGGAAACCTACAGCGATGGACCTTTTTAAATCACAGCTGAACGTTCTATCTCTATATTTAATCATATACCCAGAACATCTTCTTAAGTATGCCATTATTATATCTATAAAAAAAAAAACAAAATGAAAGCCACATGCAGCTAAACTAAACCGAGAGATTTCAGATCCTCGCAATGCTCGTACCTTTTTCAATAAAATTACCATATTTTCTTGAACATATAAAGGTATGTATTATAATCAAAGCCTTTGTATAATAATCTTTATTATTTTACATGATTCAACAGTCAAATTGAATATTTAAAACGAGTCTATCTCTCTGATATGAGTTTTAGCTGGTAAAACGTTGGACACTCATATTTCTTACGTTTAGTAAATAAAAAAACGTCATTTTGTCCATCAAGATATTTTTCTTTTCTTCCATCTTTTTGCGTATCTTTTCATCATGAAGGTTGTGAAGTTTGTACCCATACAAACATTCAAATACGCTTCCAACAAAGCTTGACAATTTTATCTTTGCACACATTAAAGCGGAAAACTCTGTGCAAAAACCACTTAACGAGGCAGACAAAAGCCGAGCCAAGCAGCGAACCGAAGAAAAAAATGTTACTTTTATGAGCGAAACAGCGCCATAACTCGCGCATATTCTTATGAAGAGGCTGGCGACCCCGTGGCGGCCAAAAGCCCGGAACGAAGAGGTTGACCCTCTGCCAAGAAGTGTTGTCCTTAACTCTTTACACCAACTGGTAACTCGACTCATAAATCTTCGGCTGTCTGAGACAAAATGAGATTACTACCGCTGAGATAAACTTACAGGTTCGAGGAAATACTCTAAATAAAATAAATGTTTTAGATCATAAAACACAAAGAAAAATATTGGTGAAAACTTTAGCAAGACAATAAAAATTGTACATAACACAGTAGGTATATAAATTACACATATGTTGGAGATTTGTATTATATAATCAATAATGTAAGTTGCAAAGATATATTACATTTAAGATTTATTTTAATTGTATTTCCACAAGCAGACACATATAAGTTTGCACATAAACATGCCGCATGTGAACCTACTAGCCCAATCTGAAATGAACATAAGTCCTGCAACTCTTGTCGACCTTCCCTGAAACAGGGGTGGCATTGGCAAGGTGAACCATTTTTTACAGTATAGGTGGTCAGCCTGATACCGACCTATAGACCAAAGATTATAGGTTGGTATAATTCTTGGTTGGTTCCTGAAAGAAAATCGATTTATTTTCATAGGCAACAAAGCTGGCCATATGCCTATAGCTTTATTAAAAACGTAGTCCATACAAAGATATTAACATTTTATTGATCTCGCAGAATGGTCATTCAAATTTATTTCAATTGCTTTACTAATACACATTTTACTATTACCAAATTTGATCATTTTTTTGGTCGAAAAACCTACAATGCTCTTTTTGAATAGAATAAAATCAAGATAAAAACCATTTCCGAAATCAATTCTAATATTTATATTTGAGTTATGAATCTATATAATATTTATATGAATCGATATGAATGAATACTGGTGCATTTCTATGAGTGTAATATTAATCTACATAACATTACTGCAGAGCAAATAAATACAGTTAGTTGCATTGTTCGCCGTAATGGATTTGGTTTCCCGTGAAGTCGCTGATCATTTTTTTGTCACAATGATGTATCGCCGATCAGATTATTCTCGTGCAAATATTGTCCGCGAGGAAAGTCAGCAACAGAAACAAATCTAAAGTCTTGCACTGAACTGATGCCTTGAATAACACGCGCTGAAACATCCAAAATATATTATAACTTTGATTTATATGAAACTTTATAGAAAACTGTCTAATAAAACACTGTTTTATATTCACACTTGTATTCGATCGTGTCAATCGTTTTCAGGTTACGAAATTTTTTTTTACTCTTACCTGAAGATTATCGACATGATCGAAAACGTTTGTAATAATTGATTAAAATAAAATCAATATGGGTGTGAAAATAAAACAGTGTTTTCTTATATATTTTAAAGTTCTATTAGGTTAAATAGAAATCAATCAATATGAATTTTTACAGTGTAAAACACAAACCGTACTATATAAAGATTATTATTTAAATTGTTATTAACAAAAAAAAAGTTAAAAATAATGTATTATCTTCTGAGATTTTAATTTTCAACGCTTCTGTTTGGGAATAAAACCGCAAAAAAAAACACGGATTAGAAAATACTGTTACAGATCAAGTAACTTCGATAATTTAAGTTGCTTTTAGCAAATATTAGTATATTATAGTTCAGAAAGTTTTGTAAAAATAATGTTTTTAACGTTAAATAGGAAACTGAATGTATGTTTTAACTTCGACGAAGTGAAATATAAGAAACGATAAATTTACCTACGTTTCAATTAGTGAGAAATAAATTTAATCACCTAGGTCATTTTTCATTGTATTTGTGAAAATAAAAATCTGTCAAATTTTCAAAAGAAAAAAATTGACTTCGACGGAATTAAAAACTCAAACATTTTTAGAAATGTTATTCTCAAAAAAATTGTTTCAAATATCCTGTTCATTCTAAGGAAGATATATATTTTTAGTGCGAAAAATTATTCGAATTCTTGTGGTATCATTTAGTAAGGACTTCTGAGTTGGTCCACGAAACGCAGGATGGGTGCATGGCATGAATAAAATATCCATAAACCGATGTGTTCCGGTACACTGATACTACTGGCACACACACGCAGCATGTGTAAGCGCACACACGCATGTGCATCTGGGCAGTGCATGCATGTGCCACCAAAATATATGCTGAGGAAAATTGATTATGAACGCATTCATAACTACAGGGTGATAGCGACAAAGTGTAATAAAATATTGATAACAAGAAAATATTTCAGTATTTTATTCCGATTAATTTCATTTTTTTTTTAAAAAGCGCGAATATTTTGTGATACAAATATTGTCATAATAAAAATAAAGACAATTATGTTGACAATACTCCTTTCTTATTAGAAAAAAGTGGATAGATGTTTCTCGAAACATAAAAGTGGTATAAATTTTAGTGTATGAGGGTAGATCTGAATATCAAATAATTGAGCTATGTCCACAAAGTTGAGATAAAATATCCTGTAACGCATTTGGTGTTATTCTCAAAGAGCAAAGTCGTGGCTCATCCGCAGCCGACAGTGAATGTTTCATACAAAAAAATAGCGATCCGTAGATCAGCTATGGACCATTATTTTGTGAATGATTTAAATATAAAAAGTTATTTTTATTTCCATTCCTTGACTTATAAGTTGGTATGAGGCTGACCACCTATACTGTAAAAAATGGTTTACTTTGCCAATGTCACCGCTGCTTAAGGTAAGGTCGGCAAGAGTTGCAGGGCTTATGTTTATTTGAGATTGGGTCCTTATATTGTAAGTCCACATGCGGCATGTTTAAGCTCGTAAACTTTACGTATCTGCTTATTAAAATGCATTTAATATGAATCTCAAATGTCTTTTTAACTTAGAAATTAGAGCTGTTTACAGAGTAGATCCTAAAACGTATTAGGTATGATTTAAACATATTTTTTTATTTTTTTATTCACCTATAGATAAGTTTTTTTTGTATGTACTGACTCTGGAGGAAATGAAAGAAGTATGCAAGGATAGAAAGAAATGGCGGTTGATCTGTGATGTTGGCGGCTAGGGTTTGTTAAAGTGAATTTGGTTTTATGATTTAGTTTTTTATGTCCATGTATATATTGTTATTTTTATTCTTTGATTTTAAAAAATGTAATTTGTCATGTATGTTCCTTGACTTATAGGTTGTTATGCGGCTGACCACCCATAATATAAAAATTGGTTCACTTTGCCAATGTCACCCCTGTTTCAGGGAAGGACGGCAAGAGTTGCAAGGCTTATGTTCATTTGAGATTGGGTTTTTATATTGTAGGTCCACATGCGGCATGTGTTAGCGCGAAATTATACATATCTGCTTGTGGGAATGCATTTAGTATAAATCTTAAATGATATATATCTTTGCAGCTTAGATTAGATTAGATTAGATTAGATTACAAAGATTTTAGCGATGGAAATTAAAGACGTAATTTTTTTTCGTGCAATGTTGAAATAATGAAACATTCTGTATTTATTATTGCAAGTTCCTAACCCCCCATCTTATACTCTCCCCTACATAATAATAATAACGACAATAGTCCGTAGTTGGTAAGCTCGCGTTTAGCGCGACCCAATGACACACTCACTCGCAGATCATTCCCTATTTATTTATCACATTACAGGACAATCCATGGTCACCCCAGTCCCCTACGTACAATATATCACACAAAAATCAAGGGGAGAACTCAAATGTATGAGACAAGTAGGGCGACCAGGCTTTGTCCTGTAACTGATCGATGATAACAAAAAAAGTGTTTTTGTTAGGATAGATAAGCTATCGCTGACCATATCATTCTTTTGAGGTTATGAATACAACGGGACATGTTTAGATTTTTTTTTCAATGTTGAAAAATGTATTAAAAAAAATGGTGTACCACAGTAAACCTATCTGGCTTATATTTAAGTTACTACATACTTTTTGTTGGATGAGTTCTTCTCACATCCCAGATTTTATCTATCGAATTCTATTTAAAACCAATCTGCGTTACAGAATTAAAGATAAAATAAACCTACGTTTAGAACACAATAAGCTCTGTTACTAAAAAAAATGGATTGATTTTAAGTTAAGGAATCCATACCAATGTTGTGGATAGTTTCCTTGAGTCAAATAAGCTACGCCAGTATTTCAGCAATCAATTCAATTTCACGATTAAATCTATGTATTAAGAGAGGCAAAGTTCTTAATCTACGCAAGCGTTCTACCTATTTGAATAAAATACGAGTATATCGGGTTTTTTATGGTCTTTAATGTATTTAAAATTACAGTTCCAAAGATAATTTGAAAACTATAACGAATGATTATTAACAATAAAGTATTCCTTGACTTATAGGTTGGTATGAGGCTGACCACCCATACTGTAAAAAATGGTTCACTTTGCCAATGTCACCCCTGTTTCAGGGAATGTCGGCAGGAGTTGCAGGGCTTATGTTCATTTGAGTTTGGATTTTATTTGTAAGTACACAATCAGCATTTGTAAGCGCGAACTACACGTGTTTGTTTGTGGGCATACATCTGAGAGCTTTGAATGAATATATCCTTGCAACTTAATTATAGATTATTATAGAAGTAACAATTATGCTCCTGAAGATGACTTATTAGGCGAAAATATTTGAGCAAAGAAATAAAAAAAGTGAATTAAAACTTTGTTTTTCCTATTGAGTTTATATATAAAATAAAGATGATTAGCCTTCTGACCGTGATTATTTCGTGGAATAAGTATGTACTAAGGTTTTTAAAACTTTTTTTGATATTGCGGTTGCAATTTTGTGGGATAGATAAAGACGTTGAAGACACAAGCCCTTTGTTAAGCACATTGTATTGTTTGTTACCCCAGCTGTAGCTAGCGTTGCCCTACTGCTGCGCTATAGGAAGGCCACTAAACTTGATTATGGCAGCGGATGTGGGGATTTGGTGGAATTGGAAATCCATTTAAACATAATACGCAGCGTTTGAAAGGAATTAAGGAGATGAGCGCCCTTTTGTCGCCTAATGAACGATTCAATTATACTCCAGCGACATTATACGTCCCGCACCCCCCGCGTTTAAGCTCTAACATCCCGTTTCACAAAATTTTCATGGAACCTGAAACGCTCACTTGAGGCACTATTCATGTTTCAACACATTTTGGTTAAAATACTATGGTTGAGTTTTAAAGGGAAGTATCATACTTGGCGTGTGCTACTGCTCTGTGAGCCGTTGCAAATCTGTGCAGCTTACAATACGAATCCGTAATAAATACACTACAGACTAAATAACACCTTAAACGTGGTATGAATACTGATCAAAATTGTACATCAAAATCAATGGATAAATGTCATTTTAGAACGGACAAAAATATTAGTTACTCTCTATAAAACTAATGATAAAATAATAATATTCGTATTTTTGTAAATTTGATGAAAATAAGTGTGTTTTTATCATCTATCTATAATGTAAGTTGCAAATATATATTGACATTTAAGGCTCATGTTTAATGCATGCCCACAAGCAGGTTCATGTAAGTTTGTGCTTACACATGTATGTATAAACCAAACTTCAAATGAATATAAACTAAGCAACTCCTGCTGCCCTTCTCTGAAAACGGGTCGGCATAAGCAAAAGTGAAACAATTATTTACAGAATAAGGAGTCAGCCTCATTCATACAAACCTAAAAGTCAACGAATATAAGTTTCTATAAATTAATTCAAAATTTCATATAAAAATTGTGCTGACGAGCAAATCAAATATGCTTGAAAAAATGTGCTACAATATTTGATTAAATTGAAGAAGTAAACTAATTCCTTCAATACTTTATTTTAGAAAATTTAATAAATTTAAATAATATGAAAAATTGTGTTCATAATGTAACAGAGAGTTTTTTTTAAAAGAAATCCTGTACGGAAGACTCCCTAGATTTAAGAGACTCTATGTCATTTTTTTAGTGCCGCAGAAGTGTTTACGAGTGTGGTCGTCGCTACAAAGCGCTGCATAGTGCCAATACTCAAGCAAGACCCAGTTTCTGTAAGGCTGGATGGACCTTTAGTGACCGGTTTTTGGTAAATGTTTTATGGATATTTCAACCCAGCGAAGAGCATATTTAAAAAATCTAAATGGTAGATTTTACCGGGATTCGAACACACAACCTTCCATTTACGAGTCCGAAGTGTTGCCACTGGACTACGGACCGGTATTTATTATGTTATAAAATTTGTGAATTACCTACATGTAGCTAACTTTGTTTGGAGTTAGTGCTGCTGACACATTGTGTCAGTTTGCGCTTCGTGGAGTCTTTTCCAACCCAAATGTTCAGTAATGTTAGCTGTTGTGTAATTTTAATGTACAAAAACAAAGCTTAATGTGCACGCATTAGAAAATCTAGTAAATGCATTAATTTTGAAAAACATTAGCCCATTTGATAAAAAAAATTGCTCTCCCATATCTTTCGTGATACGTACTTCTGATTCTGATACAATTGCTTTATGATTGTCAGTCCATATCTAAAAGAAAATGCCAAGAATTGTCGCCGTTGTTCGCTCAACAAGCCGCTGTTCTTGACTAGCGTATTTGGAACAGAATACGTTGGTTTGAATCACGTCTGACCCATTTGACCAGAACTTCGATCCTGGTTCAACAGATTGCATTCACACAAGCTTCTGTTTTCGTATGAAGACCACTGGCCAGGCAAATAGATTGGTGAATTGAATTCCTCTTCACAAATCTATTTTGTGACACTTTTTACACTTGAAAATGATTGGTAAACTGTTCAAGCTAAATAGGAATGAGCTGGGATGGTCGAGTTTATAAGACATTAGCACTCAAATTTGCGTTATTGAAACAAACGCAAGTTTCAATCCCGCCTGCGTAGTTTCTTATAAGCAATGGCTTTGACCCTGCTTGAACGAATGTCTTTAAAAAAAAAAAATGAAATATAAAATAAAGGAGTTTCAATTGATAATGTTAATATCTGTTTGTGGCCAGGCCAAATAGGTTGGTGAAATGCATTCATATTCACAAATCTTTAAAAAAACAACAAAAGAGACTCCACAGAAAATGGTTTGATAACAGTTTCCAGCTGATGAGAAAGAACGAAGGTTCATGTTTTTCAAAAAAAAAAATTATTTCCGCACCTACTTAGCAGTTGGGAAATTAAAAGGTTATGAGATGATTGAAACGCATTGTTTCAATTTACTAAATATTTTTTAGTTTCAATTTTCCGTTATCCACGTAGCCTGAACTACGTAAACATTTGTTCAGGGGTGCTCCACCATGCGCGCTGACTTTTCAACTGCCTTCACTCGCAGTACTCTCTCAACTCTCTCCACACAAAAACAAAACTAGTTTTTTGCAACTGGCGGCTGCACTTTTTCAGACCAGACACTGAAAAGTTCAAATAAAACGAGATTTTTTTTCCACTCACCCATTCGCTGACTTGCCACTAGTATCTATATAACCAGACTCCAAGTATAAACATTACATTCTAACTCAGTGATCTTTTTATAAAGAATGTAAGGAAACTAAAACTGTCGCTATAGGCACTTTAAACTACCTTTTTTTTTCTCATAAAACGCCATAGTTAAGTTTTTAAGCTTGAGCTACTTGTAAGTGAACTACTTGCCAGTTTTACTCTCGTCATAATTTACACTCCGATTCTCGTAATTTTTAACTTGATATTTTAATGCAGTTTACACCGTCCGTCTGGTAGATTGAAAAAAAGTTTACAAAAAATATTTTTCTTTCTAATGCGTCTTTTCTATAATTCAATATTATTTTATTTCAATGAATTACTGGCTTCTAAATGAAACACATTTCTTAAATGAAAAGGTTTTTTGAAATTTTACGAAAAAAATGACACAATATGACAGTTTATAGCTAGGTACATATGTTTTGACGTTTTTTTTACTGCAAAAAGCCATGGATAATTGCATTTTTATCTGCAGAGTGAAGAAAATAGAAGAACGTGTATGAAAATTGTGATGAATTTCGACGAGATGTAAGAAGTGTGTAAGGACAGAATAAAGTGAAGACGCATCAACAGAAGTTCTATTCAGTGGCAGCTCCTAGCGAAGAGTGGCGGGATACAGTAACAGAACAGTACCTCATTTTTAATTGATCTAGCATTCAGATTACATTGAGTAAAACTAGATGCCATTTTTTGTTCGAAACAACATTTTTGGTTATATTGTCTTCATTAATCTCCATTATCACGTGCAAGCACCTAAGATTTTCAATATTTGCATTCATATCTATAATCTAAGTTACAAGGATATATTCATTCAAAGCTCTCAGATGTATGCCCACAAACAAACACGTGTAGTTCGCGCTTACAAATGCTGATTGTGTACTTACAAATAAAATCCAAACCTCAAATGAACATAAGCCCTGCAACTCTTGCCGACATTCCCTGAAACAGGGGTGACATTGGCAAATATAATATATATAATAATATACATGTCTGAAAAAATAATCTCTTGGTTAAAATATTGTCATAATTTTAGGGTTCTAGCCCGTTCTACTAGTCTCCAAATTAAACACTGGTCTTCTTTTAGGATATTTATTTTATTTTATTTATTATTTAGTTAAATTTATTTTTACACTTTTACATTTATTTAGCAATTAACATTTATTTATTTCACAGATGGTTTGTGTTCACTTATGCTGTTAGTCTTCACAGGTATAAGGTCGCTAAAGAAGTCCCCACCTGCAAGCTGATCGTGCCTTATATACCCCAGCGATAGAAGCTTCTAAAGGTGAATTTTGCCAGAAGCTTCTCGAAACACATTATTAGGAAAATCTAGCGAGTTCTCCATGTACTCAACAATCATTAATCCTACCCACCAATATTATAAATATTTCCTATCAGCTATAACTAATACCTATACCTATCTAAATATTTATATTGCATATACTATTTAAATAACAGTATAAAAATGAACCTACTATTATATTCCCTTCTTGACAAAAGAAAAAGAGTCCATCTACTTAAATTATTCACCGGGTGCGTTGAAACATGTTGAAAAGTGATTTCGCTAATCTTCCCCCATAAAACGCAATATCTGAATGAGGATTTGATTTCCCAGCGTCATAAAAGTGAGTCCTACCCTCAAGGGACCGGGGGGTGCATTATAAGTTGTAAGGGCGCGTTGCGACACTTGTTATCCAAATGGGGGTGGCCTTCTGCAACTAACGGGGTCCCAGGAGACCAAGAAATCCTAAGGGACAAATGGATATAGGACCTAAGGGAGAAGGCGGTAAGGACCTCAAAGTGAAAGACCACAGAATAAACAATCCGACAAACGCTCATATTTTTCATGTATATTCATTTTTCATAATACCTGATCTGTAATAGTTTCTTCATCTTGCAAATTGTACTTTAACTTTCGTTGACAATAAATGTCATTAATTAGGTTTACTTGATTAACGCTTTTGTTGAAAATGGCATGCCAGCAAGCATGATTTTTGATTGAAAACTAGTTAAATTATGTAATATTTGTTATACGTTTCGAACTGGCCATTTTTTTCTCAGTTTAGAACGGACGTCACAAAAATAGAAAATCCTCTATCATAGTTCACATTTTGAATCATCAGTTTTGATGATCATAAGTCAATCAAAGTATAGCTTCTTACATATATTTCGTTCAAACAACGAATTTACATTCAGTAAAACTTAGTATGAAAAATAAAATTCATTTGATAAATAGTACCAAAGTTTTCATTAAGATCTTATAGATACGTATGTACGTCGTAAATCAATATTTTTTCATCGGAGTCATTTTTAATGTCTCGCGGGTAATTTGATATCAAAGTTTGGAATGGCTTGCGAATTCAAAGGCTGCAGAAATAATTGGTCTCTCCCTTATAGAGGCTAGCCTACAGCATTCCTAGTATAGAATCATCCTTAAAAATACATGAAAAATAAAATAACGCCTTTGCTGTGCGATTTCATTTTCATACATTTTTCGTAGAATGCTATGGCTGAGTTTAAGCGTAAAGTTGTGTACTTGGGTTGTGTATAGATTTTTTGCAGTCGATCAAATGGCAGGTCGCTAATTGGGTGCGATCATTGGAAAGCAGAAACTTTGCGGTGTTTTGTGTATGGAAGGAGGCGGCTCCCAATGGGACGAGGACGTTAAGAAATTTGAGAACTGCTATAAGTACATACATTATTACTGCAATGTGAAGTAGAGAGTTCATAGGTTGTATTGTACAACGGCTCTAATCAAAGTGTAGAATATGATGTAAACAACAAAAAAATCATAAAAATGAAGTGTATAATAGCTATTGAATTGGACACATCGCTGGGTGTTTTTCTTCTTTTTAGAGGCAAAAAGGACCTTATGATTTACTTCCAACAGATCCTGTCAGCTGTATGGTTCTTTTCATATCAGCGACTCGTGAGATTTTTATATCGACGAAAATCCAGCAAAATATTTTGGAGTATGTATCTGTAAAGCAATGATTTAAGTACATATATATACATCATTATAATAATAATAATAAATGATTTATTTATTGAGTGCTGTTTTTGTGTGTATCCCACCTCAAGAGCCCTCTGCAAGCTTGGTCGTCGCTGTAGAAAGCGTCAATTCTCAAGCAGGACCCATTTGGTGTAAGGCTGGATGGATCTATGGCAACCTGTCTTTAGTAAAGGCAGATTAATGTTTCAACCCAGCGAAGAGCAAATTCGAAAGATGAATTAGGCTCGAATGATTAAAAGCCATATATTACATTACAGATGCATTTTTTTTGTACCAGAAATGATATTGAATTTTCTTAATTCCAAGTTTGCATAAGACATCCCAGAGTTGGTGGTTGACTTAGAGCCCGTTCCTACTTGTCGGGTGTCGGATCCGTATATTATTCGGAGGTTCCAGTGGCAGAACATTATGTTTGGAGCTATTCACACTTGTCGGAACCCGATTTTGTCCGAAATGCTTTGCCACTGGAACCTTCGATTAATATACAGATCCGACACCCGACAAGTGGAATGGGCTCTTAGCAGGGAAGTCAGCTGGTAGCGCATTATATGGGAGGCACGTAATTGGTTCCCGAGAGGTTTGACGTGTGTCGCTTTGCGCTTTATGAGCTTGCTTATGTTAAATGGAGTAAACGAGCACTTGGTAGGTATATTATCAGAGTGCTAAGATTGCTACAAATAACACTTTATCGTAGACATAAAATATGTATTTTAAAATCAACTTCAATGTATTTTTACACTGGCAAAAGTTTTTCACAATGAAATGTTTAAAAAAATGGCTTGCTAGATATCTAGGATACCGAATATAACAGATGAAAAAAACATCTAGATACTTAGCAGCAAGATAGGTCTAGATACCCAGTTGCTGTAAGGCTGGATGAACCTTTGGTGACCGGTCATTGGTAAAGGTTTATGAATTTTTCAACCCAACGAAAAGCAAATTTTTAAAATATAAATGGATTTTTTTTTGTGCTCCGCCGGGATTCGAACCCATAACCTTCCCATTCAGAGTCCGCAGTGTTACCACTGAGCTACGGACCGGTAATTCACTAGTTAAGATTTTAAATGAAAATTATATTTGTCCGAGCCTCCGACTGATTTAGCTGTTTATGAATAAGACGTATTATTACTTGTACTTTAAGCTTCTTGCATACGTGCTATATACAAGATATAAGAAAAAAAACATAAAAAGCATTTCAGATGTGTGAACTTATAAATAAAGTAGACAATTTGATTTGGAAAAGTTAAATTTTGAAAAGAAAAATAGTATACCCTTAAAAAAACTTGTATTTTACAAATCCTTGTTTAATAAACAAGACAAGTAGCAATAAAGAAAAAAATATTTTCAATCAACCTACATTGGATTAATCACATACATGTTTGTTTGAGTAAATACGAAGCGTACGATATGTTTTCATTCAGTCCACACATAAACAGCTACATAAACCAATAATGTTTTTGCCCAGAGGGTCAATATTTGAGCTGCTCGCGGAGGAAAGGCAGTATTTTGAATTAATTGTATTTGCCCTCATCTCTGTACCAAACTGTGTACTATACCAACTACGCCAACATTAAGTTAAAACTAAGCAAAGCTTTTGCAAAAAACATACATGGAAACAGAATCAGCGCCTTTAGTGAACGTTTTACTTTCAATACATTTTTGATTAACGCTGTGGTTGAGTTTATGAGTTGTGTTGTATACTTTGGTGCTGTATAGGGGCGGGACATCAAAGAGGACCTCAGCAAACTCTGTCTGACTTGATGAATTAAAAACAAAGAACTGCCTTTGTGCGCGATGGACTTTTGATTTCGAGTGCTGGCTCAATTATGTGGATGAGATAAAAATGTTTATGACTTTTTTATTGATTCAGCATCAATAACTCAATGAATTGTAACGATATTCCACCTTACACCCTTTTCAACAAAAATTATGTAATGACTTACTTAAATGTGATAATCTTTTTGACATTCATTTGAAAAAAACCGGTATCAAATTTACTCTTTCATTGTTTTGAACGTTGATATCAACATAGATCTGCGGCACTATAACAAGTGTCATAGACCCCTAGAGTCTCTGAAATCTAGGTAGTCTCGCGCTCAGGATTTCTTTAAAAAAAAGCCAAAGAAAACCAAGGGAAACCAGTCAACGACGATACTTACCATGTTGAAAGCACCGGTTCTCATCAGATCACCGAAGTTAAGCAACATTGAGCGCGGATGCTACTTGGATGGGTGATCGCTCAGGTACACCGCGTGTCGTTGGCACCTTGGACCGGTCCGTAGTCCAGTGGCAGCACTTCGAACTCGTAAATGGAAGGTTGTGAATTCGGATCCCGGCGGAGCACAAAAATACGAGTATACATGTATATTTCCTAATAATATGCTTTTCGCTGGGTTGAAAAAATTCATAAAGCTTTTACCAAAGACCGGTCACTAAAGGTCCATCCAGCCTTACAGCTACTGGGCCTTGCTTGAGTATTGGCGGTTTGTTGCGACGACCAAGCTCGTACACTTCTGCGGCACTACAACAAGTGTCATAGACCCCGAGAGTCTCTTGAATCTAGGGAGTTTCCCGCACAGGATTACTTAAAAAAAAAGAGGAGGTTGTTTACCGAGATATTTCTGAGGTCCGTAAACGTTTTGCTTGCGAAAGTTTTACTCATGTATTTGGTGAACTTTGTCAGTGATATGATGGATGGTTGTGTCACATTAGTGTTAGCCGATTTCTATTAAGTCAAAAAGAAAAAGAAACATCTGCAGAGATGAGCCTATTTCCATGCCTTGATAGATGATGGTCATATCCAAGGTCAATTGATTTGTTAAAATTTTTAATAATAAAATTTCAAAGATTTTTAAATTTTGGTGTACCTGACGATGATTGTAAATCGAAAACGTTCGTAAAGATTAATTGAAATGAATTAATAATTGGCGAAAATATACAGTGTTTCACTGGAATTATTCTAAAGAATTATAACAAATCGATTAATAAATTATTATGTATACGTAAAGCAATTAATTCTGTTATAACCTGAAAATTACGTTAAAAAGTCCATCCATGTACCATATTATATAATCAGGGAAAATCGAAACACTCTGTAATCGTTTGAAAACATAAACCAGTATTAATGTCTGCGTTAATCGCATTTTAAAACTTCGTTGATTTTTCCATTTTATTTTATAATTGTGAGTAACAGGCGCGGGCAGTTCCCCATACAGTCTGCCCTTGCTAAAATTTCATCGCAATATATTTTTTATTAACTCTGCGCTGAATTAACTGTCCGGCTGGCGCGTACATATGCCTGGATGGGATTATAACAGATAGAAACCAAAAAAACGAAACACAAAAATACACGTAAAACGTTACAAAAAAAAAATGCGTGGGGAAATGTAAACACGAGGTTAGTGGTAAAAAGGAGTTATCTAAACCTTTTTTCTGGATTTTGGAAAAATAATATAAGCGTGTTGATACATTGGCTGGACCTTCGTTGTATAGGGATTTCTTTTGAAGAAATGTTATATTCTAAAAGTAAAATTTTTTTTTTTTTGTTGAAATTAAGTACATTGCGTTGGATCACCCAAAATTTACCATTGTAATTTTTTTAAATAGAAAAGGAATGCAATTCACCAACCTATTCGGCATGGCCAGAAACAGGTATTAATATCATCAATTAATAATTCATTATTGTTTATTTTAATGAATAAATAATTACCCAATAACATCCGGTCGATAGCTCAGTTGGTAGAGTGCTTACATTCTACCCCGTGAGCTCGGGTTCGAATCCCACCGAGGAGGGTGTCAGAAATGATTTCCTATTTTCGGTGTTTATTTCAAACCCCATAATAAAAATAACGGCAAGGTTTACTCAGCCTTCACAAGAAATGAGTACCAGCCCCATCGGAGCTGGGAGACCCCCACTTCAACCGAAGTGGTTGGCGTAAGGCCGGCCCCCTTACCTGTAAAAATAAATAGGTTCAACTCGCCACATGCGATCCCTTCGGGGATAACGCGGCAAGAAGTTACACTATATGTGTAGCTTAGTTGCGTTTAGTTGCATATCTGTTGAACCAGAGTCAAAGTAATGGTCAAATGACCTAAGCGGGGATCGAACCAACGTAATTCTAATCCAAACACGCTAGAACCATCGGCCCACTTGGCCCCCTCGGCCATAACACCGACAAAAATGGTGTTTATGACATCTATTTTTTTAGTCAAGAGATTTTCCAAGTTACAGACTGAAGGATATCTAAAGAAACAGCTCAAATCATCCATGGTTTGCATATTTCTGTAGTCGAATAACTTGGATTATTTATAGACCAGTAAGATCTTCAAATGAGTCTATCAATTCAAAGCCTTTAAATTTAAGTTACCAATAATCTAAAATAGTAAACTTTCTAAGCGTTTTTGATTGCATGATAATTACAATTTTAGAGGACATCAACGAAATAGTTTGATTGAAATGTGGTAGAATGCAAGATATTTTTCAATCGCTTAACAAGTACTGAGTTAGTATGAGCATAGCATTATAAAGAATATTCTGGCGCAAGCGAAAGGGAATTTATGAGAGCTGATGGCTTTGGGTAAAAATTACAAGGGGTGAAAAAAATACGGAGACATTTTCTGGTAATATAAAACACAGGCGGGCATTTGTTCAACTTTAGCGCTAAACGATGAACAGCGCTCGCGGTGAGGTAAAATGAAGAGACGCCATTTCACAAGTGTTCGGGTAGCGATATAAAAAATAGAATCACCTGAATTTGAGTACAGCTCAGGTGGTTTTAAAGTTGTATGAAATTGCTCAATATTTTTTTATGTCTCTGTACTCAAATAATAAAATACAATTTATTATTACCTATACTATTTTGGATGGTTGGTGCATTAACACTGTGAAAATTCATCTTTTCTTTATATTTTGGATGGTTGGTGCATTAACATTGTGAAAATTCATCTTTCCTTTATATTTTGGATGGTTGGTGCATTAACACTGTGAAAATTCATCTTTTCTTTATATTTTGGATGGTTGGTGCATTAACATTGTGAAAATTCATCTTTCCTTTATATTTTGGATGGTTGGTGCATTAACACTGTGAAAATTCATCTTTTCTTTATATTTTGGATGGTTGGTGCATTAACATTGTGAAAATTCATCTTTTCTTTATATTTTGGATGGTTGGTGCATTAACACTGTGAAAATTCATCTTTTCTTTATATTTTGGATGGTTGGTGCATTAACATTGTGAAAATTCATCTTTATTTAGTTATTAAAAAATCTTGTTCTTGAGTTATTAAAACTCGGTTTTATTTTCACTCTTTATTATTTTTTTAATTTTTGGACGCAAACTTATTAACTATTATTATTTACATTATTACAAACTATTATTACAAACTATTATTATACTGTTAATTTATATTGATGTGTGAAGCATTGTGTAAATTAGATGAATGCTTGGTCACAAAGTTGACTTAAATGAAAAAATAGGCATGAGTATATTAAAAAAAAGATTGATTGACGAGATGCTGACAGCTCATATTGTATGGAACTCTTCATAACAATTGTAAATGTAACCACAGCCTTTCAAGAAACAGTGTCAATAGTAGGATATAGCCAAGTGATGAGGTGATGGCAATTTTTTAAAACCCTTTACAGTGTACCTATCTATATTTAAGCTATTATATTTTTTTACAGGTTAAGTGAATTGGAATTTTACAAGTATAAGTTCGAGAAGATAATGATATAAAGCTGGATATATCGGTCACCACAGTTCCATCGAGCCTTACAACAATTGGGACTTGCTTAAGGACTGACGATGTCTACAGGGATGACCAAGCTCGGAGAGGACTCTTGAGGTATAATTCACAAAACATCCCCAAACAAATAAATCATCATTATACTAATCGGGATCGGAAGAGTGCCAGATCAAGATGACTGAAGGGAGGTGTATAAAATTGTCTTGCGGAAGGTGTATAGGACTGGTAGCGGCTGACTAAGGAGGTACAACATCATATTGATGCATCTTATCAGTGGGGATCTATAATCTATCATCTAAAATCTAAGTTTCAAAACTCATATCAAATGCACGCTCACAAACAGACACGTGTAAGTTCGCGCTTACAAATGCTGAAAGTGTACTTGCATATTAAAACCAAACCTTAAATAAATATAAGCCCTGCAGTTTTTGCCGACCTTCCCTGAAACAGGAGTGACTTTGGCAAAGTGAACCATTTTTTACAGTATGGGTGGTCAGCCTCATACCAACCTATAAGTCAAGAAATGGTGATGAAATATATTGTACCCATGAAAAAATACTTGAATTGAAATTTTTCCTAGAGATACTCCCATGGAATTTAATGGCTTCATCACATCCATGGTAGGTAGTATGTACAGGTATGTATAGTATTTATTAACATTCACCCACTTCACGTGAATCACGATTGCATGAATAAAAACTTTTGTGTCAATAACTGCGATGTTAACGGCGGCATACAAAAGCGTACACTTCATTTTTTGCTAAAAAACTGAAATGTAAATTTCATTTTCACGATTTGGATTTTGTAACTTTGAAACCCTTTGTTTCGTATCGCCATTAATTTGTTTCATAGTTGGCTTGACGTCGTGCCAGGTACCAGCTGAAGTATTCCGTACCCCCAAGTATTAAGCTTAACGTCTAAACTTAATCATACCGTTTTAACAAAATATATGAAAGCGAAACACCATATCGAGGCTTCAGTTTACTTTTCTTATATTTTTGGAAAACGCTATGGTTGAGTATTGAAGTTTAGTTTTATTCTTGGGGTAATGGCGCCCCACGACTGTAGTTTTGTATTATATCAGACCATGATAATATCATTCTGTTCTATGGGAGAAAATTACGCTTGTTCGTTACGTTTTATTGCCCCATTAAAGTGTCGTCAATTTGACTCAAGTCAAAATTGATAGACAGCATTATTTTAGCTGTGAATACTGCGATATAGAAAGTTCAGGCAAACAGCAGCTTAAAACCTTGGAGAATATACACATTTTGATGATAGAAAGAAGTTTACTTAGGATGATTTATTTCGTCAGCGCGGTTTTTGTGAGAATCACACCACAAAAGCTCTCTGCAAGGTTGGGCAGTACAAAAAAAAAAACGCCAACTGTCAAGCAAGACTTAGTTGAGATAAGGCTTAATGGACCTTTCGTAATCGGTCTTTCATATAGGCGTTTGAATGTTTTTGCCGGGTAGAAGCAAATTTACAAGTTTAATGACATTTTTTTTAGCGCCGCCGGAAATTTAGATCACGAATTTCTGATAACGAGTCCGATACGTCAACCACTAGACTGCAGGTCATCTTTTTAACTCTTCTTTTTTTATTGTTTTTTTTTTCATGAACAAAAATCCCTTTTGGTTTTTAAAAGTTATCGAACATGAGTGATTGAAATACTTGGATTCATTGATGATTTTTTTTCATCAATTGAAGTTGGTATGATTGACAAAGAACAATGGATAAATAATAAAACCAAAGATGGTGTGTCTTGAAAAACTAATTTCAATATATAATGTAGAGAGAAAGTATTACAGTATATCAAATGTACTACATGTAATTTCTCATATTTGTACATAAATACCGCAGTTGTGTGAAGCTATGCAATAACGCAGGTATTTGGGGATGACTAGACAATACTGTGTAGGTATTTATATGGGTACATAGGCTCTATGTGTTTAGGTACAGCTGAATTCAGGAATCTCATCCCGGTCTACGACACGCCGGAATCTTCAGCTGCCTTTCTAAGCACTCCCTCTAGTACATAACAGTACAAGTACATATACATAGTAGTTATATTCTCAATCTGAGGAATGCTACAACAATAGACGTATTCTATGATTTTATTGATTTTGAAGCTCAATCAAAAATTTCATCACGAAATGATATGAATGAGTAACAATGTTCTCAATATTGAAATATGACTGTAATATTTGAAAAGAATGACTGAAAGTATTTTTACTATAGTAAATAAATTCAAAGCGAAAAAAATGTGTAATCACTTGGCCGTACTAAAAGCGGGACAGTAAGTCATACATAAATGCAAAACAATAGGTAGATTGAAAAGACACTAAAGCGCTGGGTACTTTATTGAAAACAAGAATATCACTATCTATAGTTATGTTGTAATGCTTTAAAATAAATTCAACTTTGATAATCGGGAATCCACTTTTATGTAGCTAGGTACATACTATGTATCTATGGGTGACGTTATGTAGCCGAGGGATATTTTGAATGTGCGAGCTCCATTCAGGACAAATATTTTTCTAACTCAAATTTAAGCTTGAAAAGAATTGTGCCATCTTTAGTTTAATGCGAAAATATAAAAAAATATTAGATTTTGTAGGGTTTGTGTATTCACACAGTGAAAATTCATTTTTTTTAAATAAAGCTATTTTTTGTTTAACGTAGTTTATAATTAACGTAGTAATTCTTTACCTATGGGAAATCAGCTTTCTCCTTTATTTGCCGAAATATACATGGACCACTTTGAAAATAACTTGTTTAAATCAGCAAACCAATTATTAAAATGTATATTTACCTACCACAGATATGTAGACGACATTCTGTGTGTATGGACAGGTACTCGCAGACAGCTGGATGGTTTTTTTGAATACTTAAATTCAATTAACAATAACTTACAATTCACTATGGAAGTCCCGACAGAGAATAAAATTAACTTCTTGGATTTGACTATGACTATAACCAATAATAAATTTACATTTCATATTTTCAGGAAACCAACTTACACAGATGCCATCATCCATGCATCCTCCAACCACCCACTGTCACACAAAATGGCAGTTTTCCATTCGATGATACATAGACTTTTAACAATACCCCTTGGAAAAGAGGCATATGGTATTGAAGTAAGGACAATAAAGACCATAGCCAGTAACAATGGCTATGACACATCAATAATTGATAACATTATCCACTCCAAAAAAAGAAAAACTATGTACAATAAGTATATATACCCACACTGCAATAGTGGACCAGTTGGAGGATGGAGAAGGTTACTATACCTTGGAAATGTTAATGATAAAATTAAATATTTCACAAACAATACATTTCATAGTGCCTACTACACTAATAAAAACCTAGGCAAAATGATTTACAACCACAAGGATAGTAGCAGCAACATGGATGGTGGCGGAGTTTACAGTATTTCGTGTGCAGACTGCGACTCTGTGTATGTTGGACAGACCTCAAGATCAATTAATGTAAGATTCAAGGAGCACAATAGGGCATTTAGAGGTCTGTCTGCATATTCCGAAATGGCGGATCATTGCATCGAAAATGACCATACCTTTGGCATTGACGATGTAAGGGTTCTGCACTCGGAATGTAAATACAGGCAACTAAATGCCCTAGAAACAATTGAAATTCATAAATGTAAGCAGAATGGCCCTATTGTAAATATTCAAATCCCTCTAGCTTCCCCCCTGCTCATTGCTCCTCTCCGCAATCCGCCATAACCCAATCCCCTTAATTTTGGTTTTATTCTTTGTCATTTTGTTGTTATTATTGTTATTTGTCTTTTTGTGTTGACTCAATAATTTTATTTGTGCTTTAAATATTTTATTTTATTTTATTTATTTTTTGACCCTCGGATGTTTGAATTAATTTATTGTAATTATTATATATTATTTTATGTTTTCTTTCTTTTAATTTTTGACTGTTGTATTTAATTTTAATTAAGTTCATATTTATTGTACCTATACCTACCTATTTATTTGAATTTATATAATTTTGATCTATGGTTTGTTCTTAATAATTTTAAATTTTTTATACATCACTCTTGATAATGGCCTGAATATTGAAGGTCGAAAGTACTCGAGATATTAAATATTATTGTGAAAATAAACTACGTTAAACAAAAAATAGCTTTATTTATAAAAAAATATATCTAAAAATCTAAGAACCTTTTTTTCCCATGTATAATTTAATGTGCAATGGTTGCAACTAAGAATAAAAAGCACAGAAATTTAAGAAAATATAAATCTCATGATATTTGTGTTAATGTGTGGCAAAACATGGCACAGAATAGAAGAAACTATGAACATTCCAAGAGACTAGAATAGTTCTGAATGCCTTAACAGTTGGTTGAAGGAGAAACATGATGGCTATACAGTTATGTAGTAAAGATTTTATGGCTACCACGTTTAGCTTTGACCTTACGCTTTAAGTGCTCAACCAAAAAAAAAATGCCGACGAGATTTTATACAAACATTATTTTGTTTTCATTGCTCACAAAAGGGTTTCGCTTACCCTTTCATTTCAACCAAAACGCTTCCTTTACAAAAAAAAATTCAAAACGATATGTTTTTATAATTTTAAATACTTTCATACAAAAAAATCTTTTCATGTTTTCACGCATAAAGGCGGCTCATTAACCTGAGATAATATTCAGTGCCTCCTCATATTTACTGGGCGCTCACATTTGCTGTGAACAATGCCAGCGCCACCCCAGGTTGGGAGGCTTTCACGGGTCCGCGCATATTAAAAATCCCATTTCAGGCTGAATGCATGCAGTTATGAGGGATGCGCAGGAACAGAACCCAAGAACTGCATTCGATGCAAAACTAAGGGTAAAGATACTCGAGAGATGTAACAAGACCTAACAATGTGGAGGCATTGGGAAAATATGGTGCAAGCATATTGTTCGTGATTATAAAATCCAAATCTCAAATGAACGTAAGCCTTGCAACTTTTGCCGACCTTCCCTGGACCAGGGGTAACATTAGCAAAGTGAACCATATTTTACAGTATGGGTGTTTAGCCTCATACCAACCTATAAATCAAAGATTTTTTTTATATTTTTTTAAGCACGAACTTACACGTGTTGATTTGTGGGCATTCATTTGATATGAGCTTTGAATGTTAATATATCCTTGCAACTTAGATTTAAGATTTTAGATTTTACATAGATAAATGGTAGTTAGCTTGAGTAAGATTAAGCGTTATTCTTACGGTTGACAAGAATGACAAGTTATGTAAAAAATTCAAATGGAAACAAAGTTTTAATTCACTTTTTTATTTCTTTTTTGTGCTCGAATATTTTCGCCTAATGAGGCATCTTCAGGAGCAGAATGGTTACAAACAAGAAATAAAAAAGTGAATTAAAACTTTGTTTCCATTTGAATTTTTTAAATAACTAAAAATGGACTTTCACTGTGTTAATAAATCCACCCTATAAAATAGAATGACAAGTTTTCAAGTGAACATAAGGTCACATGAAAATAGTCTCGTTGCATGGAAATTCTAGCAGGTATATCATATTTACCAATGGACTCGGTACAAATTCCATGTGCAACAAAATTGTAATGTGACACGTGCGGCTTGTTACGGAAATGGCAAACAGATATTTTGTTATTGCTTGTATTGGCATATGCTAGTGATCTTGGCATAGAAGGAATGTGACGTTTTGAATCGCCGAAAAAAACTGTGTTCACAAATTTGTGCTGGGATCCTTTGTATTTTTAAAATATCATAAATTAGGTAGAAACCATATACGCAGAACGTAATAAAAACCTATAATTAAGACAAAAAAAACGTTACATATTTAATGTTCGATAGAGTATGCAAATGGAAGTTATGAAAGATAAAGTACTAAGAGTAAAAAGCTCTAAATGTATCAGTGATTTACAATAATCAGTGGCTCGCTGAAATACAGTAAATTTCGAGGCAACCTATTGCTTTTTTAATGTAAAGAAGAAAAATCTTAACATTAGTAAAAAAAGCACGATAAAAAATATTTCATATAATAGCAAAAAAAAAAACCTTGATTCTGTAATCATTTTTAGAACCAAAGCAAAGTAAGTTTGCGTGAATATGTTGTCCTAGATGGTAATACGAAAAATATTATACTACCCCGGCCGGCAGGTAGCGCTACCTAATAATATCAGCTTTGCATCTGGATTGAAGGAAGGATCCCCAGGGCAAACAAACTGGTATTATGTGGAGACCAAAGCAGGGAAAATGTGGTACAATGTAATGAAAGTTACATTCCAAGATATGGAAAATTTGCAATAGAAACATAACAGATAATAAGAGTAAGCAACATTAAAACTGACCTAGTTGTCAAAATAGCAATACACAGATGCTTACTTTACACAATCCCACATTTTCAACAAAAAGTTAACTTGATCGGTCCGTAGTCTAGTGGTTAACACCTCTGACTCGTTAATAGAAAATTTTGGGTTCAAATCCCGGCGGAGCACCAACAAAATATACCATTTATTTTTTCAAATATCCTCTTCGCTGGGTAAAAAATTCACATACCATTACCAAAGACCGATCACTAAAGGCTCATCTAGCCTTACAGCAACTGGGTTTTGCTTGAGAATCGACGCTTTCTACAGCGACGACCAAGCTTTGAGAGGACTCTTGAGGTGTGATACACACAAAAACAGCGCTCACCAAATAAATCATCCTAATATTATTATTCGATTTTGTATAGCAGATCTCTGTTGCGTAACTACAATGTCAAATACATAATCCCATCTTATAAACTAATTTACTTCCTATAATGCTGATGGGTTAAAGAACACATTTTACATTAGAACTTAATATATTCAAAACATACTGTACATATAGTTCACTTCATTCTTACGCGAAATAATTCATTAAGGAGTGTCTACTTGGCTTGCAAAATGAAGGGATTCCTATTTTTGCAAGCTCTCTCTGTAGAATTATAAAGTACACTTTTCTGCCACTGAAACTAAGACCTAGCAAAGAACTAAGTAAGAAAAAAAAAATAACATCACCCAGATTTGAGTCAAGGCTTTTTTCTTTAAAAAAAAAACTCGACAGCAGATTAATTGCATAGTATAAATATTTTTATTGGATTACAATTTGAAAAAAATTTCATTTGCAATATTACAAGAAATTTTTCGAACCTCTCAGTTGTTTTTCTTGGCTTCTTTGTTGGCAAAAAACAGTTATTAAATAATGTTCATAATTAAAATCAATTTCAATCTCTCATCATTATTCGTGAAACAGAGTCCCTTGAAGTGAAGTTTCAAAATTAATTATTCATCCACGGTCCCTCGGGGCAATGATTAAAATTCCCAGCCTTATCATTATTTTAATTAACTTTCAAAAAAATAAATCAAAATTTTTATAGTCCGAAAAACAAGTTTATTAAGTATTTTCCTTTTGATGGCAAACTTTCAAGACCTAAATGTTTTGTAAATAATAGAATTCGTGGGATACTTGCGCGTTGAAATTTCTTGAAATATTTTGGTGGAGAAAATTTCGGAATGAATTAAATAAGTTGGGATGTTGTTTTTTTCGGCGGTGCTGTTTCTTAGATAAAAAGTTATTTCGGGCACCGAGCAAAACGAATTTTCTCGGCGTTAGACCTCAGCAATGTTCAAAATAAGATTATGCTGTTATACGAGAACACTGAGATAATATTGCACGCAATTCGCAAGTTTTCATTTTTACCTTTACCCTCGTCCATTTACCTCTCGCCGAGAAAATAACTCGTTGTCTTGATACTTAAATTTCATGAATTGCGTTTCATAAAATGGAAAAACGTATTTTTGTTGTCTAATCTAATCTAATCTAAGTTGCAAAGATATGTTACATTGGTGATTCACAATACATGTATTCTCAAAACCAGACACGTACAAGTTCGCGCTTGCACATGCCTCATGTGAACCTACAACATAAAAACCAAATCTCAAATGGACATACACCCTGCAACTCTTGCCGTCCTTCCCTGAGACAGGGGTGACATTGGCAAAGTGAGCCATTTTTACAGCATGGGTGGTCAGCCGCATACCAACCTATCAGTCAAGGAACATACACGACAAATTACATTTTATACATCACTTAATAATAATATCTATGGACAACAATCAGAAAACAAATTCCAATTTAACAAACCCTAGCCGCCAACATTACAGATCAACCGCCATTTCAGTTGTGAGGTTTGTAAATTATGATCTAAAATTACTACGTGACAAAAAAAATTGATTTTGTAATAAATATTATAATTTCAGTAAAAAAAAACTTTTGAAGGGTACATGTTGTTGGTAACATTTCTAAAATAAAAATTACCCAAGAGATTTTGTTTCTTTATATTTTCCTATAACATCTCGCATGGGGCATTATCAAAACGATATTCAACTTCAATGACAACAAATACTTTTACTTAATCAATTTGACAATAAAATATTTCCTTAGGTTAGTATCTAAACACAATAAGATGACGTATTAATTTGTACAACTTGTTTTTTATTAATTTGTATTGTACCAAATTTAATTTTTTTAGTTAAAAATTTATTATCGAGCGATGGTTTACCCTATAGCTAGTATCAAAGCGCGAGCTTAAGGTTTATACAGTTTCGATAAATTTTGAAAAGTAAGATCAGTCGTTTGCTTATCACGACTCAAAGTAAAAAATATCTTACATTCGCTCATAATTTGAAAATCGCTCTAAGCGTCTTACTTCAAAGTGTATGTAAGATTGCGCGGCCTCAGACGCTGAGCCATCTTGCCTGGTGATTAACGAGAGTTTAATGAAATAATCCGTTTACATCCTGCCTATGACGCAGCGCATATCTCGGCGAGGTGACGTCACGCTGCTCGCGACCGCGCGACGCGTACCGGGCCTCAATGAAAATTCCGTCCCGAGCGAGCGAAAAACTTGTGCGGATTCATAAATTTGATGATGAAGATTAATCGGCTTCCGCTGGTAATTAAAGCGTTTAATTAATATTCTGTTAACAATGTGGGTCTTCTACGGAACAGCGGTGTGCCTACGCGCGTGCGGGTTAACGCGTTAATAACTTATGTATGGAGCACCTCTCTTACATGCTTTGTTATAAATAATATTGTATGGAAATTAATAATGATGTAACATCAAGATGCCGACGAGGATATTGTAGGCTTTCAGATTTTATGAGACCTGCTTGTATAAATATTATGGTAAGCCTACAAAATAAATGATTATTTTCAGACCAAAATATTAATCATTCAGCTGAAAATACCCTGAAATGAGTTTTCGAATCTATGATCTAATTTGCACAGACATACAACCATTAAAGATTCAGATTAAATGCATATCCACAAGCAGATACATGTAAGTAATCAAGAGACTGCGACTGATCTAACCATTGTACACAGTTGTATCCTTGTATGTGAAACCTCTCAATTTCTACGTTATAGAACAATAAATCTTTTTGGGATTTGTGTACTCGTATTTACACAGTGAAAATTAAGAGAAGTTTTATTTGAAAAAAAAAATTACAGATCTTTTTTTCACAAATTGATCATTAATTATTTCACCTCGATTAGCTACTTTCGACTTGATTACATCAATTTTAAGAGAACACAAAGTTTACATGACAAAACGATAGATTAATTTTGTTTTGCTTGCAAGATGTAAAGGTAATTTTTTAGCCCTTGTATAAATTTTTGTTATAATTATGTTGTTTATTATTATTAACAACAAACGCCATTTTTTTATTGAAAGCTTTTTAGTGTAGCATTTTTTTTGGTATGAGGCATATTGGCTGGCTCGCATTTCCTTTTAGCTCTCTTGTATTTTGCAAATGGAAAAATGACACACCGACCTCATTTTTTGTTCCTCGCGTGTATCCGGGAATCGCTTCCAGCATACATGGCTGTTTCCTGACAAAGAAGAGCGTCTGCCAGCCATCGTTTCTTTATTACGAACCACCTATCCTCCCGTTGTTTCTGTGCCCAGCGGGATTTCCCGCAGCTCTGCCGTGCTCTCGTCCATTCAACTACCAGGCACGTAGCTCACATATCACACATCTCTCACAGCATAAAAGGCGTGCGAGATTCTTTGTATAAAAAAAGAGTAAGAACAAAAAATAAAACATCTAGAAATGATCACCATCATGTGCTCGTCAGCCATAGCTGGGCTTTGGCTGAATCTAGGATTCTCCTCGCACTCCACTTTCGCCTGTCCATCGCTTTTGCTCTCCAGATACGTACGTCCGTCCAACTTTGTTAAATCTAAAAATCATGTTTTTGAAATAAGGTCTTAATTTTTTTTATGCACATAAATGCTAAAATTAAATTGTGACAGCGTTCGTTTCGTGATTTAATTTTCCTGGTTTTCTGTGATGAGATGGTTTTGGCATGTGGAAAGAATGAATGATGATAGACTGACAAAGTATGTATACAAAGAAAGTGTGAAAGGAAAAAGAGGGAAGGGACGACCGAAAAAAGTATGGAGTGTTCAGATTGAGGAGATTGTGAAAGTATGGGATATACAAAGTGAGCGTATAAAAGAGAATGCATGAAAAAGGTGATGAATATGAATGAATTGAAAGAGGTATGTAAGGATAGGAAAAAATAGAGGCAGCTCTGCAGAGGCTCTGGCCACTCCTAGCGGAATGGCGACTGAGTTACAGTTTACAGTTAATAGTTCTGTCAGGTCTGAGGATGACACATTTGATTTGAATTGTGGTGTGGTATCTAATTAAATCTAAGTTGGAAGGATTTGTTACATTGGGGATTCACATTATATGTATTCTCACACGCAAACACGTAGCAGTCCCTGAAACAGGGGTGACATTGTCAAAGTGAACCATTTTTTACAGCATGGGTGGTCAGCCGCATACCAACTTTTAAGTCAAGGAACATTTTTTATTCAAATGGGGGTCACGCATTATTTAAAAGTCTTCTCAGGATAAAATTGAGAATTGATTTTTTTTACTGTTTTTCTTAGGCTTTGATTTCCCCCCGTCCCTGCTGAGAGTTTGCCATCGCGGGTTTCCCCGAGGCCGGGCGGGATGAGGCTGTACCCCTAGTGCGCCACAATATCACACGTCGCTTATTTCTCCGTGATTGAAAGTGCGGCGTTGCCTTTTTTCCTCCAGCGAGATTTGCAAGCTGCTTTTTTCGCGGCCACATTTTCATTTCGGATCAAAGTAAATTTTTGTTTACCCAAAAAAATGAGAACTTATGAACTTGCTCCACAAAAAAATAGCATTGAACTAGGTTAATCCAGCGGGAAAACCTCCCAAAAATGTACAAATAAAATACCATATTTTTTTGGAAACATTTTTAAATTCAATCATTGGTCTGAATTTAGCCTGACAGCTTGTCAAACTAGATGAATAAAGCTCTAATAGCCATGAAAAAAAGAAAGAAAAAGAAGACGTTTTTGTGTCTTCTGTCATATTGTATGTAACCTCTTTCTCTTTTGTGCCGACCTCCCAGCTGGAAGGTTGCGTTGCCGGCGTGTGTAACTTTTATCGAATGTATGGCGTTGTTCGCGTCAAAGGGTCATCTTTTGGTCATTCTGTAAATCAATATCCTTATCCACAATTTTACCACAATTACCCAAAATCTGTTTTACCTAGATCTTTCGTGGAGGAAAGTTATCGAGCCCGGCTTGTTCTTAACTTCGATTGAAGAAGGTTCTTGTGAAAATAGTCCAAGCAAGTCAAGATATATCGTAAACGCGAGTTCTTGGAGTGCGACCAAAGCATGTGGGCCGAACATCGTTTCTTTGGGAGCAGCATCGGGGACCAGAGGCTGCAGTCAAGACCTGAACCATGGGTGGGAGAAGGAAGGTGAGAGGCAATTCCTTTAGTTCTTCATCCTTGATGTCCCGACCAACAGAGAGTCCAGGCTTTCGGAGCAGTAATTTCGTCTCAATTGTCGAGACACCTCGATCATTTTTCGGGTTAGGGGCCTCGAATATTAAAATCGGTCACACCTAGTAAAGACAGCGCGAGGATTCACCTGCGCGCGTCTAGGCGTGTTGAAAAAATATCAGCTTTAATTTCTGCGAGTTGTAGTCCTTTCCAGTATTCCTCCTTTATTTTTGATTTCCATCGCCATCCAGATTCCGACCAGTCATATTTATGTATGTGATTGTGCCGTTAGAAATACAGTTATAACCGATCATTAGCCGAGTCTCAAAAGGTATGCGTTGAACACTTTAACCAATTTCTGTAAGTAAAATAAAAAAATGTAATTCATTGAAGATGCAAACTGCAAAAATATGCTATACTCATACGGGGCTATTCTAAGACATTTTAGCCGTCCGTCGAGCCCGCGCTTTGACAAACTTATAATGCGTTTGTATGAAGATCTGTCAATCCAAGATGACCGCAAGTGAACAGCTGATTTGTTTCCATACATATATTACAAAATTCGGAAGGTAAAAATAACCGTGCTGATGAAACTTTCAGCGCAGGCAACATTAGTTTTTCAAAGCGTGGGCTCAACCGACGACTAAAATGTCTGAGAATAGCCCCGATAGTGTTTTTAAAACCTACTTTTACCCTGAAATTACCTAAGTACCATTTTATCGCTTCACTTTCAGTAGAGCAGGGAAACAGGTTTTCCCCATGTCTGCCAGGGCCGTCGCGGCGCCTCGCTGAGTGGCGATAAATAAAGCCTTCGCCCTGCTTGTATCCGATATTGGTTTGGTATGATTTACAGCCTGAACCGGCCCTTCCTAGAAGTACAAGCCTACAGGACATGTCAAGTGGGAGCATTGTCGCCTACGGAGAAAAAACTAAAATAAAACATCAAAAGTTGGTATTATATTTTGTGTGAGGTCTTAATAAGTAAGGAGCTTTCAGCGTGATAAAAATGAAATACCTTTTTTTAAGAATGATTCATAAAAACAAAAAAATACTTTTATGATTGTCATTTTTGTATTCTTTTTATCATTTACTCATAAACATTTAACGTCATTCAGCCTTCATCAGGTAATACGAATACCTCTACTTCTATAGATTTTTCATTTCAAGGTTATTCAAAACAGTTTTTGTACCTTTTTATTCATGACAAAATGAGGTCCGCACGTATATTTGCATAGACAATTTTGTGTCGTCACCCGGCCGGGTTACTTAGAAAAGGGCTAAACAATATTTTCTTATTGGTTGCTAAGGATCACCGGTCCGTAGTCTAGTGGTTGTGGGTTCGAATCCACAAAAAATATACCATTTATATTTTCAAATATTCTCTTTGCTGGATGAAAAATTCATATACCTTTACCAAAGACCGGTCACTAAAGATCCATCCAGCAACTGGGTCTTGCTTGAGAATCGGTGCTTTTTACAGCGATGACCAAGTTCGCAGAGGGCTCTTAAGGTGTGATACACACAAACACAGCGCTCACCAAATAAATCATGCTAATATTATTATTATTATAAGGATGACAGTCCCATATAATACTGACGTTCGCTAGCCGAGCAAAAAAATCCCAATTCAGAAATAATCGTTTTTTAAACTGATTATTCAAATAACATACTTTTTTACTCAAAAATCCATAATAATACTGTAAGAACGATTTAATACAAAAGTTTTTGTTATCAAGAAAATCCTACATATGTGTATCTTAAAGCATCGCTACTCTTAATTACACCTTTTTAGCTGAATTTAGCCAGTAGCATAAAGATTAACTTAGTACGCATACATATTGTATAAGCAGAGAGGCTTTTTGCAAAGTTCGCATTTGCACAACTCATGTGAACATGGGCGTCACAGCGCCAACAAAAAAAATCCTGCCCTTCTTAAATGGACCTATCGGGATTTTGATATTAAAAATTAATAAGTTCCGTCGATTTCAGATGGAATATTTTTATTTTGCAAAACTTAGGGGTTTTTCCGTTAGGGTTGTCTCCGAAATGATTGTACATTTCGGTGTTTTCTTCTAACTCAAATCAAAGCAGAATTGGTGTATTAGTAATTTGGAGTTTACTCAGCTTTGACAAGAACTGAGCGTGTCTGCATGAGGAGTAGTAGCAAGACCTTACATCTAGTTCAGTGATTTTATTTGAGGCAGCAAAAACAATTTCAGAGAAAGAATTTTAAAATCATGGTGAATGTTGCAAGGCTTCTACACTAATCTATAAAATTAACTGTTAAAAAGCATATACTACAATAAAAATAAAAAATTCAATCTCACAAGCATGACATAAAAAAAATAATGCCCAAACCTCATATAAACATAAGCCCTGCAACTCTTGCCGACCTTCAGTGAGACATTTATAAAACGAAATTAAATATAATACAAATATATTTTTAAGTAAAAATCTTTTTTCACAGTGAAAGTCCATTTGTTTTATTTAAAAATTCAATTGGATAAAAACAGAGTTTTAATTCACTTTTTTTCTTTTTTTTACTCAAATATTTACGCCTAATGAGTAATTGTATGAGGTGGAAATATTTAACCAAAAAAATAAAAAAATAAGTGAACTAAAGCTCTGTTTTAATTCCATTGAATTTTTAAATAATAATAGAAATTTATCAAATCTGTAAGGATTTTTCTTGACCATATTGTGCAATAGTATATGTTGACAATAGTATATGTTGATTTAATTTACTCGAAAGGGAAATTTTTTAGAGAGAACTTTTCCACACAGGAGGATCGTTACTGCATTCGGCGCTTTCATCCCAAACAAAAATGCGTGGATCCCCCTGGATTACCGTGCATTTATCCCGATACACAATGCGAGCGTGAAAAGGGGACGTGAAATTTTAATGTGTCAGTTAAAAGGGTGAAACCTCCGACGGCGGACACAGATGTTTGGTGTGATTTGTACAAAGGTACAACAAGGAATAATCCATGAAGGGAGGAATAATGAATACAATGCTGAAATTCCATGAGTACCTACATACTTAACCGTTCTAATAAATTGATCGATACATTTAATTATGGCCTTATTTCCGAGCTTATGTTTGTTTCAATGGGTTACAATGTATTCGGGAAAAATATTGACGTACAGCAATTTTATAAACGTATCCTTGACTAGGTTGGTATGAGGCTGGCCTCCCATGCTGTACAAGCTTGGTCCAATTTTACTTATGCCTTATAAAAGGAAAGAACGCATGACTTATAAAGTGAATTTTTATGTGAGGTTTGGTTTATTTTGTATAAGCGCGAACTTAAAATCTTGAATACGCTCCATCGTACATGATTTTCTTCTTGAATTGACTTTATTTTTTAAATTTAAGTAAATTTAAAGTAGAGATGTAAATAGAAAAAAAAATACTTACTGTTGTAGAAAAATACTTAAATTTTAAGCCTGCCAATTTTAACTCATTTTGAAATCAACACCATGGCAAAAATGTATTGTAATTTTGATTGACAATGCAAAACTGAGAAAGCCAAACAACCAATAAAATAATTTTTCTTTCAAATTTCCTTCGTACATTTTCAATTATGTTCGCGAATGGCTTTATAAAGAGTCTGCAGGTTTTTATTGTCTCCCAATTTACATAATATAAACTTTGTTGCATTATTTCCTCGTAGCACATTCATATTTCACAACACACTGCACTAGCGAGTGCATTTTTATTTCAGCGAGCGCGCGTTCCCAGGTGATTTGCATGTCCTGTGAGTTTTTGCGAAAGCCGTAAGAAGACACGGCGAGAGTGTAATTTTATATTCGCAGACTTCAAAGGGAGGCAGTTTACTTATAAGACTGTGGAGGGGAGAATGCGGAACAAGCCCCTTGATGAAATTTGAAGATTAGGAGAGCTGAGAAGCGGTGCACTTGCAAGTGAATCGTGTAGTTCAGAAACAACATAAGTCACTTTTTGAATAACCAGTTTTTTTTATCATAATTGATGTCGTGATACAACATCCTGTAACTCAGAGTATAAAGCTCTTACATAAGTCTGATATAGTAAATTTTGAGTGTAATTTATAAAGATTTAAAAATCTAGCATTAGAGCTATTCCCGTGTTGATAGCTGTGAGGGCTCACTGTAGTAAGGAGAACCTGTTGTGCACAATAAAAAAATGTTACATAATCGCAAAAATCAATGCGGAAAAAGCTCATTTAAGATGAAGAGACAAATATTTTTGTTTTACAATTATTATTAATCAGATATTAGGCGAACAGTCATAAGAAAAGTTACATTATTCTCGACGTTTTGTTAGTCACGTAGCTAACGTATTCAGGAGACACCCTATCTGCGCGACGACTGAGGTTGATCTAAACGTTGCTGACGAAACGTCGTGAATAATGTCAGTTCTCTCATAACGGTTCGTCTAATATCCGATTGTAAATTTTTAACTGTGTAGTTATTATTATTGTAAATATGTCAAACGACCTTAATTCCAACCTACGTAAACCTGACAAATATTTTTTCTTTTCATTTTGTCAAACAAGGTGTCGTAGTCTCGTTAAGACAGTACATTGCTCCTTACTTTAACTTATTTTTTTAAATACATTTTGGGTAACGTTATAGTTTATCCGTTAAAACTTCAAATGCTTTTAAAAGCTTACAAAATTTACAAAAAAGATAAAATACGAAAAAAAATATTACCAGAAGCAATATTTTCTATAAATGTACATTTTTCAAATGACCTGAACCTAATCTTCATTACAAACATAATTCAGCAGTAATGGGGAATATTTCTGACACTAAATATTTTTCTGTACATTTTTCATAATTTTCCTTTTGATACAAAGAAACCATCGGATGTAAGTAAACATGAAGTGAATTGTAGTTAGTTCACTTACCGTGTTTCTATTGTGCTCTACTGAAAAAATATGAAATCTGGACTTGGGGTGTTTCTAAAATATCCTATCCAAGTGTGGTGTTGTTTTAAAATGAAATTCTGCAATCATGTGAAAGTTGAAGTAAAGTTTGTGTAAATGAAAATGTACGTTCACGCAATTGTATAAGTTGGCTCGCCTTGGGGTTAATGGTGTGAGGCCGAATTGGGGAGAAGATGCACAATATAAATTTATTTATTTTGGTGTTTTATTGGTATTATGGTTGAATTTGCAATTTGCAATTCATAGCCAAAAATGAATTATTATTGTAAGCTTTTTCTAGAATGCTTATTATTTTTGCATTCAGGATAATGCAAGCAATCATGAATTGTTTAACTCGTTATTGAAAAATAAAACACTTGTTTCGTAAGAATATTTCGAATTCTCATAAAAAATATAATTTTCAATGCAATACTTTGTTATGATTGTAAATCAAAATTACAGTCGTCAGACATTTAGTATCGAAACTGATTTTACAAACCTTGGTGTAAATTAAAAAAAATGTTTTTCAACTCTTCGTCGAAGTTGTATTTTGTAATGCTTGTTTAGACTTCAAAGAATAAGAGTGCTTTCTTACATAAATTAAGAGGTTTTTTTTTTATTTGCTTTCAGTTAGAAAAATTAACCTATGTACCTACAATTGTATATTCATTTCCATATAAAATTCGCTTTGTACTTTTTTTATTCTCATTTAAATCTGCTATGGTATCCTGTACCCCAAGTTTAAAATGTAACGTCTTAGCTCAACGACAGCGTTTTGCTATAAATATGTGGAAACCTAAACGCTCACCAAGGGGTGCTGCTCTATTTTTGATCCTTTTTTGTTCATTCGAAATGGTTGATTTTAAACGCTAAGTTTGTTCTTGCGGTACAGGTCTGCTAAGCCCCGTCTCTTTCGGACAATCAAATGTTGTGCGAATAAATAACGAGAGGATTATGTCGGCCATTTTATTCCACGTGCTCTGCCCAGAGGTGGACACATTTTTTTTGAGTGGCAACATTTTAAACCAGGTGCGAGGGTAGGAGTTTGCGACCGCGCTTGAGTGCCAAGCAAGCCTGCCTTCGGGCTGATGAATAATGGATGATGATTTAAGTAAAGATAATTAAATGTACAGATGTGTTGTATTTCAGAAATACTTTAGAAATCAAACAAAAATACTCTGCATTTCACCTGTAAATAGAAGTAAAATTATCATTCCGTATCTACATTTTTTTTGGTACATTTTCCACTATTGTGGAGCTCAAAATTAAGAAAAAAATACATCGTTCTTATTTCAAGTGTTGGGTATATACTTAAACTATATGACACTCAAGCTTTTGAACTTCTTGCGAGTCCTTGTTTTTCCTATTTGCTGCTATTTTATCCCAAAATATTAAGAAGTTACAAAACATTCCACAAATCTCCATGTAGCGTTAGATTTTGGGTAAAATGATGTACATAAGCACAAAAACAAAATTGGCGCTTTAAAAATGATGTGCTATTTCTTAAATTATAATGTTGTTTTAAGTACTTCAACAAACTATTTATTGCGAATAAATTTTACCGAAAACGAATTTATTACACGTATATTCCTTGACATATAAGTTGGTATGAGACTGAGTACCCATACTTTAAAAAATGGTTACTTTGCCAATTTTACCGCCGTTTCAGGGAAGCGCGACAAAAATACAGGGTTTATGTTCATTTGAGGCTTGGATTTTAATTTGTAGGCGTGAACTTACAAGTGTCTGTTTTTGAGCATGCACTTAATATGAATCTTAAATGTTAACATATCTTTGCAACTTAGATTATAGATTAAGACAGATCATGCTTTTTGTAATATAAATACCACACCTTCAAAAATAAATATTTTTTAAAGCAACATTGAAGGCAGTATTACATTATAAAGGGAAATATAATTCTCTACAAAGATTAAACAAGGATCACATTTCATTTGTGTTCTCCCTCTCCTTTCTTACACCGCCTTGAATTACTTGTGTTTTTTACCAATTTTGTGAAATGAAAGGGGAATGAAATGAACATCGGAATGGGAATAAAAAAATGTGAACGTTTTGTGTAAGAATTGCGTCAGAAAAAAAAACGTCTGCAAACGTTTCTTATTTACACAGCTTTATTTAATCTCGTTTATTTGTTAAATCTAAGTATTATCATTGACGCAAAAATATCCAACCAACTTTGTTAATAATTTATATCAGAGTAAGTTAGCATCCAAAATGTGGAGGAGCTGTTTCGAACGGCCAGAATTTTTATGTTTGCCGAAGCGATAGCCAACGTTAAGATGACCCGACAGAATATATTTGTTTTTTTTTTTTAATAGATTTGTGAAGAGGAATGCAATTCACCAACCTATTCTGCCTGGCCAGAAACAGGTATTAATATCATCAGTTAATAACTTATTATTGTTTATTTTAATGAATTATTACTTAATAATTCCCCAATAACATCTGTTGAACCAGGGTAAAAGTTATAGTCAAATGACCCAGGCGGGGATCGAAACAATGTTATTCTATTCCAAATACGCTAGAAAGATCAGCCCGCTTGGCCCCCTATGAGAGCCCCTGAGAGCTTTTAAAAAACTATAAGTGCCATAAACAATGCATAATATAGTGAGTTTAAGAAACGATGTGTACCAACTTAAGCATACAATAAAAGCATTGTTTTTACGGTTCCTTTTATTTTTTATGTGTGCTTTCACGGGAGCTTTATGTAACCAATGGTGGATATCTAGAATTGTTTCGAAGATGAGTGAAATGTAAGGAAACATTTAAAATGACATAATCTGTGTTTGTTTCAATTTATAAAATTTACGAAAAAATCCTACATTGCGGGCTTTGGTTTTGTGCGACTTAAGTATATTATTACCTTGATAAGAAGTACTTGCATACAAGTTTCGTGTGCAATTTTTCAAACGTGTAGATGAATCTTAAAACAAAACAGTTTCGTATAAAAAAATGTTATTCACGTTAGCGTGAGTCTTATTAAAAACTTAAAAAGTTTTTTGTTTTAACATGTTCCCATAATATTTAACAACAAACTTTTCAACACGGTGTCCAAGTACCCTTTTCAAGTGAAATGTTAAATAACACGAGGGTCATGATTCTCCGAAACAGAGAACAAAGCCGCGTCCCCAGAACAAGCCAGGGGTCTAATAAATATAACGGTTATAAAACAGCGAGTAGCGTCGTTGGGACAAACGGCCCATAAAAAGTTGCGTAGAGCCTGCGCGTACTTTGACACTTGTTATGGCGCTCGTGCAACGACGCTACGGTTTGTTACAAACGGCGTAGATGTCCGAAAAGGTAAGATAATTTTTGTGACCTCTACAGTTTTTAAGTGAAACTAATAAAGCTTTCATAGCAAACTTACTTATAGTTTTTTATTAAATTAAAAATGATTCTTATCCTTCAAAATTAAAGGGAAAATTAGATAGTTAATTTTGCTAATGAGTTATACCATTTGATTAAAATAAGATTTTAAAGCCTTATTAAATTTATATTTTCAATCAATAAAATTGTATAACTGGCCAATTCTAGGATTGGGAGAAGTATTCATATTTAAAACTATGTATTTGAAATAGTCTTTCTCGATAGTGTCATTTTTTTAAATGCTTTTAATTTGAATTAAATGTCAATATGACTGACGAGTCGAAGAGTAAAAATTGGTTACATTTTTCTTTCATTAACTGCAAAAATTTCGTTCATTTGAGGTTTGGTTTTTTATTTTGTAAATTAACATGCAGCTGTGCATTTTATACAAATTTAAAATGAATAGATATCTTGGTAAGAAAAATTGTAGGCCAATAAAATTGTGTTATTTCAATCAAACATTGACTAAGCAGTTTGTTTTTATTTTATTGATTCAGTTTCGTAATGCCATGAGTAACATTTTCAAATAAAAACAATGTGAAAGTTTTTAATTCAAGGAATGCCTCAAACAACATATTTTTTTGTAATATGAATATTATTCAAAACATTTTTATTGCGGCCATAAAACATTACGATTTTTAATTTTCCGCTTTGGGCGCGTTCGCCTGTAAAGCAAAAGGAAAACAGAAAATAAAACATCGGGTTTACTTTTACGATTCATAATAAGAACTGGTATCGTAATTTCTCGACATTTGTGCGATTGGGGGTGAGGGGTGGGTGTGATTGGGTAGAGGGCTCTGTAAAAGTATAAGAGGGTTGCAGGAAAAATTAAAGGAAGGGAGAGCAGGTGACTGGTATTGACATTACTGGCTTTTATTAAAAATAAAGTATTACTTGAATCCGTTTACGCCAACACGCTGTCACATATCTAAGGATATATTATTTATAAAAACAAATCGGAACAATTAGACGAGCAGTTTCGAGTACTGTGTAAATAAAGAAACTGACTTACAATACAATAATGAGAAATATTTTTTCTATTGCTTACTTCATAGATGAGATAGTTTTCGTGTAATTGTCCAAAAAAAATTTTTTTTTTTTTTGATTCCATTATGCAAGACAATATCTTCTTATTGAAACTCACTGAATTCCTCAGCCTTTCTCAATGATATTGAGAATGCATTTTCTCAACGGACAAAGGCTTTCTTCTCTATTATTGTAATTTATACAACTGTTGTTAAAAATGAACTAAATTTTACATGATTATTTTGGTGGTAAAATAAATTGTAATGTAAAAACTCTAATCATTATTAGGAGAGGTCTATCCTGAGTAGTTACCCCTAAGAAAATTCGCAAGAAATATTTTACATTGCGAGTATAATGATTAAAAATAGACGAATGTAATCTTAGATTGAATTCAAGAAGTGTTTGTATTTTATAATTCAGTTTTAAAGAGAGGGCATGGGGGGTGGCCTCCACTTACAATACTACTTTAGGGTGGCGCACGTGTTGCAAAGTGTCGAAAAAATCGCTACAGTAATTTAGTTGCGACACGTGGGTAGGAGTGACCCCCCATAATAACTATTTTAGTCTTCAAGAGAAACTTCAACAATATTCATCAAGAATCTCTGACAATATGGGGTTTGCAAAATTGAAAATGATTGTGGCGTTGGGTAACGCGAGAAGTTTGCGTTTCCGCTAATGCAAGCTGATATTAAAATTTCAATTGTTTTTTTTCGGTCGTGGAATGCGAGCGTTGAAAAAATCTGTTCACGAGAATTTTCCAATAAAATAATTCCACAGCACGTGCTTCCCGGAAAATATTTTTTATCTAAAAAGTTTCATATTTCATTGAATATCTACCAAAAAGTTTTTTTACGTCCTACCATATCTTGTTTTTTTTTTTATACAATCTTATATATAAAAAAGGAAGGGGTATTTGCGTCTGTTTTTTTCCAATTTGCAAAAATGTTTTTCTAAAAAGTGTTTCTCTTGACAAACTAAACTAACGCTATGTTCCAGATTTTTTGGTGTTTGTTTGTTTGTTTGTTTGTTTGTTTGTGTGTTTGTATATTTGTACCATTATAGGCGCCCAGACCGTTCGCAGCACGATGCTGGAATTTTGCACACCCCCATAAAGTCTTAGTGGCTAAACAACTGTCAGGGTTCGGATGACGTCACGTGCATATTTCGCATACCTGCCATACAGACTGAAAATTGAAATCTTGCCGCTGGCGGCCATTTTGAATTTACAGACTTGATATTCGAAACGGTTATGCCTCTTAGTAATTTTAACAACTTTTGGAAGAAACTTTTTCGCAAAAAGTAAATTCTTCAAACTAAATTTGTAAATACCTACATAGAAAAAAATACAAAACAATATCTTTCATTTAGCACAACGGGCGCATGCATTAAGTTGGAACATTGAAATTAAGCATACCACCTAAACATAAACAGACTTATATATTTTCAAACAAAAACAAAAAATACATGAAGGATTAAGAGTAGCTGCGATACGTTTTTTTTGGTTTCTCCAATATTTAACATTCTCCTGGCTTTTATTTTATAATTCTGAATGTTTATTCTCAATGATCAAGTTTATTTTGCTAATGTCAACATTTTTTGAAAGAAAACTTTTTTCAAAGACATTTTTTTTCGAACAAAAATTTGAAAAACCTGATTTTCACAAAAAAGTCAAATTTATAAGTAAAAAAATCAACTGTTTTGATGCTACATTTACAATTATAATTAAGCAAAATGTAATTATATGTAATAGGACAATCACGCGAAGTGTATATTTTGCATACCCGCGATACCAACTAAAAAAATACATTGCTCTGTAGGCGGCCATTTTGAATTTATAGGCTTCATACTCGAATTTAAAATGTATTTTAGTAAACCCCATAAATGTTGGAAGAATTTTTTTTTCTACGGCAAATTTCTTTGAACAAATATTTAAAAGGCAAAATTTCATACAAAGTGTCTTATATATAAACAAATAAAAAAAACTGAATCTGTTTTTTTTTAATTTTCAAAAGTCATTCTTTTCTAAGAGTTCTGTCGATGGGTCGAACGTTTTCCAATACTTAGGTTTTTTGTAGATTGTGAGTTTAGGCATTTTAAGGTTTCTTCAGGTACCAAGCAGTATCAGACACTAAAATATCGTGAAAAGTATCACAAGCAGTTTAAAGATGTTAAAAGATAATTCAGAGCAGGACGAGCAGTTTGAAGGCATTTCATGACAATAAGAGCAGCTGGAACAATCTAAAAACAAAAGCACCAGTACCAACAAAACAATGCCGTATGGCAAACGCAGTCATGTTTCATGCCACCATAAGACAATTGCAAGCAACACAGGTACGCTTAAGATACTATTACCAGCAAAACGAAAAAGAGCAGAAAAGACAAGTTATACACTTAATTGATAATGATCGTGTCGAGCATCATTATAAACCATCACCAGAAAAATAAAGAGCAGAAATAAAAAGCAGGATAAAGACTTCAGCACCTGCACAACAATAGGAAGTAGCACGATCAGGCCTGGGATTCTACCGTAAAACTGTCCACTTTTTGTTGTTGTTGTTGGTCAGTTCTCATGGATCTTTTAAAAATCAGAGCAGGGGTAAAGTGTGCTGGCGAAGCCGGACTTCAAACTGCCCGTAGGGCCTAGCAGCCAACCGTGCGAGAGCGCGGTTTGGTCTGCTAGTCTGTACTAAAAATCATACCCTCCCTTTTTTCTGTCTCTTTTATTTTCTAGAGTTCAATTTTTGCTGTTTTTATCATTTTTTTCCTATAGTTCTCTGTACGTCATCCATCCATCTCAGCAATTTCTTTGACTTCTTGGATTGCGAATGAAAAATACTCTACAGTTACTGTGTTTGCCAGGCAATCATCTTAAAATTTCATAGACAAATTGTATTTATTAAGTGAAAGCAATCTATTTTTTTCCGAAGATTTATATATATTACAGAGACTATATTATTTCTGTGTTCAGCATATTATTGTAATGAAAAATACATATTTTTTCCCCCTGACGCAGCGCTACGCGCTAACAGCTGTGAAAAATAATAACTTGTAGAGAAAAAGATGAAGATACACAGCGCCTGGTGTTCTATTTGAACATTATTGGTTCCATTGGTAATATGATTTCTCTACTAGAAGATGGTTTCTTTATTAACTCGGTAGAAAAGTAACAGATGTTAGTCACTGGTAGCATCCATGTTTGATGCTTTTATTGTTATTAAAAAATAAACAAACAAAAAGACAATTCAAATAGAATTTCAATTATAGCATTCTTTTAATAAGAAAATATGTTTATTTAATTTTTGTGATCGTGTCCTTAAAAACCAATGGACAATGTACCTACAATATGTTTCATCACTTTTTGTATGTTCAAGGAGTAATGTTGATGAAATCTGGCATTTAGGACTCATACTCCTACCATAAAATGACGATCTTTCATTTTTATCTTCAAGAAAATAAATCTAAATTTGGTAAGAAATGTACTTTGAAGGTTTTAAAATTAGTCATTAATAAAAAATATCTTATTCTTATTCAATTAGTGTCTTCTTCGTCAGTTTCAATCGTAGGATTGGTTTGCAGCAATATCTTTTACTTTTCTTCTCCATTCTTCCCTGTCTTATGCGACTCTTTTTAGGTCTGCATATGTTGAGCAGCGCACGTCCACCAACAGGTCATCCAGGTACTCCTGGTGTGGGCGTCCCCTAGAGTTGGTCCCCTCGGTCATCCCCTCCAGTATGGCATGCAAGAGACCTTCTATATATTCTAATGAGATATTCTAAATATATTTTATGTGTAGAGTAAAATAAAAATTGTTAATAGTACTAAAATTCATCGAATTTATTTATTGAAATACTCTACTGAAATACTCTCTAGACCTTCTTGTCTTATTACATGGCCGATCCATCTTGCACGCCTTTCGGACAAAGTCCTGAGCAGGTGCCTTTCTCCTTCGATTCTTTGGCGAACCTCCTCATTTGTGGTGTGGTCTCTCCAGGAAATTCCTAAAAACCTTCTATATGACCACATCTCGAAAGCCTCTAGTCTTCGTTTATCTTTTTTGGATAGGCACCATGTCTCGCAGCCGTACATCAAAATACTCCATTATAAACTTATTCAAGTGTATATAAGTAATATTCAACAATTCTTTGTTTATTAACGAACTACAAATTTCAAAAAAAAATTTAAGCAAATAAAAGTTTATTTATTGTTTTTTCATTTCTTAGAATTTCATATTTTCTTAATGTCATAATTCTGGCACCGTATGTTCCACGTCATCTGTACCCTCTCACTAACTTCTATCTACAACTACAGACCATGTTTGACTTGAGGAATTTTCTGCTTGAGTTGCTCCACTAGCATTAGGGGAGAGATATTTTTCTGCAAGGTTGTAACGCGTAAAGTGAAAGTAATTGCAAGCGGGAGGCATAATGGATATTTCCATCGTACCAGACTTCAAATTATTAAATAATCAAGCAGGGAATATAATTATTATTCTAATGTTTACTATTTCTCAGAGAAAATATTTAATTTTATAATAAGACAGATTTATTATTGAAGCGCACATCAAATTAGTGTTTTTCTTTATCTTTGATTTTTAGGTAAGTATGAGGCTGCCAAACCAAATGAAAAAATGGTAGGTACACTTGATTCAATATCACCCACCTGTTTCAGGCAAGGTTAGCACAAGAATTAGTTTTTATGTTCATTAGAGATTCGTGTTTTTTTTTTAAACACGTCGTGTGGCTTGCTCTTTGTTTTGTAATTTTTATTAATAACTATAAACGCAACTACGCAACTAAGCTACACATATAGTGTAACTTCTTGCCGCGTTATCCCCGAAGGGGTCGCATGTGGCGAGTTGAACCTATTTATTTTTACAGGTAAGGGGGCCGGCCTTACGCCAACCACTTCAGTTGAAGTGGGGGGATTCCCAGCTCCGATGGGGCTGGTACTCATTTCTTGTGAAGGCTGAGTAAACCTTGCCGGTATTTTTATTATGGGGTTTGAAATAAACACCGAAATAGGAAATCATTTCTGACACCCTCCTCGGTGGGGTTCGAACCCGAGCTCACGGGGTAGAATGCAAGCACTCTACCAACTGAGCTATCGACTGGACATAAGACCGGACTATAAATTAATATAATGCAGTCAAAACGTTCCAGCAAAGAAATCACTAGATTAAGGAGAAAAACCGTCAAAATTAAAAAAATATGGGCTTTATTTTCTTAAATCTTCCATATTCCTAAGAAATTTTAAACTTTGAGATTTTGACTGAAAAACTATCACAAAATTTACTTTTTATTTTAAAGTGGCGTGAAGTTTTTTACAAGAGTATTCAAAACTTTCTCCATTGAATTAAGCGGTAAAAATTTCAGAGGTGAAATTCTGCGGATCGAGTTTTTTTTCAAAAAACTCTGAACATAATGATCTCCTCAATGACCATAAATTATTTTGAAATGTGACAGGAATAAGACTGCTGAAAAATATACGGACCTTCTCTGAATGTGGAAAAAGAAAAGGAACAAAAACTTCATCGAGATGTTTTATAACGTTTGTTAAATGGAGCCAAAAGAAAAGTGACATTAAAAGTTTTATCAAAAAAATGCCTACTCAGGAAGACCCCTTTTTGTTTTCTTGCAGTCATTATTTTTCGTTGGCAGTATTTCTAAATGAGCTTTATTTAAATTCCTAGTATCGCGAGTTTATTTCACTTGATACTTTGTAAGTGTATTATTTATTTTTATAAATAATTATAAAAAATTATAAAAAACACAGAGTTTTATTTTTTATAATTATTTATAAAAATGAATTTTCACTGTGTGAATACACAAACTTTAAAAAGTCTATTATTTATTTGTTTCATATCTTCATTTGTATTGAAACAATAGTGTTCACGATTCATTGTATTTAAAAAAAATATGATTCTATACATCGATACCGTAAAGGTAAAACTGACTAAGCAGCATATTAAGCTAACGTATTTATCTCAGATAAATGCACCTTTTTTCCTATTTTGAACGAAATAAATAATTAAAAGTTTGAAAATCATGTAGTTTAGAAGATTTCCATGAGGAATTTCATATAATTAGTTCACTTATGGCGGTATTCACCATTGCCATCTGAATGCTTAAGTTGTGCACAGGAAAAATTCCTAGTAAGTATCGAAATAGATTACTACTACTTCGATACTTACTAGAAATTTTTCCTTAGCAAAACTTAAGCATTCACATGGCAATGGTGAATACCGCCATTACTGTGAGAAATTACTCCCAATAAAATGCTTTTTCAATATTTCTAAGTAAATCAGCACTTATTCAGTTTTACTTTTAAGGTGGCGATATATTAAATCAATTTTACCTAAATTTTCATAAAAATAATATACAACCTGATAAGTACACATTTTACCACAATTTTTTTATAAATAATTATTTATATTCCTATGAATTCAATTATTTTGGGCTTAAGAAAAGTTTCAGAACTATTTCGAGAATGCTTTTCAAAAGCAAAATATTTCATTCAATGATTTCTTAAATTTTTTAAAAATCTTTTACATGTTACAAAATTGGTTTGTTGTCCACGTGCCTAATAATGCTGTATTATACTTATGTAGGTAGGCCTGACTGTGATATACAGAGTTTTGCCTTCTTTGTCAACCCATTTTTTTCTGTCGCTTAGTTTCCCTGGACGAGGGTGAGGAATGAAACACTGGGCCAGCCAAGGCTCTGATTTATTGCCAGCAAAATGGAGCAATTTTCTATTTACAGCATCTTGCATGCTCCACGTTATTATAAGCAAAAAAAAAATGAATTGATAAAAACGAGAATAACACATAAGTTTGGTACAAAATAAACAAAAAAGTATACGGTCGTAAGTAAGTAGTAAAGTAACCATTCTGCTCTTGAAGATGCCTCATTAGGCGAAAATATACGAGCAAAAAAAAAGAATAAAGTGAATTAAAACAATGTTTTACCATTTATATTTTTAAATATTTATAAACAAAAAAGTTTTGTCAAAAACCGAGTTAATGGTATTTGATCCGGCTCGAAGGACCTACTAGTTATTTGAATCATTATTGTTACGTCAATCGGTTATGAGTGATAAGCAACTTTCTGAACGTTGATAATTTTTACATAAAATGTCTCATATAGGTGTAAAATATTTTTTTACAATTAAAAAACTTTAATCAGATCGTAAAACCCGATCATTAAATTTTACTACAATATGTTTTCTACAATAATATATTACACTACAATACGTGACTGAATCATATTTTGAAGTTTAAAAGATCACACTCATTGATCAAGACAGCGTGTAATATTATATAACGAAAACCAACCGAAGAAATTTGGTTTACGCTTTCTAGAGCAAAATATCCTCACATTATTTAAGTTGTAAAATAATACATAATATGAGTATAAAAACGCTTTCATGTTTCAACTAGATAATCTGTTACTTTATTTTTATATTTTTAAAGACTTAATGTGCCAAATAATTGAAAAACTTTTCGAAATTCTGCTCTGTGATTACACGGGCTTACAATAAAGCCACACAATATCTCAAGTATAAAAGTTTACAATTTAACTCAATCATAGCGTTTATAAAATTGTATACAAACTAAAACGATAGCAAAAGGGACTGCTTTATTTTTCATACATTTTTTGAAACTCTAAAACGTAGAACTCGAAGTATTGTCGTGGTAGAGCCAGCTCCTACAACACAATGGGAACTTCTGACGAGAATAGGCCTGCAGGCTGAACAAGAATATGAAATATCGGGCTCGGAAAAGTCTGACAAAATAATGAAAAACCTTCCAACCCACTTGTAACAATGGCGCATGCGTTACATGATTAAAAGCTGTGCTGTCTTGTTAGTCAAACCATTCATGTTCTTTGATAATAGGTTAATCTGTAACAATGATTTTTTTTTATTCTCCAGTTATGATAAAGATATTTTATTGTACTGCAGCAAAACATATTATTTATCTAAAATCTAAGCTGCAAATATATTATGTTAACATTTCAGGTTCATATTAAATGTATGCCCACAGACAGGCACATGTAGGTTCGCGCCTACATATTCTTCATGTGTGAATACAAATAAAAAAACCTCACATGAAAATAAACCTTGTAACTCCTGCCGCCTTTCCCTGAAACCGGGATGGCATTGGAAAAAGTGAACCACTTTTTAAAGAACTGGGGGTCAGCCTCATACCAACCTATTAGTCAAGAAGATTAGTCGATTTGAGTAAATGCAATACAACAAATCGGTATGCGTCATTTTAAGTATGAAAAATAAACTAAACATCTCAGTTGTTACTAACATATTTGCATCAAAGTATATACTTTTCACAGTTAATTATATGTATACCTTTTCACAGTTAATTTTTAACAGTTTCCATGTTTTTTTGTTGTCAATTTTATTCAGAAAAACGTCTAATTGTATAGAAAATCCTTCTTTTTTCCTATCGAAAAAAGTTATTACGATCAATAATTTTCAGTGACTTTCTTCTCTGCATTTAAAAAAAATTTCAATACAGGGAATGGAATGCATGCTTTTAATTAAAACGGAGTCATTTCATTCACTTTAGCAAGTCCAAATATGAATTGTTTATTATTTACCATCAAGACTTTTTCTGCATAATTTTCGTCAAAATCTTGTTGTTTAAATAAACTCAAGTGAACTTGGTTCCCAGTTTTGGTTGTTTTATTTTATTTTATATATTTGTTAAATGTCATAAAGGGTGGAAAATCATGTTGCGGCTACGTTTCTCACTAATTAGTACTGAAAATATTATGAAAGTTTCATCGCTTAATACCTGTGGGCCTTTTCAAACATTTTAAATTGCCACATTGCCAGTTTTGTCCTCTAATTATGACTTGTATATGACCTAAATACTATAACATACTCTGCTACTAAGCTACGCATAATTTTTAACTTCTTACCGCGTTTTCCTCCGCATGTAGCAATTGGAGCCTATTTATTTTTACAAGCCTTTCGCCAATCACTTCAGTTGAAGTGGGGGTTTCCAAGCTCCCGAGAGGGCTGGTTGTCATTGCTTGTGAAGGCTGAGTACACCTTGCCGGTATTTTATTTTTGGTTCAAAATGAGCACCGAAACGGGAAAGCATTTCTAACACCCTTGCTGAGATTAGAGCCCGAGCTCTCGGCATGGAATGCAAGCACTCTACTTTCGATCGGACTAATTACTTCTTGATTAATAATTTTCTTAACACAATATTATTTTGATTCAATGGCCAAAACTTTGACTAAAGACAAATATACCTACATACAAAGTTACGATGACCCTTGGTTTATGAATGCATTTAAAAGTTTGTCAATAACACTGCACGTATATATTTTAACAATAGATGTTTTTTTTCAGCAACTGTCAAGGATTTATTGTCTTTTAATAAGTTATGTACGTCATATCACTTAGATTATAAAAATTACAATTTCGTATTCTAGGATCTATAACTTACGTTTAAAAGACATATCCAAATTTAAAATTCATATTGAATGCATGCCAACAAGCAGATACGTGTAAGTTTGCGCCTACAAATGCTGTACATGAACTTACAAATTAAAAAGTAAAAAACAAATCTAAAATTAACATAAACCTTGCAACCTTTGCCACCCTGAATTGAAATAGGAAGCGCATTTGCAAAGCAAACCTGTTTTTTTCAATTAAATAAAATTTAAAATTTCAAAAACCTTAGCTGGTAACATTAAAGATCAACCGCAATTTTTTTCTGGTCTTGTATACTTGTATAATTTGTTTCAAAAAAATTGCCTCAATAAATATCTGTACGTATACATATAAACATTGATTGATCTATAAATCAACCTAAAGGTAATTTTGTATAATTTTTTTTGTTACACAAACTGTGTGGTATTTTCAAATGAATTCCAGCTTCAGCAGCGGTTTCTTTGTTAGAGCACAAATAAATAAATTATGGCCCTTTCAGTGACAAATTGGCGTCGTTAGATTCCCCATTTGCAGGATCCCGCAAGAAACTGTGTCAATTATATAAAAAGATGACTAATGGCGTTCTATAGAGAGTTACAGACGATAAATCCATTTGCCGGCCATTCAATCAACACGCAAGTTGAGAAAGCTCCGAGCGGGGAACCGGTATTAAGGGTGAAATAAAACTATGGAGTGACCAAGAAAATTAAAATTGGATGTAAAAGTGCAGTTTTTCGTAGAGATAACAATGCATTTAAGCCTTGCGCTTGAATATTTGACAGTCAAAATATTTTTGGTGTTACTACTAGGAGTGGCCAGTACTTTTTATATACGCCACTACTTTTTTTTTTAAAAAAATGTAATTTGTCATGTATGTTCCTTGACTTATAGGTTGTTATGCGGCTGACCACCCATAATGTAAAAATTGGTTCACTTTGCCAATGTCACCTCTGTTTCAGGGAAGGACGGCAAGAGTTGCAAGGCTTATGTTCATTTGAGATTGGGTTTTTATATTGTAGGTCCACATGCGGCATGTGTTAGCGCGAAATTATACATATCTGCTTGTGGGAATGCATTTAATATAAAACTTAAATGATATATATCTTTGCAGCTTAGATTAGATTAGATTAGATTAGACTTTCACGTCGTTTGTAGCTCCGTATTTAATTCACTTACATACATACGTATTTTTAATTTTTTTTCCCCCTATTTTCAGATTTTCCTATTTTTTTGTTATTCATGCTAATATTAAAATTAAAATAACATAGAAATTAAGGTTATACAATAAATATTAAGTTTTCAACAAAAAATCAATAAAATTAGTTAGAAATAACAAATTTAGTCACACGAAACCGCTATCTTGTTGAACCTTTAGTTCCTGTCAAATACCAAGTACTGAAAATTCTTCAGGGAACTATGGTCTATCTTTAGTACCCATCACGTTAGTTTACTCTTTATGCGATAGTTCATTGATAGTATACTCAAACAACTTCCCTCTATCACATGTTGGATCGTCTCGATTCCCATCTCGGCTCCACGGACGACTGGTCATAAGCATTAGCAAAGTCTCCTTCTAGAAGCGAAGGCTTTAGCGAAACCCATAATCAATTAGCAAATTAGCCAGGAAAGTTTGTTTCTGGCCCGGGTCAGAAGTGACTGATGGTTGTGTGGAATATTATATAATTTAGTGGAACAAATTGTAGCTGAAAGTTTAGACTAGAGTTGATTAAGTATTATAGATTTGTGGCAGTTGTGTCGTCGTGGGAAAGTTTAGCGAGAAACTAGCTCAAACAGAATGGTGTAACTATCGCTTGTATATATTTTCCCTTACGGTAAGTGAAACTTTTGAAGAGTCTATTTTTAATTTTTTCTATCTGTTTTAAAAAAAATCATTAGCAATAACTTAAGCTATCTGTCGAATAAGATACAAAATACACATTTGCGTCTGATAACACATTACACATGTTTTTTAAAGGTTTAGATATTTTTTAAATTATTAAATTCCTTGACTTATAGGTTGGTATGAGGCTGACCACCCATACTGTAAAAAATGGTTCACTTTGCCAATGTCACCCCTGTGTCAGGGAAGGTCGGCAAAAGTTGTAGGGCATGTAAAGTAAGTATGTTCATTTGAGGTTTGGATTTGATTTGTAAGTACACATGCAGCATTTGTAAACGCGAACTACACATGTTTGTTTGTGGGTATGCATCTGAGAGCTTTAAATGAATATATCCTTGCAACTTAGATAATATATGATGATGATGATGAGTTGATGATTTCTTTATAGCGCCGTTTCGTGATGTAGTCACTCCAAGGGCGCTGGTGCAAACGATGCCAGAAATTTGCTTGTCTTCAGTGCGTTCCGGAACTTTCCATTGTTCCAAGCCAGAGGGCCAGCAACTGCAAATGCACGCTCTCCAAACAATGGGTTAACTCTTCTTAAAGGTTCTTCAATCCTTGATTTGGCTCCAGTCTCAGCCGAGCGCAGTGTTAGGCTTTTTTTGCCGAGGAAGAATAGATTATTATATACTTAGAAAGCCTTACTTCAAAGCGATACGGGCACATTTAGCAACCACTCTCTTTTGATACTAAATAAGTGAATTTTTAATGATTACAACAAAACAGTTACAAAATCCTTTATTCTATATTATACACACGGTTTCGTTATCAAAAGTGCCCGCATGGTTTTTCCCTGAAAATTTGGATCCTTTTGTCCAAGTTTTCAGATAAGCATTTTACACCGACAATAGGAAAACTTTACTCGAGCTTTAACCCAATTAAAATGGAATCTCCCGCTTGGCTTTTGGCTGAAAAGCCTATCTGGAAAGTACGTACGAGTACTTGACAGCTGACAGCTGTGAACCGTCAAGTTTTCACCTGTCAGAATTAAGTCCAGAAAATTCACTGTAAAATATTGCGAAGCATTTAAAATTACAAAGAGAATGCGTGCATGTGAAAGGGAATATTAAATAATTTAGCCTGATTGCCTTTTGCAAGGAAAACAAAGGACTTGATACAAGTATCAGCTAAAGTAGATTTTCAATTAATTCTCTAAATCTAATCTAATCTAATCTAAGCTGCAAAGATACATATCATTTAAGATTTATACTAAATGCATTCCCACAAGCAGACATGTATAATTTCGCGCTAACACATGCCGCATGTGGACCTACAATACAAAAACCCAATCTCAAATGAACATAAGCCTTGCAACTCTTGCCGTCCTTCCCTGAAACAGGGGTGACATTGGCAAAGTGAACAATTTTTTATATTATGGGTGGTCAGCCGCATAACAACCTGTAAGTCAAGGAACATACATGACAAATTACATTTTTTAAATCAAATATTTTATATCAAATTAAATAAAATCTAAATTATGTTTCTATATATATTTTCTACAAGATACATATTTTTTTGTAAAAACAACGAAGTTTCTACTGATGTAAAATATATATTTTCAGATTCCAAAAAGATTTTTTTGTGATATACTTCTAATGAATAAATAATTAAACTATACATAATCGAATCTACCTTTTTAGCGTTAACATTGCTGAACCATTCTAAAATTTGATCTCCAAAACCACTTTATTCTTCATTAAACCATAAATAAGATATCTATAGACAGGAAGCAAAATAAAAATTCGTGTTTGCTTGTATTTTGAGGCTTAATGAAAATGATACTTTATTTTCTTATTTTCTATCTACTATAAACATTTTCTAACGCCTTTACTTCACATTAATTTCATGTTTTCCGCTAGTTTTCCCATAAGGTGTAGCGCATGAATATTCAGGTCCTGTAATATACGCATGATACGGGTAAATGTACTCAGGTACATGCCCCTACAAGTACATGTATCTATGAGTACATGTCCCTACGAGTACATATCTCTCATGTGAGCATGTGCCTAATTCCGTTTATTATTTACCTGCGTCTTGTTAGCCTGAAGCGGGGGAGGTAAAGGGAACAGAGGATGGAGGGGGAAATCAGGGACGCAAACAATTCTAGAGAAATCTATAAATGAAAAATATTTTAAGATACTATTTTTAATCATGAAAAACGAATATTATTGAAAGGTGTTGTTGCTTTGAATCAGAAAGTACTAAAACAACTTTTAAATATGTAGTCTTCTTATTTTCTTTGATAATGAAGATATTAAACAAAATAATATGTAAGTACTGGTTTTATTAAAATACCTTTTTTATTTCTTCTTTTCATAGTTGTTCTCCATTTTGTTAGACGTCAATCTACGTGTTTTAAAATCATCATGAACAAAAAACTAAAAGATATCGTATCGTAGAATCTAGTTAAGTTTTTTGTCAATATAGAAACTTAGGTGTTTTACTCAATAATATTGTAAGCTAGAGTCCAAAATACATTAAACATACCTTTATGTACCATAATATGAAAAAATAATTGATATCATTGAATAATTGGGTTGAAATGATATTTTGAGTCCCTGGTAAGTAATGGTATTTATTATCATATTCATTATAGAATAAGAGAACAAGGAGGACTATTGTGCTAGAAGTGAATTTTGTAAAGTGAACAAAATTTACTTAAGCTCAATTATAAATGGAATTGTTCTTATTAGAAATAATAAATTATTGAACAAAATTTCATACATACGCTTATAACATAAACCGAAACGTGAAAATGATAGGTACTAAAATAAAAAAAATAAGAATACAATGCTTGATTTTTTGGTTCCGGGGCTTGACCGTGGTCCATTTCTTCTTTCTTGATACTTCTTGAACACTTTCAGCTGACGTTTCATCTCCTCAGTGGGTGACTTCTTCGAAGCTCTGCTCACTTCTGATCTGCATCTGAATCCGGCCGAGAAAGCCTAAAAACATAAGAATACAATAATTTACTTTTCATGATAAGTTCAGCGTTTTGCGAAGCTTTTTTTATAGTACACGCCTATTATTTATTGCATTTTTTCATGAGTTTTAAAAAATTCTTCAATTAAGTAGTGATCTTTTTATCTTTGATCCATTTCTCCATCACCTGAAATAAATTAAATTACGTACAAATAATCAAGAGAGTAATGAAACCTTTCTGATCCAATAAATAATTCTCGGCTTTGATGTTTGGAGTTGATTCCTTGCAGTGATCCGGTGAAGTAGGGCGAAGGACCAGAAAATCCATTAAAATCGAGACATCCAAATTACTTCAGCGCCTTAAACACATCGCGAACTCAAAAACACCACCACTCTTATAGCTCTACTATGCTCTAAGCATACAAAGTTTACAACGTATAAACTTTTTAACAAAAATACATGCAAACTTAAACATTTACTAGTGTCTCTGTTTAACATTTTATACATTTTGTCATTAACACTATATTTAATATTCTACTTCTAGTTTTACATTTTGGGGTACCAGATGACAGAGACGTTTTTAGAGAATTTAAGCGCAATAGAAATGAAAAAATAAAAAGAACGCTATTCTTTCGATTCATTTTTAGGTAGATGATTGTTAAAAGACGATTTAGGGAAGATTAAAAATATTGAAGAAACCCATTCATACAAAAAAAACTATACGACTTTATTCAATTTGACCAAAATTACTTTTAAGGTGAACCTTTGAAAAGTCATTTCGTAAAGTAATTAATATTTAGTCGGTGTTATATAAATTACTGCCGCGGGGATCAAGTCGGGTTATTTGGAACCGGAGAACGTTGGTTCGAATCCCGCGACGATAACTTCGACCCTGGTTCAACACATGCCGTTGCATGCACACAAGCTTCTGCTTTCGCATGAAGACAACTGGCCAGGCAAAATAGGTTGGTGGATTGCATTCCTTTTCACAAAAAAAAAAAACAATCAAGAAAGCGGATCTTTAAAAGAAATATACTACTAGTATTTTCGAGTTAGTTTAGTAGAGATAGTTTTACAAAAAAACATCCTTATTCAGTGCTTGATGTCTGGTGGACCATGTAATTTTAAAAATTCCTCATATGAGTGCTGCTTTTCTGGAAGTGAGCATGAATTTTAAAGAGGATTATTTTTTATGCCGTGGGTATAAAAACAAGCACTATCTCTCGTTAAACAGCTCTGGTAATAAGTCACGTTAACCTACCATATTCTTCTACTGACTGCAGAGTAAGCAGTAGAGTTTTACTGGCACTACTTTACGTCTTGAAATTTACTTTACATTCCGGTGATTGAGAATTTCTTCGACACTGACATATTTCGATTCCATTTGAGGCATTGATGGATCGGTTTTCCTGAGTGCTAACACTTGCTGGTAAATGGTTACTGTAGCTTAAACACCATTCTGCTACAGGTGGTGAAAACCTTTGCAGGGCTACCTCCGCATCTCCTTATAGTTGTGTAATTATTTCAAATACATTCCGATCTAGCATATTTTTTGAACATATGCATATTTTAAATTCACTCTGTACAACCTTTTCTCTCTTAATTTTGCATACTATGCTGAAATATACATATTACACATTAAGCATTTGTAAGCGAGAACTACACGCGTTTGTTTGTGGGCATGCATCTGAGAGCTTAAAATGAATATATCCTTGCAAATTAGATTATAGATAGATGCTGAACAAATCATTCTTATTTCCGTCTTCATTTTCCTGTTCTTTCTTTATTATTTCTCGGGTACAATCAGACTTTCATAATTCATTCTTTCTACATGTCCAATCCATCTCATCACATTGTACTGATATTGTACAGCAGAAAAATATGATCAAAACCTCTGAACTTCAACCATGATGATATTAAAGAATTAATACTACATTAAAAACATGAACATCAAATGAGTGCATAATTTCAAATTCATATTAAAAAAATTACATTGCCCGTTCAGGCGCATTAACAGAAATCGTTTAAAATTTATAGCGGAACTTTTGGCGTGAAAGCTCGCGGTGACTTTTATGCTCGGTGTTAAAGAACGCCAATCAACTGAACTTTATCGCCCATATTAAAGACATCTGCGTCTGGGTGCAACCAGCCAACGTGGAAATTACAAAGTCCTAAAAGAAATTGACACGTAAACCACTGGATCAAGTTTTTATAATGAGGTAAATACTAAAATATTGCTTGAATAATTTATGAAGATTTGCAGAGTAATCATAATCAACTGATGAAAGTATATAGTTTCTTAATATATTTGTTATTATGTTCCTCAAAGCTGTTTTTTCATGGTGTTGAAAAATAATAAAAACAAAGATCTTAAAAGGTCAAAGATGTAGAAGAAGAAAAAACCCTAAATTACTATAACTTTTTTCAAAAAATAGTAAAACAGTACCTTATTTCAGATTCGATTGTGCATTTTTATTATTTGTAAAGACAAAACGCTAAGCAAAACAAGATTGAATTTATTTAACAGTTTTTTTTACCAATACAGTGTCAAACAAACGTAGGTATACTTACTTGTTAAAACATATTGTTGAAACATGGGTTATTTAAAAGCATTTATTCATAATATTAAATATCACTAAGTGCATTTGAAGTGAATATAAATTATAAGCCAGGAAAAATATAAAACTCTCTTTCTTTATTTACTTTAATTGTTGGTTTTTCCATAACCAACGATGAAAATTATTTATCTCCCACATTTAGCTCTGCTGATGAAACGAAGCCTTTCACGAGCCTTCCGCGAGCAAAAAGAAAAATCCCATACAAGTCCGTGATCAGTCCCGTAGGCTGCATACTTCTCGCATGCTTTTAATTTGCTCTCATATACGAATACACACGAGATTCACGTGGTTTTATTCTATGATTTTATGCAAAGCTAAACCTTGGTAAAAGAAGTTTTGGAAAAATGAGCGGAAATCAAAGCACTACAGAAATCGAAATGAATTAGTGAAATATTGATATTGAAGTACCTATGTACATTCATTGTTCATGATAACCTTCTTGAAATGCTGATGAACATCACATATAGAATCTGAAGAAAGCAACTAATCTAATAATTTAATCTAAAACCACTGTTTGAAATAAGATTTGAATGTTGGATGTATTCATTTCCAAAATTTAAAGAATTGAGCCTCTTTCTGAATTTTTGAATTGTGAAAGCTGCATTTATCTTGTTTCTTCTTTCATTAATTCTTTCAGTGCCAAACTGCATAAAGGTGTCTGGAAGTAGAGCAGATGCCTTTTTTATAGATATAAAGGAAAAGTGTACCTTGTTAACTTTATGAACATAGCTCAACTCAATTTGTGAAAATAAAACTCTGTGTTTTTTAAAGTTTTTATGATTTATTATTTATGATCATGTTTTTTCTCATGTACAATTAAAACGAACTAAAAAATTTGCCACACTTAAAAAATGTTAAAAGTCGTAAAATAATTGAAGTCGATATGACAAGTCCGTAGTTCAGTGGTAACACTTCGGACTCTGAATGGAAGGTTGTGGGTTCGAATCCCAGCAGAGCACAAAAAATATACCATTTATATTTTCAAATTTGCTCTTCGCTGGGTTGAAAAATTCATAAACCTTTACCAATAGCCGGTCACCAAAGGTCCATCCACCCTTACAGCAACTGGGTCTTGCTTGAGAATTGGGGCTTTGTAGCGACGACGACCAAGCTCGTAAAAAGGTCGATAGATCCATTGGTGGAATGCTTGCGTTCCATGTCAAAAGCAAGGGTTCGATCTCAAGGCTTACTCAGCCTTCACAAGAAATGAGAACCAGCCCCCCCAGAAGCTGGGAACCCAAGTGAAAGTGAAGAGTGTGAGGCCGGCCCACATCCCCTTAAAAATAAATAGGTCCCAAATCGCCACATGCTACCCCTTCGGGGATAACGCAGGTAAGAAGTTACACTATATGTGTAGCTTAGTTGCGATAGATCTCTTGACTGAGACTCAGTGTGTCACATCATTTATTTCTGTAGCCTAAGATAAAATAACACTCATCTAATCTAATCTTATCTAAGTTGCACAAATATGTAACATTAAGGATTCAATATTTATGCATTTTCACAAGCAGACGCGTATAAGTTCGTGTTTAAACATGCCGCACACAGTTTTTGGATTTAAAACTAAAACGGACGAATAACAGAACAGTTTCACTTCTGGAGGTTGTATTTTATTTAGTAAAGCTGCGCGGTAGACCAGTCGGAAAGCAAATAGAGTACAACCACCACACAGAGTGCACCGAGCCGCGGTCCATCGGGGAAATTAAAAATAAACACGTCTCTGTAAGCCTCGATAATATTATCACAACGTTTGACTGGAGCGGTGTACAGCCTCCTTAAAAACTCAACCAAAGCGTATACCAAAAATATACAAAAAACAAATATAGCACCTCCTTTGAACGTTTATGGTTACATTATATTCTAGTAAAACGATATGACTAAGTTTCAGAGTATAAGTGTATACTTGAGTACAGCCAGTCAGAGTTTATTTTATTCCGATAAAAAGGCATGAATATTTCAATTGACAGGATAAATATTTTTTTAAATTTTGAAGTCATAAAATGCACGAAAAAGTAATCAAATTAATGGGTAGAATATTCAATCATTCGATCATACTCGTATATGATTAAGTTTGAAATAATATTTCATAAGAAAAGTGTATGAAAATTTCTCTACGTTAGTATACAACTTTTTACAATTTTCAGGTCGATTATACAATACGCTCCCTCAGTTCTTTTTTATCGCATACGCCAATCTTGTCAAATTGAAGAAAAACAAGAAGGAGAATTTTGAAGAAAAAATTAAGCTCATCGCCTATTCGCTGCCTTAGTTCTTGTTTATCGTACTCGCCATTGACAAAATTTTACATGAGAAATGTTTGCATGTGTACTGGACCAATGTGTCTTATGAAAACAAGAAATGTGTTTACAAAATATTTAAAAGAACTCTCACATTATCGAGTTTTACGGTTTTTCTTAGCTCCAATTGTGTAGAATTTGATTCTTAAGACAACTGCATGAAAAATTCATATTTGACAAGATTAGCGTATACAATAAACAAGAACTGGGGGAGCGTAATATTTGTATCGGGTTTTATAAAGATAGTTTCTAGCTTAATAAACCATTCTACTGTTGTAGATATGTGAGTATAATCATCAAGTATTTTAGTGCTTCTGCACGCGCTCACGTCAGGTGATTGACGAATTAACGTCGTAGCTCTGAAATTCCCCGCGTAGTTGTCATGCGGGAATATTTACCAGGGCTACGACGCGTCGTAGATAGAGGCGTAGAGGTAAATATTGTAATTATCAACTGAAATTTGTCAACGTTGTAATGTACGAAGGCTTGAATAGTAGTAGGTATAATAAAATTGAATGATTTTTTTAGATAGAGAAGTCTAAAACAAAAGTAAAAATAAAAGAAAAAGTTTTTGTTCACGAGTTGATATATTTCTTCGAGCGCTTTTGATGCTACATATTGATATTAGTTGTCTTCATGATAATGATGTGATTATATCGAAAGCGCTAAAGGAAATAAATCAACACGTGAAGAAAAACTTAGTGCCTTATTTTTACATTATTAATTTGAATATTTTTGTATTTTACCATAATTTTATCTTACATTTATCCAAGTGAAATTTCTAATTACGGATTATTGTTACACAAAAATTAATTAGCGAAATTGTAAATTTAAAATCCTTAAAACGAAAACTCTTGGTTGTCTTATAAAGCGCCAGGTCTGGGACTGTGTGCTGCAAATGAAGGCTTTTAAATTTCATTAATACGCGCGTGGGTGTAATAACAGAGCCTACTTCAGGAAAGCTCGCTCCGCGGAGCACTTGTCGTGTGTAACGTGTAAAATTGTTTGTGTCGTAAAATATTTTGGATTACACTTTAAAATATCCAGTTTCCCCTTCAAACGCGTGTATACGTGTGTGCGGGATGAGTTCGAGTAGATGTTTCAACATGTTACTTAGCATTTTGTTCAGAAGTATGTGCACGCGAGTTTCAGAGCTCGTTTTGTATGTGCTTTGATATAATACACCGCTGCGTTATAAAGACATACACCAGTTTTTTGGTTTTCCAATTTGACTTTAATTTACCACATCTTTAAAACAATACATTTAAATGTTGAGGCATACCAAGTGAAAAAGGTTTTGGTTTTAATACACTATACTCAAAAATTGAAATCTTGATCAAAATCGTTAATTGCACGAAAATGCGAGTTGGTTTCTGGCCTTGAAGCTTCTGTTTTTTAGCTTACCTAATTTTCTTGAAACAGTGTTAAACTGTTATAACTATTTCGGGATAATCAGCCAGAATAAACATTTTTTTTTATTTGTACCATAATTTGAAACATTTAAATTCCAATGAAGCCTTGTAAGGGATATTCAGTAGATAATTTTTTTTTTCATCACCCATACCTACTGTAAAAAATGGTTCACTTTGCCAATGTCACCCCTGTTTCAGGGAAGGTCGGCAGAAGTTGAAGGGTTTATGTTCATTTGACGTTTGGACTTAATTTGTACGTATGTCCAGTTTATGACCGGTCCGTAGTTCAGTGGTAACACTTCAGACTCTGAATGGAAGGTTGTGGGTTTGATTCCCGGCGGAGCACAAAAAAATACCATTTATATTTTCAAATTTGCTCTTCGCTGGGTTAAAAAATTCATAAACCTTTACCATTGACCGGTCACCAAAGGTCCATCCAGCCTTACAGCAACTGGGTCTTGCTTGAGAATTGGCGCTTTTTGCAGCGACGACAAAGCTCGCAAAGGGCTCTTCAGATGTGATACACACAAAAACAGCACTCACCAAATAAATCATCATAATATTATTATTATTATTACACATTCAGCATTTGTAAGCGCGAACCACACGTTTTTGTTTGTGGGCATGCATTTGATATGAGATTTAAATGTTAATATATTTTTGCATTTTAGATATTAGATAATAGATTTAATTGAAAAACAGGTTTAACATACAGGTTTTGTTATCTATAATCTAAGTTGCAAGGATATATTCATTTAAAGCTCTCAGATGCATGCCCACAAACCAACACGTGTAGTTCGCGCTTACAAATGCTGAATGCGTACTTACAAATAAAATCCAAACCTCAAATGAACATAAGCCCCACAACTTTTGCCGACCTCCCCTGAAACAGGGGTGACATTGGCAAAGTGAACCATTCTTTACATTATGGGTGGTCAGCCTCATACCAACCTATAAGTCAAGGAATATAATATTACAAGTTTTATAAAACCTACATGAATACCAATTGAAAGTCAAGGGACAGCAAAAAGCAGGTAGCGATCCTTTGAAAGAGTACACCTCTTACCTGTTCCACCATTTCCATGTTTCACTTACACGTAACATGACATGCTACCTAACAGCTGCATGTGTAACGCATGCTTCCCTGTAACGTTATGACTGATGGACAGGAAGGGAGCTATCGGGACGTTTGATCTATCGGAGAAGGAATAAGGGAGAGTAAATTCAGCAAAAGGAGGGTGATTCTTTTTCATTTGGTATTCGTAATTATACACAACGAGAATGTGTAAAATGTGAAAGTGCATTCGAAATACGAGAAAACTGCAATGTTGATTAGTTAGGCAATTAGAAAAGGAAATTTTTTGATGGTTGGAACGAAGTGGATCTGTTAAAGAAATATTTTCCGGGATCTATGGGAGCTGGAGCTTCCGATGTTTTGCTCATGTCTACGATGGGCTTCTTCAGCAAAATGATGAAAATGATCTTGATGAAAATGTGATGAAATGTGGGTACACTCGTGATTTAAGTATGAAAAATGATGACACTCTGCGTATGTGTTGTGCTGTGGAGCAGCGACATCTGTTTACTATGCATGTGAAACTGTAGGGTATTTCACTAACCCTTCATGCTTTTCCTTTCAAGTATAGATATACCTGTATAAATGATGTTGGTCTGAGGATCGACAACGTTCGTATTTTTTTAAATAGTAAAAAAATACAGGGTTTCAATTATTAATGAGTAACTTGTTATTATTTTTTATATTTTCAATCAAAGTTCCTATGTTGAGAATGTTAATCTATAAAGCATTTTACTGCCTTAGTATACTGAAATTTAGTCTTATTAATAGTTAAAGTGTTGTATGACGAATATCTTACTTGCATTAAAATATTTAATCTGTTTGATTGAGATTTTTACTTACTGAATAAGGGATAGAATGTTGTTATGTATTTACAAATAGCTGGACAATTTTGGCATAGCTTAGTCGATAATATCAGCTGTGACTGAGAGTCAGTTTTCATTAGCTGCAAGGACACGTCACACCACGTTAATACGTCTGGCTTCTGATTGCGGCAAAGCCTGCCAAAGGACTGGCGATCTGTGGGAGGGAATCCATGGCAGTATTTTAAGATTAAAAAGATGTCTAGGAATATGTTCAACGTCATTTTTTTCATCTTTATTCATCAATAAAAACACCGCAATGGACTAAGAACAAATATTCATTCGCAGCTTTTTCTAGGCGAGTAAACGTCACACTTGTATGAGACTGTAGACCTTAGCAATCAAAACAATAATATATTTTCTGAAAAACCTAGCAACCCAACCGTGTGACGTCACAATTTTCTTTCACTCGATTCACGAGCGGACCTCATTAAATATAATCATTGGTGTACTAATCACATCTTAAGCCTCAACAAATATTTGGATCGATTTCATTTTGTTGACCGCCATATAGTCTAGTGGTCAACGCTTTGGACTAGCGGAAAGTCGTGGGTTTGATTTCTAAAGCAAATTCGCTCTCTGCTGTATTGCATTACCATAACCAGAGATTGGTCACCAAAAGTATTTCAGTCTTACTAAAGAATTGGCGGTTTTTATAACGAAAAACAAAATTCGCAGAAAGCTCTTGAGAGATGATTCACGCATAACAACGTTTTATATACTAGACTTTACAACACAATTTGCATTATTTTATCTATTATCGAAGTTGTAAAGAAGTATACACAATTAAGATTTTACATTTAATACATACTCGAAAGCTGACATGTTTAAGTTGAACAAACCATACAACTCTTTCTGAGTTTTCACATTGGTGACAAAAATATCTAATTTTTAAAGTGTTAGAAGTCGCGTTCATACTGTAAATTAAGGAGCAATAAAAACAACAAAAAAATCAACAAACCATACAACTCTTGCGGAGTTTTCCTAAAATAGGGGTGACATTGGTGACAAAAATATTCAATTTTTACAGTGGTAGAAGTCCCGCTTATACAAACCTTTAAATCAAGGAACAATAAAAACTTTAAAATGGAAATAGTATTTAACTTGAGTTACGCTCTTGACTGCCTAAGTTTTCCTTGGACTGTCTCTTTACCCCTTCAGCCACTTCACCCCAGCCCTCCTCTCCCAGTCCACTGAATATTTATGAAGAGAGCACCTTACGAGGCAACTCTCACTTTCACTAGCAACTATCACTAGCCTACTAGTGGTGTTGGGATATCGTATTCATGGTGAGGTCAAACACCAAATATATTATCTGCAGGGACGTCTTAGCAGATCTGAGTACTTGAGGCAAAGGGGAATGAAATAATATTTATTGAGGGTTAGTGACTATGAATAACTAGGATTATTTCAAGCATATACGATTGATGATAATATATATTTGTGTGATTGAAATCACAATATTCGGAAATTGATTTTGTTTTATTTTAAAAGCTTGAAAACCCGTGGTGTTCCCAATTTATTGTTAATACAGTGTATAATATTTGTTGCAAGGATAAATAAACATGCGTTTATAATTCATGAATTTTAACCAACAAACACGTGTATGTTTACGCTTACACATGATGCATGCGAACAAACAATATCAAAATCTAAATTTCAAATGAGCAAAAGAACATTGTAGCTGCCCTTCCCTGAACCAGGAGTGGCATTGGCAAAGTGAACCAATTTAAGAGTGCGAGTGTCCAGCCTCGTATCAACCTTTAAATCAAAGGACAATAATAATAATAACCATTGTAATCTGTAAAAAAATACATTACATGCAATACAACAATCGAAATAATAACTTAAGATTTAAAAGCCTCAACCTCCAACGTTTTAGATCAGCCGTTATTTTCTTGGTACTTTCATACTTCTTTCGTTTCAAATATATATTTTTTTTGGTCAATCAGGACCTCAATCTATTTATTATAATTATAAAATATTTTTTTTGAACTATAATTGCTACAATCAACTCAACGTCTTATTCAAGTTGGAAATGCAAAGAGTAACGTGTTTTATGATCATGTGAAGCATTTACAAACATCCCTTGCTCCTGCATAATATTTATCTGGGGTACGTTTTCCTTCACAATATTATTTATTCCACATGGAGCGTGATTCCCGCCGGCCTTACTTGATGAGTAATAAACAAATAAAGAGGAATATTCCCTAATGAAGTAAACAACATGTGCGCCGGTAATTAAAAATATCCTCCATAAAGAACCAAACAAACAAATGATATTTACGACTCCCTATTGGATTGGACTCTACGCTTTTTAAGGGATATCCTAAAAATATACTTAAAAATAATCATAAAATTTTGTTTGTTATAACGATGATGTTTATTTGTAAAACACAATATTGAGCGGGCGAGTGTGTCAGAAGGACCCAAACCAGCGATTTGGGTGGACTGATTTTTTTTATATATAAGCAAAAATTACTCCTTTATACTTCCACTAGAACAGACGTACCCAAGCTTTGGCCCGCCATTGTAATCCGGCCAGCAATAGAAAACGACTCCGACTAATTATTATGGAAAAATAACGCAGACTCACTTGGTGTACACTACTTGTGCAGTTAAGTTTGTGAATAGGTTTTTGATGATCATTTTTGAGATTGAGTTTGTTGCCACTCCTCCTTTCTTTTCGACGAATTTCATTTAAAGGAAATTTTACCATCGGAACTTTTTCGTGTGATCAGGTAAATCAAAATAGATGCAGTTTTTTTTTCTTGTTTTTTTTCTCACTGATAATTTTTTGTCAATTCTTTCTCTGATCGAACCCCGAAAGTTGTAATTTGTCGTCTTCACAATATTCATTTACATGTTCTTAATTCTTCTTTTTCTTACATTTACTAATCTGAAAATAGTAATAGTGGACAGTGAACGATAGCAAAATGAGTAAAGTATGTACGGTGGAAATGAAGAATTTGAGAAGCATGACAGGAAAATCTCTGAGGGATAGAGTTAGGAATGAATGGGTAAAAAAAGAATGTAATTTGATAGAGGATGTGAAAGTTAAGGTACAAAAGAATGTGATGAGATGGTTTGGGCATGTGGAAAGAATGAATGATGATAGACTGACAAAGTATGTGTACAAAAAAAGTGTGAAAAGAAAAAGAGGGAAGGGACGACCGAGAAAAGTATGGAGTGATCAGATTGAGGAGATTGTGATAGAATGGGATATACAAAGTGAGCGTAAAAGAAGAAAATGCATGAAAAAGGTGATGGATATGAATGAATTGAAAGAGGTATGTAAGGATAGAAAAAATGGAGGCAACTCTGCTGAGGCTCTGGCCACCCATAACGGAATGGTGACAGAGTTACAGTTACAGTTACAGTTACAGAAACAATACATTGTATATTTTGTTGACTTAGAAAGCATAGTAAGCATACGCAAAAAAAACCTATGCCTGCGGTTGTAAGTCATTTATACTAAGTCCGTGTTTGGTTCATTAATTCATTAAGTCCAGCGATAAGTTATGTCGTGTTAGTGGTTTTTGTTTTTCTAGTCAGAACAACGGCGTGAACAGCACTCGCTCATGCTGTTCATACAAATCTATGTGGAGCAATACTATTCCACTGCGAGTCCCCGCTAACTATCGATTGTTCACAACTGCCAGCATGCAATGTGCATATTAAACTGACGTACGAATTGCTTCAAGCCTGGATTACATAGGAAAGCACACAGTCAGTCAACGGTTGACAATGTAATAAAGAAAACGTATAAGATATTTTCAAAATGATTTCATTTTAACATAAAAACCAAACATAAAAGTCGAATTTTGATTTGCCACGAAAAACGGTCCCGGAAAAAAGCCTTCAAAAGGAGATCGAGCCTTCAAGGTGGCTGCTCCAACGATATGGAACGACCTCCCAGATGACCAGAGCGAAATGGATCTGGAAAGCACTTTTAGAAAGGGGTTGAATACCCACCTGTTCGCGCGCTCATATGAGCAAGCGCCTTTGGATAACCAAGAGTCATGAAAAGGCGCTATATTATTATTATTAAAAGTTTATTTTTTAATCAAAATCACACTTGAAAAGGCCATAATTCAAAACGCACAGTAACTCGAAATCTGATGTCACAGCAACATATAAAACATCCCTTTATAACAAGGTATTATATTAAGTAGGAATAATCTAATAAATTATCTGAATTGTAAAACAATAGTAGTGCAAACACCGTTTCTTACACTCTCGCATTATTAAATATTAATTAACGTAGAACTTAAAATAACTGGCAACAGCTGCATCCCCAGTATTACCCACTTTCAAGCTCTTCTCGGTACCTTCCCTCTGTGTGCATTTCCTGGCGTTCCGTGCGCATACAGAAGCGGCTTAATGATTGGTCTGCACCACAGGTAATAACATAATTCTCCTTTGCTTATTTTATTTTCATGCCCGCTCCGTAATGGCGATGCAATTGTGAAATACACGCTGCAACAAAATACGTGAAATTACTCTGAACGACTCGCCTTTATATGCATGCCTTCGAATGCATACACCAAGATCTGAATTGACCGTAATAGGAGACTTTTGATTTTGATGTCAGTTCATACAAACGTCTGTCAAAATAAAATGCTTCTGTGAAAATAAATTATAACGTGATTTCAAAAGCGGTTGAAATTGGGTAAAAATTATTGCCATTTATGTAAACGGTTATGTTTTGTAGACGTTGATATTTACATACATTTTCTAAGCTTATAGGAATTTCATGTTCTTTTGTGGTAGGAATGTTTTTTTACATAAGCATTTAGACCAGAAAATACAACAATTATACCAGCTATCTAAAAAGAGAGAAAAGCTTTAAAACTAATCGTTGTATACAATATGTTGTTTATACTAATATAACATATTGTGATTCTTCTTGTGACCCAATAATTTACATAAACTTAATGGGCACAACCAATGTTTAACTGTCCAAACCATTGTGTATGAAATTAATTGCACTATGATTGGAAGGAGTTTTATGATAATTTTTGATGTTTCATTTAATTGCTTGAACCATGCACCATCAATATAATGACCTAACACATTCATCAATGCGTTGGGTCACAAAAATCCAAAACTATGATGAACAACTCATTTTAAAATCCTTTACAAGTCAATATGCGTGTAAAAAACAGCACATGTCTACAATTAATATACTCAACTGGATCCAAGGATACAGAATCTCATTACTTGCACATGTTGGTAATGTTTCAATGGACTGTGAAATGATTGGAAAATTCCTCAACGTCGCAATAATGCTCACAATTAAAAATAAAGCAATCCTGATTCACTGACTCCACCACGACTTGCTCTCTCTCGTATTGAACACTGCACACGTGCTCTGGAGAAATTATTTGACTTGCCAGCAAAAAAATGTATATCGCAACACACACTGGTGGCAGTAATTAAATTTCATCCTCCGGGTTTTTGTTTATAGCTGGCAGGCTCGTGTTTGTAGCTACATGCACAAATACACAGACAGATCAGAAAAAGGGGGAGGATTCTGGTTAACGCCCTTGCATACAATTTGATTTTTTCTTTCTGCGTATTTCGACTTTTGACTTCTAATGTTGTAATTTTTTTGTATTCGTAAAGTTAACTAGCAAAAATACAGTTTTAATTTCAATCAATGAGATACACTTATAAGAAATAACAGTTTACCGAGACATTACAAGATGACATGTAGACCTAAAATGAGTGTCTAAACTAAAAACGAAGTGCTCTACAATCCAGACCACCACATACCGTCAGAGAAAACAAATAACTAAAGATATTTTGTGGTAGTCCAGTATTTTATTTTATTACATATCTATTCTAATTTCTTACTGTTACTGTTTCAATCAAGTACTCTTTTTGCAATAGCTTGTATGACTTGTGAACAGTGTACATGATTCCTTTATTTTTAAATTTGCTGGTAAAAAAACTAAATCCAGAAATGCAATGAAGCTACGAAGTCAAAACTTGTTGCAATGCATCCCTTGATAGTCGATGAATCCCTCTTTCCACATATACCAATACTGCACGCATACTGTTTCTCGGTCGTTTGAAATTTTCATGGGGCTGGTTGAAAATTTGATTTAAAGTGTATTAAATCTGTGTGTGATGAAACGAGAATGCGTTTACGGCTGCATAATAGTTTCTTGCATGAGGGCTTCATTGGCGATGGAGCCCTTTTTCTCTGAGCAGGGCCCCTTTCTTACAGAGTATCAGACCATGTGGGGGACTCATGATTGAATGCGGATCAATCAGGACTTACGGGTCTCAAGTGCAGACATATTCCGGTGAATCAGTTTTTATCAAATTAAATCGTTCGATTCGGTTTTGGTGATAATCTGCCAGGGGCATAAAATATACGTACCTATCACTAAAAGAATGCCTAGATTCTAAAAAAAAGCATGGGCGCACAATGTGTCTTTATTTCAAGAAAGATTTGCACCGTTTGACGTTACAATGATAGAGGAAATTAAACTGAACAGCCACTTTTTTGGGGTTTTTAATAGTTAATGCTTTGTTACTTTACGATATGCAATTGTATTAAACTACTTTTTTATATTTGTTACTTCATTTTGTAAACCTATTAGTGTACAAAAATTACATTTTTAAAAGCAATCAAACAAAATTTAAGCTCTATTTGAAATTCATTAAATATTCATATTCCGAGCATTTATTTATCTGTATAGCATTTTTGCATTCATTATTATTGAATCAGTGCGCAATATAGCGAAAAATCCAAATCAAATAAGGGTGGAAATTCATTTGTCAATCCTTTTGAGTGTAGTTTTCTCGTAATTTTCAAATATCCGCGTCGTTTCCTTGCCCCAGGGTCTGACGCCTCATTCCTCATTTCCTTTGCAATGAAAATCAAGGTCCTTTACTCCAAGTATCACGAGTAAGCTGAACCCTAGAGTTAACAAAAAAAAATGTACTGTAGCTAAAATAGCGCTTCAAATGAGCGTTTTAGTTTCCACACTTTTTTGGTAAAACACTATGTTTGAGTTTGGGATACTGGACGTCCACAAACACCCTGAAGGCGTATTTTCTTCCAGGATCTGCCCAGCAACCCTCGGAGCCAGCGGCCTGTGTGATTGGAGAACAGCCCTCCCTCTGTGTGCGCGCCAAATTAAACTTTTCAAGAGGCCTCAGTGTTCCTATACTACATATCAATTTGTTTGTTGACTGCAGTTGCATATGACTCACCCACTTCTTGTCTTACTGCCAATCAAAGTGAAGCAATTAAAAAATATAAATATACGGTTTCTTGTTGTGCTCACCTACCTTTTTTTTCTTTACTTAAGAACTTAAAGCAATCTAGCGTCATTGCTATTACAAATATAGAATGATTAAGAATGCTTTAAGTTGTTGATGAACATCATTTTTTTAAAGTGATTTGTTTAAAAATACAGAATTTAAAGGATAACTGATCAAAGCGAATAATATTTCAATATTAAAATAATAATGATAAGGAAAGAAGAAGAGTTTCTACTTCCGATAATATTTTTTGAACAATTGTAATATCTGTAAATGTGACAATAAGGCTATTTCTAGTAGAAAAAAAATCTGTGTTACAGCTGTTACAAAATTGCATTTCACTTTAAAATGCATGTAAGCATTCTCAAAAGCTTTTTTTTTTACAACGGAGTAGTTTTTAAAAAGCTTACATATTTTTTCAATTAAGGTTTGTGGAATCTGTAAAATGCAGCCCAGTGTTGTACTAACATTCTCTTTGTATAGTTTTCCATGTTGAAATGAAAAAAGAAATAACATTAGTAGCGTTGGTTGCCTGGCCCGGCGACTAGTTGCCAACTTGTTGCCAAAACGTTGCGCTAATTATAATTAAGTAGAGTGGTTGAGTTGCCAGGAGATGAGAGAGGCTGCTTATGTTGTACATATATAGCAACGTGTATATAACTATATTGTGTCATATCAGTACGACGTACATTTTACACATAAGTTGAATATTATAAATATTTTTGATATTTATTTCACAAGTTTTTCAAAGTAGGTAAATAAGAAAATGAGGTAATTAAAATTTTTGAGTGAAATTGGAATAATGATTTTAACAAACATATGTTTACAATATAACAGAACTTAAAATCTTCAAAAATATGGCAATCATGTTGAAGTATATTTTGTAATTCAACATTATTTAATAAAAATATAAATAGAGATTATGTTAATTAATGTACATCACGTTGCAACAATATATTTATTTCATTCGTAAAATTGTGTATTCGAAAACTGATCGATTTCGCCTAGACATTATTTTACAGTCATCTGGCCCCCTTACCTGTAAAAATAAATAGGTCCCAAAACGCCACATGCGACCCCTTCGGGGAAACGCAGGCAAGAAGTTACACTATATGTGTAGCTTAGTTGCGTTTTTTATTTATATAGTAGAAGTTTTTAAAGGATACATAAAATCTACATATAAAATTGTACCCGTTGAAAGATTATAATTATTATTGTTACGCACAAAGTCTATAATCTAAGTTGTAAATATAATATATTAACATTTAAAATACATATGAAATGCATGCCCACAAACAGACACGTGTAAGTTCGCGCTTACAAGTGCTGCATGTGCACTTGCAAATAAATAAAAAAAAAACAGAGTGGGATAATATTATAGTTTAAAATTTTTTGAGGAATTCAAAAACACTGTTTATTTTCACATGAATATATTTAAAAAGATTACAATCTTTAGAGTAAGTTACTAACGTTTTCGACCTAGAAGGTCATCATCAGGTATATGGGATAATATTATTCGTATATTTCACTCAAAAGCTAATTTTCTATCTAGAAATCACGCTCTTACATTCTGTATGTTTTTTTTATTACAGCAAGTGTAACAAGAAATCTTCTTGTAATACATTACGTTCTTTTGTCCGCCAGCACGCGCCGAAAGTTCCAGATTTTTTTTCATTTTGTCTAAGATTATTATCACTTTCCCAGCGATATCAGGCGGCCCTAACCAGCCGGGAACAGGGAAAAACCCGAGTGTTTTTGTATGTGGTAATTAGGCACCCTCGCCGCGTACGAGAGCTAATGGGGACCCCTCGTTTGAGGTCCGTGGAAGAGGAAAGTGGAATTCTCGCATTGAAGGAGTACAACCCTGTACCCCAAACATACGATAACTCATCCATAGCGTTTTACCGAAAATATTTGTTAACTAAAACGCTCATTAGAAGTGCTGTTTCAGCTTTAATTCATACTTTGGTAAACGCTATATTTGAGTTGAATCTTAAAGACTTGGAACATTTTCATCCCATTCACTCATAGAGAGAGTGAGTAGGTTCTCTTTTAGCCTACAGCTATTTTCCTAACTAACCTCTACTTTTCTAGTAGTTCGTGGCTGTGGAAATTCCTTTAAAGTATATTTTGACAAAGAAATAAGGCATTTTTAAATATTCCGCTTTATATTGCTTTGTTTGTGTTAGTTTAATAATTGGTTGGTTAAACAGTTCAATATATTTATAAATTTAAATTCACTTATCACTTATGGGTTTATTTTATGATTGTTTTTGTGTATGCTTGCTAAAAATTAAATTCATTTGTTAAACGTAGGTCGCTGCAAATATTCTATTATATTCCAAATATTTTATTTGGGTTTTTTTCTTAGTGTTTCGATATAATTTTTTAAAACGAATGTTAAAAAAATTTTTTTTTTCAAAATAGATACCAGTTAAATTAATGCAGAATTCTGTTTTATAAAATCATTGTGTAAAGAGAAAATCCAAAATTTACCATTTTATAGTTTATAAGATTTTGCAGAAAATATACCTAGGTACTGTTCAATGAGAACATAAAGCTTTATGGACATTTTTACGTGTTTTTATTATTTTTTAATTATGCTCTTCTTTTTCAGTATTTGTTGACGTCAACAGATACCTATCACGGAGGTCAAATTAATTTATCACTTTCGTGTCATGGACAAGTTATTTTTTCACTTTCCATTATTCGTATGAATTAATTAGTATATGAATCGCTAATTCCATTGTTGCTCCTAGCCAAACTGTCACAAGTCACTGATAATAATTATTCCATTTATTTATGGTTTGCTATCATGAGATGTCATTCACACCTTTGAAATTCTGCCAACGGCTTGTGGCATACATTCCCAGTTGAACTGTTTTACTTTTCCGTTTATCTGCAAATTAAAACATAAATCATGTTTTTCGGTAAAATCATAAAGCTAAGGTAAAATTATTATCGGAAAGTCTTTTTTGTCAACTATCTCTGACCGGTCCGTAGTCCAAGTGGTAACACAGCAGACTCGTAACTGGAAGGTTGTGGGTTCGATTCGCGGCGGAGCACAAAAAATATACCATTCATATTTTCAAATTTGCTCTTCGCTAGGTTGAAAAATTCATAAAACCTTTACCAATGACCGGTCACCAAAGGTCCATCCAGCCTTACAGCAACTGGGTCTTGCTTGAGAATTGGCGCTTTGTAGCGACGACGATCAAGCTCGTAAAAAGGTCGATAGCTCAATTGGTAGAATGCCATTCAAGCCAGAGCAAGGTTTCGATCTCAAAAGGTTTACTCAGCCTTCACAAGAAATGAGAATCAGCCTCCCCGGGAGCTGGGAAACCCCCCCTTTAACTGAAAGTGGTTGGTGTGAGGCCGGCTCCCTTACCTGTAAAAATAAATAGGTCCCGAAGCGCCACATGCCACAGGCAAGAAGTTACACTATATGTGTAGCTTTGTTGCGTTTATCTCTAAAAAAATAAGTTTTGTATAACATGTCGCATGTGGACTTACAATATAAAAACCCAAATCTCAAATGAACATACACCCTGCACCCTCCATCATTATAGTTTTTAGTTTATTTTTTATTGTTTTTAATTTTTTATAATCATACTCAACCCCTTAAAGAGACCTATAATTGGCTCTTTATATCTATTCGTACTTTCAATCCTGTAAATGTACATAGCGGTTGGTCTTTCTAAAAAAAAACTCTTGCCGACCTTCCCTGAAACAGGGTTGACATTGGCAAAGTGAACCTTTTTTTAAAGTATAGGTGGTCAGCCGCATACCAACCTATAATTCAAGTAACATACACAACAAGTTACATTTTAAAAATAGACAAATAATAATACATATGTACAAACATCAAAACAAATACTAAATGCAAAATTCAGATTAAAATAAAACCCCCAGCCATTAATTTATTACCTATTTATTTAATTATTTTTGTACTTTGCCTTAATTCACTCAAGCCAGCGGCATCTTCTTAAAAGTTCTACTCTCTGCATCAACACATCTCCGGCTAGTTGTAAATTAAGTAATCATTTTCCGAAACCATTTTTTTTTAATAACAAAAAATGAAAAAAATGTTCCTTGACTTATAGGTTGTTATGCGGCTGACCAGCCATGCTGTAAAAATGGTTCACTTTGCCAATGTCACCCCTGTTTCAGGGAAGGACGGCAAGAGTTGCAGGGTGTATATCCATTTGAGATTTGGTTTTTATGTTGTAGGTTCACATGAGGCATGTGCAAGCGCGAACTTGTACGTTTCTGGTTGTGGAAATGCATGTAATGTGAATCTCTAATGTAACACATCTTTGCAACTTAGATTAGATTAGATTAGATAAATAATACACATTACTTTAATCTTAGATATTTCTGAATCCCCCGATTATGCGAGCGCTCAGCTAATAGTTCCTTGTTCACCATGAAAGCCTTTATGCATAAATTATCACACAGATAAGTGATGAAGCCGAGCTGTTACATCTGTACGTACAGACAATTGTTGTTTTTTTGTGGCGATGGATCTCCATTACGTAATACGAATTATACTCACAACAGACGGCCATCCATGCGTCTCATTTTTGCTGTAAGCTAACGCTCATGAACAAAAAAATGTATATCCGAAAGGCTTGAAGAGCACAAAAAAAGCAATAAAAAATGTCTCAATAAGCTCGGAAATTGCTGGACATGCAAGAACAGAGGGACATACTTTTGATATAAATAACTTAGAATTAATACATGGCTGTCCAAAAGGAAAAATAAATATGTTGGAGGTATTAGAAATAAATAAAAAAACTTGTAACCATTCGGCTCCTGAAGATGCATCATTAGGCAAAAATGTTCGAGCAAAAAAATAAATCAATAAGTGAATTAAAACTATGTTTTACCCATTTGATTTTTTAAATAATGAAAAATAAACTTGAGTTATAGTCGTTTGACTTATGAGATATGTGTTAAATATGAGATACGATAAAGTTTAAAAATAAAAAATTAAGTACGCTTTTCAAAATTATTAGACACAACTTTAAGGCATAATTTACTTCTCGATGTTTCGCTGGCGTCGAATCCTATATCTTCAGGAGGCGCCCTTTCTGCACGATTGAGGATAAATACTTTCAGTAATACACAAAAAATCAAACATACTACTTCTGGAGGTTTCAAAATAATTCATGTACATAGATTTAAGAATCTTTGAAGATTTTTCTTTAATTACCATTAAATTATGAAAGAAGTATGTAAGGATAGAAGAAAATGGCGGTTAATCTGTGATGTTGGCGGCTGGGGTTTGTTGAAGTAAAAAAAATGGTTTTATGATTTAGTTTTTATGTCTATGTATATATTGCTATTTATTGATTTAAAAAAAATGTAATTTGTCATGTATGTTCCTTGACTTATAGGTTGTTATGCGGCTGACCACTATAATCTATCTATCTATAATCTAAGCTGCAAGGATATGTAAGCATTTAAGGCTCATATGAAATGCATGCCTACAGACAGGCACATGTAGGTTCGCGCCTACACATTCTGCATGTGTGCATACAAATAAAGAAAACCTCACATGGACATAAACCTTGCAACTCCTGCCGCCGTTCCCTGAACCGGGGTGGCATTGGCAAAAGTGAACCGATTTTTACAGCACGGGTGGTCAGCCTCGTACCAACCTATCAGTCAAGCAACCACCCATACTGTAAAAAAAAAATTGGTTCACTTTGCCAATGTCACCCCTGTTTCAGGGAAGGACGGCAAGAGTTGCAAGGCTTATGTTTATTTGAGATTGGGTTTTTATATTGTAGGTCCACATGCGGCATGTGTTAGCGCGAAATTATACATACCTGCTTGTGGGAATGCATTTAATATAAATCTTAAATTATATATATCTTTGCAGCTTAGATTAGATTAGATTAGACCATTAAAACCATCTATTAGTTTATTCGATTTGGATAATTTTAACAAATTTGAAGGGTCGTTGACAATTATTGCTGGCAATTATGAAGAAAATTATAAATAGCTTCTAGATCATTGAAGAAATCTCTTTCTTTAAATTTAAATGCAACTGAATTTGAAGACACATTTTTTTTTCTTTGTTTATCATTATAGAGACAAAAATCAATCGGAAAATAAAGTTTTGTTTCATGGCACTCAGCGAATTCATCAATATTTTATAGTATTTGAAACTTCTTCTTCTAAAAAACATAGGTACTTCTGCATGATTTTTATAGGAATTAAAGCACTGACCTGGGCTACAAGATCATTCCTTATAAATTATTCAGACACAGAAATCATGTAAAAAATAAAATCAATACACTTACCGCGTTACGATTTATTTAATTTAAAAAAAACTACTTTAATATAAGCATCAGTATTCATACAAAAATGCCACTCATGAGTGCTGGTCTTAGGCGGGTATCATATCCTGGTAAAACTCATCCATCAATCTCAATCCGGCGCCGTGACGTCATCATCCATTATGATTACAGCGGACTGCCGACAGACGAGCCAGTGTACTCGTATTGTTACACGGACTCAATCCAGTTACGACAATTCACAAGCATTTTTTTCACATCTCAGGTTTTTGTGGTTAACAACAACCAAAATATATAATTTTTAATTGTTATGAAAATACATGCAATGTTTCTTCATGCACTTAAGAACATTATTGTTGCAATGAACATAAATCGTCTGATAAATACTCTTCCAATAGAAAAGGAAAACATCGACAAGAGTAGGCCAAATATTATCATTGCTCACATTGTAAATTTATTATTAATGATTTTATTTTCCGATGAAATAAAGTATTACGCTACTTGCATATTTTTCTGTTAGTATGGCTATAGTGAAAAATATATATTCATGATAAGCCCTTTTAAAAATAAAATTAATAAAGCTATTATTATAATAAGCCCATTACCGCATCGATTTCACGTATAATTTTTTATCAAAACAAAAAATGGAAGCATGTTAGTTACTTATGTAAGGAAAAAACTGCATTTTCCTAACAAGGCGGTACATTTTAAATGCATTTATACACGATAATGTGGAAACCATGCGATGATCGTAAATGTGCGCATGTTAAAAAATACCTGTATATTAAGTATGAAAAAAATATGTGAGAAAAATTTACATGCGCTTTAGCATATCCCGAGAACCTCAGACAAGGATCTCAAATTTAATAGGATTAGAATTACCATTTTTGTCATTTATCGCTTTTATATGCATGCCTTCAAATGCATACACCAAGATCTGAATTGACCGTAATAGGAGACTTGTGATTTTGATGTCTGTAACAAACTTTGTAACGAAGTCTGACGGCTTTGTTACAAGGAAGATTCTTATAGTTTTTGTTAAATTATACGTACACCCCTAAATAAGCTTGTTAGGCATGTGATATCCAGAAAAAACAGATGAAATGAGAGCTATAGGTTGATCTTCATATTGGTTGAACAAACTGGAGAAGAATATCGTAGACCTCTTAGTTACTTATTTTGAGAGTCCACATTTAAAGTAAAAAAGTTAATACCAAACGGAATAAGAGGGAAAAAAGCGTAGCTTTTCAAGGTAATAATTTTAAATCCGGCTACTGAGGATAGCTGGAGCTGGTGGTGAATGTTACACGATACCAAGGTTCGATATGGGCTTTTGCAACCTCGTAAGATTAAGAAGGATGACCAATGATGGGAGACGGGAGATGAAACACATGAAAGACCAAAGACCTTGAAAGCTAAATATAATCCAAAAGGTGCATTTCAACCCTTGATTATGAAGCAATTGGTAGGAAAAAAACAACAGTTAGAAATGGAATGATCTACCTAGTACCTACCAAATATCTGTATTCCCTTTCCAATTTAATCCGGTTTTATTCAAAACTAACATCAATCGCCAATTCCTTGCAGCGCCTCACGACAAAAGCAACAATTCAAGCAAAACCTCTGCCGCACCCTTCTAGGTTGACAAAGCCCCTCAAGATTTTCACGAATCGGAGAACCTCCCGCAAAGGATTCCTGAAAAAAAAGACAGCTTAGTCTAGTTGAAGTCTAGTTGGTTTTGACAATTTTGATCATGATATACTCAAAACAGTTTACTTTTGTTCTATACTTTAGTTTTCATTTCGATAAGGAACCTCATTATGTTTCTCGCTTATATGAGAGCTTTAATTTATGTGGTTTGATACATTATTGTATGCAGTAGGTAGGTTTTTGCATCATGCAGTGGTCGCACGTACGCGCATATGCTTCTGACCACGCTCCACAAATCATGTTGGCCATATTTACTGCATATTCAATTCCGGAGAGACATTCTCAAACTAATGCCACAACATAAGGACATCCATAGCTTAACGAAATTGCATAGTTATCATATTTTGTTTAATAAATTAATGAGAATATGAACTAGGAAGTTTCTTTCACTTATAGGTTGGTATGAGGCTGACAACACATACTGTAAAAAAAGGTTCACTTTGCCAATGTCACCCCTGTTCCAGGGAAGGTCGGCAAAAGTTGCAGGGTTAATGTTCATTTGAGGTTTGAATTTTAATTTCTAAGTACACATTCAGCATTTATAAGCGCGAACTACACGTGTCTGTTTGTAGGCATGCATTTGATATGAGCTTGAAATGTTAATTTATCTTTCCATTTAGATTACAGATTATATAAGTCATGTCAGGTTCTATAATAAGATTGAATTTTCCATGATTTTGGAAAGATTAAACAGCCAACGCGATGCAATGACCAATACATACAACGTAGGTTTCGAAATTATTGTATTTTTCAGAAGGATTAGCTTGCAGAAAAGTACAGTCGAGTTACAAAACTTTTATATCTTAAAAAAAAAAAATTCTTGCAAGTACTCGAGGTGCAACAAGGTTTTTATATATTTTTAAATACTATGGTATCTCAAAATCAGTAAGTATAGTTCATCCAGTGCCACAGAAGCTACATAGATCTTTCTTGATGTGATAGTGCCTAGCAATGTTTTAGATTTGAGAAGGCTTCTGAGATGTGATTCATACATGATTAAATATGTCATTATTATCATTTAAAAAAAAATATATTGTGGTTAGTCTTGGCTTTTTTTAATAAACCACTACCAGTCCTGCCTTTATAGTGCCTAGTGAACAAGTCCGGAATCATTGTTGGCTGACACTTAATCCATTACTTTCTCTGGGTCTTCCCACTATCCAGCGTCTTTTTGGATTTTTCATCACAACTGTCTTCTTAACACCTCATTTCTCAAATACTGATAGCAAAACAAAATGTTCCTATATTTGTAACCGTATCCGCTGTATCCGCTAGAGGTCTGCAGATTTGCCTCCTTGATTATTTTCTGATTTTGCTAAAAAGTGATACTGCATCTAACTTGAATAGTATTGTTACGAATATATGGGTTACGTGAGCCTACGCACGCTGTTTGGTGTGTGTGACGTCTCTGGTATAGTATGGAACAACCCATTATGGAAGATTAACGAACATAATATGTGTTTGTACGTTAGCCTTAGCACGCTGGTTGGTGTGTGCGACGTCTCTGGTATAATGAAGAACAATGCTCTATTACCATCTACTCTATTACTATCAACCATGTTATCGAACATGCAATAATTGTCTCACCGCACATGTAAATACGAGCAAAGATTCTGTGGGACAGACAGAGTCTGTTCGACTATAATTGATGAATTTGTTAAAAATAAATCTTGTACAATAAATTTAAATCGCAATGTAATAAAACGAACCCCAAGTCGAACTAGAACAGTATATTGAAAAAAACTATGAATATTTTTGTCTCTTATTCCTTTACTTGAGATATGCTGGTCCGCGGTCAGTATTTGCCTTTGCCGTACATAAACATGGCACAGGAGTGCTGCGCCACCTATGCAGGCTTGACCGCGATTACCTAGGCTTAGCCCAACTCCCTGTATTGCATTATTAACATACACTGCGTCTATGAATAACATATTGTACGACGCAGTTTACCCACTAACAATATTTACCTGAGCAATCATAACATAACAACTATCATAGCGGTTCCTCTATGCGCAAACAAAACAAGGTGCTTCATATATGAATAAAAATGTTTTTTTAATGTATACTAACACACATTGGATTAAACTTGCATCGTATAAAAACTCGATCAATATTTCAATGCAATTCCAACAAAGACGATTTGATTTTGTGAGTTAAATTTATGAGTAGGTACAAGAAAATAAAAATCTTTGTTGGATGAAATGAATGGAGAAAAGTAAAAATGTATAGATCTAAATCTAAATCTAAGTTGAAAAAAATAGTTCTCATTTGGGATTCATATTAAATACATTCCCACAAGCAGACACGTATAATTTTGCTAACACATGCCGCATGTGGACCTACAATATAAAAACCCAATCTGAAATGAACATAAGCCCTGCAACTCCTGCCAACCTTCCCTGAAACATAGGTAACATTGGCAAAGTGAACCATTTTCTACAGCATGGGTGGTCAGCCGCATACCAACTAAAGATGCTTGACTTTAATTATGTATTTCTTGTTGGTTAGTTTGAGGCTGAACTTCCGGTTCAATTTTCTAATGTCACCCCTGAAATAAACATACCTGTATATCAAAATGAGAAGAAATATTCGTACACTGTCTCCAACAGATAATAATATTTCCGATACATTCGTGAATAAGGATAAGAAGTATTTTCGATATTTTTCTTAACAAAGAAAATTTTGAACTGGAAAAGCGTCAACATTATTATTGAATTAAGCCACGATAATCCTGATAGAAATTTCTGATTTCATCCATAAAACATCCATGCTCTATACGTGAACATAGTTATAACGATGTATCTAAGGCGTTTAATCACAAAACGTAAGGAGACTTCAACGCTCACTAGATGTGCTGTTTGAGTTTAAACGGAAATTTTAAAGTTTGGGACATGTTGAAGTTATCAGCAGCTAGTGTGTCTCGTATTGAGGAAGGAGAGTTCTAGTGACTAGTGGCTCTATAGTGGAGAGGCTTGCAATAAGGTAATGGCTCACTCGTGCTGTGAAGGAATGGGCGCCGTGCAAGGACTCACGTACTGCCGCCGCGACTACTGCACAAACATATTGATATGAAACAGGGAACAATATTCTTCAGATGGCTAGAAAATCATTTAAAAAAATGACAGTTAAGTAAGGTATGTACGGTGGAAATAAAGCATTTGAGAAGTATGACAGGAAAAACTTTGAGGGATAGAGTTAGGAATGAATGGGTAAAAAAAGAATGTAATTTGAAAGAGGATGTGAAAGTTAAAGTACAAAAGAATGTGATGAGATGGTTTGGGCATGGGGATAGAATGAATGATGATAGTCTGAAAAAGTATGTCTACAAAGAAAATGTGAAAGGAAAAAGAGGGAAGGGACGACCGAGAAAAGTATGAAGTGACCAGATTGAGGAGATTGTGAAAGAATGGGATATACAAAGTGAGCGTAAAAGAAGAAAATGCATGAAAAAGGTGATGGATATGAAGGAATTGAAAGAGGTATGTCAGGATAGGAAAAAATGGAGGCAACTCTGCAGAGGATCTGGCCACCCCTAGCGGAATGGCGACAGAGTTACAGTTACAGTTTCTCAAGCACTTCGTCTGCTTTTGTTGGAGTTGGTCCTAAATCTAAATCTAAATCTAAGCTGCAAAGATATGTATCATTTGAGATTCACATTAAATGCATTCCCACAAGCAGACATGCATAATTTCGCGCTTACACATGCCGCATGTGGACCTACAATATAAAAAACCCAATCTCAAATGAACATAAGCCCTGCAACTCTTGCCGACCTTCCCTGAAGCAGGAGTGACATTGGCAAAGTGAACCATTTTGTACAGTATGGGTGGTCAGCCGCATACCAACCTATCAGTCAAGGAATACAAGCAATCAATACATTCAAATATATAAAACAAATAAACTCTAAACAATTAAACACTAAAAAATTAAAAAAACTACAAAACATATTTAAAAAAAAAAAATATTTAAAAGCCTCAGCTTTAACCGCCAGCATTACAGATCAACCGCCATTTCTTTCGATCCTTGCATACTTCTTTCATTTCATCCAGAGCCATAACCTTTTTCATACAAGCTCTCCTTTTATTATGACTCTGGATATCCCATTCATTCGCTAATTAAAGTCCTGCTATATAAAATTTTTTAAACTTGCTGATATCATGTCCAATCAGATAAAATTCTGTAAAGAGTGAATACAAATATATTGTCACCGATGTCATTACAAGAAAGGTGCGCTAATACTCACACACAATTTTGAAAAGTTTCCACAATGGTATATTTTTTAAAGATTTATTTTGTTCTATCGCTATATATAGCTAAAAACGTTATTACTACGCTACATATAAATTGTAACTCCTTATTGTGTTTTACACTAAAGGGACACATGTGGTGAGTAGAACCTTTTGATTTTTACAGGTAAGGGGGGCAGCCTTACGCCACCCCCTTCAGGTTTTCCAGTTCCCGAAGGGGGCACTCATTGCTCGTAAAGACTTAGTAAGCCTTGCCTTGAGGCGGTTAAAGCTGAGGCTTTTAAATTTTTATTTTTTTTAAATATGTTTTGTAGTTTTTTTTAATTTTTTAGTGTTTAATTTAATTTTATTTGTGGGTTTGAAATAAACACCAAAACGGGAAATCATTTCTGAAACCGTCGACGGGATTCAAACCCAAGCGCTCAGCATGGAACTGAGCTATAGATTGGCTGTATATGAAAAATGATATCGCGATCGTATTAACCTAACTTTATTTTCAAGCATCTGCTAGAATAAGCTCCCCTTCTTAAGAAGTCCACTCACTTCTCAGCGCTCCTACAGTTGCATGCCTTCACGGTTCAGCTTTTCCGCTCTTCAACCTGCGGCGTTCTGCTTGTGTTTTGTTTCTTTTGGTTCGATCCCGCAGGCTCTTGGTTATCTCTGTATTGTAAACACAGCGACACAAAAGAAAAGTGCATTCTTGGAGGATTTTCATACTGATGAATTAAATATTTTTCTCGTTTTATCTATGATTCTTTGCTCGAGTTTAAAGTAGAACGAGTCAAAAATGTCTAATATCAAGACTGAATTTTCCTATAAGAAAAAATTATAACTTGACAAAAAAAGACACTGTGTGGGAACCCAAATATTATATTGTATACAAAGTGAGCAGTTTGTCCCTTGTTCATATATGCCGGGATAAATCATTTAAATGCTTCCCTAAATTACTACAATATATTTTTATTTATTAAAAGACGGTGATTAAAACTTAAATTTGCTTTTTGAGTACGGCCGATAGCTCAGTTGGTAGAGTGCTTGCATTCCATGCCGTGAGCTCGGATTCGAATCCCGCCGAGGGTGCCAGAAATGATTTCCCGTTTCGGTGTTTATTTCAAACCCCAAAATAAAATAACGGCAAGGTTTACTCAGCCTTCACAAGAAATGAGTACCAGCTTGGGAAAACCCCACTTAAATTAAAGTGGTTGGCGTAAGGCCGACCCCCTTAACTGTAAAAATAAATAGGTTCAACTCGCCACATACGACCCCTTCGGGGATAACGCGGCCAAAAGTTACACTATATGTGTAGCTTAGTTGCGTATAAAAGGCACTAAATACTTCACACGATAGTCAATGTACATAAATGCACGTTGGAGATGAGGGTTTCAAATGTTAATTTTGTGCAAAATCTGATTTCAATGCTCTTAACCACTTTGTAGGCTGTATTGTTTTTTTTTAATTAACCACTCAAAATATGTCAAAAAAATCTTTTTATGACAAAAGAAAATGTGGAAATAACTAACATTTTCGAAGTTGCACTAGCAAATTTTTCGGTGCATATTACATAGGATTCACGTGGTTTTTGTTGTTGTGTAAAAACGTGATTCGATAATAATATTTGTACATACTTGATTGCAGAATACAGTTAGAGCCCGTTCCAACTTGTCGGGTGTCGGATCCGTATATTCATCGGAGGTTCCAGTTGCAGAACATTTTGGACAAAATCGGTTTCCGACAAGTGTGAATAGCTCCATACAAAATGTCCTGCCACTGGGACCTCCGATTAATATACGGATCCGACACCCGACAAGTGGGAACGGGCTCGAATTCTTTTCAATAAAAAAAAAATGTATCTGGTCATTTACAAGACATAACTGTCATTTACAAATGTTTATTTTATTACTGACATAATGCTTTTGGATACAGAAAAATAATTTTCCAAATAACTCATTTTTTATGTTCCTTCTGTCGAAGTTTTTTTTTTGTGAGTGACGGTACATATTATTTATGTAAGTAAAAATGAAATGAAATAAAAAAATACTCGGTAATATTGGCAGTCAATTTATTTTTAAAGCAATACGGTACACGAAAAATGTCACCAGCAGTCCACTCGGCCTCGTGACGTATCGATATTATCGCTGATGGCAAGACAGACAAGCGGGGGAAAGTAAAAAGACAGAAATTTCACCGATTTTCCGTCGTACGTATAAAAAAATAATAAAGCCACGAGTACACGTTTATCTTAGCGCGACATCAAATTGAATTCGTGCGACAAGCAGTTCCTGTATTCTAAGTATATCACAATTTATAAAACTCAACAGTAACATTTATCAAAAAATATATGCTAAGCTAAAGCAGTGCTTCTAGGGAGCGTTTTTATTTCTTTGCATTCTTAGTGAACGTTATGTTTAAGTTTAGACGATAAAATTTAGGTACTGTAGACAGATAAAGGGCAAGTGTGTAGCGACCTCTACAATCTGTCTCGGAGATCTTTTATCGTGAATTTACACGATTTCCATTAGTATTTCCTATTCAAATGAAAAAAAAATATCTCTCCCCGTTTGCTCTTCTGCGAATTCTCCATTTTTTTTCTTTTATTGGTTCGTGTTGAAGAATTCTAAAAACTAAAAATGACCCATCAGCTTACATTTTATTTGGACTATGATCTAATCTCATCTAAGTTGCAAAGCTATATTAAAAGTTCATATGAAATGCATGCCCACAATCAGACACGTGTAAGTTTTTGCTTACAAAAGCTGTATGTGTACTTAAAATAAAAAAAAAAGCAAACCTCAAAGAAACATAAGCCAAGCAACTTTTGACAACCTTCCCTGCAATAAGGGTGACATTGGTAAAGTTAACCAGTATGGGTGGTCAATTTCATAATAATTCATAAGGTCTTTATTGTTTTTTATCAATATGTACAAAGTATTACAATAAAAATAAATTTTAAAAATCTAATTACAATAAATACTCCCCAAAGTAAGCATAGCTTGTGTTTTGGGGAGGATTCCAACTTATCTTAACTTAAAATTAATCACTTAATAGATAAAAATCATAAAAAACAAAAATAATATATACACCATTTAGTCATTTACTCAGCAAAAAAACAGAAAGACAAAAAATAAAATAAAATAACATAAAGAGGTAACATGTTTAAATAGAAAATACAGAAATAGGAATTATACATATATACACACATGTAGATATATGAAAAAAATAACAAAAATAATAATGATAAGAATAATATACAAAAAACCAATCAAATATAAACACTCAACTATTTACACCTCTTTCAAATATTTGCTGATCATGTACTTAATGGCCCTAGGATCTGCGTGCTTATCATGCTCATACCTGGAAAAAAGTGCATTGTACCACCTTACACCCAAATAATCGTAGTGATGTTGGCCGGTTGCTGTATTCTTTCTAGGAACTTTGATTAGAAGCGACTCTCTACGCGATCTACCACTCGGGATTACAATATCCCCCGGATTATATCCGTGGATAAAGTAATCCTTATGAACTTGGTAGAGAGCCGCTCTCTTATACAATTGGTCAATTGTTAGCACCGGAAAGTCATGATATAATTGCAATGTGGAATAGTCGAAAGGCTTCTTTAACATTATTTTGATAACCATTCTCTGCACCACCCTAAGAGGCTCGAGTGTTGTTTTAAATGTGCCGCCCCATCCGACCATTCCATACTGCATCAATGACTGTCCAAGCGCAAAATAGGTAGACTTCAAAGTTTTCATACCAACCTATTAGGCAAGGGATTCATGATGACTTTTTTGTACTGTTTTTTTTTTCAAAAAGAATTGTGCCAGTCTTTCGTATCTTTTAGCCCCTTTTCAAGCGTATACTATAGAAATAAATCATATTTAGTAAAAATATGCTTTCAATGTATGCTTCTTTGTATATTTTGCCCTATTTATAGCTCTCAGCTTACACAGTGAGGCATTTGCCAAAAACTGATTGGTTGTACGAAAAATTTGATGCACCCTCGAGCACTTTCTCATTTTAGATATTAAAGACTTACACACATAAACTCATTTACTCCACTCAAAAACTATACTTTAGCACAAAATAATTACCTTTTCACGAGACTTAGAGACATATAAGATGACTTAAATCTAGTACACAGCATAGTTCGCTCCCCCAGTTCTTGTTTGCCTTATACGACAATCTTGTCAAATATGACTTTTTCATGCAGTTTTCTTATGAATCAAATTCTACACAATCTGAGCTAAGAAAAACCGTAAAACTCGATAATGTGAGAGTTTTTTAAATTTTTTTAAAATAAATTTCTTGTTTTCATAAGACATATTGGTCCAGTACACATGCAAACATTGCTCATGTAAATTTTTCTCAATAGCGTATACGGCAAACAAGAACTAAGGCAGCGAGTTGTGTGACATACGTCACTCCAAGGTCTCTCGAATAATTTCAAACGCGGAATTATTCATAATTGAAATCACTCAAGCGGGGCAAGATTAAGGAAGAAGCTGTATTAAATGTTGAATTAAGTCTTCCCTAAATGACAGCCAATCACTGCAAATTTTCACTCTGCTAATTACACACGTTATCATAGTTATTCTGCAGAACTGGCAGTTAATTTGAATATCACCCTCTTTCCGAAGCACAGAGCTATTAGCTATGTACGCTCAGTATTTATGTGCGTAGGTAGACGTTTCACTATTTACCTTTTATGATGTGAATACTGCAAGTCTAAGGGAGAAGTGTTTATTCATAATCAGAACTCAGCTTTTCAAAGATATTTTCTTGCGCATACAAAGTTCTAAGTAATATTTTTCATACCTCCTGACAAGCCATTATTTTGTTCTGAAAAAAAAAAAACGTTCAAATGTTGACGCTCTACGTAGGTATATAGTTATGTATGAATTCATTACAAAGCCAGGAATTATAACATTCAAAAATATTTATTCTGAAATTTTTAAGCACAATCTAACCCGATAAGACATCAGTAATTTTTAGATTGTATTTTTTTATAGTAAAAACTAATGGGATATCTTTCAGTGACAGAATTTTTCTTATTGTAGAAAAATACAGATTTAAATTTAATCAAATAGGAAGATCAAGTAATCGATTTAGGTTTTTTTTTTCAAATTGAAAAAAAAAAGCTGTTTGCTTTCTAGTCCACACAGAAACAACATTAAGTTTCATAAAGCACCACAAAAACTACTCTTTAAAAAATGCTATGCCTAAAGCAAAAATAAAAACCCAATTTTTGTTTCCAACCACACCATTTTCAAAAGAACAACTGCTTCGAAAGTACTTGACATCTAAAACTAAACCTGTAAAGAAAAACGTATTTTTATTATTACTTTATTAGTGTACAATGAATCTTCACTATGCCAATATAAAATCCTTAAAACTTTAATAATCTATTTAACATGTCTTAAGCAATTTGTTCTTTTTATTCCGATTGTTATATAAATAAATAACACCTTATTAACTTTAAAACACTGTTTATATTTCACAAAAATATGTTCTTTTTATGTATAACTTTAAGCAGATCTTTTAAAAAAATCGTTTTTTTTTGCGTTTAAATGCCAGTTAGATCATTTTCGTTGCAGGTTTGTCAACTGGTAGAAGGAAGTGAGGGGCGCAAGTAGAAATAAACTGTTATTAAAATCTGAATAGACCAAACATGACTCATCACTCAGCCGAGCCCTGGCGCGCACTCATTTGTATACAACTCCATAATATTATATTACTCTTTACTGCGAGTACAATGTACAGGAGGGAAACGTTGAAAAAAAAAAAAATTAAACTTTTCATAGTTCCGTCATGATTTATTATAAGATGAATTGTTATAATCTGCTTTCAACAGATTTTTTAAATTACTTAGAATATGTTATTGATGATCAAAATTGTATAATCATTATAATTATTTGAAAAAGGTTTTCCCTGAAAAAAAAAATGTATCGACGCTCCATATATATATATATATATATATGTTGATAGGTTTTCGGGTAATCCGTTAATTTGCTATTTTATAGCCGACGTTTCGGATCGGTATCACGATCCTTCACAACCCGCCCAGCACTGACCCGCAACAAAACACATCACAAATCAGTCGAAGGCCAACCCTACACACAGAAGGACCGCCCTGATGAAGGATCGTGATACCGATCCGAAACGTCGGCTATAAAATAGCAAATTAACGGATTACCCGAAAACCTATCAACATGTATAATATCCGTGAAAACTTAAAATTAAACATATATATATATATATATATCAGGCTTATTTATTTTTAATTGCACATTATAAGAGAGCGCCGTTTTTGTGTGTGTCACACCTCAAGGGCCCTCTCCGATCACGGATAAGACTTTTTGAAAAGGTGCATCTTGAGAGCTCCGCGAAATATGCCCATAGATTTGGAGTTCTTCACTCCGGGTGGCAGTCTGTTCCACTCCACCGGACCCGCAACACAGAAAGCACGGTCTCTAAAATTTGTACGGATCTGACGGTGCGGCTGAACCAAATTGATCGCACCATCGCCCGCAGATCTGAGTGTCTGCCTCCTCACACCCTTCTCAACAGGCGAAATCATGTCAGTCAGAAAACGTGGAGCCACGCCATTGATGGCTTTATATACCATCAGACAAACACGGTAGACCACCCTCTCCGGGAAACGAAGCCAGTGTAGTTTTTTTTAATAGCGGAGTGATGTGAGCGAATTTGGATATCCCGAATATGAGCCTTGCTACTGAATTTAACACGGATTGAAAGCGGATGAAATGCTTCTTTGGCTACCCACTATAAAGCGTTGAGCAATAATCAATCCGAGACATCACAAACGCACTCACCAGGGTCTTAACCGCATCTGACGGAAGACACTTTCTAATCGCCTTTATTTGGCGCAGTGAAAAAAAGGAGAAAGCTATTGTGGCATCTATTTGCCTTTCCAATGTCAGGTTCCGATCCAGTAAGATTCCTAGAAGTCTCACCGAATCGGAAGGCTGGATCAGCTTACCTTCTATAGAGAGTGCTACCCCATTGACCAATAGATGGTCGCGCCTAGATGTGGCTGCCCAGAGTATATAGTACCATAAAGTACTTTGTACCATAAAAGTACCATAAAAGTACTTTGAAATTTAAATCAAATGAGTAACGATTTGTGTTGTCTATTTTAGAGGTTTTTTACTCATAACTAACCATGCTTTATTGTGTTATGTTTTTAACCAATAACCCATCGAGTAGTATTTTTGTAATGCAATCATTTTATATTTTTTATAGTAAAAATATTTTCAAATTTTATTCAACATAATAGCTCATTCTACTTACTGTTTTTTTTGTTTTGTTGGTCGTAGATGTGATTTGATACAAGTTCATTCCTTAGGTGATGTGAAACCATTCCTTAGGTAGATTTCTGGGGGAAACAACGGTCTATATGAATTTTCCTCCACACTATAAAAAAAACACATTGTCTAGAAAATTTAAATAAAAAACAAAATTCAATCAATAAAAAATACAGTCCTAGTCCAGTCTTCTTTCACATGAATAAAAAGTCGGGGGGTGGCCATGACGTCACTGAATTGGCTCTCTAACTGTGGGGTAAGATATTTATGGGAAGAGATTGTATGGGTCTCATTAGCCGAGTCGTTAGTTGGGGAATATATTTACTATACAATATAGTGAACAATTTGATGAAAATTGGAATCCAATTATGGAAATGTTCTCAATAAAAACAGGGGAGGCTCTCTAATGCATGCAAAACGGTCTCAGAGGTTCGCAGTAAGGAAAACAAAGTACATGCGATGCTTGGGTTTTCGATGCATCTTGCTTTTGTAGACTCATACAAAAACATTTCTCTTTGTACATTAATATAAATTCAAGATGTTATGCTGGCATGCGTATGAAACATTCAATTGAAAAATAATTATATACAAAGTAAACAAATTAAACTTATTACTTTAGTTTGATAACCTTTTCAGTAAGCCATTCACAAAATATTCAGTTACTAAATGAGTTTTATAGAACCAAATGCGGCAATGCAAGAGGTTTTTTTTTTCAAACTTAGATGAATATATGGAAATGATGATATGGAATGGAGTATTCCTTGACTTATAGGTTGGTATGAGGCTGACCACCCATACTGTAAAAAATGGTTCACCTTGCCAATGTCACCCCTTTTTCAGGGAATGTCGGCAAGAGTTGCAGGGCTTATGTTCATTTGAGGTTTGGATTTTATTTGTAAGTACACAATCAGCATTTGTAAGCGCGAACTACACGTGTTTGTTTGTGGGCATACATCTGAGAGCTTTGAATGAATATATCCTTGCAACTTAGATTATAGATCATAGAGATAGATGAAAAACTGATTTTTTTGTATTCTTATTTGTTCAATTTTCGAAAAAATATCCTAGCTTTCCGTCTTGGTTCCATTTCATATAAATAAGCATAATTTGTATATTATTTGTTGAAAAATTATCCTTCTATGAAATAGCTTTATTTTTAAATACGTATTAGTAGACTAATCACAAATAAAAAATCTCTTTCTTTAATTCATTAAGTATATCAATCAAATTAAAGATAGACAATCATTTAGAAAAACCTCCTAATTGAAAAATCCCTTCAAATCTCCCGAGTGTTTACTTGGAATCAAAAAAACACTCTCTAATATTTCTCTCGGGGAAACGAAACAAATAATGTAAATTTAAAGAAGGTGCAAATTTCGAGGGAGGCATTTTCGTTAGGAAAGCAAAAGGCCCCTATAAAGGGAAATCTCGCCTTTCTTCTGGTCCATTCCAAACATTCATTTATCAGACTGCTTTTAATTCTCACCTGACTATTGTTAGAATGAATAAAGCCTTCGGAAAGTAAAGGGAAATTATGAAATCAGTAGACAGCGGATTATATGCTTTTTTTTTTTTTTTTTAAGAAATCCTGTGCGGGAGACTCCCTAGATTCTATAGACTCTAGGGGTCTATGACACTTGTTGTAGTGCCGCAGAGGTGTATTTGCTTTAATCTAGAAACAAATATTTTTCATCTTTTTATATTTAAATTTAACAAATTGTTTTTTGAAGTGAAAATGATGTTGCATATCCCTGATGATGGTTGAAGGAGAGAAAACGTTCGTAATTCGTAATTTACACAACACGTTGTTTATTTAACAAATAGTCGTTTATATAATAACTAATCAATTTTCAGTGTTAACACACATACCATTAATGTATATATATTTCTTCTAAATAAACGTAGTAGGTACAAAAATGCAGTATAAAAAAAAATGTCTCAAAAAAGCCATGTGTTATCTACACAAATTCACAATCGCTATAGGACGTAACATAGATCAATGTTGTTTTTTTTAAAGTTACTTTTGGAAAAGGTAAGAGTAAGATTCCATTATTGATCTCATAATGTGATGCTCTATTTTTTATAGTTTAAATAACAGTGTATATTTCTATGAGGAACTTTTTAAAAGTAAACTACGATAGAAAGTGTCTTTAGGATAATATTCCGAAGTTAGATCTATATAAAGAAACCTGCCGGTATAATATTCAATTCGAAATTAATTTTGCATTTTGCGTATATTCATAAGCTCAATAATTCATTTGTACAAGTTAATTAAAACACCTATTCCGAAAATTCCAGATTACAAAGTATATGTGATAGCAGTCCTTATAAGGATCATAAAGCGCAAGTGACTGAAGGAGGGGCTTTAGAAGAAATCACAAGGCTTACTTGTTTGTTATGTAGCATCAAGCACCTTTGAGTCGAATACGGTCACGAAAAGGCGCTTTACAAAAATGAAAATGACAAATGACATAAGTTTATTTTACATTATCTTAAAAAGTATAACAATGAAAAAAATATGCACAAAAATTTTTGGTTGCATATTTATCACCGTATAAATCCACTGTCTTTGTAATGAGCATCAAAATAAAACGGAAGAGCGTTTACTTGTTCCAGAATGACTTTTGACTCTTTCAACAAAAGTTGTTTTTCGTTTTAAAATAAACAACTAATCAGCAAAGAGAGCCTCGCTGTACTTTTAATTAATATTGTAAACATTAGGATTCGTCAGAGAGCTTTTGTTCAAGGAGTAAAACATTAAATTAGAGATTACAAACGGATGGTATTCAATAAACTTTTCGGTATTAAACGATCCTTCAAAATTTCTTAGGTTTTATCGCGTCTTTGAGGTGTATATTTAAACTTAATAAAGTCATTATAATATTTTATTCAAAAGATCAATTTTTCAATGTTAAGGTACTCGATGAGAAATGTATTTTATGTGATAAAATTATTTTTGTATTTTTAAATAAAATAAAAACTTACACAGTAAGTAAGGACTGAAATTTTCAATTGAATTTTGAATTAATGCCGAGTCCATTGCCATAAAAAAATAACAAAGAAACATGTGTTAGTTCAGAACGAGATAAAATCTGATACCCTTAGCAACAAAAGTTATCGATGTTACCCACTAGTGACTAGACTATGATCGCATACATGAACAATCACACACGTGTTTTTAATGTTTTTTCAGACTCAAAGCATTGCATTTTTTCCCATGCGAGAATGTTGTTTTATCATGTCAATTATCTCTCATGCATTCCGTGAAAAAAAAATGTTAAGGTACAAGTATTCATTTCAAAGGCCCAGTATTGAATGTCACCATGTCTGTGTAATTTGGTGTCTGCACCAAAAGAATAAAACATAACGCTTACACTCATCCAAAGCGATTACCAAAAAATGTATTGAAACTAAACGGCGCTTTTTAATCTCTATAGATTTTTGGTAAACGCTACTGTTGAGTTGCGACGTGAAGTTGTATATTCAGAGTACTGTACTATCATACCCTCGCTTTTGGTGACACGTGTTTGCTGTGATGTTTGCTTAGTGCCCCTGTGTCGCCACGTGGTCGGGATCCTTGTAGAGTCTGTGACACGTGGACCTCAAAGAGACAGCACGCGTCTGGGACACGGAAAAAGATTAACGGATATGTAATCTCTCTGTGCAAATAAAAGATTGCATCTTGGATCACTTTCATTTGGATAATGAATCCACCTATTCATCAACTGGGAAGTACATGTAAGACACATAGAATAGACGATAGACGGAAATGATGGGTAAATGGTTTTCTGTACTTCCATATATTTTTTTTCATTAAAAAAGGTTGATTGACGCTTTTGATTCCATGCTTCACATTATGTACTAAGATTTTTTTTTTCATAAAAAAGTTTCTGAAAATTTCCGACATTATTAATAACATTATCATCAATTGCGTCATTTTCAAATATTTTTTCTCTTCTTGTTTTTAATGACATCTCTGTGACATGAATGTGGTTCACGTTTAGATTGAGATTCAAAATCGGTTCACTTTTTCTAATGTCATCCGTTTCAGTGGACGACGGCAAGAGTTGCAGAGCTTATGTTCATTAAAAGATTGGGTTTTATTTTGAAGGCAATCATCCAGCATGTGCAAGCGCAATCTTACATGTGATACATCTAGAATGTTAACATATTATGTTTGTAACTAATATTACAGCTTGTATATAAATCTGTGCCTTTGAAACGCATAATTGAGTCATTTTGTGTATGTATTGTATTCTTTGACTTATGCTGGTATGAGGCTGACCACTCATACTGTAAAAAATGGTTCACTTTGCCAATCTCACCTCTGTTTCAGGAAAGGTCGGCAAAAGTTTTAGGGTTTATGTTCATTTGAGGTTTGGTTTTAATTTGTAAGTACACGTTCAGCATTTGTAAGCGCGAACTTACACGTGTCTGTTTGTGGGCATGAATTTGATTTGAATTTTTATTGTTAATATATGTTTGCTACTTAGATTATAGATATGTTATAGATACTGCCGAAGAAAGTAGATGCATAACAGTTTTATTTCGAATACTTATTCAAATGAAAAACAACTAACTGCAATGTTTATTTAAATTTTCCTGAAAATGCTAAAGGTAGGTTTATCACCTGACAGGTAATGTACTACACAAACACATTTTATTCCTCGTATATTATTTAGGACGCGTCAAACGAAGTAAAGTTTTAAATTATTTAGGGGCTGTTGGCGAAATCACAGATACTCAGGAGGTGATAACATAAAAGTTGTTCACGCCACAATGACTACAAAGTTTGTTTATAAATTTAGGGGTAACATTATTAAACAATCAACCCTTCCGCGGCCCATGGGGGGTCCTAGGTGTATTCGGTTGTAAAGCAATTATGGGAAGGCTCCTGGTTGCGATATTCGCATATTTTTGGTAAAATATGCAAATTGGCTGGATATTATATTACGCAAAATTAAAGAAAACAATATTATGTCTGTTTTTGTGAGCTTATTAAATTCAGTATTAAATACCTCAAAACAAAAAATTGCGTGATTTCAGCTTTACGGAAGTTTTATGAGTATAGTTTGACTAAGATGTGACTGTAGGGTCAAAACAAGATTAAATATTTGTATTGTATATATGTTTATACAATTGATTTTCTATGCTAAAAATACCTAGATAGGTCTAGAGAATCATACGTCAGTATTTATTATAATAAATAGTTAATTGACACAAAAATTTGAAAAAAGGAAATTCTTAGCGGGCTGTCCCAAGTCTGTGACCCGAGAACTTCGCCGTATGATGCCAAAATTGCGTTGTCTTTGGAATTTGTGACGAGTCCATTGTGAGTTTTAAATCATTGGAAATGTTTTTTCCTTATGGCTTTCAATGAAAGGGTTTTCCAAACATTGAACAAGCTGTTTTAAAACAAAAGCATGCAATGAAAGAGGATGCATTTATTATCCATGTGAATCAAATAAATAAATTTCAAAGTTCACATTGATTGTTCTTTCAAATTCACACCGCGTGATGTTTTTGGAAAGATTTTTTCAAATTTTAACACAAAAAGCGAATAACAAAACCGTATTCGTCTTACGGGATGATTGATTCTGTTTCTTAGCCTGGCACATTCAGCTACAACGACGCTTTCTCATTTCTCAGCGCGAAAAAATAACATCCGCTTCGAGTGGGACGTGCTCAGGGTCCAAATAGACCCCAAGCGGGCTCAGCGGGTGAGAAGGAAGAAGAAAATCAAAACTGGAGAGAAACTGCGATTTCAGGAGTGTAACTCAAATTGAATTAAGGTATTTATGTGAATTCTTACAGAGGAAGATGAATCTATAATCTATCTATAATCTATAATATCTATAATCTAAGTTGCAAGGATATATTCATTTAAAGCTCTCAGATGTATGCTCACAAACAAACACGATGAAACATTATGTTTATTACGAAATCTTCTAAAATATTTGTATTTTATCGCATTTTCTTGGAATATCATTGATTGATTTGTACATATTATGATTGCTTAATAATTTTTAATCTGCTTCACATTTTCAAAAAAGCACAGCTTATGCAATTTTCAAGATTTCTTGCACCGTCATGCACTTGTATATTATTGAAGTCTCTTTTTGCGGATCAATGGAAGATATTTTTTTTATTTTCAATAATTTGTATTGATGGTGCACATTCTTAATTTTTTGATTGATGAAACTTTCACAAAAGATTCCTGAAAACCACAAGATAAAAATTAAGTGCAATTAATGCTTTGAAAATTTATTTTTATTCCTACGAAGTATTTTCTGTAATGGCACATTTTTAATTGATATAGCAAATAAGATCCTTTTTATATTTAATGCACTATTATTTTGTACTACTGAAGGTGTTTTAATAGTATTTTTTTTTTTGTGTGTCATAGGAGTTTCCTCTCTGGCTTCACCCCGGCCGCGTTATGTTTATACTTTCCTTTGTGGGCCTTATCGCGCAGCCAATCCAAATCTTTGCATGAAAATGGAAGGGAAGCGATAAATAAAAAATCAAATATACGCACACACTTGGATCGCCTCCTTACCGCGACGCTGGCTGAATGCTCTATGAGGCCGGAGTGAGAGTACGACCATTGTCTTATGCTATATGTGTACTAGAAATTATTTCAACGAAAATAGACAATATACTCGTATAAATCTGTTTCAACCTACTTACGAAAATGGTCATTAGTAAGAAAGAGAACAAAGAACTTAACAGTTCGCTCCCCCAGTTCTTGTTTATCGTATACGCCAATCTTGTCAAATATGACTTTTTCATGCAGTTGTCTTATGAATCAAATTTTACACAATCTGAGCTAAAAAAAACTGTAAAATTCGATAATGTGAGAGTCCTTTTAAATACTTTTTAAATAAATTTCTTGTTTTCATAAGACACATTGGTCCAGTACACATGCAAACATTGTTCATATAAAATTTTCTCAATGGCGTTGCGATAAACAAGAACTAAGGCAGCGAGTTGCATTTCCACGTGCACAAAAAAAATCGGGCGAATGTAAAAATGTTTCTAGAAAGGTGCTAGCATTGCTGCGTGCGTACTATGCAGTCCGAACAGCGACGCATGCGGTATAAATCTTGTGATCGATAAAGTTGACGAATTGTAAAGGAAAAGTGCATTATTTTAAGACATTATGACATGCGTTGTAACTATGCTGTTGTTCGACGGGGCTGAAACAAAAGTGGTAGATAGTATGTATCAATGCAGTAAGTTAGTTTCTGCTCCTCTTTATTATAACTCAATGAGTGCGACCAAAAAAAAAAAAAAAAATTACGTTTCAACTCAATCATAGCGTGATTCAAAAAAATATATGGACACTCAAACGCTCTCAAGAGACGCTGCCCATTTTTTTGGTACGACAATACAGTTAAGCTAATCGCTCCCCCAGTTCTTGTTTATTGTTTACGCCAATCTTGTCAAAAATGACCTTTCCATGCAGTTGTCTTATGAATCAAATTCTACACAATCTGAGCTAAGAAAAACTGTAAAACTCGATAATGTGAGAGTTTTAAAAAATATTTTTAAAATAAATTTATTGTTTTCATAAGACACATTGGTCCAGTACACATGCAAACATTGCTCATGTAAAATTTTCTCAATGGCATATACGATAAACAAGAACTAAGGCAGCGTAATGGGTGATGTGCCATGTTTGTGATACTGGAGAATCCAGACAGTCGTAGCTAGTATAGAAAGTGACTGACGCAAACTCCACGTTTAAACTCAACCATAGTAGATCCTGAAAATGTGTGGAAACCTTAACGCTCACTGGAGACGCTGCTAATTTTTGATAATAAGCTTTTGTTGAGTTAAAGATTTTATACTGGGGGTACAAGAGAACTCAGACAGTCGTAGCTAGTATGCAAAGTGACTGAGGCTCTAAGTCTTGCTATTATTGTGTCTGGCGCCTGTGGTCAGGCAAAACGCACTGTATTTTTATTATAATACTGGAAACGTAATGGTTTCAAGTAAATTAAACAGTTTAGTTGAAGTGAGTACAATAAAATTATTGCTAAGAATTTCTTATAAAATAGCTTCAACATAAAGTTCGTATTCATTTAACTATGTAGTGAGTATTTATTTTTTGTGTATATGTATCTGATTGGAAATCATGTAATGCATAGGAATCGTAATTTGACCTTATTTAATTATAATTTATTTGTCTCAGATTACTTACAAGCTTCATATTTAATAAGAAGTATTAAGGTTGGTAGTTTACATTGAAAGAAAATCGACGCCTAAGAAAATTATAACATTGGCTGGTGTTGGCCACAATACATTAATGCGTGGATCATCTACCTCTTAATGTAAGTTTTTTTATTAAAAACTATAGTCAATGGATCATTTGAGTCATATAACTGCAAACGCCGTCATCTCTAAATTTTATGATTTTTGAGATAATTATTGAATTTGATTCAGCGTAGTGTAACAAATCATTTCCTGTGTGCAATGTGATGAAAAATTCACTTATTCCTTCGTAATTTTAACTGAAAAAGTATGATTTCGTGTAAACGCCATCATCTCTAACTGGTTCCAAATTGCGTTCAAAACACAAGTTTATTGTTCTCAAAATCATCGCGTAAGGAGTTGACAACTGCGGCGTTTGCATTTATACGACTCATTTATGGATTTATTGTGCTGTACCCTTAGTACGAGTTGCAAAACTTGAGTAATGTAAAGTTTACGGCAATTATTAAAGAGTGATTCCCCCTAAAATCTGCCGTTTTTGTTTGTTTGAACTTGATTTTCTTCATCACTGTAACTCTTTTGCTAAGACCATATTGTGTAAGAAACCAAAACGGCAGATTTTGGGGGAAATCACTCTTTAATATTTGCCGTAAACTTTACTTTTCTCAAGTTTTGCAACTCATACTAAGGGTACTGAATACAATAAGAAGAGAACATTTTTACTCTTTCTAAGTCATCAAAAAATTTTAACATTATGATCTGAGTTTATAATTACGATGTTTTTCCGATTTTATTATCTACACAAAATAGAAAATTTTACAAAACCAAAATAAAAAGTAATAACTAGCTCATAGGTTTGCAAGACAATAATTTATTGATAAACGCTGAAATCTGTTCTACATTTACAAAGAACATTCAAAAGTCATAAGATTTAGAATTACCTAAAGTATACTTAAAATTGTAATTAATGTCGGTCATGCAGAAACAAAGCGAGTGTTGCCCACAATACAATGCAGCTAACATTCATGAAAGTCCCTCAACTTTCATTTATGAAGCGCTCAACGTTCATGAATGTTACACAGGTCTTATGTTGTCACAAGTAAGTACCGGCTTAGCGATCTTACAACCCGCTCACCTATGAAACGGTCTTATTCAGAGTCAGATGTAAACTAAGCTCTCATTTAGTTATTCAAAACCACAATGCAGTGGAATGCATTAATTTAGAGACCATCGTTGACCTAAAACGCACGTTAGTTATAAATCCTATGTCGAAATCACTTTAAAATTGCAATGACAATAATATAATGAATAATAATAATGTCGGGTTATAGCCGCGTGGGCCAAGAGGGCTGATCTTTCTAGCGTGTTTCGAATGGAGCAACGTTGGTTCGATCCCCGCTTGGGTCACTTGACTTTAACTTTGACCCTGGTTCAACAGATGTTATTGGGTAATTATTATTTAATAATTCATTAATAATAAACAATAATGAATTATTAAATGATGATATTAATACCTGTTTCTGGCCAGGCAGAATAGGTTGGTGAATTGCATTCCTCTTCACAAATCTATTTAAAAAAAAAAAAAAAAAAAAAAAAAAAATATATATATATATATATATATATATGATATTCAACGAAACAGAAGTATTGATGTTCATGATACAGAAGTATTGATCTTTAATAATCTATAATCTAAGTTGCAAACATAAATTATATTCAAGATTTATATTAAATGCATTCCCACAAGCAGACATGAATAAGTTCGCGCTTAAACGTGCCGCATGTGAACATACAATTGGAAATCCAATCTCAAATGAACATAAGTCCTACAATTCTTGGTAACATTGGCAAAGTAAATCATTTTTACAGTATGGATAATCAGCCTCATACCAACCTATAAGTCAAGGAATTGTAATAATAAGAATATAGTGCAATGGCGCTAAAAAAAGATTACACAAGTTGTAGGCAGATCCAGTTTTCTGTATCAGATAGCTCGTTGAAAAGTAGAAGATTAATTCAAAATAACATGAAGAAAGAAAAAAAACGATCATGTAACTTCATGAAGCAGATAATTGTTTCAATTAAAAAGTACATTTTGTCTCTAAACTTTTTTTATATATTTGGGTGAAGATAGGATTGTTTAGTGCAGGTTTGACTGTGAATAACAGTGCTGGTGTCTAGCCTCATATTTACATCATTGTATTCAGGTTGTTACGCTGAAGGTATTCTTGCAGGATTGTGATGAATAATGAACGCTAAACAATAGCAATCTTATGCCAGCTTATTCATCATCAGGCTTAACTGAATTTTGCATTTAGTTCAAAGTTCATAAACCTGTTATTATACTGTAATAAATGCATAAAAAAAACTTGTTTCTATATTTCAAACAAACCATATTTTGACAAATAAGAGTATGTGGATAAAATCCTCGTAAACAATGCAAAAAAAATATATATTTAGTAGAGACTTTTTTAAGATAGAAAATAGGGATTTTTCTTCTTAATCCTATTCCTCATTACTGAGGGTTGTGACTGGTTGTGACCCTTGTGGAAGCAACCAATCTTCTCCAGCTCTCCCTCGACTGCGCTGCCCGCAACGCTCCAACTACCGAGGTGCCTGCTGCTGTCTTCACTTGATCGGTCCATCGTGTGGGGGATCTACCTCTTCCTCTCTTCCCCTCCAAGTTACCGATCACAACCAGTCGTTCCAGGCTATCCTCATTGCCACGGACAACGTGTCCGAAGAACTGAAGAATACGGCGTGTACACATGTTGGCCAGAGTCAAGCCATCCAAACGCAGCTCCCGACGAATGGACTTATTGGTGCGTCTAGCCGTCCATGGGATTCGAAGCATGCGCCTCCAGCACCACATTTCAAAAGCGTCAATTTTTCTTCTTTCTGCTGCTTTTATGGTCCATGTTTCAGCAGCATAGAGAAAAATAGAGTGGACCAGACTCCTGACAAGCTTAATCTTGGTGCTGTTACTCACACCCCGGTCTTGCCATATTTTGTCCAGCTTAGACATGGCACTTTTGGCAATGGCGATACGGCGTCTAATTTTTCCTTCACAAGATCCTTCGTTACTAATTTGGGATCCAAAGAACTGGTACTTGTTTATGATCTCCAAACCTTGAAATGAGGTTCCCAGATCACCAAACTTTTTTGATCGATCTATGATCATGATCTTGGTTTTACTCTGGTTGATCTCGAGTCCCAGTGCCTTGCTCTCGGTCTCTACTCGTGTAAGGAGATCTGCCATCTCTCTCGGGTTTTTGTCCAAAAGTGTTGTGTCATCCGCATATCTTAAATTGGACAGCTTTACGCCACCAATAGACACTCCTCCATCCCATTGGTACAGAGCCCTGCGCAAAATAGGGATACCAAGAACTAAATTATTTCAACAATTTTGTAACCGATATCAAAACAAATATCAGAAAAAATAACAAGTTCAAAATCATCGCTTGACATTAAAATGAATTATTAGTGTCTAATTTTTCGTAGAGTATGAACATTGAGATTTGTAAATAATTTCTCAGCAAAATACAAATAATAATTAATGAAAAAAATCGTCCGAATCATGTCGTCAAAACTCTGTAATTTAACAAAATATGTGTTAAATTAATCGACTCGTTAAGTGCCTTCACTACAATACACGTGAAACTTTGAAATTCCTCATGAAAAAAGCACCGCAGCCAATTCCGAGCGAAATAGTTGGCAAAGTTTATTACAGGGCCGGAGCAGTCAACTTTCCCTTAATCTCCAAATGACAAATGTTTCCCTGCATTAACTTTACCCCAATTAACCAAATTCTTGCGCCTGGCAAAAGTTGTGTGGCTGGGGGGTGGCTGGGTGGTTTATGCTGGAGCCTCGGTGGCTTTCTGGGGGTGGCTGGGTGGACTGGAGGGGTGAAACTGGGTGGTGAGAGCATCAGACCACAGTTCACAACTCTAGATACTAAATTATTCCAGCTCAAATCGTTATAGCAGGAGACATGCTCAAACCGAAAATTTGTTAACAATGGAAATATTTCTTTAAATGGCAGTGCTTGCTGAGAACAAATAATATGTGTTTTTTGTCAAGCGCAAATAATTACATGCTTTTTTTGCATGCTAATAGAAACAAGCCAGCTATACAAGAAAAACTGTCATCATTCTAGCTCAAGCTATCCACTCTAGCTTAAATTCCAGCGTTTAGTTGGAAAAAAATATTAATAGCAATAAAATGACAACAATGATTAGCAGTTGATTGGATTGATAACAAAACAATTATAAGAATAGGTTTAAGTTAGAATTACGGTAGTTTGACATTTTGAAAATTATATTAATTTTCGGAACCGTTAACGGTTCGTTAAATATCCGAAAATTAATATTATTGTCAAAATTATAAGAATACTTATTTCACATTTTTATGCCTGAATTGTGTGAACTATATTTTTTTTTAAATTGAGCTGCATTTTCATAACAACAAAAGTGTACCAAATTTTTTATTAATATTTATAGAATTCAAGTATCGGTGAGTCAAAAATAACATAAATAACGACAACATTCCTCGACATCAATAGCTGTCTCCAAATCGCAATCTTTTGGGTTAAAGAATAAATAAAAATATTAACCTAATTTTATTATTATTATTGATGAATCAAATTCTATTGGTTAATAATGTTTCAATATTAAGAATGCGTTCCCTTGGAAACAAGAGTGAGCCATTTTGATTTAAATAATATTGATGAGGAAAGCCAATGAAGAATTAAAAAAATAAGAAATGAGATATTAACAAAAATAACAACATTATTTTTGGGCAACAATGGTTGTTTTTAAATTGCAATGCGATTGGCTGAAAAATATAATATGACTTTCTTTGGAATTTATTTAGTTCTATTGGTAGATATTATTGTTATTAAGAATGTGTTTGCATGACAACCAATAAGGGCCATTTTGATTTATGTAAAAGTTTTGAGGGAAGTCAATAAAGTATTAGATAAAAACCAAGGAGATATTAATTAAATTAATACCATTTCTTATTGACAGTCTGGAAAAAGGAATCTGATTGGTTGAAAATAAAACAAGTAATAATGAGCTGTAATAATAATGAAACTGGCCATTAGAACTAACCAATAAAGTGTAAGGCAAGTAATAATAAGATAATGTTTTGACAATAATGGTTTATTTTTAAGTTGTATATGATTGGGTGACAACGAAAAGTTTAACTTTATTCGTTGAATTTATTGTAGGTAGGTACTGAAAAAATTTTTTATGACAACGAGAGTGTGTCATTGTATTTACTTAAAAATAAAAGAGATAATAATCTATAATCTAAGTTGCAAGGATATATTCATTTAAAGCTCTCAGATGTATGCCCACAAACCAACAAGTGTAGTTCGCGCTTACAAATGCTGAATGTGTACTTACAAATAAAATTCCAAACCTCAAATGAACATAAGCCCCACAACTTTTGCCGACCTTCCCTGAAACAGGGGTGACATTGGCAAAGTGAACCATTTTTTACAGTATGGGTGGTCAGCCTCATACCAACCTATAAGTCAAGGAATATGAATAATAAATTACATTTAAATATAAAAAATAACAAAACCCTACAAAGAAATCTATACAAAAAAAGTCAAAAATTTCCTATGCAAAAAAAAAATGTAGCAAATGAATACACCAACATTAGAAATCAACATTGAAGATTAGCCGCCACTTCTTCCTGTCCTTGCATACTTCTTTCATTTCATCCAGAGTCATAACCTTTTTCATACAAGTCCTCCTTTTATTATGACTCTGGATATCCCATTCATTCGCTATTTCAGAGATTTGATCCTTCCATACTTTTCTCAGTCTTCCTCTACCACGACATCCATCTATTCTAGCAACATATACTTTCTTCGTCAATCTTTCATCACTCATTCTCCCCAAATGCCCGAACCATCTTAACATACTTCTTTTAATCTTCACTTTCACACTTTCCCTTACACCACATTCTTCTCTTACAAAATCATTCCTCACCCTGTGACTTCGTTTTTTCCCAATCATACTTCTTAGATAGTCCATTTCTACTGTATGGACTTTACTAATTTCCCTTTCACTCACCGTGCAGGCTTCACTTCCATACATCAAGGTTGGCACTAGTATACCACCGTGCACCGCCAATCTAACATTTTTTGAGAGATTTTGGTTCCTGGCGATGCAAGCGGTCGCACCCAGTACACACCTGCCTTTCATTATTCTTCTTTCAAATTCACCGGCCATTCTTCCATCTTTTTCAAACTTACTTCCCAAATATACAAACTCATTTACAACATCAACATTCATTCCATTAATTTTAAATTCATAATTCATATTTTCATCATCTCTTTCAAAAATCAAAACTTTCGTCTTTCTTGCATTCAACTTCAAATTATTACCTTTCAAAGCTTCGTTCAATCTAGAGAGCATCATTTGCAATTCCACTGCTGAATCAGATACAAGGACTGCATCATCCGCATACAGTAGAACGCTTACTTTGCTCTCTCCTATCATTAATCCACAATCATCAAGTCTAGCATCTCGAACACACTTGTCCATGACTATGTTAAATAGCCATGGGCTCATCACACATCCTTGCCTTACACCCTTAAAAACTTCAAACCATTCACTATACTCACCATCAATACGAATGCAGGCCATACTATTCTCATAGTTCACATGCACCGCATTGAGTAGAGCTCCATTCACTCCGTATGCTTTCAAAACATCCCACAACATACCTCTGTCCACTGAGTCAAAAGCCTTTTCCAGATCCACAAAGGCCGTGAATAGTTTCCCCCTCACCGACAATTGTTTTTCAACAAGTTGTCGTAGAGTGAAAATCTGATCAACACAGCCTCTACCGGCCATAAAGCCGGACTGTATATCGGAAACCCTTTTGCTAGTAGTCAGAATCACATTTTTTATAATCACCTTACAGAAGACTTTTCCTGGTATACTGAGTAGACTGATTGGTCTGAAGTTCTGACAGTCTTTTTTGTCCCCTTTACCTTTGTAAATGCGAACAATGACTGCCTTCCTCCAATCCATCGGTACTACTCCTGCATTCACACAAAGCTTCCATAATTCAAACATCCAATCTAGCACACATTCACCTCCTGCTTTCAACATTTCACCATTTATACCATCAAACCCAGCAGACTTCCCATTCTTCAGACGTGAAACACACTTTCATTTCTTCTTTCAAAATCTTCAATTCATTCTCTTCATCTGTCTGTTCATAAATTCTTCTTTCACCCTGGCCAAAAAATTCTTGAAAATAGTTCTTCCATCTCTTGCATACTTCTTCATTCTCCCATACCATCTCACCGGTAGCACTTTTGACTCCCGGAGTGGTCAATGCAGAAGATTTATTTCTATCCGCATTGATCCACCTCCAAAATTCCTTCTTACTGTCGGTGAAACTTTTGTTAATTCTTTCATCAATCTTTCTTTGTTCATTCATCTTGCTTTTATAAATTATAGTCTTTGCCATTCTCTTAGCTATCTTATATTCGTCTTCTAGCTTTCTATCATTTCTATCATTCAGCCAATTTTCATAACACTGATGAGGAGATAAAATTACTTGACTTATAGTTTAGTATGAAACTGATTACCCAAACATTAAAAAAAATGGTTCACTTTGCCAAACTCACTCCTGTTTCATGGAATGCGCTTATGTTCATCTGAAATATATTTTATATTTTATTTTGTAGATACTCACAAAACATGTACTAACAAAATAACGATCAAGCTATCTATAGGGGTGATCTGACCGTATCATGAGTATTCTTTTTGAACGTAATAAGTCTTTTATTTGAAATTAGATGTTGTTTGCTGTAGATCGATTACATATTATTGAGTTTCTTAATAAAGTAAACGGCTTTAAGATGCTGGTTATGAAGCTAGAAAAATGGCAAGAATAATGAAGTTCTCCAATTAACTAGCAAAATAACGCTTTTTATTATTTTTATAAATTACAATCATTGTGATTGTGAGCATTCCTTGACTTATACTAGATTGATATGAGGCTGCCCACCCATACTGTAAAAAATGGTTCACTTTGCTATGTCACCCCCTTTTCACCGAAAGGTCGGCAACAGTTGCAGGGCTTATGCTCATTTGAGATTGGGTTTTTATATTGTAAGTCCACATGCGGCATGTTTAAACGCGAACTTATACGTGTCTGCTTTGTGGGAATACATTTAATATGAATCTCAAATGTAATATATTTTTGCAACTTAGATAATATATTAATTAAAATTGGAGGTTGCTTGCTGTAGATTGACCACATATTATTGAATTTAAGTCCTGAATACAGTATGCTGGTTATGAAGAGAGCTCTCCAATTAACTAGCAAAAGAACCGTATTTGATATTTTTATGAATTACAATCATTTTTGTTATTGTACGAAGGAATATTAATATAATACGATATTACTGATTGTTTTTCATGTTATTCGGTATAATATTGTACTGAACAATGGCCGCGTGCGGTGAAATGATAAACGGCCCCGCAACTTTGTGTCCTCTGCGGGGATGAACTAAGACATGGCGGGGGGTGACGGCAGAACCGCAGAGGGGAGGAGGGGAGGGTGTACTCTCCAAACATATTAGCAGACATCTTAGTGGAAGAGAAACACATACTGACTACTTGGATTTGTTGTACAATAGTAAAAAAAATATAAAGCAATAATTGAATATGGGATAAGAAAAGTTCATAAGCCTGGGCTTAGCTCCTACCGGTTTCAGAATTGGGACTAGGAAGGCCAAAAAAGCGATTGATGATGGACGGTGTTAACGTAGATTCAGCCAGGGCAGACATATCGCTGCCTTAGTTCTTGTTTATCGTATACGCTATTGAGAAAATTTGACATGAGCAATGTTTGCATGTGTACTAGACCAATGCGTCTTATGAAAACAATAAATTTATTTAAAAAATATTAAAAAGAACTCTCACATTATCGAGTTTTATGGTTTTTCTTAGCTCAGATTGTGTAGAATTTGATTCATAAGACAACTGCATGAAAGAGTCATATTTGACAAGATTGGCGTATACGATAAACAAGAACTGGGAGAGCGATATATAACAATTGGTCAAAGGTGATGGACAAACGACGGTAGGAGGAGAATTCTGGATTCAGCCAAGGTCCACTTTCCCTTCCAAGCTTTTGATGATGATACTTCCAGAACTATTTTTTTGAAATTTGGTTTAGCTAAAGTGTTAAAATTTACTTAGCATTTAGAAGACACTCTTACCAGTTAATTCTAGAACATGAGATCTGGTTGCAGTGAGGCTAAGCAATCTTGTTAAAATGTGTATGTTTCATATTCTAAATCCATTCTTTACCTTTGAGAAGTAATCATAAAGACTTCATTCTTATTGCAGGTGGATACATTTTTGTATGCAACGAGTTGTTCTTCAAAATTTTAGCTATGTACCTACTTAAGTTACATAGTTTGTTTAATATAAAATACAATTAATCCAAGATTTTACTTTACTAAATTGTTAATCATTGCCTCCTTAAATCTCTTTTTCGACGAAAATGTTTGAATATTTAAAATTTTCCTAAACATTCATTGATAACTATGTTGTTAAGGAGATTTTTTACATTTTCTCCAGTTTGAAAAAAATTCGTTAACTGTTGTGGATAAAAAAATAGTATGAAGTGGAACAATCTAGAAGATCCCTCATATCTCTTGCAATAAATAGACCGCGGCCCACACTTAGACTTAACGGCCTCGGGGCAGGTCTGACGTAGTTACTAAACTTACTACTATTAATGGTGATAGTTGCTTTGTTGTGAGATACATTTGTGTGTCAAGTACAGAATACGCTAAGCCGTAGCAATTATACTACAAACAATAATTGTAACTTGTACAACTCTAGTCATCCCAGACTCCCAAGGCAGTGAACATACAAGTTCAGTATTTGGCTTTATCCACGGTATACCTAAGTACTTGTTCAAACCCGCTTTTTTTTTTATGCTAATAATTCTTGAATCCAGATTAGTTAATAAATTTAGAGTAAATACAATACAGGTCGTGGTTTGTTGGACAGTAGGACATTAAATCATTTATTCCAAAAAGAGATTTAATCGTCAAGACATCTGAAAGGATTAAAGGGAGAGTATCTCAAGGACAACAGAATATAACGCGGCTGAATTACTAAAAGCTGACCCAACTTCAAAAAGTAATTAATTTAAAATCAAAAATATTGATAGAAAATTTTCGACGGAAGTGAAACTTAAAGAAAAAAAAAAAATGCCCCTAAAAATCTCAAATGTACATAATGTACATGATTTTGCTTTGATAATGCACTTTCTGGAATAACAGCTAGTAATCTCTAATCAGAATTATCTAATGCCATTTTTGCCATTATTTTTTTCACTTTCAGAGTGAAAAGTCACCTTCAGTTACTGTTGAAATGAAAAAGAAAAAAATAACAGTTTCAGGTCATTCACATTAACACGTCTCTCCATGCCATTTTTCCAACGACCTACTTTCTAAGCTGCACTGCTTTCGCTAAAAAAAGTTATCGTATTTTTTAGGCGTACCTATAGGTAAAAATAAGCTATATTGAACGCAATTTCAACAATAACTTTCTGCATGTTTTTAGCATAATATTTCGAGTTGAACATTATGCCGAATAAAAAAGAATCGCATTTTTTGCGAAGTGACTGTTACCTGTCATATTAAATTTGTACATTCTAAAAAAGCTACCAGGGCGGAAGAAAATGCGTTTTTTTTCTCAGAAATACTTATGCATTAAAATATATACGTCAACAATACATTTGTATAAAATGTATTATAGATGAAATTTTCAAATACACAGTTTTGTTTCTTTGTGCTGTCGTTTTGTTTGAGGATTGTTGCCTTTGCCAAGTGTAAGTGCGAAGAAATGGAATGAATTATGAGGCGTTTTGCACTTTGCGAAAACTGTCTCTATATTTCTTATGAAAATACTGTGTATTCTACTTCTGTGTATTTTAAAATTCTTACATTCATATTGCAGCTTTCAATAGACAAAAAAAACTCATTGAAGGACTTAAGTATTTTTCATGATATATTTTTCGAATCAGCTACTGAAATAAACATTTTTTTAATTACGCATTTACAAATTTATTGAAATATTTTTTTTCTGGATTATTACTTGTTTTTTTTCATTCAAAATAGATAAAAAAACACATCATTTTCAGAATTCGAAGAATGGTTCTTTCGTGTTAAATTGTAGCTACAGCAAGACGTCAGGACTGTCAAGGTGTCAAGACTACAGCGAGTAGCTAGTAAACAAATTGTAATGTTGCATTTTCAGAAACACAATAATAAAAGCTATTTATCTTATGAATATTATTGATACAACTAATGTGAAGTATGTTCTATTTAACAAAGGTTCCTACAATTCTGAGATTTTTCCTTTCTTTTTAAGTCTTTAATTAATTTCTTTCACGTTTCAGTGCCTGTGTAATGAATCTCTTGGTTAGACACTGAGAGCCAGTTTTCTTTAAATGGATGTGCGTCTAATGAGGAGCTGATTGTTTATGCTGGTCTCGTTTGGGAACTCTGCAGAGTGAGGGAAATAGGGCTGGCGGGTATGTTCTCTAAAAATATGCATTGTATATAGAGCCTCCTGACAAAATACCTTCGTCATTCTATACCAACTCAGCACTATTTAATACTATTTTACTTGTTATTATCAAAAAATTTAGTACCAATCATTGAACAAAATTGTAGCGCCCTTGAGTATCATGAAAAAAACTAAGTTTTCCTAAGTAAAATATCAAAATATGATCAATGATGATGATGATGATGAGTTGGTGATTTCTTTATAGCGCCGTTTCGTGATGTAGTTACTTGAAGGGCGTTTGTGCATGTGATGCCAGAAATTTGCTTGTCTGCAGTGCCTTTCAAAACTTTCCAGAGTCCTATAGCTCTCTCGCATGATGACGCAGGCGGTTCATATCAATGGACCAGCAACTCTATCATCAATTTTATTATCAATTTTTGTACAGTCAATTTATTTTAGCCGGTAAATGCTGGGTGGAATATGGAATAATGGAATAAATGGTGAAATGTTGAAAGCAGGAGGTGAATGTGTGATAGATTGGATGTTTGAATTATGTAAGCTTTGTGTGAATGCAGGAGTAGTACCGATGGATTGGAGGAAGGCAGTCATTGTTCCCATTTACAAAGGTAAAGGGGACAAAAAAGACTGTCAGAACTTCAGACCAATCAGTCTACTCAGTATACCAGGAAAAGTCTTCTGTAAGGTGATTATAAAAAATGTGATTCTGACTACTAGCAAAAGGGTTTCCGATATACAGTCCGGCTTTATGGCCGGTAGAGGCTGTGTTGATCAGATTTTCACTCTACGACAACTTGTTGAAAAACAATTGTCGGTGAGGGGGAAACTATTCACGGCCTTTGTGGATCTGGAAAAGGCTTTTGACTCAGTGGACAGAGGTATGTTGTGGGATGTTTTGAAAGCATACGGAGTGAATGGAGCTCTACTCAATGCGGTGCATGCGAACTATGAGAATAGTATGGCCTGCATTCGTATTGATGGTGAGTATAGTGAATGGTTTGAAGTTTTTAAGGGTGTAAGGCAAGGATGTGTGATGAGCCCATGGCTATTTAACATAGTCATGGACAAGTGTGTTCGAGATGCTAGACTTGATGATTGTGGATTAATGATAGGAGAGAGCAAAGTAAGCGTTCTACTGTATGCGGATGATGCAGTCCTTGTATCTGATTCAGCAGTGGAATTGCAAATGATGCTCTCTAGATTGAACGAAGCTTTGAAAGGTAATAATTTGAAGTTGAATGCAAGAAAGACGAAAGTTTTGATTTTTGAAAGAGATGATGAAAATATGAATTATGAATTTAAAATTAATGGAATGAATGTTGATGTTGTAAATGAGTTTGTATATTTGGGATGTAAGTTTGAAAAAGATGGAAGAATGGCCGGTGAATTTGAAAGAAGAATAATGAAAGGCAGGTGTGTACTGGGTGCGACCGCTTGCATCGCCAGGAACCAAAATCTCTCAAAAAATGTTAGATTGGCGGTGCACGGTGGTATACTAGTGCCAACCTTGATGTATGGAAGTGAAGCCTGGACGGTGAGTGAAAGGGAAATTAGTAAAGTCCATACAGTAGAAATGGACTATCTAAGAAGTATGATTGGGAAAAAACGAAGTGACAGGGTGAGGAATGATTTTGTAAGAGAAGAATGTGGTGTAAGGGAAAGTGTGAAAGTGAAGATTAAAAGAAGTATGTTAAGATGGTTCGGGCACTTGGAGAGAATGAGTGATGAAAGATTGACGAAGAAAGTATATGTTGCTAGAATAGATGGATGTCGTGGTAGAGGAAGACCGAGAAAAGTATGGAAGGATCAAATCTCTGAAATAGCGAATGAATGGGATATCCAGAGTCATAATAAAAGGAGGACTTGTATGAAAAAGGTTATGACTCTGGATGAAATGAAAGAAGTATGCAAGGACAGGAAGAAGTGGCGGCTAATCTGCAATGTTGATTTCTAATGTTGGTGTATTCATTTGCTACATTTTTTGCATAGGAAATTTTTGACTTTTTTTGTATAGATTTCTTTGTAAGGTTTTGTTATTTTTTATATTTAAATGTAATTTATTATTCATATTCCTTGACTTATAGGTTGGTATGAGGCTGACCACCCATACTGTAAAAAATGGTTCACTTTGCCAATGTCACCCCTGTTTCAGGGAAGGTCGGCAAAAGTTGTGGGGCTTATGTTCATTTGAGGTTTGGATTTTATTTGTAAGTACACATTCAGCATTTGTAAGCGCGAACTACACTTGTTGGTTTGTGGGCATACATCTGAGAGCTTTAAATGAATATATCTTTGCAACTTAGATTATAGATTATAGATTATAAATGTGAGACCCATGAATTTTCATTGTTTACAGTATGGATGATTAACCTTGATTGATGTTATAAATACTATTTAAAAAATCCAATTGTATAAAAACAGAGTTTTAATTCACTTTAAAATTTTAATTTTTAAATAATACAAATGGACTTACACTGTGTAAATAGATTTACACATAAATTGTCACCATGAACATAAAGCGATGGCAAATATAATAAATTATTGTTCTTTTTTTAATAACAAAGTGTATGTACAATCGCAATTGAAAAACGGGATATTGTTTGATTTGAATTGTTGAAAACTACACAACAATTATTATTGTAACAAATTTTAATCTGCCATTCCGAAAACCAATACATAAATTTCAGGAGTTGAAATTTGGTTTCACCCAGCAACTAATGAGTTTTACTTGCAATAAAATTAACAACGAACAAAAAGTGACTTATTTTATAGATTGAATATTCGGATTGAAATAATCGGTTCTGTGAAAAATGAGAAGGATAAAATAATTAAATTTTATTTTGTACCCTGTAAATTATAAAGATTGAAAAAAGATATGCATTTGTAGTAGAGATCATGCACCATTTTTTCCGTCCTTGCATACTTTGTCAACGACGTTAGCCATGTTGAAAGCACCGGTTCCCATAGATCACCGAAGTTAAGCAACATTGGGCGCGGACAGTACTTGGATGGGTGACCGCTCAGGTACACCGCGTGTCGTTGGCATCTTGGACCGGTCCGTAGTCCGTAGTGGCAACACTTCGGACTCGTAAATGGAAGGTTGTGGATTGGATCCCGGCGGAGCACAAAAAATATACCATTTATATTTCGAATGTGCTCTTCGCTGAGTTGAAAAATTCATAAACCTTTACCAAAGACCGGTCACTGAAAGGTCCATCCAACCTTACAACAACTGGGTCTTGCTTGAGAATTGGCGCTTTCTACAGCGACGACCAAGCTCGCAGAGGGCTCTTGAGGTGTGATACACACAAAAACAGCGCTCACCAAATAAATCATCCTAATATTATTATTTTCTTTTGTTTAATTCAGAGTCATACCATTTTTCAAACAAGCTCTCCTTTATCCCATTCATTCGCTATTATGTACATCCTGGTCCGTAGTCTAGTGGTTAGGGCTTCGGATTTTGCTAAATGGAAGGTCGTGGGGTCCAATCGCGGTGGAAAACAAAAAATAACATTTACATTTTCAAATATTCTGTACGTTTTATTGAAAAATTTATAAACCGTTACCAAAAACTGGTCGTCAAAGACTCAGCCATTTAGTGTACACAACCTATTGGTTCACTTTTGCCAATGCCACCCCGTTTTCAGGGAAAGGCGGCAAGAGTTGCAAGGTGTATGTTCATGTGAGCTTCTGTTTATTTGTATGCACGCATGCACAATGTATAGGCGCGAACCTACATTTGCCTGTCTATGCATTTACGTAATATGAGCCTTAAATGTAAGCATAGGTATCTTTGCAGCTTAGACTATAGTTTATTGATAGATAGATAAGTCAATTGGCTTAGCCGTACAGCAACTGGTTTTTGCTTGCAAATTAGCGCTTTCTATAGCGATGACCAAGGTCGCAGAAGGCTCTTGTGGTGTGATTTACACAACAACATCTAGATTCTAGATGATTCTGTACTACGTGCATTGGTTTGTGTAGTCATTTTGATGTACCTATGTGTGAACGAGGACTTGTAATCGAAGTTCGCAACAATACCTATATATCCATCACTTAATATAATACTTAATTTACAACTAAGCATTTACGAGTATACTGTTCTAATGCATGCGTGTATATTATATTGAACATATTTACATACCACGCATGTACACACAAACACACAGACACACTTGATGATTCGACGAAAAAATAAAATTCCCGTTAAGAAAGCGTCAAACAAGCTCCCCCCTCCGCTTTCCTCCCTCCTCGCCCACCCCGCCACTTTTCCAGCCGGGCGCCTTCTATTAAGGTAATACGTTTCAATTTCCCCCGATCTTCTCCGTCTCCCTCACACCCAGGCCTCCGTGCATCCGCTGTCCCTTTCTGTCGCCTCAGACCCGCATCCGGGCGAGATAAAACATCTCAACTATTTAAAGAGCAATGAAATTTACATGGAAACTGCTCAGAGTAATGTTTGCGGCAATGCACGCGAAATACATCGGAGCAATGATGGTTTCTTGAAATCAATACTTTACCATTGAAAACTCACAAAATAATGGCGCACCTAAAATTGTTCAATTTTTCAATGAAGGTTAAGAATAATTGTTGAAGTAAATACATATTACCAAATACAAAACCACAGGAAAAAAAATTGTGTGAGTAGATTCATATTACAAAAAATTTAAACAATTTAAATACAAATTGTTGGAGTAGATACCTACATATTACAAAAAAAAAACAAAAATTGTTAAGTATCAAAACATAAGCAGAGGTTTTTTTCTGGGAAATCTTTAATAAAGTTTCGCCTCGGTGGGATTCGAACCCGAGCTCCCAGCATGGAATGCAACCAGTCTACCAACTGAGCTATCGATCGGACGGTCGTATGAAATATTTACAATAATATTTTATTGTGTGTTTGTTTGCCATGAGAAACAAAAAATATACTAATCAAGGCAGCATGTGTTTTATAGTGTTGTAAAAGTACCAAACGTGAATGATTTCAATCACAAAAACCTTTATGATAATTACGAGTATGTAAACGATAATTTGGTTTTAGAGAAAGATAACAGAAAAAAATATTGAAAATGTGAAAATATGAAAAAAAATATCGACATGGTGTGAGCGACTTGTAAAATGCAAAAGCACAAATTTTCCTAGACCGGCCCTCTGTTTACCGGCTTGTCGACCTGATGAAATCACGTTGGATTTGCATCTCCCTGCTCCCCGGCAGCAGTCAACCCAGCCTTCAAGAAAAAAACACCCAGCCTAAAAGCCTTTCCTAGCGAATCTCATCCGAGTGAATTTAATTGAACAGCTCCAAAAATAAAATTACAAGCGAACGTCATGAAAATGGGTCATAATTAAAGTATGAAATATCCATTGCGACAATGATTCTCATCTCTCTACCCCAAGTATAAAACTGTAACTATATTAACTAAACAAAATATGTACGCGAACTAAAATAGCATCCCTATTGAGAGTTTTGGTTTCGATTTACTTTTTTAAAATGCTTTGGTTGATTTTATACGTGGTGAACTGGTCTTTGCTCCCAGTTATTTTGACCCGCATAAATTTTAGGGATCCTTGAGAGCGAAGATAAGCGACCTTATTGGACTCTCATGTTGACATGACGCGTGAGAATTCAAATTTTACTCGTTTTAATCCGGGGAGTTTTCATTTTTACCTTTGGATATAAAATGGTTTTCGTGACGTTTTTTTTCTATTTTTTCAAAGGAAAAAAATATGAATGTGTGGATTCAATGCGATAACTCATTTTTTGGAAATTTAATTATTGATCAGTTAATGTGAAAAATCCCTGTGAAAGAGACCAGAAATAATATTTTTTGTTAATAATGAATGTGATTTTATACAAGTTTAAGTTCACATTTTTTTCCTTTATGTATATTTTTTAATATCCAAAAAATATTTCATCATTGAATATACTAAGCGCCATGAAATAATTACCCATCGATTACTAAAACTCAGTCTTTGAGTACATAATAACCACAAAATTTTGCTCTTTTTCTTGTATTTGATTATTTCAAAACATGAGTGCATTGGACAGTATATTTTTCGTATTGCAGCCTAATGATCTGTGCATGACGTATGACATTTGACACAAAACAGCTGTTTTTGTGTGACAGCTGATCTGATAGAAAGTCCATTAGAGCCATTGATTTATATCAACAGTACGGACATGCCATTAGCTGATATAAAAAACAGGTTATCGATTCATATGGTTCATAAAAACACACATTAAATATGAAGTGTAATAAAAATGTAATAAAACTTGGATACAGAAATAACAAAGTAACTTACATATTTTTAAGCATCCTATTATAAGGAATACCTATTGATTGATGTAATAAGAAATATCAAATTTTCAGTTTATGAACGTCAGTAAAAAAAAACACCTATGAGAGAAACTACTAGTATAATAATTATAGGATCACATGCAATATATCTATGATCTGAAATCCAAGCTGCAAAGATACCTTAACATTTAATGCTTACATTACATGCATGGCCACAGACAGGAAAATCACTGCCTTAGTTCTTGTTTATCGTATACGCCATTGAGAAATTTTCAGATGAGCAATTTTAGCATGTGTACTGGACCAATGTGTCTTATGAAAACAAGAAATTTATTTAAAAAATATTTAAAAAAACTCTCACATTATCGAGTTTTACGGTTTTTCTTAGCTCAGATTGTGTAGAATTTGATTCTTAAGACAACTGCATGAAAAAGTCATATTTGACAAGATTGGCGTATACGAAAAACAAGAACTGGGGGAGCGAAATGTAGGTTCACGCCTACACATTCTGCATGTGTGCATACAAATAAACAAAACATCAAATAAACATAAACCTTGCAACTGCTGCCGCCTTTCCCTGAAACCGGGGTGGCATTGGCAAAAGTGAACCAATTTTTACAGCACGGGGGGTCAGCCTCATACCAACCTATCAGTCAAGGAGCAGTGATTAATAACAATTATAATCATAACAGTATTTAAGTTTAAATTTGTATTTTTTCATGACATACCTACATTATTTATTTACTACTTCATAAATTAGATAAAAATTGTTTAACTACATAAAAAACAGAAAATTCTCATGGTATTATTTAAGTGCTTTTTGGATTTTCATCACTGACTGTCCAACATATTATTTTCCCAGGAGACAGCAGGACAGATATTATTTCCTCCGTCTGTTATCTGCTCCTTCGGGAGATTTGTAGCAGCTTAAGCAAAGCAAGGAGATGCTACGGGAGATAATGATTATTGAAAATTATTCAAGAAAACGTCAACTGGAAATAAAGCTCTGAGAGCCAAAGCGCTCAGTGGTTAAATAAAAGGTATTATACAGATATTATCCTCAAGAAGAAAAGCAGGTTGAACGTTAAGCAATCGAAATTTACTTTCATCACGTTTATTAATATATTCTATCACAATTCTAGAGCCTTTTGCATGCTTGGCCATAGTAGATCAGTGCCATTTTTTTAAGCAGAACTAATCTAATCTAATCTAATCTAAGCTGCAAAGATATATATCATTTAAGATTTATATTAAATGCATTCCCACAAGCAGATATGTATAATTTCGCGCTAACACATGCCACATGTGGACCTACAATATAAAAACCCAATCTCAAATGAACATAAGCCTTGCAACTCTTGCCGTCCTTCCCTGAAACAGGGGTGACATTGGCAAAGTGAACCAATTTTTTTATATTATGGGTGGTCAGCCGCATAACAACCTATAAGTCAAGGAACATACATGACAAATTACATTTTTTTAAATCAATAAATAACAATATATACATGGACATAAAAACCTAATTCTTAAAACCATTACATAGAACTCAGTTCGTATAAGGCTGGATGCACCTTTGTAACAAAATAATATAGTATTGAGCAGAGGCGGCTCCTCAATAAAAATGTTAGCAGTTCAAAATTTCTGCAATTTCAATTTTTCTTTAATTTTCCATTTTGCTTGGAATGCAATTGCAAAAAATACATACATATAATATGATGGTTTATTTAGGTACAAGAGTACTCACCTGCACCCGTTTTGTTGCATAAGAAATAAATGAGCAAATACCTACTTGCAGTTATTTGAAATGTAAATCCATACTTCGCTTCTTCATTTGAGCGAAAGCCTCAATGCCAACTCAAATGCAGCACAAAATTGAACACAAACAATAATTCTATAATCTGTTCTGACGCACTTTGTCATTAAACATTTTAATTGATTCTCTACAACCAACATCACAAGCAATTGTCGAATATCTGTTTGACCTAATTTATTTAAATGCATTACACGCTCAATGCACATAAGTTTGCAAAAGTGCATGCTTTTTAACTTTGTTAGTAAGGTGAGCGAGATCTACATATGACAACACCTTTTCACTCCAAGATTTTTCACCACCGATAATAAGACACGGGAAGCAGAAAAAATTATAATTAATCATTCACAACCACACAGACAAGATGCTTTCAAATAATATTCTTTTTAAATACCCTATTCACTTTTTTACACTTAGCTTTACATTGTTGAATAATTTTGAATTATGATCTAAGAAGATAACAACTTTTTATAAATAAAAATGATCGAAAAAACTACGATTTTTCTTGATAAAGTCAAATTCATCGTCAGAAAATTAATTAAAAACAAAATTGTAATAAATTCACGATATTCACGCTAAATACAGACAGAACCGGCAACAGTACGTTTACATGTCAACTAACAACGGAATGGAAGTGAGTCACCGAGATTTCAATATTATTTTCAATCAACAAACATTGTTTTCTTAAAAATGCTTCAGGACTAAATTGTGAGGATTCATTGTGTCCAAGGCAAGTCGAATATTTTATAATATTTCGGCGCTGCACCAAACCACCGTTTTGCGTCTTTGTCTAGCTTGATGAAATGGTAATGTTTTATCTGCTTTCTCGCTCTATGGCACGGATTTGGAGCAACCACATAATATGTATGAAATTTTTTTAAATCCTCAGTTCACTTTGGATTTTGCACGATGAGTAGGTATAGGTACCCAAACTATAATATCATGTGTTATGTACGGCGCCTTTGTGCTTCGCGAGCGCTCCATAAAATTAAGTCGGTACTTATTTATTATTGATTTTTACTTCAGCGATCTTTCAAAACAACTTCCACACAACATAATTTTTTTAAAAGGATATACATTTTTTTGCTATTTTTTTTATTATAAAATCTAGGCAGTGCATTGAACGGCTGCACGTTATTGGCGAACCGCCTCTGGTATTGAGCTCTGATGTGGGAATCAAGCCCACTATTGTGCGATTATATTTAAAAAAAATGTAAGTTAGCGAGACGAGTTTTAGATCTTAAAATAATTAACAATGGACCCTGGTTCGTGTCAGTTTTTGCATTGAAGGAATTCTTATAAAGTATCGAACGCAATTTTATTTTTCTAGTTTAAAATTAATGTTATACAAATACTTGCATTTTTGTAGTCTTCGTATGTCAGTAATGACCGGATACTTATATTTTTTTTTGTAGGATTTTTTTTCCAGGTTTCACTTTTTCAGGAATTATTACAACTTAACTTTAAGCAATTAAGAATAATCTATAATCTAAGATGGAAAGATGTATTGGTATTTAATGCATGCTCACAAACCGGAGCATGTTAGTTCGAGCTTACACAGGCTGCATGCTTACATACAGAATAAACCAAGCCTCACATAGACATATGTATACTGTTCAACTCCTGCCGTCTCACCCTGAAACCGGTATGGCATTGGCAAAAGTGAACCAAGTTTTTACAGCATGGTGGGTCAGCTTCATACTAACCTTTAAGTAAAAGAAAATAAATCATATAATTTGAATGAAACTCAAAAATCCTTGTATGACTTATTTCATCATAATATCATTTCATAAAAGTCAGCTCACACATTGTTGTTTTTTTGGAATGCCGGGTTTACACTTCACACATCGCATGCGTGTTTCTTATCCGCACTCTTGTTTGCTTGCGGTGGGCTCCATTTCCCAGTAACATGGGGGCCCCAGTCAGAGGCGGTTCCCTAATACAGTTCAACGGGGCAGTGCACTGCCTAGATTTTGTAATAATTTTAAGAAAATAATTGTATCAACTTTAAAATATAAAAGTATATTGTGTGGCAGATGTTTTGAATGGTCGCTGAAGTAAAAAATCATAATTATATGGAGCGCTAGTACAAACCCGCCGTCCATAATACATAATATTATTGTTTAGTTATACTCCTCGTGCATTTGTCCAAGTGAACAGATTTTAACGGATTATTCCCATACATTTTCTGAGATCGGTTAGAAACCGTGTATGGAGGGAGAGAGCGGATACATTATAGGCTTTTTAGTGCGTACGACAAAGACAGATGCGTGCATTGCCGGCATATTATAATTATTCGTGCGTAGATATTCGAAAACAATGAAATCCTTGTAGGATATTGATTATAAATAATATAAGCCAGTTACTCGAATTTGGTTGACCTCCATTCCGTCATCAGTTGACGTTAAAATAAACAGTTGCTGGATGTTTTTTCATCGAACGTGAAGATTTTTTCCATTATTTTCTAATTTATCGTGAAACAACTTACAATTTTGTTTTTTACTAATTTTCTGACGATAAATTTTAATAATAAAGTAAGCGTGGACATTATAAAAAAAAATAGTTGAATAGTATTTGAATAAAAACATTATTTGAAAGCATCGCAAGTGTGTGAAGATGGTGAAAAAGATAAAAGTTAAACAGCATGCACTTTCGCAAACTCAAGTTGAGCTTGTAATGCATTTCAATTTATTAGGCCGAACAGAACTTCGACAAATGCTTGATGTTAATTATAGACAATCAAGTAAAAAGTTCAATGACGAAGTGCGTTCAAACAGATTAATAATTATATCTAGAATAATTGATTGTGTAAAATTTTGTGCTGATTTGGCTTTGATTGAGGCTTTCGCTCAAGCGAAGGAGCGACGGATGGATTTCCATTTCAAATATGTAACTGTAAGTACGAGATTAAAATACGCTTATTTGTTATGCACCAAAACGGGTGTAGGTACTTACTTACTCGTGTATAAGTAAATAAAACAATATATTTTGGATGGTTGGTGTATTAACACTGTGAAAATGCATCTTTATTTCGTTATTAAAAAACTGTTTTATTTTCACTTTTTACTAATATTTTTTTAAAGAACACAGACCTGATGATGACTACTGTGTAGTCGAAAACATTTGTGTCCTTTAAAAAAATAATAATAAAAAGTGAAAATAAAACAGTTTTTTTAATAACTAAATAAAACAATATATATTTAGGTACGTATTTCTTGCAATTTCCATTCAAAGCAAAAAAAAATACAAGAAAAAATGAAATTGCGAAAATTATGAACTGCCAACATTTTTATTGAGGAGCCGCCTCTGGCCCCAGTCACGAGGACTTGGAACTTGACAAATGGAAGCGAAAGCGTCCACGCTAATATTCGTATTTATCATAAGCGCTGTTTATCACTGCGAGCGTAAACAGACTGGGATTAATGAGCGTTTTGTTTAATTTCTGGAACGCTTAATGTCCTACCGTCCATTCGGAAAATGTTTATTCGTTTTTATTCGTCCAGCTTCGTACTGCCGTAATAAATTCAATATTTAGAATATGAAATGTTATTCCAGGGAAATGGTTGTTTATTTTACATTTTAAAAATAATTTACTGCTTCACTTTTATGTTCTATGTTTGGTAACTTAAAAGTAGCTCAATAAAAAATAAATCACAATAAAAACGTGTCCTAGATCTTGAACGTTATATTTTAATAAAAAAAACTTTTCCTTGGTTTACTAGGTGATGCTTTAACTGTTTTATCAGTTTCATTAAAACCGTTTACTTAAAACTTTATTCTTACTGCAAATTAAAAATAACGTCTCAATGTAGGATATTTACTACTTTTTTTGTATTTAATACATTCCTCGGACCCATAAATTGAGGGTTGTTGATTCAAACCCCGGTGGAGCACAAAAAATATATATTTTCAAATATGCTCTTTGCTGGGTTGAAAAATTCATAAATCATTGCCAAAGACCAGTCAGAAACTAGGTCCATCCAGCCTTACAGCAACTGGATCTTACTTTAGTATTAGCGCTTTCTACAGCCACGACCAGGGCTATTGAGGTGCAATACACACAAAAACAGCTTTTGCCAAATAAATCATTCAAATAATATTATTATCTTAATCTAAATCTAAGCTGCAAAGATATGTATCATTTGAGATTCATATTAAATGCATTCCCATAAGCAGACATGCATAATTTCGCGCTTACACATGCCGCATGTGGACCTACAATATAAAAAACCCAATCTCAAATGAACATAAGCCCTGAAACTCTTGCCGACCTTCCCTGAAACAGGGGTGACATTGGCAAAGTGAACCATTTTTTACAGTATGGGTGGTCAGTCGCATACCAACCTATCAGTCAAGGAATACAAGCAATTAATTCATTCAAATAGGTATATAAAACAAATAAACTCTAAACAATTAAACAGTAAAAAATTAAAAAAAGAAAAACTACAAAACATATTTAAAAAAAATATAATAATAATAATAATAATGATAATTTAAAAGCCTCAGCTTTAACCGCCAGCATTACAGATCAACCGCCATTTCTTTCGATCCTTGCATACTTCTTTCATTTCATCCAGAGCCATAACCTTTTTTATACAAGCTCTCCTTTTATTATGACTCTGGATATCCCATTCATTCGCTATTATGAAAATTTGGTCCATCCATACCTTTCTCGGTCTTCCTCTTCCACGACATCCATCAATTCTCTCAGCATACACTTTCTTCGTCAATCTTTCCTCATTCATTCTCTCATGACTATTATGACTATTATTAAAACGAATTTTAATTATCAAACCGTTTCACAATCACATCATGGAAAATTCTTTCAATATTTTTTCCAGAGAATTTTGCCTTTACAAATGTTCCCATCATACAATATAATATGTATATTAACTTTTTTTTTCGTATTCCATACTACCTGGTATAATATAATACTACAACCTCCTGATCCTCTTGCATTCCTTTGTCAAGCAGACCCTGAAGACGCTGCTCTGATCAAATTTCAAATAAACCTCAGCAGCTACGTTGAAAATTGAGATGTGCCATTATGTGATGCTCAGGATTAGTCTGGTAGAAAGGGGTGCAGGAGGCAATACAACTAAGGGCTGTGGTTATTCATGTGTACTTATGACTGAGCGTCTTTCAGCCTGGATTCTGCTTTGTCAGAAATAATTCTGAAATATGCTTTAAGCCTATTTTGGTAGAATGCAATAATTGTGTAGACTTCAAAAAAGATCCGTAAATTTAAAATTCATAAGTCAGAATAGACATAAAATTTATAATATTAGTTCAAGCTACTAATTAAATATATAAAAGTTATACAACCCATTAAAGTATTTGTTGCAAGACAGACATTCTATCTTTCAGAAAAAAATCCTAAAAAAGAAATACTCATATAATTCACTAAGAAATAAGATGTTTTTGACAGTGTAATTGTTATATGCATACTCAATGTGCAAATTGCAAAGGTGCTATTTTATTCGCAAATATGTTTGTTACTTACATCTAGTGCTTTGGTTAAAACAAGAAAGATAGGGTATAAGCTTTATCTATAAAGAAATACAAACTTCAACATATAACTGTAGTTTAATGTTTACGAAAAAACGAAATTTGCTGTACATAAATGTTTTGAAAATTTATTAAAAATCTATTACCGAGCAAATTTCTACGCCATCCAAAAGCACATCTCTCTAATGACCCTAATTAAGCTGACAGCTTCATCAAACTCCTGTAAACTGGCGGAATGTCCAGGTCGGGTCACAGTTATGAGTGAGGAATGTTCCCGCTCACGGGGAGAATGCTTTTGCTGTAGAGGTGACGAGAGGGATGCTTGAGGGCCTAGCCGCACCCCCAAGTGCTGATATTATGTGTGATTAATGCACTGAAACCTTTTCTGGACTGATATGAACTAGAGCAGGGCAAGCCTAAATGTTGACCCAGTGAAATTATGAACACATTAGGAAATTAATTTTAATTTTAGAATCCGAATTCACGACACTCAAATTGGAATTAATAATTTTTGTAAATGTTATATCTATTTTCATTTTTCTTTCTAAATTGTTGTATGAGATTTGTTACTTGTTTTAAAAATAAGTGTGTCAATTGCATCGTCAATGCAAAGCTATTTCTGTAAGATTTATAGGTCAAATTAGCGATCAAATCCAACACGTCATATAAGCTCCAGATTAGCTAGCTATAATAATCTCTTTAATCTAAGTTGCGAAAAATATATTTTAACATTCAACATTCATATTGAACGCACGCCTACAAACGGGCACGTTTGTGAATTCTCACTTAAAAATGCTAAATATGTACTTAAAAATAAAAATTTAATCCCCAAATGAACATAAACCCAACAACTTAGCCAAACTTCCCTGAAACAGGGGGGACATTGGCAAAGTTAACTATTTTTTTACAGTATGGGTGTTTAGACTTATACCAACTTATGAGTCAAGAAATAAACAAGTAAATTAAAATCCTGATAATGGAGAACGTTTTTTTACAATTTTTATTGGGGTAAATAAGATTTTTCTTTTTTCTTGGAATTTTTACCAACTTAAATTCTGGATTATTGGTTTGTAATTTTTTTATATTCGATCTTTCGTATCTATTTTCACGATCAGTAAAAAAGTAATGATTTTAAATCCTCCCTACCTATATTCAGCCGGTTAGTAGGTGGACTTCCCACACCTTTGTTTAAAGCTAAAAGCTTTCTGTCAGCCGGACGCGCCATTAAAACGTAGACATCAATTAATGAGAATATTTTGAAACGCATTTCGCACAGTTTTTTGAGTTTCTGACACTTGAATTCCTTCCAGCCGCCTTTGGTTCCCTCGGGGAATATATTTTTAATGGAACTCGTTAGACAAACATTTTTTTACGACTCATAAATTTTAATGAGCTCCAGAGAATAACAAAAAAATAAAATTCTTATCAATCTGAGACTGACGGATTGCCTTTTTATTTCCCAAAGTTTTTATGATAATTAATGGTAATAATTTTATATGCCAAAAAAGTAAAAATTATTTTTATATCTTTTTGTCATAACGAGAACCTTTTTTTCATTGTATACAAAATATATTGGATGCAAATTTCAAGACAATTATTCTTATTATACACTTGCACTACAAATGGTAAGATAATAAATAACAAGTATTTCAGATCTATAAAATTATGGCATAGAAAAATGAACAAAAATCTAAGCATCCCAGTATGCATTTTGCAAATGAAATAAATGCCTCCTCAGTATAAAAATCTTATGAATTATTGCCAAAAAAAATCAAAAGCAATATTTTTTCTTGGTTTGTATTCATTCTCACTTCCTTCCCAACATCACTCATCTGATTGAATCTTTTAGAATTCTCTGTAACGTCATTTTTTGTTTGTTTTGTAAGACGCCCGGCGTAACAATGAGCCTCGCTTTACGTGAGTGATGCGCGCAATAAGGGAAACCATTTTCCAAAATCTACAATGATACCTCTATACGCGAATGAATGCATTACTTGATCCGTTGGTCGAAACCTGAAAACAACTTTAGTCTCACGTGATTTATTTAAGTACTTTGGTTTACAAATTATTGTGCAAACAATCCGTCACAGGAGGCTAAATAAAGTAAAAAGGAAAATTAAAATGTGATAAATCCTACCGTTAGCCACCATAAATTTACGCATGATGAAAAAATTAACAAATTAAATAGGCAGATAATGAATTGATATATCCGGAATCTTAGCTAACAAATCATTTATATGCACTCTAGAAGGCATAAGTGAGTCTAAGCTAACAAATTTTATTAAAAAAATGTATGGTATAAAAATATGCATTTGAAATGAAAATGTAATATAAACAAATTTAAAAAAAAAGCTGTTTTCAAAATAAATTAAAATGTGATTCAAAATGATTTGCATTCTATCGCATAACCTAAAAATCTCCCCAATCATTATTCCACTAAATTCCGTTTTAGTCCACAATTTGCTCTGATTTTCCTATACTTGTCTCCTATATTAAAAATAAATCTTTAAAAATTATGAATTCATAAATTCATATAAGATTTCTCAAAATCGAAGATTATTGAAGAAAACCAGCTGCAATCGAAAACCAAAGTTCTACCTCAAACTGCTCGTAAACTAAGACCTCTTTATACCCAACTTGGAGGTTTCATTGTACTTTACAGTCATTGCTGAATCCATTTGGCTAGCTGGGTACTTTTGTGCTTTCCCCCCCGCTTTGGTCTTTCACCCCCCCAATGACTCGTTCCCCGCGAGTCGGTGTAATTTTTTACGTCAAATAACCGTTCCTCTGTAACTGGGTCCAATAAAACCAAAGCGCCGGTCATTAATTTTATTGCGGGCCGCGCGACGCTCCTATAGCTACCCTTAGAGTCCTCCTGGACCCTAAAAGAGGTCCACCGGGAAAGGAAAAAGGCGACTGGAGCCTTAGGTAATGTATTCTGAAGTTTATTATTCTTTTAATTTTTCTCAATTAATCAAATACTATTGAAGGCAAGCAAGTGGTCGGTGCAATAGGAAGAATAGCAAAGCACAAGCGATTGACGATGGATCTGAGAATGGCGGTACACAATGGCATATTGTTACCGACTTTGATGTATGGAAGTGAAGCATGGACAGTGAATGATAGCGAAATGAGTAAAGTATGTACGGTGGAAATGAAGCATTTGAGAAGCATGACAGGAAAAACTCTGAGGGATAGAGTTAGGAACGAATGGGTAAAAAAAAAATGTAATTTGAAAGAGGATGTGAAAGTTAAAGTACAAAAGAATGTGATGAGATGGTTTGGGCATGTGGAAAGAATGAATGATGATAGACTGACAAAGTATGTATACAAAGAAAGTGTGAAAGGAAAAAGAGGGAAGGGACGACCGAGAAAAGTATGGAGTGATCAGATTGAGGAGATTGTGAAAGAATGGGATATACAAAGTGAGCGTAAAAGAAGAAAATGCATGAAAAAGGTGATGGATATGAATGAATTGAAAGAGGTATGTAAGGATAGGAAAAAATTGAGGCAACTCTGCAGAGGCTCTGGCCACCCCTAGCGGAATGGCGACAGAGTAACAGTTACAATTACTATTGATATTACTTGGAACGGCTGCTGTTCAACTGAAATACTAAAAACCATGCTGTATAATATTGAGTGCATATCATAAATGTAATCAATACCATACCCATTATTTTGTATTTAATATATAAGTCAAAATCAAAAACATCTCTTCTTATCTTATACCTAAGGCCTCCTCGGTTCACTCCTGGACGTAGGTCTCCTCCAAAAAAAATGACACCACATAAATCAAAATGAAAAACCAAAATCAACAATGAAAATTTTGAATATTTAAAAACTTAATCATGCACTACCGGTTTCGTTAACAATGTTTGCATCATCAGGTAAAAAAAAGAAAACAGTACATGATTAATATTTACTCGCCCCGTCACCACTTACATTTTTTTTTTAATTTTGAATTATTTAGAATGAAAGATTAAAAAGTAAATACGTCGTCAATTAATGATAAAGACAACATTACTTACAAAAAAAAACATTTAAAATTCACATTATGATGGCTCTTCGAGTCAATTCTCACATTTTGAATGTCTTCATTGTATTTGATTTTGAATAAAACGCTACAATTTGTCAACAAATCCTTAAGGAAATAAAAAATTGCTGATTAAAAAATATTTTAACGTCTTATTTACCAATTACAAAATAATTTTAATACTATCTAGGTGAATTTCCACAATAATCCCCCCTAGCTTCCGCTCTGTATGTTTTCCAGGATTTTCCCTTCAGCAGCGCTACTTTGTCCAAGGCGCTGCGCAGGTCAGAGCCGGCTTAAGGCCCCACCATAACTTATCCTGCTTTTTTATTACCTTTACTTTATCCAGATAATGGAGAAAAACTACAAGCGGTAGTTTTCATATTAAAAGAATATCCACTGCCCGGTGCTTTGAACGTTTTTATTGCGTTTCTAAAAGGGAACGTCTAAATATTGTGTGTCATTATAAAAATGAACGATTTTATTTACAGAAACCTATTCCATTATCAATTTAATTAAAGAAGTAATTGTCTGGCAATGCTTATTCCAGTTTCTTTGTTTGGAGCCTTAAAGACTGAAGTCATAATGGATGACCATTTTGGATATTTACCTATTAAATCAAATTTCTCTCAAGTAGAATGCTTCCATAGTTTGTGTTAGTAAAAAAGATCTCTTAATTGTAAAACAATAATCAAGGTTTTTTTTTATTTGAAACCTAATCCGAAATCACCAACGACCACCAGAATCCTGTACATTTTGGTAGGGGACCATTACTTGGACAAAAAATCATCCTTAAATCGTTTTCAAGTTGAACCAAAAATACCATAAACCTTTTGTTGAGTAAACAGTTATTATGTATATTTTTAATGGTTTGTGTACAAACACATGAAAATTCAGGACTCACTTCATTAGAACTTTCGCTTACCTGAAGATTGTCTTAGCACTGAAAGCTTATATAATTTTAAATGAAATAAAAAAGAATAAAAAATAAAAAACTTGTTCCTCTTTATATATTTTTGTAAGATCAGTTATTTATTGGTTAGTTACAACTACTAGACTATGGGCTGAATTTATCTTGAAATAATACAGAAAATTAAATTGTAAAATATTATTAAACATGTGATCAAAATAACTTGTGCATTGATTAATTTATTCTTGTTCATGCTCTTTCAGGAACGAAAATATCAAATCGTTTTCAGGTTAAACTGAAAAGCATTAAATCTAGATTTCACATCCACCCGCCAGCGATTACTTTTGAATTTAAAGAAAGTGCAACTCAGCTCAGAGCTTTGTTTCATTTTCCTTATTTTGGTTGAAATGCTTCAGCAGCCAACAATTTCTTTGTCATTTCTTCTCCTCTCCGACTGACACAAAACCTCCTGGGAGATTTAACATATTTCCAAATGAAAATTAAATTATCCGCTTTCCTGCTCGACAATTTTTCTTCTTCAAGGAATAAGGGAAAATGACATATTGTAGGAATTTCATTGCGGGACGTGGGTGGTACAGATTTTTTGTAGCTTTAAAAATTTCCATCCGAAAAACAATATTAAATTAAAACTTATTTTCCAGAATTGTACTTTTGAAAGATTAATCTCATTCTTGATATTTGGCTTTCAAAAATGAAATTTCAAATAAAAACATTTATCCTTGGCAATCTTCTTTATGTTGAGGCATTCTAGAAGTACATACATTCATATTGGCTTTAAAAAGAAAAACAAATTACAGCTAGAGAAAAAAAAATATTATTCTGGTTTTAATACTTACTTTATATTTGTTTTGGAATTTTCTCACATAATACATATCGACGCGACGGTTAAAAGATAGTAGTGCCTAAGCGACAAAAACTAAATTGTTCAGGAGAGCAGTTAAAGTTTGAGATTGCCGAAAAATGACATACCTTTTTTTATTTTTTATCATATCGTTAAAATAAAAACAGCTCTAAAACTAAAAAAGGCGTTTATTAGCATTCCTATTAATGTGGTTTTACGATTTTTTTTATTTCACAAGCGCCTTTAGGACAAAAAGAGGCCAAAATCTTGTCGGTCACACCAAAACCATACTTTGAAAATGTAGTTGTTTGCTAGGGCATAAACAACAAAAATATCATCGTGCAGCTATGGGAGTTGGCGCATTAGAAAGAACGAAAAATTTCAAGTATAATAGCATTCATAAGTCATTTTTGACCAAAACGTCGCTTATGCCCTACTTCCTTTTAACCGTCTATATGTATTTGCCAATTAATTTAATGGTCAAATTGACTCTCATACTTACCTTACTCTTTTTTTAAGTTTTTTTATTTATTCAAAGTAAACATAAAGTAACAAAATTTATCCATTGGGCAATCTTTTTCTTACATCTGCTACAAAGACTAAAAAAATTGTATTTTTTTATTTATAAAAAAAAGCACATTACCTATGTTTTAGAACACAATGATTTTTTCATTTATATATTCAAAATATCGCTCCCCCAGTTCTTGTTTACCGTATACGCCAATCTTCTCAAATATGTCTTTTTCATGCAGTTGTCTTATTAATCAAATTCTACACTATCTGAGCTAAGAAAAACCGTAAAACTCGATAATGTGAGAGTTGTTTTAAATATTTTTTAAATAAATTTCTTGTTTTCAAAAGACACATTGCTCCAGTACACATTTGTATGAATTTTCTCAATGGCGTATACGGTAAACAATAACTAAGGCAGCGATATTGTGTTATTCTTAAAAACCCAAAGACTTTTAATGCAACCTGGGTACAACAAGGTAACTATTACTCTTTGACTTTTTAAGCAGTAAAATTAAAATGCAACGTCACAGGCGAATGTACAACAATAAAATTAACAGACAGACGTCTTTGCTTCGAGTCAACAAAGTTGCGTGTAACTTCCCGTCCTAATGTCTGTCTTTTATCTTCAGAACGTGGCCTTCCAGGCTCCAGCGATTCCTTGATTTTACACCGGGGAGTCGTCCAAGACCAGAGAGAAGCAGGGCGAGAATTAAACCAAGGGAAATTGCAGAATATGTTTCACTGAATGTAAGATTGTTTAACTTTAAAAAAGTATAAAATGTTATTTTGAAATTGTATTGTTGTAAGTTTAATTAACAAGTGTATTTTTAAGTACAATTTGCCTCATTTTGGTGAGGTACAGCTTATAAAACTATTGAATTATTATGTAATAGATATAAGTTAAAAAAGAAAAATGTACTCAAAAAGGGTTATATTAAATAATAATAAAAAAATAATAATAATAATAGTAAGAATTACATTTGTATGCAAAACCTTTTTGTAATTGAGTCTTTTCTAACAATCAATCTCAAAAGTACAAAAATGTGTTTTTTTTCACTAACATTAATTCTTCGGTTTGATTAAGGTATATTACTTAAAATACCTCCGTTAATAAATAAATAATAGTAGGATTATTTATTTGGTGAGCGCTGTTTCTGTGCGAATCACACCTCAAGAGCACTTTGCGAGATTTGTCGTCGCTGTAAAAAACGCCAATTCTCGGCAATGGCTGGATTGACCTTTAGTGATCGGTCTTTGGTAAAATTATATATGAATTTTTCACCCAGCGAAGACTATTTTTGAAAATATAAATGATACATTTTTTGTGTTCCACCGGGATTCGGACCCAAAACATTCCCTTTACGAGTCAAAAGTGTTAACCACTATACCTACTGCGGACCGGTCCAATAATGCATTCGATGAATATCAAGCCAATGAAATTTCAGCAATGTATAATTGGATTAATTTATTTTAAATTAAGGATTTTTCCAACGTATCACGTAATTGTACAACCGTTTTAAAGAAAACGGATCAACACCAAAAGCGTGCTTTTTTTAACTTCTACATGCATATATTTCTGAGACAAAGAGCATCAGATACAAAAGTATAAGTCCGTTGCGCCTGGTGATGCATTTCACAATTCTTTTGTTTCCAATGGGAGGAAAATTCCTGTCATTACTCCAACACCGTTAAAAGTTTCTCTTGAAAAGCTTCAAGCACGCTCGCTTTACGATGATCCATTCTGTTCGCAGAAATGTTGGAACGTATTTTTTAATGCAAGTCATTATATAAAATACCAGCAACTCTTGTTTCATAACACCTCAGTTAAGCGGTCAAAATATACTATTTAAAAAAATAAAGCGGATGATTATTTTCCACTTTTAATAATGCTTTGAAAGAAATTTACACTCAAAAATGTTAATATACACACTCGTATCATTTCGTTTTTGAAAATGGCTAAATTTTATGAAAATCTATGACACTTAACAACACACATAACATGACATCTCCGGTCGATAGCTCAGTTAGTAGAATGCTTGCATTCCATGCCGAGAGCTCGGGTTCCAATCCCACCGAGGATGTCACGAACGATTTCTCGTTTCAGTAGTAATTTCAACTGAACTGGTTAGCGTGAGGCCACCCCCTTACCTGTAGAAATAAATATTTTCCACTAGCCACATGCGAAACCCTTAGGAAAAACGCGGTAAGAAGTTGCACTACATGTGTAGCTTGGTTGCGTTGCATTTTCACACAGCATCGTTCACTTTGCCAATGTCACCCCTGTTTCAGGGAAGGTCGGCAAAAGTTGTGGGGCTTATGTTCATTTGAGGTTTGGATTTTATTTGTAAGTACACATTCAGCATTTGTAAGCGCGAACTACACTTGTTGGTTTGTGGGCATACATCTGAGAGCTTTAAATGAATATATCCTTGCAACTTAGATTATAGATTATTATATTATTATTATCGTTAATAATCACATACGACGAAACAAAAAGCTGCGTTCTTCTACTGTCCTTACAGAGCAGGGACTGACAAAATAGGGCTCGCGTGCCAAATGTGGCCCTTCAGTGACATCAATCAAGTTTGCGTACTCTCAATCAAAATTTAATACAAATTTTCAAGCTACCAACTTTATTTAATTTTCAAAAAACAAAGGCTCTGATTTTCTATGCTTTCTCTTATATTTTCAACGTCCTCTTGCTAGTTCCTCCCATAGGATCTGGTCCTCATTCTGCCTAACGACCCTGCAAGATTCCTCGCTGGTAATCGATCCCCTGACGCCCTCAGAATCCCAAGTATATAATATTTTCTGTAACCTCAACCCGAGCGTTTTTTATATAATGTACAGAAAACTAAAACTCTCACAAGAGACGCTGTTTTTGATTTCACACATTTTGTGGAAAACGCTATGGGTTAGTTTAAACGTGAGGTCTTATACGTGGGGTACTGAGCTCGCAGCTCTAGCAGATTCCAAGATGATGGTGGAAAACTGAAATATGATTCTCCGCGTGGACCTCTGGGACAGAAATGTGATAGCGTGGACACTCACAAATGGTTTATGTGGGAAAATAATGTTAACTTGGTGGAAAAAATAATGTTATAGTTAAAAAATAAGATATATATTTGGATATATTTTTAAAAGTAAAAAAACAATAAATTTACTATGTCTTCGTTTGTGTGAGAATTGACGTTGTTATAAGGTAGTAAAGTTTCCTAGACTTGTAGGTTGGTATGAGGCTGACCACCGATACTGAACTTGAATAAATGAACATCAACGACCGAACACAGACGACCTTCCCTGAAACAAGGGTGACATTGGAAAAGTGAACTTTTTTTTTTTACAGTATGGGTGGTCAGCCTTATACCAACTTAAAAGTCAAGGTGATGCGAAGTAAAAAATGTTGCCTGAAAATACGGAAGAAGAAGGAAAAATCTAAATAAAAAATTCGCAAAACTTACAATATTTATTTACAGGGAGTAAAATATTTTATGCTGAGCTTTCTATTTTTACTATGAGAGCCATTTCTGCATCGATAGACAATTTTAAAATACCATTCAAATACTGGGATTCTTTGTTTTGAAATATTGTTATCCTCGTATGGATTTGAACCCCGTTTGATCCGCGCTACGCCTTGTGATCCGACAGGTGAGATGGGTGATGGATGAAGGCGGTAGGAGGAATCCTGAGGGGTAGGGGGAGGCCCAAAACCACCTCAAGGATTGATCGCTACTTCCAATGCCTTCGCTTGACTTCGGGGTTTATATGCCATTTCATTACATCTCTCCATTACGATTGAATTGTATGTATGCGCCTTTTACGGGGATTTCATACATAACTTAACGATATGTCAGCCCAGAAATATCGCTGTAATTACTTAACTTCAATGTACGTGTACATTATTTACTGGTAGCTTAGATGTTATATACTCGTAGATACATAAAATTACCCTATTGATTATCATCTAGCTTCTCAAGTAAATAAATTATAAAACGGGCCTAAAATTGACTCGGACTTTAATCTTGTACAGTAAACCTAATCTAATCTAATCTAAAATGCAAAGATATGGAACATTGGGGATTCACATTTTTTGTGTTTTCACAAGCAAACACGTATAAATTCGCGCTTGTACATATCGCATGTGAACCAACAACACGAAACCCCAAATCTCAAATGAACATAACCCCTGCAACTCTTGACGACCTTCCGTGATACAGGGGTGACATTGGCAAAGTAAGCCTAAGCCTAAGTAATCTAAAATAGACTACTGCAATAGCTTATATGCAGGCCAACCAAAATGTCAATTGAATAGGCTACAATTGGTTGTAAATGCGTGCGCTCGCATGATTGCTGGTCAGTCGAAATGTACACACATTACTCCTCTTCTCCACAAGCTTCACTGGCTCCGTATACCGGAGCGCATCGATTTCAAAGTGTGCACGATGGTCCACAAAGCTTTATTTGGAAAAACACCCAAATATCTCGCTGATTTAATCAAACCAGTCACCCTCGGCACAAAAAGCCTAACACTGCGCTCAGCCGAGACTGGAGCCAAATCAAGGATTGAAGAACCTATAAGAAGAGTTAACACAGTGTTTGGAGAGCGTGCATTTGCAGTTGCTGGCCCTCTGGCCTGGAACCACCTGCCACATCATGTGAGAGAGCTAGAGGACCATGGAAAGTTCCGGAACGCACTGAAGACAAGCAAATTTCTGACATCGTTTGCACCAGCGCCCTTGGAGTGACTACATCACGAAACGGCGCTATAAAGAAATCATCAACTCATCATCATCATCATCATCAAGCCATTTTCTACAAAATGGGTGGTCAGCCACATACCAACCTATAAGTCAAGGAACATACTAAACAAATTTCATTTTTTAAATCACACATTTATGATTTATTTCATTAAAATCTTTGTGGTAATATAACCTTTTCTTTAAAATTGCATGCGTATTTATTTGCTAAAAAGATAAGGTTCGCACCATATTAATGTACATCGAAAAAGTAACAAGCGAGTTTGTTTCAATACTGCGTATATTATACTACCAAATTTTAAATTGAAATTTTGTATATGGAAAAGTAGCATGTATACAAAATAATATTCAGTATTGAGATTGTCTGTTATTGGCGGCTCGACAAAAGCTTTCTACAAGTTTGGAGAAAGAATTAGTTTGGAAACTCATAAAGGATATTGGTAATAAAGCAACGTTGGCGTGTGGCGGCAACTGCCTTGGAACATACTACGTACAAAAAATTGGTTCCAAGCGAAAAACTTCATAATTTGACGCTTCTCAAAGCTTCGACGCCCTAATAAAGAATTTATTATATTCTTAAAACTTTATTGATCCGTCAGAGTGTTTTTACGTTGTTTTTCCAGCTCTCAATATTTTATCCGGTCTATTTTTTTTGTCGAGCCAGGTGGAATAGTTTGGTTGAAAGTTTATGGGTTGAATAATAGATTTTGTTAATGGAAAAAAAGTTTTCGGTTGATAATAGTATTTTTGATATTTTACGACAGCGACATTATATATTTTTCGTATGGGAAAAAATGCCTTATAGCTTGTGCGAGTCCTTGAAGAATGCTTTGGAAAAAAACGATAATCTTCCATTTGACTAAATAAATCCTTGACCTTCTTTTATAACTTGGCGAATTTCTTCAATTTGAGTAATTTAGGAAATAGTATGATTAAAAAATAATGTTATCAACATTTTGATTAAGAGAAATGTTTTTTACTACTTAAGCAAACGTTGTTCACTTAACGTTTTCGCTTTTTTATTATTATTCCTTAAAATAAATCGTGGATACCTACTTGAACAAAAAATTAAATTATATTTTCTTACTTGTTAAGAAAACAACGTACGAGTAAAAAAAAACAAAACAAGGAGTAAAAATAAAACAAGACTCGTATTATGAGAGTGTAAAAAAATATGGTTATTTTGAGAAGCTATGGCAGTGTGCATTAAATAATCATTCAATTATAATAATTGTTGATGTTCTAAACATGAGAGAATTTTTCCAGCCCTTGGCCTCGCAAGGCGGCAGACTTTCACGCGCGCGCCGCCTACAGCGGAGCTTTTATTAAAAGCTCTGACGTACCTTGAATATCTCACAGATTACTGAAATATTAATTCAGCTTTCAGGCCAGTACTTCAGGCTCACCATCTGCCGGAGATTCCTTCAGAAGGCTTCGCAGACAACGTGGAAAATTGCGTGTAATTGGACAGCGGGGTGAAGAATGGCTCGCTTGATCTTATTTTATGAATTTTTAATTTGATTTGATGTAGTTTTATAAGTGGAAGATTTTCATTCTTATCCTTCTGTCTATCCCTTTTCTGTTCTTTTGCTTTGCAGCAGCTGTTAAATGTCAAGATTTAAAGAAAGATTAGTAAATAACTGGATTATAGCTTCAGAAGTATTTCGCAGACTTTAAGTGCCTACAGTATTTAACAATAATTTAAGAATTATTATTTATTTAAGACGTATTTTTTATTACGAATCGATATAAATCTAATCTAACCTAAGTTGCAAGGATATTTTAACATTTGGAATTAATATTAAATGCAAGGCCACAAACAGACATGTGTAAGTTTGCGCTCACAAATGCTGCATGTGTACTTGCAATTTAGAAACCAAACCTCATCTATAGTCTAAGTTGCAAGGATATATTCATTTGAAGCTCTCAAATGTATGCTCAAAAACAAACACGTGTGGTTCGCGCTTACAAATGCTGAATGTGTACTTAACTTAATAAAATCCAAACCTCAAATGAACATAAGCCCTACAACTTTTGCCGACCTTCCCTGACACAGGGGTGACATTGGCAAAGTAAACCATTTTAACAGTATGGGTGGTCAGCCTCATACCAACCTATAAGTCAAGTAATCGTTTTCTTTAATCAATATTTGACTTTATAAAGCTGATGAGGTCATTTTTATTGAAGAATTTTTACAGAAAATAAATGATGTTCTTTAAAAAACAAAAAGTTTGCATACTCGCTCCCCCAGTTCTTGTTTGCCGTATAGACCAATTCTGTTAAACGTGACTTTTTAATACATGCACAATTTCAGCTAAGAAAAAACGTACAACTCGATAATGTGATGGTTGTTTGAAATATTTTTGAAATCAATTTCCTGTTTTCATCAGACACATTGGTCCAGTACACATGCAGTGCCACTGCTAAGTTTTAGGTTTTTATACACAATGCATTCATTTTTTTTTACTGATTCTTGTTTCTTTTTATCTGCTGTTATGTTTATTTTGTCATACTTAAATGTTATTATTTGTTACACTACGCATTTCTGTTTTTGTTCTTCTTGATTATTTTTTCTGCTGTTTATACTTATTTTGATATACCTGTATACTATATCTTACACAGTGTCTTGCTGCGTCTTGTTCCTTTTTTCTGCTTTTAAAAAGTCCATATTTCTTTTATTTTGTTTTTGACTTATTTTTACTGTAATTTATTATTTTTCTTCTTTGTTTTTTTTTTGTTATTATGTATCATATTATGTTGATTTTTATTGATAAATAAATCAAAAACTGTTGTAATAAAGGTGATAAGATTAAATAACTTTACAACGAAAAATGATTACATACTATGTAACCACAACCGTGCACACAATAATGGTGTAACATTATTATTGTCCACGATCCACAGCTAATGCCCCCCGACGTGTCTTGCATACACAGAATCCTCTCATATTTCAGCCACTTCCCGATGAATTGTTAAACAACACACCGTAATATCACATGACAAGAGGTAAGCAGGAGCTAAGTCCTGATCCCAGGGTAGCTGGAGAGAGCAGAGGTATTCCCAGCCCCTCCTGCTCGGCGGCATGACACTAAGTGAACAGGGGATAAGACGTTGCCAAGAGAGCAGTCGATACTCACGGCTCAGCTTTCCTTTAAAACACGTTCACACGGGTCAAGTATGAGTGCATTTGTTTGTGGGTGTAAGCGTATCCCCTATGCGGGAATGAACACTATCCCTAGTGAGATCTACGCATAGTTCAAGTGAAAGTGCATTAGTAGAGTAAAGTGTGTGTGACCCCATCTCTTCACATACCACATTTACCTTACGGCCTATGTGTAGGCCCAAAAAGATGGCAATCACTTCTTGCTAATTCTCTTATTCTCAAACCATATGAAGGTCCCATTTTACATTTTTTTCTGGCAAAATATGGGTGTATGTAGTAAGTAGCGGGGAAAAAATCAATTGTGGTCGGAAATGACGCTCGGAGAATCAATGTTTATTATGAGACATTAATATTTATTTCAATTGTTTTATTAGACACCATGTCCGAAAATGAAATGCGATTTCTGAGAACTAACAATTTTTTTTTTTATTATTGAAACACAATGTTTGCTATTGATGATGATAATGATGATGATGATTTCCTTATCAGCGCCGTTTCGTAACTCAATGTCACTCCAAGGGCGCTTAGTATTTACTGGGCGAAGAAAAATGTATTCATCCTCCTCTTTAGGTCCTCAACCGTCTTAGACCTCCGGATTTCTGGTGGTAGTTGATTCCAGGTCGCAGGGCCGGCCACTGCAAAAGCACGGTCTCCGAAAACAGTGGCAATTTTTCTTCAAAGTTCATTTAGCATTTCTAGGTTATTATAACTATTTGGTTTTTTTTTACCACTTCTTGTTGAATAAGTAAGTTTGTGAGTATTACTGATTATTTTCATCAAATAAATTTCAAAGTTATTATATTAGAACTGTTGTATTTTGTCCAATTGAAAAAAACTTATTATGAGTACATCGTTCCAGGAAGATTACTTGCGTGTGATCTATGCCAAAACACTTAAGGCTACTTGCTATTCGCTACTAGCTACTCGCTACTTACTACTTGCTACTAAACAGATCGACCCGTCTGAACGAGGAAATATTTCTTCACAGTCAGGTCACCCTCTTTACAATCTGCGACCCTGATACTTGCACAGGTAGAAAAATACTCAAAGAGCAAGACGAATCGATTGCATTTTTGTATGAAGGACAGGGATGGAGGGATGCTTTATTTTGTGGTTGGAGTTTTGGAACGTGAAATCTGCGACATGGTAGGGGGCGGAATTTTAAATCAGGTGAAGGGGATGGAAATGTTTCAATAGATGCGCTCCCGTTACTTTGCTGTGAACGATATTTTCTTCGACAGCTGTCAAAATGACTAGTCAAGGATAAGTTATGACTTGACAGTTGAAAACTATTGTCAAATTTTGTATCATTGCGCTTTTTCACATTTTTTTCTGTGAATTAATCCCAATTAAATTTAATGCGCATGACAATGAAAATACATATAAGTTCTCTAAATTTAATAAACTTATCTACTCTTTGCAACCTACTAAAAGCTAAAATAATAAGCGATTCAGGTAAACCTCTTGTTTTGGAGGCAAATATTGTCTTTGAAGGGGTATGGGCTGATCCATAGAATGGTTAATAGGAAAGCCACGGAAACATACTATCAAAGCTGTTCAAAAAAGAAAATACAATATGTTTAAATACCTACTTAAATCGGTTTTTATTTAAGGTGTCTACGTGTGACCTACATATATTGGGGGAATTGGGTGAATTCAAACAAACGGATTAGAAATGTTTTTTTCAATTTTTCCGGTTATCAACTCTGTTTAATTTAAGAGGATTTTTTGTCATTATTTGTATTACAATCTTTGTTTGAGGATAATCTAGCGGCTCCAGCTCAGCGAGACGAGAGACAGATCATTATAATACAAAAAAGGTTTATAATAAAACCCCGCCCGTAACAAAGCCGTGCTGACGTCATCTGTCACGTGACTTGAAATGCAGATCATTGTGAATCGCTCCCCTCACTTCCTCTCTCTCCATAACCCCTCGCACCTAACAATCAGCATAATCGCAATCATACCAATAATGCTGAAACGAGAGGTAGGTATCGACAATATTTGCAATAATTTTTTCATGAAAAATCATCGTTTGGAAAAATATTAACTATTGATTATTTTTGAAAATGTAGGTACTCCAAATTTTTTTTATAGTTTTATTTAAGTAATTGTAATAATTACTTTTATGATACACAAAATATAGAAAAGGAAGAATTGGCTTTTGTGTTTGATCCACGCAAAACTTCGTTCCAAAGATAAATAGTAATTTATCTATACTTACCCACAAACATGCGAGTATTTGACTTAGTGAGTTAATTTTTTTCCAATAAGTATACAGAAAACACTAAGAGAAAAGCTTGTGCACCATTTGTATTATCATATTATTTTGTATCATAAGATATTTAGATGAAAATTGACAGATTTACAATTATGTTAACTTCATAGCTACAAAAAAATTCTGATATTAGACGAACCGTTGTAAGAGAACTTACATTATTCTCGACGATTTGTTAGCGGTGTAAACAACAGGAGAAAATCTCTCTGCAAGATGCAACGACTGAGGATGAACTTAAACCAAAAATATTTCCAGATCTGTTTTTCGAATATAAGATACTACATAAAAACCCTTCGATTACGTAAATAGAAAAATGCATGAAATAAACAACATTACTTTTGGTGAGTGATTTAGTTCTTTATTTAGAGATTCATTTCATTCAGATAAAGGAAAGTTTATGAAATGTTGTAAACTTGAGATACCTATTTGAATTTGCGCAACTTTCATCGCAAAATTATTTCATGGAAGCTTTTAAAAATACAAAGTTGTTTTAATGCCCCATTTCTCTTTCTCTTTTCATTATGAAAGCTGGAAATTTAATGAAAGAATAATATTTAACCTGGAGGCATATTTTTAACGAAGCCTTCATTTCCTCGGCTGACCCGCCCCCGGATATCCTCCCCCTGACGTCACAGGAAGTGAGGTACCTCTGACGTCATAGATATCCATGAAGTCGGTAATGCAGCTGACTGTTGCAACCGCAGGCACTAATGAGAGAGAGGCTGCAAAATCATCAGTATTTCCAATGGGTACCGATAATCTTTAATCTAAGTTGCAGTGTTTACAAATTTTGGATGCCATCTTTTTATACACATCAACTGTTATTTACTGACGATCCTTCACAATACTCACACTATGATTTGCGTAATTAATACACTTTAATATATTGAAGGTGGAATTTTAAACAATCGATCAAATGAAATTGATAAAATTGACCGGCCCGTAGCTCAGTTGTAACACTGCGGACTCTGAATGGGAAGGCTGTGGGTTCGATTCCCGGCGGAGCACAATTTTTTTTTTTTCTTTCTTTAAATTTTTTCTTTAAAATTTATATTTTAAAATTTGCTCTTCGCCGGGTTGAAAAATTCATAAAACCTTTATCAATGACCGGTCACCAAAGGTCCATCCAGCCTTACAGCAACTGGGTCTTGCTTGAGAATTGGCGCTTTGTAGCGACGACGATCAAGCTCGTAAAAAGGTCGATAGCTCAACTGGTAGAATGTTTGCATTCCATGCCGAGAGCAAGGGTTCGATCTCAAAGGTTTACTCAGCCGTCACAAGAAATGAGAACCAGCCCTCCCGGGAGCTGGGAAACCCCCACTTCAACTGAAAGTGGTTGGTGTGAGGCCGGCCCCCTTACCTGTAAAAAAAAATAGTTCCCGAAGCGCCACATGCGACCCCTTCGGGGATAACGTAGGCAAGAAGTTACACTATATGTGTAGCTTAGTTGAGTTTTTTTTTTGCGTCAGCTTTGGTAGCATTGATCATGAACAAGCGTATCACACAAGTAGACGGTTTATTAATGTGAAACAACTTTCCCCTTAACATGCAAGTATTTTTTCGAAAATAAGAGAAACTTAAATGAATTCACAGATGAATGTTCAGTACTCCCATTACATGTAATCTGTTTGTTAAATAAAACACATTTTTTTGTAAAAAAAAACAACACACAATACTTGTTTAAATTACAAAAAAAATTAATCAATTTTAGATTAAAAATGTTCAAGAGTCTTTTAGAAAGCATCTAATCTTTTTTGAAAGTATTCGTAACGGTAGTTTCATAATTTAATATGCAAGTAAACTTGCTTTATAGAAAGCATTTAGTTTTATTAACCCGTTTGGATTCGAGCTCTGGACTCGATATTGGAACGATTTGTAAAAATTGATTTCTTTAAAATGGCTCGGATCGTTTTATTATTTCTGCAAAATTTCGAGTCAGTAATATGTTATCAAATAACACTTGGAATCAGATTGCTCTGAACTTTATTGTAGGTTTTACTGCTACTGCAAGACGTTCCCTCTCCGTCTCTTTCTTTTTATCTAGAACAGGGGTTTCTGAACTAAAGCTCTTGGTTTAAAATCCGGTCCACAAAATAAACAGATAATAGATTTTTGCTTGTATTGAAGGAGTAAGTACCTATATGAAAAGTTGTGTTCACTAGACAGTTTTGCTTGTTTTCCATATTATGTCCTACTTTAAAAGAGTGCTGAAGCTAAAAAATTGTGTTTGCCCATTGTTTCGCGCCATAATAACAAATATCAGCTATTTCTTACTTCTATGGTTTTCTATTTGTATATTTTCGCATTGTTTATTATTTAATATGTTTTTTTTTTAAATGACGGTTTAAGTAACTCGTTAGCAAAGTTTTATACAAGGTACTGTAATAAACTGAACATCAGGATATTCGTAATTACTCAGAAATAATTCAAATTAGTACCTACCACTATCACATAATTAACTAAATTATGTTTGCTTGATTTTCTGGTACCGGGTTTTGACCGTGGTCCATGTTTTTTGCTTGTCTTCTTCTTTTAAATACTAGCTACGTTTCTGCTCAGTAGCGAGCAGAACTCCGAAGAAGTCGCCCACAGAGGAGACGAAACGTAAGCTGAAAGTCTTCAAATAAGAATAAAAAGAAGAAGACAAGCAAAAAAACATGGACCACGGTCAAAACCCGGTACCAGAATATCAAGCATCTAGATCCGGCAGTGAAAGCCTAAAAACAAAAATAAATTATGTTTATTCTGCAGGAGCTGGAAGTGATGAAAAATTGAGATATAAATATTTGTAGATGTAGGTATGCATTTTGTGACGCTTGTGGACATTTCAATGTTTAACAATGGAAAAATGTTGAACCTTGAAACTAACTAAAGCAATCAATTCACTCCAAAAACTTGAGTACCCCTGATTACAATAATAGTTAGAGAAAGAAATATGTAAGGTATGCGATGCAGTTGGAACCAAACGTGATCACAAAGACGTGAAAAATACTAACCTCATAAAACAGTTGAAGGAAATTGAAAATTAAGCAACCAACATTGTATATCTATTCTTTGTTTTTTAGATGCTTTTTTTTGTTAAATATCAGATCAGCAGTTTTCACTATGTAATTGTTCGTAATAAGTGTAGTCAATAGCTAGCCACAGGGCTCGTTGCGCATAAAAATGTATAGTGCATGAATAGAATTAAAAATATAATAATAAAACTCATGCAATTTTACAAGTGATTAAAATACCTGTTTAATATTCATTTCATTTTATTATGGAGTCATACAAACAATTGAAATCAGTTATTTATCTCAAATTAATGCATTCCCCTTTGAGACTTTTCAGTTAATTTTCTACTCAGCTGGAGCTGGGGAGGGTTTCAGCGTCTCTCTTGTATTTTATGTGAAGCAAGTACGTAATCTCCAGCAGCTAATTATATATAAATCAGGGGCTGATTAAGACCCTTTCATCCAGGTAGCGAACAACTTCAGCCAGTTTTCTGTTCCGCGGAAAGTTTTTCTTGGAATCGATATTAAGTATTTAGGAAGCAGGAGAGATAGCTGAAGTTTCGCTCTTTGCAAAAACAAAGTTTCCCGTGTTCTCAAATTACGCGGCGAGGCGCCGTTAACTATTAAATTATTATAAGATAATTAAGTCTTTCATTGATTCAGTAAAGGTAATAGCTTATAACTTCCAAACTAGAGACTGGCTCAGGTATTCGCAGCTTCCTTAAGTAAAATCGTATAATATATCTTAAAAATATATTATCCGCATATTGCACACCATTCCTTGACTTATAGGTTGGTATGAGGCTGACCACCCATACTGTAAAAAATGGTTCACTTTGCCAATGTCACCCCTGCTTCAGGGAATGTCGGCAAGAGTTGCAGGGATTATGTTCATTTGAGGTTTGGATTTTATTTGTAAGTACACAATCAGCATTTGTAAGCGCGAACTACACCTGTTTGTTTGTGGGCATACATCTGAGAGCTTTGAGTGAATATATCCTTGCAACTTAGATTATAGATTATAGATAGATTAAACTAATTTCCTTGACTTATAGGTTGGTATGAGGCTGACCATCTATACGGTAAACAATGGTTCACTTTGTCAATGTCACGCCTGTCAGGGAAGGTCAGCAAAAGTTGCAGTGTGTATGTTTATTTGAGGTTGGGTTTTAATTGTAAGTACACATTCAGCATTTGTAAACGCGAACTACACGTGTTTGTTTGTGGGCATGCATTTGATTTGAGCTTTATATGTTAATATATCGTGGAGACTAAGATTATAGATAGATTAAAGATTTTAATAATTGGTTAAAAAAAAGAGACTATGTACATAACATAGTAGAGGTCGTACTGAGTATTTCTGAAGTATTCATGAGACGTGTTATAAATTTTAATCATGTTTTTGTGCATATTTTAACAGACTTCAACTAAAGTTATTGCTGTAAGGCTTACCTGTAAAAAAAAAAGGTTCCACTCGCAACGTATGTATCGCGGCAAGAAATGATGCTAGCTTAGCTGTTGCGTAGCGCTTATACGTAATTTGGAGATGCAATTCACACGATGCCCTCATCTCCGCTGAGTGCATCTTAGCTGAAACCAAACTGATAAAATACTTTGTTAAAAATGAAAAAATAAAAACTGATTTTTGTGTCTTAATTAAACATTTTATATTACTCTTCATCTATGACAGATCATCGCACAAGATTTTAAAAGGCTGAATTTTGTGATACTTTTCTGTGTGTGGTCATTTTCCAATTTTTTTGATACAGTTCAGAACGTGGTACATTTTTTCATAAAACCGTTTGTCCAGATGAAGTTACGGCCGCTGCGTGTTCACAGCATGAGGTAGATACGACTGGACCCTCTATGGTCAGCGATTGGAGGGAAAGAAAATTTAACTTCCTTTGAAGCATGAAAATACAATTTATCAAATAATTGCTACCAATAACGGTCTAACCACACAAACCAAACTAATATTAAATTTTCACACAAACACAAGTAGGTATACGTTCGCGCCTACACATATGGACCGCGTGTGGACAACATAAAAACGCAATTTCAAATGAGCATAAGCCCTGTATCTCCTGCCGACCTTACCTGTGAAATTGGCAAAGTAAACCATTTATTACAGTATAGTAGGTCAGACTCATACCAACCTTTTAGTCAAGGAACCTATTAGTCTAGGTTTATGAATATGTTTATTTATTGTGGTAGGAAACAATAAACCCCGTGAAACTGAGACAACATTTATACAAAACAAACAAACAGACCGGTCCGTAGACCAGTGGTAACACTTCGGACTCGTAAATGGAATTTTGTGGGTTCGAATCCCGGCGGAGCACAAAGAAGTATACCTACCAATTATATTTTCAAATATGCTTTTCGCTGGGTTGCAAAATTCATAAACCTTTACCGAATGCCGGTCACTAAAGGACCATCCAGCCTTACAGCAACTGGGTCTTGCTTAAATATTGGAGCTTTTTAGCGGCGACCAAACTCGTAGACACGTCTGCAGCACTACAGCAAGTGTCATAGACCCCTAGAGTTTCTGAAATCTAGGGAACATCCCGCACAGGATTTCTTAAGAAAAAAAAGACACGTTTTTTCTTGGAAAAGAGCACGCATCTGAGAGTTCGCATTGACGCGAGGTAAGCGATGGTCCAGTGGGGTGGCTTTTCCGTGCCGGACACATGTGGCGCGGGTTCGTACAAAACTTTTCTCATTTATTCCAGATTCAATATGTCGCAATCGGAAGGAATGCCGCCGATGTATATATGGGGAGGGAGGCGGACGAAATAAAAGTAAGTTATCGGGGACACTTCTTAATGCCGGCCCGAGAAGGGAAAAGGGTTTTATTGAGTCCGAGTTATTTATGTTATTGAGATTGTCGAATTACAAAAAGGTAGAGGATATTAAAAGTTGGCCTGTATCAGCTCCAACCCTTAAACTTCCTTGTTTCTTTCATTGTTTTAATGTTTAATGTTGGGAAATAGCTGAAGGGAGAACAAGTATAAGAAGCATAATAAACTACCCTTTTTAAGAGCCCCCTTTCACGCACCATTTAACTTTTTTACAAAGTTTTTTCTGCATACTACCTAAAATGTGTTTATTTACTTGCTATAAAACAATAACACTCACAAAAGATATCTCTTATCAAGAGATTATTCTGTTTTTCCGTGCTTATCTCCCAAAATGATAGTTCTACAAAATTAAAATAGGTCTGCTATACAACTCGATTTCCATCGGTTTTCCTTTTAAAATGAGGCAACAAAGTAGTTAAAAAATATAGGAAAAAAGTAAAAAAAATACATTTAAAACCCAAGAAACAATAAGTATTTTTTCCTCATTGAAACCATGTAATCTATGTACTTTATTATTATTTTTTCCTCATTTGAAAAGGGAAACCGATGGGAATCGTGTTGTATGGCACCCTTCGCCACTGCGTACATAGATAGTAGGTCTAGAAAATCAAAACTCCCAAATCTTTTTAATTAATGGTTAAAAATAGAACAAACGTATTCGAAAAATAAGATGCAGAGATTTGATCGCGTATTTACTACTGGTTAGAATGATTAATCACAAACGAACATGCGTCTTTCAATTTCGTCAAATTTTACATTCTAGATTTCTATGTAGATACATAGATACGAATATCATTCACAAATTGCAGTAACTTTCTATAAAAACTGCAACAAAGCAAAAGGAGGTACGACTGCTTTTTCTGTTACATCAGTAGGATTCTGTGTTTGCTGAAAATGATTATAGATTATATTAAACGAAATGTTATTTTTGTAACGGAAAGTCAACTCTCAGTTTTTCATATTCGGCGTAGACCCGCGCTCTCGTCTCATTGTTCTACGCCGTTACGCGGATCCCAGATAAAGCTCCTCAGTCAAAATGAGATTTCCTAACGACCGTTACAGCCAATATGAATAAAAAATGAGTTTCGTAAACATCTTAAAGACGGCTGCCGACTTTTTCTGGAAAAGCTGATCGTTATTTTAAAATGGAAAAATTCCATTGAAATAATATTTTCCCTCCCCTACTGGTACTCTGAATATAAAGCATTGCGTAAGCGCCTGTCAATTGCGCAAACGAAAAATTGTTATGAAAAGTATTATATCACTAGGAGTGCCGTCACAGATTTCATATATTTTTGATTTACGCAATCGAGTGGAATTTTTTGTTAATGTTTTACACTAGACGTAAAGATCTCCTGCCGTGCAACAGTCGACTATTTTTATATTTCAGACTGGATTTTATTTTCAGATACTATTTTATTAACATCAAATCTTATTTTGGCTAAAGAAAGTATTCACCCCTTTTCTTGGAATATTTTATGTAGATTTTTCACGAAGTTTATAAAAATAAAACGAAAAAACAACATGATACTCGTATTTGCAATTGTTGAGCTGAGCATTTCTATGAAGAGAGTTTGAGAACGAGCTTTTAAAAAAAGTAATACTGCGAAAATAATTATACGAGTATAAACAAGAGCAGGCTTTTTCATCAAATATCTTTTAAAAGCAAACAAAAACCACCTGACGACGCAAACGGATGTTTGCGAAACCGGTTGTGGTATAAAATATATATACTTCTCAAGTTCAATTCCTTGATTATAGGTTGGTATGAGGCTGACCACCCATACTGTAAAAAATGGTTCACTTTGCCAATGTCACCCCTGTTTCAGGGAAGGTCGGCAAAAGTTGTGGGGCTTATGTTCATTTGAGGTATGGATTTTATTTGTAAGTACGCACTCAGCATTTGTAAGCGCGAACTACACGTGTTGGTTTGTTGGCATACATCTGAGAGCTTTAAATGAATATATCCTTGCAACTTAGATTATAGATTATTATAGAAGTAATCGAAAACAAAGTTGTTTTTCTTGTATCCTTAATGATGAACGATTGCAAAGTTAATGCCTCTACAATCAATAAAAAAGCTTTATTATTATTTTTTCAATATAAGTAATTAACTTCAATATTAAACGTAAAGTTTTGTACTACAAAATCCTTTTCAAATAAAAGTTTTCATCATGATGAGAGTAGAAAACTGAATTATGTCTGATTTTTTGTTTATTAATTACTATGACACAGACTTAAATTATTATAAAGTCGATTTTAAAATGCTCTGAGAAAACATTAGTGTTATCTCAGAGCTATAAATATAAAAACATTGTAGTTTTTTGAGGACAGTGTTCACAGTGGTTCATTCAAATGATTATTATTAGTATTTTTTCTCTTTAATCTAAAATTTAACCCTAAAGTATTTGCACTTCGATTATACATAATTTAGTGATTGAGAAATATTTAAAGTCGAGTCTTATCTGCTAAAATATTGTATTCAGATAATCAGTTGATTTGGTGATGAACTTAACACCGTATGAATATTAACATTGGTTGCCATGGTGATATCTTTACTAGGGGTAATGAGGGGATACCAATGGGCAAATCATACATATTTTATGCGACTGTTCTGTTAGTTTTAACCAGAGGCGGCTCCTCAATAAAAATGTTGGCAGTTCATAATTTTCGCAATTTCATTTTTTCTTGTATTTTTTTTGCTTTGAATGGAAATTGCAAGAAATACGTACCTAAATAAATATTGTTTTATTTAGTTATTAAAAAAACTGTTTTATTTTCACTTTTTATTATTATTTTTTTAAAGGACACAAATGTTTTCGACTACACAGTAGTCATCATCAGGTCTGTGTTCTTTAAAAAAATATTAATAAAAAGTGAAAATAAAACAGTTTTTTAATAACTAAATAAAGATGAATTTTCACAGTGTTAATACACAAACCATCCAAAATATATTGTTTTATTTACTTATACACGAGTAGGTAAGTACCTACACCGTTTTGGTGCATAACAAATAAGCGTATTTTAATCTCGTACTTACAGTTACATATTTGAAATGGAAATCCATCCGTCGCTCCTTCGCTTGAGCGAAAGCCTCAATCAAAGCCAAATCAGCACAAAATTGTACACAATCAATTATTCTAGATATAATTATTAATCTGTTTGAACGCACTTCGTCATTGAACTTTTTACTTGATTGTCTATAATTAACATCAAGCATTTGTCGAAGTTCTGTTCGGCCTAATAAATTGAAATGCATTACAAGCTCAACTTGAGTTTGCGAAAGTGCATGCTGTTTAACTTTTATCTTTTTCACCATCTTCACACACTTGCGATGCTTTCAAATAATGTTTTTATTCAAATACTATTCAACTATTTTTTTTTATAATGTCCACGTTTACTTTATTATTAAAATTTATCGTCAGAAAATTAGTAAAAAACAAAATTGTAAGTTGTTTCACGATAAATTAGAAAATAATGGAAAAAATCTTCACGTTCGATGAAAAAACATCCAGCAACTGTTTATTTTAACGTCAACTGATGACGGAATGGAGGTCAACCAAATTCGAGTTACTGGCTTATATTATTTGTAATCAATATCCTACAAGGATTTCATTGTTTTCGAATATCTACGCACGAATAATTATAATATGCCGGCAATGCACGCATCTGTCTTTGTCGTACGCACTAAAAAGCCTATAATGTATCCGCTCTCTCCCTCCATACACGGTTTCTAACCGATCTCAGAAAATGTATGGGAATAATCCGTTAAAATCTGTTCACTTGGACAAATGCACGAGGAGTATAACTAAACAATAATATTATGTATTATGGACGGCGGGTTTGTACTAGCGCTCCATATAATTATGATTTTTTACTTCAGCGACCATTCAAAACATCTGCCACACAATATACTTTTATATTTTAAAGTTGATACAATTATTTTCTTAAAATTATTACAAAATCTAGGCAGTGCACTGCCCCGTTGAACTGTATTAGGGAACCGCCTCTGGTTTTAACTCTATGATATTAAGCGCTTCCCAGTCACACACGTACGGATTGAGATTGTCCAAACTTTAATACTTTTTATAAAGGCTTGTGACACGAAGGGAACTGATATTTTTGTTTTTCAGAATGAAACGAAGAAATGTAAAATAAATGTATTTTTTTATAAGTGAAATAAATTCTAAGCTATAAAAACTTTCGAATCAGTTTGTAAATAAACTAATATAAAGCATCATGACCTCAATAGTGGATTGAATGTTCTGATAGGTCTGGGCAAAGCTGTCAGAATACTATTGTGCGTGTTGAAATCTCTAATAGTGTAGGGTTATCGGGTAAGTCATACATGTGTGTATGAGCGGTCAGCTGAACATATTTTATAATTAGCTTAATCTAGCGGGAAATTAATTCTCGCATTGATAATTGCTAGTAAATATGATAAATTATGATGTGCACATAATGTTTAAAAGTATGTGATTTATTGAAATACTAAACAAAGCGATTGTTATTGCAAATTGTTTGCCGAAATTGCTTTGTTTTATTCGCGAAACAATAGATAGTTAATCATTGTTATTATAACTGAGACATTGTTTAAAATGAAATATTGTGAGTAGTTAGTACAACTATAATCTATAATCTAAGTTGCAAGGATATATTCATTCAAAGCTCTCAGATGTATGCCCACAAACAAACACGTGTAGTTCGCGCTTACAAATGCTGATTGTGTACTTACAAATAAAATCCAAACTCAAATGATCATAAGCCCTGCAACTCTTGCCGACATTCCCTGAAACAGGGGTGACATTGGCAAAGTGAACCATTTTTTACTGTATGGGTGGACAACTACATTTTTTTAAAAACAATATTTTACGGCTAAAATTATTCTTTTTTATTTTTCTTACAATATTACATACATATTAATTCTGCTTTCGAAATCCATCACAATTTTTTTTAAATACAAAGATGCGTGAAGTTTTCAATGATTTTTCTCCATGGGTTAAATCTTAAAGAAACATTTTGTCTGTATGGCAGCTTGCCTTGGCATTGTATGATGATGATGATGATGACTTGGTATAGCGCCGTTTCGTGAAGATTGTAACTCCAAGGGCGCTTTTGAAACAATAATATTCAATTTCAATATTATAAGAAAAAAATCTTAGAGCATATCAATAAAAAAGAGGTGATATTGGAGTGTTAATAATGAATGAATAATTAATATTTTATCAAAATATAGAATACCAACTACCTATTCTATAATTATAAAACTTTTAGAATCACTAACGTTTTCAATCCTTTGATTATCTTTTAGTACAAGTTGTTTATAATATAATAAATAAAGACAGTGAAAATAAAATAGTGTGATAATTATATAATTCTTATTATTCTGCATTTTTTTTGCAAGATTAAAGATATTTTGTTGGATTTTTATAAATTTATCCCAGTTTTGAAAAAAAAGTAGTTTTTCGCTTCGTTTTTTCATGAATTAAGTATACAAATTATGATATGAGAAAATTGCATTCTTTGTGCTTCCAAATTCAACTCATTTTAAAAAAATCCTAGAATGTTCCCTCCATATTTTACTCAAATAATGTTTCGATAAATGGTCTCCAACAATTCACTCACTATTTATTTCTGAATGGATTTTAGGAATAAAAAAATAATAAAAGTGACTAGTTTGATTTCACTCTTGGTATTTTTTACTATACTTAGATGCTGCAGCTCTGTATGGAGATGTGGTAGTTTTGTTAAATCATTAGCTAGTTAAATAATCACTTTGTTTGAAATGGGACTGATCACCCCCCATACATTAAAATTGATCACTTTTTGCAATGCCACCCCTGTTGTAAGGAAGAGTGACTAGAGTTGCAGAGTTTATGTTTATTTGAGGTTTGGCTTTTATTTTGTTAGTATGCATGCAGCATGCGTAAGCTCAAACTTGCACATGTTTGCTTGTAGGCGTACAGTAAGTACAGTGTGAATCTTAAATGTAAATATATCTTTGCAACTTAGATGATAGATACTTAAACCGTTGGCGTAGATTCTTCAGCCGCACTGTCATTGGCACCCTCAAGTTCTTCTCCCCTCAATCTTTCCTAAAGTAACTTCTTAAGATTCATTCTCTATGGTCTATTCAGATATAAATAATAAGTGAATTATCATATATGAATGACAATTCCTGTCATTCTTGTATATTTTACTTGTATATATCACTTAGTTATATTATAAATAAGTATAACTCAGATTAAGTGGAATGAATGTTGATGTCGTAAATGAGTTTGTATACCTGGGAAGTATGTTTGAAAAAGATGGAAGAATGACCGGTGAATTTGAAAGAAGAGTAATGAAGGGCAGGTGTGTACTGGGTGCCACAGCTTGTATCGCCAAAAATCAAAATATATCTAAAAATGCTCGATTGGCGGTACGCAGTGGCATACTTTTACCCACCTTGATGTATGGAAGCGAGGCCTGGACGGTGAATGAAAGTGAAATTAGTAAAGTCCATACTGTTGAAATGGACTTTCTAAGAAGTATGATTGGGAAAAAACGGAGTGACAGGGTGAGGAATGATTTTGTAAGAGAAGAATGTGGTGCAAGAGAAAGTGTGAAAGTGAAGATTAAAAGAAGTTTGTTAAGATGGTTTGGGCATATGGAGAGAATGAATGAGGAAAGACTGACGAAGAAAGTATATGTTGGTAGAATAGATGGATGTCGTGGTAGAGGAAGACCGAGAAAGGTATGGATGGACCAAATATCCGAAATTGCGAATGAATGGAATATCCAGAGTCATAATAAAAGAAGAGCTTGTATGAAGAAGGTTATGACTCTGGAGGAAATGAAAGAAGTATGTAAGGATAGAAAGAAATGGCGGTTGATCTGTGATGTTGGCGGCTGGGGTTTATTAAAGTAAAATTGGTTTTGTGATTTAGTTTTTTATGTCAATGTATAATATATTGTTATTTTATTGATTTTAAAAATGTAATTTGTCATGTATGTTCCTTGACTTATAGGTTGTTATGCGGCTGACCACCCATACTGTAAAAATAAAATTGGTTCACTTTGCCAATGTCACCCCTGTTTCAGGGAAGGACGGCAAGAGTTGCAAGGCTTATGTTCATTTGAGATTGGGTTTTTATATTGTAGGTCCACATGCGGCATGTGTTAGCGCGAAATTATACATATCTGCTTGTGGGAATGCATTTAATATAAATCTTAAATGATATATATCTTTGCAGCTTAGATTAGATTAGATTAGATTAGATTATTTTAGTTATATTGTTTTTCGACTAAATACTTGGGTATAGAGTCCCAAGTTAAACAAACTTATTAACGAGACTTTTATTTTAAATCATTACATAGTTGATCCTCAACTAAAAGGCGGAGTGTCCACCAGTCATAGAGCGGGATTAATCAATATAATACGTGGGCCCTCTATCAGATGGAACTCTACTAATTCCAGTGGGTTGTGATTCAGAACGGGCCCCGGTCCATTCCAGCGCAGCGTCCCGTCACAGACTGAAGCCATAGCGATGTAAAGCCGGCTTTCCCTTTGAAGTTGCTGTCTGTGCGTAGACATCATATCAGTATATCAAACGCAATGCCGGATAAAACAAATAACATAAACGCATAACATGATGCAAAGGGAACGTTTTTTTCAGCCCATCATCATTTTCATCAGCCATGTTCATCATTCTTTTTATTAGAGCTTCTCGTCGAATGCCCTGTTCAGTTACCTCCTCTTGACATTCCGATTATTGAACGTCCTAAACCATAGCTCAAACAGAAAAAACAACGCACTATTATATTTATATATACAATAACAATTGTTATAATAATTGTTGAATAACTTTTTAAAGGTAAAATCTCAATTATTACAAAAAAATCATCAGCACAATTAAATAACATTCATGTTTGTTTAATTTATTTCAGGAATTTAAGACAATTTTTTTGTTGAGATTTTTTTGGACATTAATTTTCTCAATGTCACTTACGATAACAATAATTTACTCTTGTTTTTATTGTGATGCTTTGGAGAAATCATGCTTGGTTCGTAGTTTTCCGCCATTGTTGAAGAGTTCTACGCGTTCATGCAAATCAAAGCAAACTCAATTAGAAACCAAATCGCTTGTGCAATCAAAGCTGTACTTTCGTCGTAGTGTTAATAAAAACGCGATTATATTGATCAAGTCTTATATAATCTAACCTAAACTACAAATATATGTAACATCAAGGATCCACATTATATGCATTTTCACAAGCAGACACGTATAAGTTCGCACTTGCACATGCAATCTCAAATGAACATACACCCTGCAACTCTTGCCGACCTTCCCTGAAACAGGGGTGATATTGGTAAAGTGAACTATTTTCTACAGCATGGGTGATCAGCCGCATACAACCTTTAAGTCAAGGAACACACATAACTAAGTTCTTCCTCTAAAATATTCTAGATTCAGAGTTTTACGATACTGTTTACGGGCCCTGTGGTACTACATATAAATCGGTTTTGAAATTATCTAGGTACAGGTCCATACAGCCTATTGGATACACTGGCTGACAGAGCCCGATACCATCTCCAAAAGACCTCGGGCTGAAGCTCAATGGGAGCCGTACGAATTTTTATCTGCTCTTTCTACTTCAATGGAAATTATTCAAAGTGAAATGTTGCCGGGTCATTGAAAATTGTCATGCTGGAGACCGTTGACTTTTGATTAATTCATCGGTCATGCGGTATCTGAGGGACGGATTAAAAGTTTATATTATCAATGGATTTGGTAAAAATAGAATTTTATGGTTAGTAGGTTTTGTAAATTTTATCGGCAGATTTTTGCTTTTTGATGTTTTTAATCAATCAATTTTCATCATAATATTCGATGCAAATAGATTTGTGAAGACGAATGCAATTCACCAACCTAATCTGCCTGGCCAGAAACAGGTAGTAATATCATCAATTAATAATTCATTATTTTTTATTTTTTTATTTTTAATGAATCATTAATTAATAATTATTAATTACCCAATAACATCTGCTGAACCAGCTTAAAAGTTATGGTCAAATGACCCAGGCGAGGATCGAACCAACGCTATTGCATTCCAAACACGCTAGAACGATTAGCCCACTTGGCCCCCTCGGCCATAACACCGACAATCATAATCTTACATACTCAATTAAATCCACGTTTTTTTGTTAGTATATTTGTAAATAATTTGTACATAATAAATAAAAAAACATTTCTGCTTTTTCCACAAATAACTAGCCATTAGATTTATACATACATATATGTCTTATATTGCATAATACGTAAATTTTGTACTATTATGTAATTTATACGTGCTAAACATAGTTTCATTTTTTTATACTTATTTGAATAGTATAAAAAATATAGTGCTTGCTGTAGAATGAATGGAATGTCTTCCTGTGTAGAGTACCAACTAAGGTGTAGGTGTGCCAAGCGATATTATAATTTTAATTAATAATATTGAGTAGTTGCTAGAGTGTATTTTGCCTTAGCTAACCTTGCTCTATCTCTCGTCTATCCATCAACCTAATTCACTTACCTAACTAATTCCACTAATTGCCTAACGATGTTTCCCGAAGTATGTGTAATAATGTGTGTGTGAGGTATATCATTATAATATTATATTACACCGGCACTAAAGAACTTCACCTCCAGTTACAGACGACTCTTATTAAATAAAGTCACCCATGATTACCTAATTACTAATGGAAAAATAATACTATTTTACTCTTATTCAGAAATCTAAATCGTATTGTAATGACACAACTTAATTCAATACTAGAGGCAAGAAAGTACAATCAGTAGAACGCTGACGTTTAAAGCCAGAGAATTAAGGTTTCTTATTGCAGTGTTATCTTTTACACAAATCATATTCAATTTACTCAACCCTTAACTAGAAGGTTGGTATTAGATTGACCGCCATACTGTAAAAACTTGGGGCATTTATGTAAATAGGTAACACCCCGGTTACAGGAAAGGTGGCAGCAGGTTGCAAGGTTTATGCTCATGTGTGATTTGTCTAATTTTCTAAACACACATGCAGCATTTGTACGCTCTATTTTATACGTCTCTGCCTTTGAGTGTGCATCAAATATAAGCCTTAAACGTCGAAAAATCTTTGCAATTTAGATTAAAGATTATGTGTAGATAATACCTACCAGAAATATTTGTTCAACATATCATAAGAACCAACTAGAACTTAAACACAAACCTTAAACAAAGCCCTTCCTCTTAGGAAGCAAATAAACTTTACGATAGCCCATTACTTTTCAGAAATATCAAGAATTAAAAAAAATATTTGAAGGTTTTTTGTTAGTTTGTAACAATATTATTTTTTCATTAACGTAACTTTATTTTAAAACAATTTTAATGCGTAGGACATGCTTGAAAGTTTTAATTAAAGATGTTTTTAATGTAAACATTCTGATATGAATCGAGGGAGGCCTGTATCCATGTAGGTATGAGTATCATGGTAGACTACAGGACTACAAGTAGGTATGTGTTTTATAATTTTGTTTGCACATCCCGTCCTTCTGTTTGTATACGAAACTTCTATTAGGCAGCTTGTATCGGACATCAAAGCCATGAAAATATTGGTCATGATATTATAAACGTATACTGTAACTCTGTTGCCGTTCCGCTATGGATGGCGAGAGCCTCTGCATAGTTGCCTCCATTTCTTCTTATCCTTATATACCTCTTTCAAATCATTCATATCCATCACCTTTTTCATGCATTTTCTTCTTTTACACTCACTTTGTATATCCCATTCTTTCACAATCTCCTCAATCTGATCCCGTCATACTTTTCTCGGTCGTCCTCTTTTTCTTTTCACACTTCCTCTGTACATGTACTTTGTAAGTCTATCATCATTCCTTCTTTTTACATGCCCAAACCATCTCATCACATTCTTTTGTACCATAATATTGACATCCTATTTCGACTTAAATTCTTTCTTATCCCATTGATTTGTAAATCTGAGACTTTTTAAAGTTTGTGTATTCACACAGTGAAAATTCATTTTTATAAATAATTATAAAAAATTATAAAAAACACAGAGTTTTATTTTCACAAATTGAGTTTTTATTTCCACCTCAAGTACTTTCGACTTATTCACGTCATTATCAAGAGGATACTAAATTACAAAAATTGACAAGACAAATACCATAGAGAAATAAAATAAAAATAATGATTTAGGTACGACAAATAGGTACAATAAGGAAATGACACATAATATAATTACAATATTATATAATGATATAACAAATTGACAAAACAACAAACCATAGAGAAATCTAAATAAAAATAATAATTTATGTAAATAGGTACAATAATGAGATGACACATATTATAATTACAATATTAAAAAATTGACAAAACAAAAACCGTAGAGAAATCAAATTAATAAGTCACGATAAAGAAGCACAATTAGTTAATAACAAAGGTGAGGCAGCAGGAATTTGTTTTTTAAGGAACTTCTTTATCGTGACTTATTAATTTGATTTCTCTACGGTTTTTGTTTTGTCAATTTTTTAATATTGTAATTATAATATGTGTCATCTCATTATTGTACCTATTTACATAAATTATTATTTTTATTTAGATTTCTCTATGGTTTGTTGTTTTGTCAATTTGTTATATCATTATATAATATTGTAATTATATTATGTGTCATTTCCTTATTGTACCTATTTGTCGTACCTAAATCATTATTTTTATTTTATTTCTCTATGGTATTTGTCTTGTCAATTTTTGTAATTTAGTATCCTCTTGATAATGACGTGAATAAGTCGAAAGTACTTGAGGTGGAAATAAAAACTCAATTTGTGAAAATAAAACTCTGTGTTTTTTATAATTTTTTATAATTATTTGTAATTTGTAAATCTATCCTTCAAATTTTTTCTATCATGCTTCTCAAATGCTTCATTTCCACATACCTAACTTATTTCACTGTCTTACTTTTATAAAATTCTTACGCTAAAAGTTGATACATTTTTACTTTAAAAAACGACATTATGTTTATCTGAATATGTAGGTAAAGTCTGTATCTCCTTGACTGATAGGTTGTTATGAGGCTGACCCCCCGTGCTGTAAAAATTGGTTAACTTTTTCCAATGCCACCTCGGTTTCAGGGAAAGGCGGCAGGAGTTGCAAGGTTTATGTTCATGTGAGGTTTTTTTATTTGTATGCACACACGCAGAATGTGTAGACGTGAACCTACATAAATTGTTCAGGAGAATAGTTGAGATTAAAAAAAATGCCATGACTTTTTTATTTTTTATCATATCGTTAAAGTCAAAACAGCTCTTATGTTAAAAAAAATAAAGGCATTTATTGGCAATCCTGTTAATGTGGTTTTACAATGTCTTACGTTTTTTTTTTGTCACAATCGTCTTTACGACAATAAAAGCCCAAATCTTGTCGATTACACCAAAACCATACTTCGAAAACGCAGTTGTTTGCTTGGGCATAAACAACAACAAAAAATCATCGTAGAGCTATGAAAGTTAGCGCATTAGATAGAACTGAAAATTTTAAGTACATACATTTCCTTGACTTATAGGTTGGTATGAGGCTGACCACCGCTACTGTAAAAAATGGTTCATTTTGCCAATGTCACCCCTGTTTCAGGGAATGTCGGCAAGAGTTGCAGGGCTTATGTTCATTTGAGGTTTGGATTTTATTTGTAAGTACACAATCAGCATTTGTAAGCGCGAACTACACGTGTTTGTTTGTGGGCATACATCTTAGAGTTTTGAATGAATACATCCTTGCAACTAAGATTATAGATTATAGATAGGATAGCATTCATAACTCATTTTTGACCAAAACGTCGCTTATTACTTCCTTTTAACCGTCGATATGCACATTGCATGTGTGTATTACACATACATACATATGTGCTTCTACGTATATTCTGTCTCATTTAATGGACACACAAAGTAAACACAGCCAATGAAACATAAACACGCACCACACAGGGTTGGAAAATAAGGGGGTGGGAGGGGTGGGAGAAAGGAGGAAAGGGGGTGAAGCTATTTGCAGGTAATTTGTGAAAACATTAAAGCAATGACGGATCATTATGACGGGCATGCAAGGACGTTTAATTCCCTGCTTAAAATCATGGAGTCACTCAAATGTCTGACCATTTTGAGAAGCATTGTCGTTGTGCAAGCAAAATTTCCAAACAAGTCTTTTTTTAGCCATCAAATGGTGCACGTTAAGACTTATTTTTTTCTAAATACGCAGTTCTAAATTACTGCATCACATTGTTATAATTTAGTCAAAATAATATAATATACTTTGTTTATTTTTAGGATTCAAGTTAACAAATTATTGAATATGAATTTTCACAGTGTTAATACACAAACAATATAAAATAATTAAGGTTCCACAAAAAAAGAAATGCTGTCAAAATACACGAAGCTAAAAAATAATTAAGGCAAAAACCTAAAATATCACCTCAATGATGAAATTCTAATAAAACGAGGAAGGTTTTTGTAGAAATACAAATCCATGTAGCGCCTTCTTATTGGTTACTCATCAGAAAAACCAGAACTTGTAAAAAATTACTTTTTATGGCAAAAAGTATCAACTATCCACCTATAAGTACTATTTCTTTCAAACCTTATCGTCTTTGGTTTCCACGATAACTTTACAATAAAATGATACATCCTATCATGGTTTCATAGCACTATTTAATTCAGGAATTACTATGTGACATTGTAGCATCTACATATGTACATCATTATATTCCAGGTTACCCGAACAGACCTTCTATTGTCTGGGAGATGGTTATTGATGTGGTTTCCATGTGCCATATTACACGTCCACACATTCAGCCAGACAAAGCAGCAGTGTCTCATATTGTCATGCTAATCGGAGACATCAATACTATACTGTGGCTTTCAAGGGCTCAACCCTTTCACTGTTGCTGTATACAGCCTTACAGGTTGCTTAAAATGCTTTGCCCGACAAAAACAAAAAAAAAACTGGCTGAACAAATCTTTTTAAATATTTACCATATCAACAACCTCATCGATCTCATAAATGGTTTAAATACTTGTATAATCACTTATCTTTAGCTCTATTGTAACGAGAGTCAAAGCGCTAATGTAGACGTATTTGTATACAATATCGCTGATTTGAGCCTTTTAACCACAGCATTGAACCTAGTTTAACAGATTCATTCTGTAGTTCACAATTAATGATTCATTAAAATAATGTTAAATAATGGATAATGTCTGTTTCTACTCAGGCAAAATAGGTTGGGGTTTTTTTCTAAAATTTCACAAAATAAATTCATAAACGCGGAAACACAAGCTCCCAGATGCTACTCAGACCTTGGCTTGCACATGACATCGCTTTCGTTCAAATTTTTACATAACTTTTTTGTTCAAGTTATAAAAAATATTTACCACCTGAAATAAAAATACATAAATCGCTCGAAAGTTTAAAGAGCACAGTATTATTCTTAGTTTTGAATTTCCTGAATATTTTCATACAACGAATGTAGGTAGGTGTTAAATATCCAATAAGTGTTTGTGTAGCGCTCTCCCTTTTGGGCCACATTTTTCATCTCAGAAGGCACTTGGCACCTCGCGCCATATAATATACGTAAGGTGTAACATAAAAAGCCCGCTAAGGCGTAGACAATCGTTATTAAAGCCATCGAATGCATACAAAGTGACGCATTTTCGGCAAAGGCTTTGGAGGCTTCGACGCCTGAGAGGGGAAAATCTTTACGATACGTTTATGAGTTCCAAAACACATGTGGCCCACAGAAATGTATTAGTTTTTTTTCTTACATTGTACAATTAATATAATAAATTATAAGCTTCAATTGTATTTTTTTAAGTAAATTTTAAAAACGTTTTAATTTTTAATGTTACGATAGCTAGAATTTTTTGAATATTGAAATGGTTGAAAATAATCATTAAATCAAGGCTTATTCCTGTTATTTTTGTAAATAAACCATAATATTGAATTTACAAGGTTGGCCTCCAAAAAAGGAAGTCAAGTTTTTTTGAAAACTTGACTTATAGGTTGGTATGCGGCTGACCACCCATGCTGTAGAAAAGAGTTTACTTTGCCAATGTCACCCTGTTTCAGGGAAGGTCAGCAAGAGTTGCAGGGCTAATGTTCCTTTGAGATTCGGGTTTTTATATTGTTACATTGTAGGTCCACATGCGGTATGTTAAAGCGCGAAATTATGCGTGTCTGCTTGTGGAAATGCATTTAATATGAATGTCAAATGATATATATATGTATCTTTGTAACTTAGGTTTAGATTTAGATTAGATATGTGAGATGAAATTCAGAATATTTTTACCGAGTTAATAGCTGAATTGTTGTCCACGCATATTTTGGACAACAGAATACCTGCTAAGTCAAATATTCATATTTTTACAAAACATTTCTGCGCATAAAGCAATGCAAAATGCCTGTAAAATATTATTATGAACATAAATTGTATTATAACACATAAAATAAAATGAGGGAAATCTCGAAACTACTTTCTGGTGGATATAAATAAAAACCGAGCAATAAAAAAATGTAACGTACAAAGCATAAATATTTTTATTTATTTTTTCCTCCGCCAGCCTCGTGCATTACGAAATATTTTATTTTTGTTTTAATATTATGCATGCAACACACTTCCATAATTCACGTTCGTTCTGCGTATCTTATTTTTGCACGGGAAGGAAAGCTTCGCGAACACCTGCTTACGATATATATTTTCCCGTTGCTAAAAATATTATAATACTTAAACGATGCGAAATACATTTTTAAGAGTAAAACTTTGCGAGTGCGATACAAGTTTGCGAAACTGAATATCTCACAGTTGCGACTGAGTAAAATAGAATGTGTCAAGTTTTATATTTGCAAAGCAAAGAGGTTTGTCTCAATAACTTGATATTTACCGGTATTCCAGGTTCGTGATAAGCAGCGGTAAAATTCAAAATTTTATAATTAAAGCCTTTTTGTACCTTTATAGCTTTGATGCCTTTTCTTTTCACTTTTTGACTTTAAAATAAAAAAATATAAGCGCAATTATTACAGTAAATGTTACAGTAAATAAAATTTAAATTTTTAGGGTTTGTGTATTCACACAGTGAAAATTGATTTTTAATTCAAAATAAAATATTTTTTAAAAAGCGTAGTTTTATTTTAACAATAATTAATTTTATTTGCCTTGAGTACTTTTGACCTTTAAGTTTCAGGTCATTTTAAAGAGTGATGTAAATAAAATTACATCAGTATTTATTGAAATTATAATTAACCGCAGTAAAATGTCAAATTTTATTATTTGACTATTCAACTTAATACTTTTTATGGTACAAGCAAGTCTCTGCTTTTTAAGAAGAAAGAGTTTAAAAAACCTGTATTTGTTCAATACCGTATTGTTAACAACATTGAGGAACTTAACAAAAACCATATTTAAAATCTCGTACTAGTAATTTATTGTTATGAATATGTAAATGTGTGTTTTGTTTGTCTGTGTGAGTATGCATTCCCACAAGCAGATATGTATAATTTCGCGCTAACACATGCCGCTTTGAAAGAAAAAATAAAAAAGAAGCAACCCGGTATTCACGGCTATGATCCCAAATTCTAACAGTATAAAGTAGGTAGTGTTGCAAAGGTGGTGTTTTTTAAATTGAAGCAAAGATTTATCGAACTATATAAATCTGGCGTAACAGCTGCGTCCAGAGCCAGCGTGATGAAAACACGAATTTAAATTGAATTTTATGCAAAATTTATTGACATCATAACCGGGCGGCGCAGGTACTAGATACCCCTGTCGCCCAAATGAAATATCTGCGACTAGTGATTGCTACGACACCTCTACGATCGCTACAACACATCTACGCGTGCTACGATCACATGTAATTTGTTTATCTACGCTCTAGATATTTTTTCGGGGATAACACGAGGCAGATTGAAAGCGCTACGACCGGAAAAAAACACGATTATTACGAATGTCGGATTGCGTTTTTATTTCATTTGCAGACTGTGACAGGAAATTTGTTTTTCCATGCAAAAATAAACTTGTCGTGCTAGATTATTTCAGCACAAGTGATTTGTTTATTAATTTCTTTGTACACATTTTGATAACAAAAAATATTATTTTTTTCAGAAAATAAACCTTAAGAGCCAATACTTAGATAAGATTTTAACGTTTTGATTAATCTGGGCCTTTTAACAATATAATTCCATTTTTAAAATAATTGAAAATGGTATTTAACCGTATGTATCTATAATTTTAAATCTGAGTTGCAAAGATAGTATTGATTTAAAATTCATATTAAATGCATGCCCACAACCAGGCACTGGTAAGTTTGTGCTTACAAATGCTGTAGGTGTACTTGTTGTTGTGCTTCATACAAATTTGTAAATCAAGGAGCGTATGCTTATGAAAAATCAGGTGTTATATTACGAAATAGCAAAAAGTAGTATGTTGCAAAAAAAAAACAACTGAATCATTTTAAAACTTATAGATAATGAAGACAATCTGAGATTTTGTTATAAAAATGACATAAATAAATGGCAGTTCACATTATGGCATTTTTATTTCACTTATTGGAAAGAATAAAAATTATCGTTTTTTTTGTCTATACGACTGAATTAAAAAATCTAAATAATATGTTTTCTTCTATAATGTACTGTATTTTCTAAGTTGTTAAGATATATTACATTTTGGATTTATATTAAATGCATTCCCACAAGCAGACACGTTGAAGTTTGCGCTTAAACATGCCGCATGTGAACCTTCAATAGAAAACCCAATCTTAAATAAACATACGCCCCGTAATTCTTGCCGACCTTCTCTGAAACAAGGGTGACATGTGACCACATTATAACAAAATGAACCATCTTTTACAGTATGGGTGGTTTATTTCTCTAAATCAAAAGCTTATCCACAGAATACAATAGAGTTTTTGTGTCAACATTGAGCTGCGAGTCACAAAACCCACAACTTCGAGTCTTTGTTTTGTGACAAAGCGGCTCCACAAGTTTCCAGTGTAATATTGATGATAAACTAATTACATTAGTCATTGCGGCAGTTGTAGGAGACATTTTATCCAAGACAAAGTGACGTCATTTGTCCTCGTTTAAAGTTATCTTGTAAGTGTAAGCCTTCCGAGGGTCAGATCAACCCTTTAGGATTATAAATTAAGGTTTATGGAACAGCTTGGTCGGCTTGAACTTTAACTTTGTCTTTACCAAAGAAAGCAAAGATTACAGATGTTATGGTGAAACAATTTCGCTGAAATACGTTCTCTTCTCTTGTGTAACACTGTACTGAAAAATTAAAATTATTGGTAGTGATGAATATTTTTTGACTTATGTCTTAATCTTCTGTGTCTCAGGAGGGTTATAACTTATATTACAGAATATACCTACTATTTGTTAATACGAAAATCTAATTTTTCATCATCAGCGTAGTTTAACAATACATGGTTGCTTGTCTTTCAAAAATGCCTTAAAAAAACATAATACTTAACCTTGAAAGTATAGTCTACAAAATAATGCATATTTATTGATATTCAAAAGGTTCAAGTACAAGCTGCATTTTTATGTTCAAACCTGTACATAAATCAGACAAAATTAAAAACTCTACATTTTTTTTTTATTACTGAAGTTGAGCATACATATTTACATTTATCATTAAAATTCAATGAATTACACAAGGAAACACGTGTGGATTCGAGCTTACACTATGTTCTGAAATTGTACTTAAAAAATAAATAATAGTCAGTTTTATACCAATCTACTGCTCAAGGGACAAAAAATATATTTTATTAGGTTCAACTCGCCACATGCTATCCCTTCGGGGATAACGCGGCAAGAAGTTACACTGTGTGTGAAGCTTAGTTGCGTTTGCGTTACGTCATGGCAATATTTGTAGACTGGCATAAATTTTAAAAGGTTCATATTTTCATTTTTGCAACAAATATGAAAATCATTTTTCCTTATGAAAATATCTGAGGATAGTTAACTCCAAATAATTTAAACACTCGCAGGCTTATACTTAATAATAAATCTTTCTTACTTTGCTATCAGAACAATTCTGCAAATCACCTGTTGTGCGTTAATAGCCCGGCGGAGTTATTTATATGACGTTAGCGCAAACTTTCACTCCCAATATCCTAAAGGATACAATAGACAAATGACTTGTAAACGTGTTCCATAAACTTATTTGTCGGACGCGATCGGCTTTTTCCTCGGATTTTCCCAAACTTTTGCGGAAGAAGCAGTTTCCCGAAGTTTCCCAACAAATGGCAAAGCATTAGTTGGAAGGCTTCGCGGGCAGATGTTACAGGCGAGGCTTTATCACGGAACCAGTAGAACCTTTGGGAAACGGGAGCAGTTTGTATGACGCGGTATTATTTTATGAAATACAGATTTTCCACGTTTTGCTTAGTAATGGTGACAGAAAATAAAAGAACCACATATTTTGAAAGTGTTGCGTGAAACTTAGGTCAATTTTTACCTAAGCATTCCATGAAAAAAAAAAATTATCACACAGTGAAAGTCCATTTTATTGGGTAAAAAAGCGCATAATAATTCCTTTATAAGTGATGCACTTATGTGTGGATACTTTTAATTTTAAGTCACATTTTATGCTAACGTTGAAAACACTGGGTAAAATTTCATGCCACTAGTGTATATTCTAACCCGTGACCTGAGCTTACAAAACGCTGATCATTTTTAAAAGATCTCAATTTAATAATTTATTTGTTAACATTACTAATTGTATTCAAGAGTGTTAACACATAATTAATATTTTCAAATATAATTCTTGTTCGCATTGAATACTAGGACGAAATCTGAAAACTGTGACATGTTGCTGTACGTATATCTAACAGTTATAGTTAAAGTTATCATAACAATCAGAAAAAATGTTGCATAATTACCTACTATCCTTATAAAGTCATTCATAAATAGATCGATCTTACGTCTCAAATTACATATCTGTTCAGTGTGCTACTGGATAGTTAGCTCATTTTGTGGTAGTCAAAGTAGATGTTCGAATTCGCATTGGTTTATGTTTACTTGGTGGTCCACCACGTCTCTGCAGGACATTGGTTTGCAATCAAAGGATAACAACTCACGTAAGATGATTACCCCCAAGCCCTTACATGTAATGGCACTTAATCTAAGTAAGAGGAACTGCACGGACACTATTGGTGTAATGAGACATTGTTAGTGCTATCTAATGGGGATTTGACCAATCAATATACGTAACCAATTATACTTTGGTTACGTATATATATATTGGTATATATTGGTTACGTATATATCAATATACGTAACCAATAGTTGACCAATCAATATACGTAATTTAACTGGAATACATAATATGTAAAACATATGCACTAGTCGAGTAGATTTAAATATGTGAACATTTTTGTGTCCGCATGAGGCATGTTAACTATATTTGTTTGGTACATTGGACACTTGGATTTTTAAAACAAGAATAAAGTTTAAGAACTATACAGTAAACGGTATTCAAGGAGACTATAATTTTTGTTAGTCTTCTTCAAATTTATGTGAAAGAAAAAAAAACAATCCCGCCAATTTTCTAGTTGAGTTTTTAAACAAGATATTTGAAATTTATATCTAGTTTATAAAAGAAGATTTTTTATACTTGCATAATGAGACAAATAATTTTATCTAATTTGTAAAAACGGTTCATAAGAATCATAAAAACCGTTGTCTACTCCTAACAATATCATTTGCAGCCCTATTTTATAACCCATAAAGCAAAATATTATTCAGAATCGTTTCATTGACAATTTTTGCTTTAATATTCATATCAGGTCCGTTCTGTAAATTACGCCAGGTCTTAACAAGTGGACTGCAAACGACGCGTACCCCATTTACATCCCTTTCTCTCGAATAGCAAATTCAGAGAGTGCAAAAGAGAAAGGAAAAACTAGAGTTTTCCTCGTGAAAGGAAATGAGAAAATGTAGTGACCATCATCAATAACAATATCACGATGGAAATTTTTGAACGTTCAATGCGACTTGTTTTCTTTTTACGTCATAGTTTCTAAACGTCACTTTTATGAAGCGGGTTTGTAAATGTTAGGAATTAAAAATATACGTTAATGTTTGAGGTATCTTTTCATGTAACTTTAAAATATTGTCACATTTGTTAACAGTTAAAAGCAACCGATATTAGATATTCGTAAATAATTTATAAATTATGATTGGCACTGTTCTTTCGTGCTTTTTGGTGTACTGAACACTGATTTGTTATGTGTTGAACTATCGCTTTTCAAGTGTTAAAATCTTATGATTCAAATTCAAGGATTTTCCTTTTTTCATTCCGTCTCCACTTATTTTTTAAGCCCATTATTACACTCTGTAAACCTCAAAAAAATCATTACAAAATCTATAAAGTATCGTTACTATCTTACATTATCGTACTCTTTTTGAGGCAACTTGCACTGTCAATTTAAAAACAATCTAGTGGGTTTAAGGAAAAATTGCTTCTCGTAAGTAGCTTATTTAATGCGGATAAAATACTTTAAATTAGATACATTACTAGAATAAAATTTACTACGAGGTTATCCCTAATGGATGAAACTTTACTCAGTTTGAATAATTCCCAAAACCACGAGCTGTTTGTTATTGTCCTCTCACACTTTGGCTTGAGTACTTCCGCCGCTCAATCGCGCCGTTTCCCCTCCGAGCGCTTTTCTTCTTTCCGCTTTGCCACAAAATGTCGTTTGGAGTTCCCCTCCGAAGCGACGTTTTGACAGGTTGCCATTATAGTCACGTATCGAAGGATGACGTAGATGTGAAATAACTATAAGTAATGTTGCTAGTGGCGTGGCGGCCTAAAGCCGAATACTTCAGCTAGAGGGTGATGCAGTCAGATTTACAATCGCTTTGCACTTAGAATCATCCTCTCTTAAACCATAGATAATCCGTAGAATATAATTAGTTTCATTTTTAGTATTTATTTAAACGATAACGCTAAATGCTGTTAAACGCTTGAGATGGGCTGGTCACATAATCAGAATGGACAACAATAACCCTACAAAATGCCTTACACTCTCAGTACCACAGGGACGTAGAAGACCAGGAAGACCCAAAATGCGAAGGATGAACAACGTCAACTTGGGTACTGTTATGTTATTTTTTTTAATAACATTTAAAAGAAAGTCAATGTGTACAGTGCATGTTTCGTGGGCCGAACAGAGCCGAACGGTCTGCGCCGAGCAATGTCACCGGGCCGTCGATTGTCGCTCGCCAGTTCTCGGCAGTCGGGGATTACGCGCGGACGAAGAGGAGGTCGGACACAGCGCTACGAAGCGGCAATTACTGCCTGGATTTCCCAGTTGGGGCCCCCATGGACTAAGCCGCGAGGCTTTCACGTGGGGGCATGTGGATGGAGCATCCGCCATCCAAGGCACCCGCCTTATGGACCGGAGCCTGGTGCGGAGGAGCCTCCACCCTGGAGCTCCACGTGTTGAGACATCCGCTTCATGGACTGCGGCTCTCGGGGGGCGAAGCCACAAGCCGTGAATATAACATGCCGAGCTTAATGTAAGCTCGCCCAGGACTCCAGCCTACAGATCAGTGCTTCGTAAAAGTGAGCCGCGAGAACTGTGATTGTGTTTGAGTGTTAATACAGGTCTGGCTATTTTCTTCTCCACTATTCCTCTTTCCCTTTTTATGGATTTAACTTTTATATTTGACTTTAACTGATTAAATCTCTTTTGTTAACATTAACTCTTGTGTTATTAATATACAACCCTTCCCAAAATACAAAGTGAGCAACACAAAGAAAAAACCCCACGCCCTGAGAGTGATGCCGATGACAGCTAGCCGGAGTGAGTATCCTTGTAAGAACATCCTGAAGGTAACCTTTCCATCTTAACATAACAGTACATCTGTAATACAAGTGAGCAATTGGAGAACGAGGACAACAGACCGACGAGAATGAAAGAAACTCCTGAATTCAGCCTAGGCCTTCCAGGGCTGTCGAGCTTATGATAATGATGATGATGATGTTAAATGCTGTTTACATTGGAAGTAATAAATAAATCATATGTACATATTATCAAGAGAACTGAAAATGTGTTGTACCTATAGAAATTTCAGAAAAAAGGTGGGAGGGTATTGGATGTTATGTAATAAAATCCTTTTTGGTATCTAAAAATAAAAATAAACATTTATTTTTTCTCGATGATTATTTTTTTTTTATTTTGTTTGCTCTCCAAACAGGAAAAAATATCAATCCCTACTTACATGTCCCCACTAGAGAAAGAAGGTCTGAGGTCTGAGGATAGAGGGGGGGAGGAAAGACCCAGGCCTCCCAGGTAATCCTAATTGAAAAACAAAACCTCCCACGGGGTTTTTCCTTTTCATCTCTAGAAATTTCGTTTTGCGGAATTATTTTTAAGATGATGGCCCTTTGCGGAATCAAATTACCTAAACGTATTTTTAATCTGAGAATAAAGCTCAGTTGACTTGATGCGCCCCTAAAAAGTAACGGCCGTACTTAAAATCCACTGAAGTTCACTTAAAAACCTTTCAGTATTGGTTTTCGCTGATGTCCGTTCCAGGTGAAAATATCTAAATATTTGGTTATATCTAAGTAACTGTATATTTTTTAAGGAAATTAACCTTTATGCGGATTTAACGAAACAATAATTTTAATTTATATTTAACTCAGCCTTACTATTTTCTCATAAAAGAGATATTTTGAAATGTAAATCAATTTTTTTTTTTTTTTTTTATCTCTTATTATGTCATCAAAAAAATAGTTCCAAAACGATCTAATCAAGCAAAATACTTGGATCTTGCATTTTGCACAGCCGGCCCTGTGCTGTGGAATGCCTTACCCCATGAGCTAAGAGCCGTAGAGAGTGTAAGTGCGTTTAAGTCGGGATTAAAGACATGTTTGTTTCGGAGATTTTACAGTTGAACAGTGTCCTTGCAGTAATTTATCACTAAACGACACTATAAAATATTGTTTTATTATTATCAAATACTTTTACTTTTTCTCCAATAATTATTGTATTTTTTGTTGACAGATTTAACCGAAAACTTTAACGAAAACAATTACTGAGCATTGAAAATCTAACAACATCACTATCTTCACAATCTGAAAAAACCTTACCTGCGTTAGTATATACGAGTACTTTATAAAAATAGTCCTACAGTCGAGGATCAGCGTATTAAAAGATATATAGTAAATAAAGCAGTAGAAATGTCTCTAGCGGTAATATTTCCTCTTGGATATAAATTATTACGTCTCAGACAATACATTATCAGTATCTGGATGATCCCGGGTATCTGCTCGTATTAAATTTTAATATAACGGAGGCCGTTGTAACGTCTGGAGGTTCTTCGCTCCAGCATTAACGCCGTTGGGCCACAAAGCCTCCGCAGCCTTTGGGATGATGGATCGCCGTTTAAGCGACGATTCATTTATTAACGGATCCGTTACGCGTGTTGTATAACGACTAACGACTCGGGTCGCCGATATTCCTGAAAAGGACGATATTATAAATTGGTAAAAGCATTCATTCCACGAGATAAGTGCGTCGCATTCATCAAAACCCGGTGCGAGATCGTGTTCCATCTGACGTGATTGATTTGTTCTCGGATTAATGATGTCATTTGTAATCGTAACCAGGTCTTAAAGAATCCACTCGAAGTATTCACTTCTTGTGAAATATTTCAAAATTTTAAATAAATCGGGTCAAATTCTTATCTTCTCATATAATAATAACACAGAAGACCTACTCACTAGTTGATTGACGCAAAACGACAGTAAAACGTTTACTCGAAATATATAAATCATTTTGTAACATCGTGTAGGTACAGTTTGTTGAATTTCCACTGATTATTGCTAGTATTTCTCAATCACTATATAATATCACAGAAATTTTATAAGATACCACGTTTCATTGAGTAATTTACTTATGAAAACTTAGTCTCTTTTTCAGATTTGTGAATAACTAGTTCTCTTTTAGTGAATGACTTTAATGAAAAGATAATAAAACAATTAAATTTAAGAAAAATAACATTAAATTCAATCACGTTTACTGTAAAAAAATATCAATATTCTTAATACATTTTTTGATTTTTAAAAAAAAATGTCTTGTATGAAATAATTTTATCAAAATAAATGTATATCTAGGTACATTACCCAAATCATTTTTTTTTTGCTTTGTAAGCTGAAAGCCTTCAAGGTATGAGAGCATGCAAAAAAAATCCTTGTCTAACAATATCGGATCAGTCAGTTTCTTTTCGTGAAAATATGCTTTTTGCGGCTTCTCAGATGCCTATCGGGGAATTTCATCAAAACCGAACCTCACCTTTCACATTCATAACAAAATTACATAATAATATCGTGCGATACACTTTACCATGCTGGGATATTTCAAATTTGGTTTGAACAAAAATTTCCTTTAGCCGAATCAAAGGGAAAATACTTAGAAACAATCCTGAGGAATTTCCTTGCTGAATATTTTATATTGAAGGAATTATATGAAATATTTTCAATTTGTAGAAGAAATTAAGCCTTGATGATAGGTGGAATGTAATAATAAAACAGGACCCATTAGTTAAAAAAAAACCTTTATTAACACATATTCTTTTAGACAAGAGAATACGTATCCAGAAGGAGCCACCTTCCAAAACATTTAGGATTATCATACTGATGATATGACTAAAAGGTTGGTATGAGGCTGACCCACATGCTGTAAAAATTGGTTCACTTTTTCCAATGCCACCCCGGTTTCAGGGAAAGACGGCAGGAGTTGCAAGGTTTGATGATGATGATGAGTTGATGATTTCTTTACAGCGCCGCTTCGTGATGTAGTCACCAAGGGCGCGTTTATGTTCATGTGATGTTTTTTTATGTTTTGTTGAGGTGTGACTCACACAACATATTGTTATGAACGTATGAGTTCGTGTGGACGTGACCCTAGGCACGCTGATTGGTCTGTGTGATGTCTCTGGTATAGTGTCACACAATCTGGAATAGTGTCGAACAATTCTAGTGGAAGTATCTACCATAACTGTAACTGTAACTGTAACTCTGTCGCCATTCCGCTAGGGGTGGCCAGAGCCTCTGCAGAGTTGCCTCCATTTTTTCCTATCCTGACATACCTCTTTCAATTCATTCATATCCATCACCTTTTTCATGCATTTTCTTCTTTTACGCTCACTTTGTATATTCCATTCTTTCACAATCTCCTCAATCTGATCACTCCATACTTTTCTCAGTCATCCCTTCCCTCTTTTTCCTTTCACACTTTCTTTGTATGCATACTTTGTCAGTCTATCATCTTTCATTCTTTCCACATGCCCAAACCATCTCATCACATTCTTTTGTACTTTAACTTTCACATCCTCTTTCAAATTACATTCTTTTTTTACCCATTCATTCCTAACTCTATCCCTCAAGGTTTTACCTGTCATACTTCTCAAATGCTTCATTTCCACCGTACATACTTTACTCATTTCGCTATCATTGAGAATATGCAAGAATCGTCTCTGCCGCTCACATAAATACGAGCAAAGATTATGTGGGACAGAGAGAGTCGCTTTGATCATTGTAACGCGAATACCTGTAAGCAGAGAGTGAAGAATGAACAGTACATTGTGAAAAATATTTTTTGTGAAATAAATTGAAATAGCAATTTAATTAAAATAACCCCAATCATAACAATATAACGCGCATTTTATTTATCAGATTTTTTTGAAGCGGCTGCAGTGGTTAATTCGTATTTTTCTGTAAAACGATCTATATGATATTATATTTTTAAGTGTAAATATATTATTTATGTAATATTAGTTTGATAATACCTTGATTGCTAAGGATAGCTAGGTTAGTGGGTATTATTGGGCGTAGAGTCAATCTCATGAGCCTTTATTGAGTCTAACTCAAGAGCAGGTGAATCATACCTGATGGGACTTAAGTACAGCTTAAGCCTGGTGCAAGAGTAAGCTCAACTTAACTGTAATAAGTCATAGCTGCGTGTCCTATTAAAACTATTTTATAGCTTATTGTACTGAAGAAGAAGTAGTAATCGCCTTAACGTATCAAGATATGAGTGGAAAATTAAGTTTATTTTTCTAGCATTTAAATCTTTATTATTAGTCAAGTTGATAGTAGGTATAACATTTGTACTTAAAGCCAGAGAGTTACTTGATTTTCTGGTACCAGCCAGAGAGTTAGGTTTAAATCTTCTTTACTGAGGCTGTTAGAATTCATTTTCCGTTTTTGTGTTTATTTCAACACAAAAATAATAAAACTGACGCCTTCATAAGAAATGAGAACCCCTTCCTCCAAGGAAACAGAAAACCCCAAATGCAAGTGAATGAAAACTAAAAATCACACAGCGAGGTTTATTCTCTAGGATTTTTTAAAATGAGTTAAATATATGGGAACACAGGATTTTTTATGAGTTTTTCTAATTGTTGTACATTAACGGAGTAAATATTAATTTAAAAGATCTAGTACAGTTGACTCGCTTCACAATTATTACTACGAAATGACCTCAAGAAATGAATGACATTGTGCTATGGTTTGAGATTTTGTAAATTATAAAAATATGTGAGTAGAAAAAGACACTCAATACAGATTTAAAGGGTTAATGAACAATATTCCATTTTATCATGTCAATAATTTTGCTCGCATCTTGTCTCAGAAATCTTTGTGTCTAGACTTGTTTCACATAATTCTGACAATACAAAGCACATTATACTGTCTACAAATTAAACGTCATTGAGAAATAAAATAACCTTCATAAGCATTTTTAACAGCGCACAATAAACTTGAAAAGAAAATAAACTTAATTGACCATTTCACAGAAATACTTTTTCAATGGGAAACCAAAGATTAAATACAAGCAACAAAAGGTTGCAATAAAAAAATGATGTCGTATTAGAAACGGCCAGAATCCATAAAAAAACATCGCATTGGTCATAAAATATAAACGAAGGGAGAGCAGCACTGTCTCTTCTTCTTCAATAAAAGTTGGTAGTTATACCTACATAATAATGATAAGAAAAAACGATTTCATGTTAAACCGACGTATTTAATAGCTGCAATATAGTACGAATTATAAATATTAAAATACATATATTATGGAATAAAATAAATAAAAATAAAACAACACAATGTACCCATACTAAACATGAAATTTTTTCATACTAATTTTAGGCAAAAACGTGTTTTTTATTTCACAAATATTCTCAACATTTATTCTTAGTTGTTGTCTTCTAGTCTATTTAATAATACTAGGGGCGTTGCCCCTGGCTGCTACGCAGCCCAACCCCTTAACATTTGGTGAATGTGTATATTGCGCATAGTTTCCTCGCGTTAAAATGCCTTTGAAAAAGGAATTCGACCACCCATACTTTAAAAAATGTTTCACTTTGCAGATTTCAGCTGTGTTTTAGGGGAGGTTGGCAAGAGTTGCAGGGCTTATGTTCATTAGAGAATGGGTTTTTATGTTGTAAGTCCACATGGGCCATTTGTAAGCGCGAATTTTTACCTGTCTGCTTGTGCGAATGCATTTAATATGAATCTCAAATGGGATGTATCTTTGCAACTTAGATTATGTAAAGAAATACACAAAATCATTTCGTTGATTTATAGGTTGGTATGAGGCTGACCACCATACTTAAAAAAATGGTTTACTTTGCAAATTTCACCTTTGCTTCAGGGAAGGTTGGCAAGAGTTGCAGGGCTTACGTTCATTTTGAATGGGTTGTTATGTTGTAAGTAGGTACACATGCAGCATATGTAAGCGCGAACTTATACATGTCTGCTTGTAAGAATGCATGTATAATGAATCTCAAATGTTTTATATCTTTGCAACTTAGATTACAGATTTAAATCCATTTTTATTTTGTGTATTTTTTTTTTTAATTTGCATGAAATAAAAGAAAATATAAAAAAACTTTCACGTTTTTCCGCTAGATGTCAATTTATTTCCATACATTTTCAGTATGAACAAACAGGTTTATTTAAAAGAAGTTTTCATACATTTTTAAACACAAACGCGAAAGCTCGCAGCATTGCAGCATATATACAAAAATTAATTTGCCATAGATCAGGAATGTGTTTCCTCTGCTGTGATGGCATTGGTTTTGAAAATCGAAAATGTAAGCGAATGACGACGGTCTGGAGTAATATTATAAAGGATTTTGTTCATCACCAATGCGACAACTAACCTACAAATTAACATAATTTTAATTTCATGTTCACAAAATAATTCTTTGATCCTGAGATATTTTTGATAAAATACCGTAACTGTACATGCAAATATTTTTAAGCATACCTAATTCAAAGTTTACCCACTAGTTTTATGGAAATCCATCAGTTTATTTCACAAAATAAGCCCTATTTTCAATGAATGCACAGGGAAAAAAAGACAGATGTAGGCAAAAGAAAATGAAAATGACCTGTCCTACTTTTACAACTGTAGACTTTACAGTTTTTGTAGATTTTCCTTGACTTATAGGTTTGTATGAGGCTGACCACCCATACTGTAAAAAATGGTTCACTTTGCCAATGTCACCCCTGTTTCAGGGAATGTCGGCAGGAGTTGCAGGGCTTATGTTCATTTGAGTTTGGATTTTATTTGTAAGTACACAATCAGCATTTGTAAGCGCGAACTACACGTGTTTGTTTGTGGGCATACATCTGAGAGCTTTAAATGAATATATCCTTGCAACTTAGATTATAGATTATAGATTATAGACAGTCCACGCAACCACGTTAAAAAAAAGTATTGAAATTTGTACAAAAAATTTAATGTTTCAAAATATACCCAATACTTTAGATTTCACTTAAATGTATTTTATGTGTAAACAATGTTTAATCTACAAGTAACATTTGGACACTCACTACTTGACTATCAACATGTAATAACTTGACTTCGTTTTGTTCACCCCAAAAGCAATATAACAAAAGCGCTATTTCATAATGATAATAATAAGTTGGTGCACTATTCACACTGTGCGAGTAGTTAGGTGCATTGTGCAGGTAATGCGAGCCAGTCACTTGCACTTCCTGAACTTGCCCTTCGCTATGTGCTACAAGGGAGAGTGCAGGCCCATTCTTTATTAATGGCAATCATTTACGGGATATGCGCAATCTCCTTACGACACCCTCCTGACGACTTTACGTCTTTTTTCTGAAGAGGCGTACGAAAAAGATCTCCAAAATAAATATTGTTACGAACTTATTAGCCCGATTGCGTGGCTTGCTTATATGTATGTGTCCGAATGTAGTATAGCCTACTGTGAGTTTCAAAGTATCTACAGAATGTACAGAAGTGTGTGGTTCACTATGGAAGAGTCCGGAATATGCGAGAGGCGTCCGTTTAGACGCTATATATTTGGACCGCAATTGTTTGAGAGAGCAGGTCGATTAAAACATTGAGCCGTGAAGTCGTTAAGCAAGAGCTAGAAATCAGTACAAAATAAATCATAAAAATATGAAAACTTCACAAGGCTTAAATTTAAAATAAAAAAGTTGTTTCAATTTATAATTTTTGGATGAAATTTTTCAAGCAAAACACTGTTTATTTTCACTATAGACTTTATTTAAAAGATGAAAATCTTTAAAACAAAATTACTAACGTTTTCGACCTAGAAGGTCATCATCAGGTATCAGATTATAAATTGAAACAAAATGAATTTTCACAGTGTTAATACACAAACAATACAAAATATAAAAAAGTTGTCACTATAGAATATTCATTTTTCAAGAACTCAAGACTGTAAAATCAAACAAAAATGTGTAAAAAACGGCATCTACAGATCTTCTCGCGACGCTACGCTCTATTGAATATTTCACGTATTTTTTCAAAGACAAGAACAAAAAATATAATTTTAGATTTAATACACTTAAAATGATACCAAATTTTGTTAGTTTCAATGAAATAATAAATTTTCAAGACGTCAGGATGGAAATATTAGACAAGAATAGTTAAGAATCAAAGAACTAGGAATGTTTCATATTAATTATTTCAGGACTGTATAATACTGTAATCGGTTGAAAAATGCTTCAAAAGGCTAATTAAGAAACAAATTTAATGTGTGAGTTTGATTAACCTGTTTTACAATATGTTTTATCATATACTTTTTTCAACAAAAAATAAATAAATTACTAAATAGAGACAAATGGTGTTACACAAAACATTTAAATGAATAGTGGGCACATAATATTTTTTAATACTTTTAAAAACATACAATATCAATTTAACTGTAGAAAAACAAATATGTGAGGTAGGATACAAAAACTACATTTTACGTAAGTTGATTTTTCCACTCCACTGAAGTTCAAAGACAAGATTGCAGGGGCAGAAAAACTGCGTCCAATTTCGAATCTGATCAGGGAAATAATACTACAGGGGGAAGGGGTGTGTCGGGAAGGGAAGAGAGTGTAGATGTGGAGGAGGTCAATGTCCAAGGGGAGACTTGTATTATGTTTTATCGTTTTGCTGCAATTTTTGTTATTTATTTATGAACCTTAGACAAAGCACAATTCTCAGCAAAATTCAAGTAAGGTAAGCATAAAAATAATTATAATCTAAGTTGCAGAGATATATTAACATTCGAAACTCGTACAAAATACATGCCCACAAACAGACACGTGTAAGTTCGCTCTTACAAATGCTGAATACACACTCACAAATTAAATTACAAACCTCAAATGAATATAAACCCGGCAACTTCTGCTGACTTTCACTGAAACACGGGTGACATTGGCAAAGAAACATTTTTTACAATGTAGGTGTTCAGCGTCATACCATCCTGTAAATCCAAGAATAAATTTTAGATTTCATAAAAAAGTAATGGTTTCGAAATGGGTTGAAACTTTCGGTAAAAAAATCGGTTGGTTCGCGTCATACTGCATGAGTACCTACAAAGTAACACAAATCTCAAAATAACACAAGCCCTGAAACTCATTTTGTCTTTCCCTGTAATATGTAAGGGTATCATTGGTAAAATGGCACTGATGAGTTAAAAAAATAATATACGAATATAATACTCCCGACTACAAAATACAAACGACCGTATGATATATGATTTTGTATTGAGAAAATTCTGTCTAATCCAGTGACTCCTTCTTGTAACATTTCAGAGGCGAGTTTAAATAGTCAGATCACATCCCAGCAGTCAATTATACACGTGGCCAGCCAGGCCGTAGTGGTGCAGTCATTAGCCACGTGTGACTTGTTCACGTGGGACACGGTAGCATGTCAAATCACTGAACGGTGCCCGGTCTGGTGGGACGCTGGACAAATTAATGATGGGCCTGATTATTAATGTAGAGGAACGTGATGATGTTGAAGTAAATGGTGAGGGGCAATGATCAGTTAAATGGAATAAAAAGAGGTGTGGAGCCAAAAACAACGTTGTAATAACAATCGAACTCATTAGGTAGGTAAAAAATAGGTTACAGCCAAAAAAACTGAATATATAACACTAAGAAAAAAGTAACAAAAAGTCTTGTGGATAAAACCTAAAGAGATCTAATTCATTTAACTTCAACCAAATGGATACAAATAAAGTTGGGGCCCTTTCTTAGCAAGATTAAAAAATAAGATTTATCATATAATTATACTCGTATATGAAAAAAAATCATGAACATTTTGGCACTCATTATACTGACGTTTTTCTAGCAGTGTCCATTTGCTTTGTTTTCTAAATCTTTTTTTCTAACTAAATAAAAATATTGTATTTGTCTCTATTTTTTTCAAATCCTCATCAAACTTACGATTTAAAGTTTTGTGTCAACAATTTTAACCATCTCTAACAAAATGGTGTCATAATTACAGTTACACTGTTGACAATATAAATATGTAACCACATATTGAGGTCATTTATGTCACGATGGCGTCATATATAAGGGAAAGTAATCGAAATTAACTTTGGCCATTTTCTCGCGGCTAGAAGGGCTCATAAAGTCGGGAAAACGTTTTTAAAATTCCATTAATGTTAGTGGTCGCGGGTCTGCCTTCCTTCAGGGCGGGCAATGGGCCGCGGTATTAGACTGCTCAATGGACCAGAGCGACCGAGATGATGAATAAATTAACGTTGGATTGAATTTTAAATTGGAAGGAGCCATTATTGGAGAAACCAAATATATCAATGCGAATGAGATGATTTTTTACTCCAATCTTCCAATAATTTTCCATTTTTCATACCATTTTTATCGTCGTATCTCATCAAAATGGTTATGACTTTTTTCATGAGCTTAATATTTCAAAAGTTTTGAATACCCAAAACTAAGTTATATTCATATACTTGACGACTCTTTTAAGTGAGAAAACAGGTTATTCTACGCTTCGTTGAGTCATTACACGATTATAGAGCAATGTTCGGTCCATAGCTCAGTTGGTAGAGTGCTCGCATTCTACCCCGTGAGCTCGGGTTCGAATCCCACCGAGGAGGGTGTCAGAAATGATTTCCTATTTCGGTGTTTATTTCAAACCCCATAATAAAATTACCGGCAAGGTTTACTCAGCCTTCACAAGAAATGAGTACCAGCCCCCTCGGGAGCTGGGAAAACCCCCACTTCAACTGAAGTGGTTGGCGTAAGGCCGGCCCCCTTACCTGTAAAAATAAATAGGTTTAACTCGCCACATGCGACCCCTTCGGGGATAACGCGGCAAGAAGTTACACTATATGTGTAGCTTTGTTGCGTTTTTTTGTTGCGTTCCTTGACTTACATGCTGTAAAAAATGGTTCACTTTGCCAATGTCACCCCTGTTTCAGGGAAGGACAGCAAGAGTTGCAGGGTGTATGGCCATTTGAGGTTTGGGTTTGTATGTTGGAGGTTCATTTGTGCAAGCGCTAACTTGTACGTGTCTGCTTGTGAGAATGCACATTATGTGAATCCCCAATGTCACATATATTTGCAACTTAGATAAGATTAGGTCCAATCAAGTCTGAATATCAATACACAAACCTTTACTTTTTACAATAATATTGTTTGTTTTTATTGTACACTATTACCTTTATTATGTTAATTATCAAACTCTAAAAATAAAGCATTTTTTAAAACTAAATAATTGTTGTGATATTTTGAACTTGTAAATTGTATTTAAACCGAAAAAGAAAAGTTTTCCAGTAAAAATGGGGTACATTTTCAATCAAAGGAAAAACCTTCAACTTGTTTACGATATTCAATAAATCTACTTTCTCCGACGCCAAAATAAGAAATACACTTTCATTGTTCCAAATTGGATTGCGGTTTCCTAATTTGGAAATTTCGAGAGTCTTTCGGATTTATTGAGACGCGTCGGGGACAATTCCGGTAAGGATGTGAGTCGCGGAGTAGAAGTGCAATCCTTCCGGGGTCTTAAATAATTCAATGGAGAACGGCAGCGGCTCCCGATCAGGAGATTTATAAGTTCAATTAAAGGCTTCGGGTGCAGCGACAAGCAATTTGAATTTGATGGCGGACGGGGGGGAATTTATCTCCTCGCTGAAGACGCCGAGGATATAAATTCCATGTGAAGACAGAAAAATAAGCGAGTTTCCAAGTGCTCCGCTACACTGTGTAGGAAATAAAACTGAAACAAACCTGATTATATGTTGTGTACTTCTAGGTATTTTCGAAATTAAGTTTTGGTCATTTTTATAAAAGGCGAAATAAGCTAAGAATGGATTTAAAAAAAGCATTCTAGGGAGTCTATTCTTAAATAAGTAGATACGACGCATGTTTTTCTTATTTTTATTTGATTTAACGAGTTCATAAAGAGGAATGCAATATACCCAGCCAGTGGCGAAGTGTGCCATACAACTCGATTCCCATTGGCTTCCTTTTAAAACAGAGGCAACAAGGTAGTTATAAAATATAGGCACAAAGTAAAAAAATACATTTAAAACCAAAGAAACAATACGTATTTTTCCCCATTGAAACCATGTAGTCTACTTTATTATCATGTTTGCCTCATTTTAAAAGGGAAACCGATGGGAATCGAGTTGTATGGCACCCTTTGCCACATTACACACATATTATTGCATGGCCAGAAACATATATTTATTTATATTGTCAGGGAATAGTTATTTTTTTCATAAATAGGTTATCAATAAAATATAAAAATTACATATTTTGACACAGTGTCAAAGCTTTCGTAAAAAGTATAATATGACGGAATCCGACCTGGTGATGTTTTATTTCAAACAAATGTCTATCAATATTTTTCAGGGTTCGGTGGTTAACACAGTGAAAGTCCATTGTATTTTAATTAAATAACACACAGTTTTAATTCACTTTTATTTTATTTAAATTATGTCTAACGTTTTCGCCTAAAAAGGCATCCTCAGGACAATGTCCTGATTGTCCTGAGGATGCCTTTTTAGGCGAAAACGTTAGACATAATTTAAATAAAATAAAAGTGAATTAAAACTGTGTGTTATTTAATTAATATAAAATGTCTATCAAATTGCCATATTACCAACTTCTGTGGTGGTTTGCTTAATTGACGTAGATTGAAACCTTCGTAGTACTTGTTTGTTTCTTTATGTAGCTTGGATGATGCCGCCAAATTTGTTTTTATACTAAGATGCTGTTAAAGTATTAAAGCAAAGCAGTCTGTCTAAATCTAAATCTAAGCTTCAAATATATATTTTATTTAAGGTTCATATTAAACGCATTCCCACAAGCAGACATGTAAAAGTTTGCGCTAACACATGCCGCATGTGAACCTTCAATCTAAAAACCCAATCTCAAATGAACATAAGCCCTGCAACTCTTGCTGACCTTCCCTGAAACAGGGTTGACATTGGAAAAGTGAACCATTTTTTACATTATGGATGGTCAGCCTCATACCAACCTATAGTCATGGACCTATAAGTCTGTGACTAAAAATAAACTATTAATGGAGGTAAAGTGAATGGTGACATTAACAATCATAAAAATAAGTGAAGCCTTTAAAAATGTAATCTATTTAATATCCGAGGTATAAGAAAAACCCAAAATCTAAGGAATTATTTAAGTACGAGTAGGTTTCCCTCCCTTGATAAAAAAATACGCCATTGTCTCATTCAATTGTTCTTTAAGTTTGTCAAATAATCATCTGGGTATAAAGTATTTATTTCTCGTTGCCAAATAAAAAAGGGCAACATTTTTGCTTCACCCTTCAGCCACCTGCCCTAGAGCTTGTTTTCCTTTAACTCTATAAATAGATAACAGACGCTCAAATACGAGACGAAGATAAAGAAGCCCGGGGCAAGTCTAGGCAAAGAAGGGGCGGGGGAGGGGATCATGGGAGACGAGGGGGGGAGAGTGTTGAACAAATTTTTAAGTCAAATGAAAGAGGTGGTTGGGAGGGAATAATATTGATACAATTCAAATATTCTGCTTAAATAACATACAAAAGAAGATTTTTTCCATTATAGAATCATAAAGAGAATCAATTGTTATTACATACCTGTATCAAAACAATGCAATATTCAAAAACATTATCTTCAACGTATTTATGTAGCTGCTACTTTGATAAAGTGCAACTTACAGACAAGAGAGAGTCCGATGAAAATTAAAGAATCTACATGTTTTCTGTCTTTCATGGTTTTAATCATTTTGTAATATCATTTTTTTTTTTTCAATAAATATTTTTCTTAAAACCACCCTCGATAAATGATGGTATTTGTAACATCTAGAACCTCTCTTCGTTATAACTGTACAAGTTTGCTGCAATTTTTTTTAACGTATGCTCTAAAATAGTGCGTCCGTAAGAGATGTATGTAACTTACATAAATAATCATCTGTAATTTTGTTTACGTGAAATAACCTTCCATCAAAGCTACGGAAGATATAAGTTCTATAATAAATCAATAAATTGTAAAAATGAAATGAAGAATTGGCAGTATTTTGTTGTCACACATCCTTGTGAGTTATCTTTTAAGTTTTATTTTCTTAGTTAGGGAACAAAACAGCTGTTATTGCCCGAGGGTAGTTCACGTATGAGAGGGTTCAATTGTGGCAGCAGAAAAATGTAGCTCAGGGGCTAGGTGTTTTATCGATAAACGAATTTATCAATAGAAGAAAAAAAAAAATTACAATACACCTTCAAATTATTGATGATATATTTTTTTAGAAAAAGCTATAAGAGTAGGTACATACGTCATGTAAATAATAAACGTAGAAAAAGATTGAACTGAATCTAAAACCTTATTTTATAAGATACATGTATAATATTAACATTCAAAGATATTTTTAATGCACACCTATAAGAAGACACTTCGTACCCTTAATGCTTGTTTGTCTTATGTCCATCAGAGGTAACTTCACATGAGTAATGTTTGTACCAATATGTCTTATGAAAACTGGAAAATTATTTAACAAATATTTAAAATAACTCTCAGTCTCTCACATTATCGTGTTTTATGTTTTTTCTTACCTCGGGTTGTGTAAAATGTGATTATTATACAATTTCATTGAAAATTCATCTTTGAATCAAATGGTAGATAAGCCAAGCAAGCACTGAGGGGACGGAAGTTGCGCAACAAATGTCAAAAAATACTAACAAAATACAACCCCGACCTCTAAGGAACAATGTTTTGCATCTCTGAATGGCTACAGAATAAAAAATATATTCATTAAAGACAAAAATAAACAAATTTGGATGCAGATTTAATTTTAACATTATCACATTGCGTTTTTTTTTTTTTTTTTTTTTTTTTTTTTTTTTTTTTTTTTGCGTATAAAAAATAAATCACTTGTTTAATTTATAATTTTTTGAATGAATTCAAACCAAAACACTGTTTATTAAAAAAACATAAAATTATAAATTAAACAATATGAATTTTCACAGTGTTAATACACAAACAATACAAAATATAATAAATCACTTATTTATCAAAGCTTATTATTTGAAAGTGACTCACATTAGAAAATTGCATTGGAGGTATTGTAAAATAAACTGCAAATTTTGTTGGTGTTAATATTTAAAAGTTAAACCTTGTATCGTATGCAGACTGGATGTCCTTCATTGGAACAGCGCGGTTGTTTTATCTTACAAATGTATTCAGCGGCACGCCATACAACAACTTTGCTTTGTTTTTGTGCTTAGCGGAGAAAATCAATTTTCTTTTTGCAAAGTACGAGTTTTAATACTGCAACAATTTTTGTCATTTTTTATGGTTTGATTTCTTTCAGGCGATCAAAGTTGAAGACACGAGTCGAAAACAAGCGCAATAGCCGAGAGGACCTTATGGTTGGTATGAGGCTGACCACCCATACTGAAAGCAATGGTTCACTTTTGCAATGTCACCCCTGTTTCAGGGAAGGTCGGCAAGAGTTGCAGGGATTATGTTCATTTGAGATTGGGTTTTTTATATTGTAGGTCCACATGCGCGAAATTATGCGTGTCTGCTTGTGGGAATGCATTTAATATTAATCTCAAATGATACATATCTTTGCAACTTAGATTTAGATTTGACATTGCGGTGTGACTCTGACTTTTGTGTGTTTAAAATACGTCACCACCGTCACAACTTTTTCTTGCCTAGTTCTGGCTCTGAAACACTAAGTAATTATAAATGAATTATTACTTTTAAAGTTACTTTGTTTGAACTTCATGGCTAGTAAAAAAGAGAGGAATAAATGCCATTACTTTTTACTTTTATTCAAAATAAATGATGTGGAATCTATAACAGTATCGATCTAAGTGTTGAGAAAAGTGTCCAATGAAATATCGACCAATGTGTCGAAAACAATGTGAAAGGCATTTTTGACGAAACTAATAACATAATATTTTGAACCCTAGGAGCATTAAAAAAATGAGAGTCTCACCACAATCTCTTTTTGATAATGCAAACATGACTGAATTGGGTATAAAAATGCACCTATTGAACTGCAATATGACGTTTGTTTATGACATAAACTTGCTCATATTAAGGTGACAATTAATAGCTTGCAAGTTTAAAGGAAAAATATTAATTGTTATAAACGTAGACTAACAGTTTTTTCTAACTGCCATTTCAAGTTGTTTCATTATTTTTTACAGGGAGCGATCAAAAGTTGTGAATAAATAAGCCTTCAGCTTCCATTAGCCGAGAGGGCAGAGGACTGGCTGTTTAAACAGGAGACCAAACTGTCAAAAGGGATGCAGCGGGGAGGGGTGGGAGGGAGGTGGAGGGACCCACCCCACACCCCAATGTTGGTAAAGACGAGCTCAAAATATCCATCTCACTTCAGTAAACACACAGGGTTTGACGTTTTGCAAAGCTATGTAACTTTTAATAATTCTCACCCAGTCACAAAATAAACTGTATTCGATTTTTGTTTTTTAAGTTAAAAAAAACTTGTGTACACAGATTTGTACACAACACAGCATGAAAGAGTATTTTATTGTGAACACCATTTATACTGCGAAAATTTATCTACTTTATATTCAAAGAATGACATTTTTTAATTTTGATTATTATTGTATTACCGACCTTTGAAAATTTTCAAAAATCGGTAATACATATAATTTTAAAATAAATTAATTTTTCGACCTATTGTCAGGCTAAGGTAATAATATGGAAACAGACAAAATTTACAAATTTAGTGGAATTTTTGAGAATACTTATTTCTTACATAATATGGCTCCCGCTGAAACATAAAAAAAACGCTTTTCCATAAAATTGATAGTTAAAATATAATGAAAATTCTTGCCTATTTAAAAACAAAAATATACAGTTTTCTAAAAATATGATTCTGAAACCCTTAGTTGGCTAAGAGTCTGCCATATAATTTTATCTAAATGCTGTCTTTAATGACTGAACGAGAGTGCAAGGGAAGCGAAAATGTACTCAGCGAGTGCAAGTCAGGACGCTGCATTATTAATAAGGTAAACAGCAGAAAATATGTACCTGCCTTTGCAAATGAAACGCAAACCAAAAGTCGCTTCTGCCAGAGTCTAATTGGGAATGGAGCGGATCAAAGGAAAGAGAGAAGCTACCTACAGAGTCACGGGGGTATGGAAAGTATTTATTTTTAAAGGCACTGATAAAAATTGTGTGGATACTTTTTTATGGGGAAATTTATTATATTTGAGAAAATGTTTCGTTAGATAAACTTCTGTAAAAGTAATGAAAGAAAATCATGCATTAAATTTTTGCTTGTAAATGGTTGGTAATATAAAATAAAGGTGTAAAAATGCAGAAAAAACACGTAATTAACAAAGATACAATGTTGTAGGTGCTTGTTGTTATGAACTGTTCCTATAATCTAAGCTACAAAGATATGTTAACATTTAAGGCTCATGCCCACAGACAGGCACATGTAGGTTCGCGCCTACACATTTTGCATGTGTGCCTACAAATAAACCAAACCTCACATGAACATAAACCTTGCAACTCCTGCCGCCGTTCCCTGAACCGGGGTGGCATTTGCAAAAGTGAACCGATTTTTACAGCACGGATGGTCAGCCTCATACCAACCTTCACAAGTTAAAAATGTGTCTCCATCTGATGTTTAGTGTGAAAAGTTTTCAATCCGAGTAGTATTTTACATAATATTTTTTAAAATATTTTTTTACATAATGTTACCTGATTGTTTTCTGTACATGGGACAAGATAGGGGAAATATATGATGCAGCCTTATTTTCTGCTTTTTTGGCAAACAAACGACGGAAAACCTTCACAAACACGACGCCGCAAACATCAAACGCAAAAACTTTCTGCACTTATCATAAATTAATATGCAAGTAACCGTTTGGATAAAAAAAGCACTCGGTCACATATTTGCATGGCCATAAATTGATGGCAAAATAACTTTGCTTGGGGGTCGCTCTTCCACCGCTAGTTCTGTCGACAGTAAACACTTGGACCCTCCTGGGAACGGAGAGTGTAGTACTAACAGGCAGCAAACGCACATAAACTTGTCAACTTCTGGTTGCCCTTGCAACTCCCTAGACGCACCGCTCTGCTAAAAAGGTCTCTTCAAATGAGATGCCCCTACATTTCAACTTTTGGCAGTGATTCTGAGAGTCAGCCAAAAATTCAAAAAATATTTAATTTATAACAAAAAATCAGAAAATATGATTCGATTAGATTATCTTGACAATACATTGAAATAGTATAGCCAAATTATAAAATCGAGAGCCATCACACTTACAATAAATAATTAAAGAGAAATTCCTTGACATATAGGTTGGATTGAAGCTGACCAACCATACTGTAAAAAATGGTTCACTTTTTTAAAGTTACCCATGTTTCAGGAAAGGTCGGCAGCAGATGAAAGGTATATGTTCATTTGAGGTTTGGATTTTCATTTGTAAGTACACTATTATACTATTTGTGGGCATGCATTTGATATGAATTTTGAATGTTAATATAATATCTTTGCTACTTAGATTATACATGCTAATCAGGAAAGTAAAGAGATAAAAGAAGGAAACGTAAAATAAAACAGATTAAATTTTAGACATTTGTGTAGTAACGTTTGAAGGAATTCAATGATGAGACAAATGGATCGAATTTCAGTTTGTCCATAACTTTGCTTAATAACCGAGAAGCAAATAGGAGTCTTAGTGTTCAAATGAGCGGGCACAATATCCCTGCTGAAACCACCCCAAAATATCTGGGCATTAAACTAGATCGGGCCCTCACATATAGAAGCCACATAGAAGCCACCAAAGCAAAGGTTAAAACCCGCAATAACATAATATCCAAACTGGCAGGCACTACATGGGGAAGTGACGCAAGGACACTGAGAACTTCAGCTATGGCTCTGGTGTACAGTGCGGCGGAGTACTGCGCTCCCGTCTGGGCTCGTAGCGATCACTGTAACAAGCTGGATGTGGAGCTGAACAAAACCATGCGCTCCATCTCAGGAACCGTAAGGTCTACACCCGTCCAGTGGCTCTCGGTCCTGTCCAACATCGCCCCCCCAACCCTGCGTAGATCCCTGGCATCCATAAAACTGGTCGACAGAGTGAGAAGTGACCCGCTGCTCCCTGCTTTCAAGGACATCTTCCAGCACCCAAACAAGCGACTCAAGTCCAGAAACCCCATCTGGACAATTGATGATCGGAGTAGGGATGCTACACTGCAATGGAAGTCCATATGGGAGGAGAAAGACTTTAAAAACCACGAGCTGATCACTCTGCCACACCAGGAGGTCCCAGGGTTTAATCTTGCGAGAGGACTGTGGACGACCTTGAATAGGATCCGAACCGAGCAAGGCCGTTGCAACTTCTTGCTCCATAGATGGGGATTAGCTCCATCTCAAGGATGTGACTGCGGGGCAGAGAACCAGACTGTCCGGCACATAGTGGAGGAGTGCCCCATCAGAAGACACCCTCCTGGCCTGAAGGACCTCCACGAGGCCACGCCAGGAGCAGTGAAGTGGATGGAGGGCTTGGATCTTCGCCTCTGACGCGGCCCAACGGCCAAGTGATTTGCTGTGCTTGCCGGCCATACGCAAAGTAAAAGTAAGTAAGTTTGTCCATTTTACTTAAAATCAGTTTACTAAATAACTACAACTATTTGTTGCTTAAGTAAAGGTTGTTTTTATTTAACTCATCCTCGCATGTTCTCATATCAAATATACAAATCAAATATACACGTATTTGAACTTCACTCATGCTTTCAAATGAAAATTATCAACGGTCACAATCTTGACCTCAGCTTCGAGTATCATCATTTCAAAGTTACTTCACAAAATACTACTAGAAACCCTCATGCAAGTTTCTATCTCAGATATAAGGTACCATCTTGACAAGTATGGGCGTCCTTTTGACTTTGGATTTTCTAAACGTCTTATGTACATTACAGCCCTCCTCACTTCACAGAGACTCCCTTATACTTGGGGAAGAGTTGTTTGCAAACTTACAAAAAGACAAGCAATTTGTATAATATATTACGTCATCACTGTCACTAATTAAAGAGTCTAGAAGCAAAAGTACCATCATGAGTTCTAGAAAAAATGGTTGAAAGAATTATGATTTCTTCAAATTTTGGAAAAACTTGTAAATTATTATCTAATCTAATCTAATCTAATCTAAGCTGCAAAGATATATATCATTTAAGATTTATACTAAATGCATTCCCACAAGCAGATATGTATAATTTCGCGCTAACACATGCCGCATGTGGACCTACAATATAAAAACCCAATCTCAAATGAACATAAGCCTTGCAACTCTTGCCGTCCTTCCCTGAAACAGGGGTGACATTGGCAAAGTGAACCAATTTTTATATTATGGGTGGTCAGCCGCATAACAACCTATAAGTCAAGGAACTAATCAATGCTATTTTGATCTAAAATATCAACAAAAACCTTTTTCCGAAAATTTATGGACATAAGTAATAAATTTACATGTACAAATGTAAATGTACCGAAAATAAATGTACAAGCACCCACAATTTGACGCTTAATTTATTTATTTTATTATGCTTTATTATCAACTTTTTTTGAAGCTCCAATTCACGGTCTACAGATATTATTTTGAAGATCATCATATTCAATCGGAAGGTCATGAGTTCAATTCCCACTGGAGCACATAAAAAACATTTATAATTTTTAAAAAGCTCTTTGTTGGGTTCTACAGGTAATTGCCTTTACCAAAGATCGATCACTCAAAGTCCATACCTACAGTTTTACAGCAATTCGGTCTTGCTTAAAAATTTGCGCTTTGTAACAACGACAAAACTCGATAAAAGCCGAGCTACCCTATCTCTCTCTCGGTTATTAGAATGCTGCAACTGCAGTTCGATCCCTACCGAGGGGTCAGAAACTATTTCAGGTTTGAATGTTTATTTCAAACTCAACATTAAATGAAGTGAAACCCCTAAAAGGTCCCGAATCAATGTGACAAGAAGCTGCACTATATGTGTAAATTATTAGCTAAATAATACATGTTGTCTAAAAATAAATGATCCTAATTTTTTGCGTAGAATTGTAACCATCTGGTGTTATTCACACACAGCAGATTCATGGTTCAGCCGCCACCCAACGTGGATTTGCCATAGAAAAATTGATGATTCATGGATCACCTAAAGATCAAACGTGTTGTAAATAACCCTGATTTACTTTAACTCTTGAAACTAAGTTTTTTTTTTGACAATATAAAACGCTTATGCACGTACTCTGTTTTTAAGGTTTTCCGTACAATGTGGTTGCCATATCAAAATATTTTTCCTTTTGTTTCTTATGCGCAGGGCCTGTATGCTGAATGCCGGAGGGTGAAGTGTTGTCTTAGCGGTGATGGGTGGAGAAAATAACAGAGGGGAGGAAGATCAAGGGTGGGCAACCCACATACTCCTAGTAACAAAATACTCTAATATGGAGCCATAAGTCCTCTGCCATAATATGGGTACATATTTTTTAGTATTCAGAATTTTTTACTAACTATTTAATTACGTCAATCAATCTTCAATAAACAGGAATGGTTTTTCCAACTAAATTTCATTTCTCATAATTGGTATCAGGCTGACCACCCATACTGTAAAAAATGGTTCACTTTGCCAGTGTCACCCCTGTTTCAGGGAAGGTCGGCAAAAGTTGTGGGGCTTATGTTCATTTGAGGTTTGGATTTTATTTGTAAGTACACATTCAGCATTTGTAAGCGCGAACTACACTTGTTGGTTTGTGGGCATACATCTGAGAGCTTTAAATGAATATATACTTGCAACTTAGATTAAAGATTATAGAATGCATAGGTTAAAGTAATGCTTAAGTTTTAAATGGATGACCAAACACTCTCGAGAAAGATTTCTATCGAAGTCTAAAATGCATACCCTTTTTAACTAAGATAAAAAATGGAACAAAAAGCACTTATTTCATCAAAAGTTGTTTAAAGATTGTGTGAAATAAATTCGTCGATAAATTCATAGATTTTTAGTTTGGGCTGAAAACAATGGTTTTCTTCTAAAATTTATATTGTTAAAGTTATACTAACGGCTAAAGTTGAAGAAATATTCTTTGAGTCAGATTTCTGTGTATAACCGCAACAAAGACAAAGTGAACTGTTATAAGAAAGGGAAAACAAGCAAAAAGAAAATATTTAATGAAAGGTTTTCCGCGAGGAAAAAGTTTTGTAAAAGCACAGAATAAATAAGAAACGCTGAAATTTTTTCTTGAAATATTAGCTTACATTTTTAATTTTATTTAACGCTTCTCGTTTCCGCTCGGGGTACAATATCTGTCTGGAAAATATTCGTTTTGTATAATTTGTTTAACTTAGAAAAAAAAGTACGAACAACTCAAAGCGGAATTATTATTCAAATGACAAAAAAAATCTTGAAACACAGTTTTTTTTTTTTTTGTAGCTCAGTATCAATATTATATTTTTACGAGTCTTTTGTTGTTGAAAAGCAATTTTATTCTTGGGTTGTCATTTTATTTTCCATTAGTGAAAAAATCTGATTGAACGAGAGAGAGAGAGTTTTTGGATGAAATTAAATTTATTTAGAGATTGATCAATATTGCGAAATAGATTTTTAAATGGTGAAATACTGAATTTAAATTGGATATTATGCAAAAACCTCCACCACAGCAGATGGCGGGTCCTCAGCGCAAAGTCCTGGCCTATTTGTGTTTAAGGAACCTTTTCAAGATGATGTAATGTAGACGGGGAATTTTGTTTATTTATTTATCTCAGTGGGCACATCAAACATTTTTACCATACTTCATCTTCACAATCAAAAACGTCCTTCACCAATACTCACAATAAAATGAAAAAATTGGGTATTATTTTACACAAAGCATGACAGTGTGAGCGCCTGATTAAATCATATTTGAAAAGCTCTAAAAACCATATAATCCTTAAATATGACAATTGGGATCATTTCTTTTTTTATTTAATGCTTACTCAATTGCATTATTATTTTCCTTGACTTTTAAATGTTAGTATTAGACTGATCCTCCATGCTTTTAAGACTTTGTTCATTTTTGCCAATACCATCACGGTTTCTGTGAGAGGCGATAAGAGTTGCAAGGCTTATTCCAATGTGAGGTTCGGTTTATTCTTAATTATACATGCAGCATGTGTAAGCACAAACATAGATGTGTCTACTTGTGGGCATGCATTTAATGTGATCCACAAATGTCAACGTAGGTTATATATGAAAACTTTTCTAAATGGATTTTCGATTAACTTTGTTGTGTCGAGACTGGATTATTGCAATGGTCTGTCCTGGGGTCTTCCAAGGTTTCAGTAGTCTAGACTGCAGTCCGTCTTTAATGCTGCAGCCAAATTACTTTTAGGAGGACGAAAAACTGACCATGTCTCTCCTCTGTTGCGGCGCCTTCATTGGCTGCGGGTCCCAGAGAGGATTGAGTACAAAATATGTGTTTCTGTTTTTAATGCCCTCAGAGGAGTTGCCCCATCGTACTTGTGTGAATTGTGCAGAGTCGACCAGATAGGTGGAAAACGATGCACTCTTCGTTCTGCACAGAGTGACGCCGTAAACAGGCTTCAACTGCTTCTTCGACGGAACAGAACCGGTTTCGGAGACAGGGCTTTTAGTTCGGCTGGTCCATCCTGCTGAAATAGTCTACCTCTGGAGTTGAAAACAGAGACCAGTGTTGGCAGTTTCAGGAAGTTGCTTAAGACACATTTGTTTAACAGAAGCTTCAACACATAAAAGCGCCCTTGGGGTGGCTAGTGACACTAAACGGCGCTGTATACAAATTGTCCAATTATTATTATTATTAACACTCATCCACTACCTACTTTTCTTCCCATTTCTTGAGCTCTACAAAGAAATTAACGACTTTTATTTTATAATCAACAATCTGTAATTTTACCCACTGGACTACGGATATGTTTCCTCTTCATTTTATTCTTCTACAATTATATTTAAGTACGCGCACAGTTGTAGCTGTCGACAGCAAAAACTTTCCTCACGCATTCCGGTAACGACTCTAAAACAAATCGTCCCCCCAGCGCTGCTCACGTGAGTGTTTGTCGAGTTAGTACGGCATGTGCCTGTGTGTACAGAGAACGGGGAAAACTTCTGACAATGCCAACTCTTAAGCCGGTCTCCAACAAGAAATATTCCCTTTTCTTCTACTTCTTCTTCATCCAGGCAGCGGATTAGGGAGTTGGTTAAAAACATCCACGAAGTTGGCTTGCAGTAAGGAGAGCTTTACGAATACGCTGTTGAAATAATCAAATGACGTAAAATTAATTTTTATTTCAAAATTTATTTGAAGCTTATATTCATACTTGTCTTGTCTTGTATCCTGCCGCCTTTCCTCTAGGGGTGGCCAGTACCTCCACACAAGTGCCTCCACTTGACTCTGTCCTTGCATACTTCTTTCATCTCATCTAATTTCATCACTCTTTTCATGCATGCTCTTCTCTTGTTTCCACTCTGTAGATTCCATTCATTCGCAATCTCATTTATCTGATCAATCCATTGTTTCCTAGGTCTTCCCCTTCCACGCTTACCTGTTACATTCCCTTTATACACTCTTTTTGTCAGTCGGTCTTCATTCATCCTTTCAATATGTCCAAACCATCGCATCACACTTCTTTGAACTTTCACTTTCACGCTTTCTTTTACTCCGCATTCATTTAGAACCCATTCGTTTCTCACTCTATCTTTCAGTGTTTTTCCTGTCATACTTCTCAGATGGGCCATTTCTACGGTGCATACCTTATTTACTTCTCTTTCATTCAACGTCCATGACTCGCTTCCATACATCAGGGTCGGCAACAAAATACAATTGTGTACCGCCATTTTCATTTTCTTTGGTATCCTTTTATTCTTCGCTATTCTACCAAACGCTCCTATCACGCATCTTCCTTTGCTGGCACGCTTCTCTAATTCTTTCGTCATCTTACCATTCGCCTCAAACTTACTTCCTAAATAGTCAAACTCATTCACTACTTCAACTTTTATTCCATTCAAATTAATTGTAAGTTCCTCACATACTTCATTCCTGTCAAAAACTAATACTTTTGTCTTATTCGCATTTACTTTCAAGCTATTCTTACAAAATGCATCATTTAGTTTGGTTAACATCGTTTGGAGTTCCTCCGCCGAGTCAGCTAAAACTACTGTTGTATAAAATCGTTTTTGTGGAAATGAGGGTCATTGGTCATTTTGATCCAAGAATCTCTTAATGAGTAAAGATAGATATCATTTAAAAAAAAACAATTTTTGGTTTTTGTTGCTACTCATCCTACAATTTGTATTTTACAATATTGAGGAATAAAATAAGCTCTTGCAAAGTACATTATTGAATATTTTCCAGAAAAAATCCTCTTTTGATGCAAGTTAAGTTGATAGGTTTAGAAAAAATCTATATATTTTTTAAAACTAGTAATATTTTTTTGTGATCAGAGATCGAACGCAAGTTAACGCTTAAAACAGTTTAAATAAAATCGGTTTGCTATGCATGATTCGAGCATTACAAAAAAAAAAAACTTTTTTAAGACCTTTTCGTAGACCTCAACGTCGAGTGAAGTTTAGATTCTTGCGGCCTTCCCGAACACAACGTGATGCCGTTTACAAATGCGTGAGCGCTCAAGCCTTCGCAGCACCTTCTACGCCCAGCGTATCTCGTAGCACCCTCTACGCCCATCGTAGCGCGTAGCACCCTCTACGCCCGGTGTAGCTCGTAGAGCCGGTATAAGACGCCAGCCGAATAACTAACGAACATTTTCTCACCGGTTTACTTTACTTTGAAGCCGCTGTTTATCTCCGCGGTTAGAGATTTCCTGTGTAAAGACGTTACATGACTGCCAAATTATGTTGGCGACTCTAAATAAATTTAACTTTTTGATATGTGAACGAAAGCATCCTACTTTTTTTAAGTCAAAGACTCAATAGACTGAGCATTTTCTGTGAGCAATCGTCACACTTCAATGTGATTAGGATTCCAAGCTAATAATAAAAAAGTTCGCTTTTTCCTTAGTAGCCTTTCTATATGACGTAACTATTTCGTTGTCAATAGAATTTGATGCGAGTTCATTTTTTATACAAATCTTAAGTAAATCAAAAATTAAAACCATCGAGTAATCGTGTATTATTAAACTTCAATCGGGGCTATTCTTAGACATTTTAGCCGCCCGTTGAGCCCACGCTTTGACAAACTAATGATGCATTTGTATGAAAACCTGTCAATTCAAGATGGCCGCAAGTGAACAACTGATTATTCTTCATACAAATATTATCAAATTTTTGTAGGTGGCTATGAAACTTTCAGCAAAGGCATCATTAGTTTGTCAAAGCGTGGGCTCAAAGGGCGACTGAAATGTCTAAGAATAGCCCCGAATGTCTTTATTCAACCTAGAATACTATTTTCAAAGGTTCATAACATGACAAAAACTTGTCTAATTAACAACAAATACTGTAATTTGTACTCCCTTGAAGAATAATCTGATTTCTTGATTGATAGCGACCGGTCCGTAGTCCAGGTGGTAACACTTCGGACTCGTAACTGGAAGGTCGTGGGTTCGAATCCCGGCGGAGCACAAAAAATATACCATTTATATTTTCAAACTTGCTCTTCGCTGGGTTGACAAATTCATAAACCTTTATCAAAGACCGGTCATCAAAAGGTCCATCCAGCCTTACAACAACTGGGTCTTGCTTGAGAATTGGCGCTTTCTACAGCGACGACCAAGCTCGCAGAGGGCTCTTGAGGTGTGATACACACAAAAACAGCGCTCACCAAATAAATCAGCCTAATTTTTTTAATAGTGATAATCTAAAATAAGAAAATTATGCTTTATTATTAGGTTTTTCTCTAAATACATAATGCGAATCTCATGCAGATATGTACGTAGTATTTCAAATAGTACAATCCAAGCTAATACCACCGGTACGTTTAATTAATCTCACCTGTATAATACATCAAACCCAAAGTCAATCAGTCAACAAGCATCTCCTCGTGCGTGGCGTGACATTGCCTTGAACCCGTGACAATCAGCTAATAGCCCATCAAACAGACGTCATCACGAGAGGAAGCTGTTGACCTGCACTCTGTTCTGATGACATCTCAATCAATTAATGATCGCCGCTTTGTGTGGGCTGACACGGCTCAAGGGGAAACCTTCAAACACACAGTCTAACGCTGATATCACAAACAATATTATTGTATTGATGGAGGTATTTCAACTGGTAAATTTGAAGAAAAAATATTTAAACAATTAGGTGCTAACACAACACTTTGGTTATGGACGGTAAAAATTATAAGAATGTGTGCCAGCATATATAGTTAGTATCATTTTATTTTCAGACTTGTTCTGTGTACACCAATTATACATAGGGGAAATGTATTTCAAAGAAATCAAGTCCCGAGAAAGAAAATATATCAAAAACAGGATGTCATAGTTATTATTTATTATATTTTGTAAGCCTTCAGCACTTTACCAGAGGTTGGGGTTTGTAATGCGTAATACGCAAATTATGTCGGGCATGGCCATTAAGACCCTATACATGCACTGGTACGAAGTGTCCTTGAAACTAATGCAGTAATCTGGGCTCCTTATGAGAGTAAATATATTCTTATGCTAGAGCAGGTACAAAAAATGTTTTTAAGAAAGTATTACAAATCAGTCTATGGATATTATAACTACCTATATCCCACTGCATTCTTACAGGGACACCTCGGATTTGACTCCTTACTCCTGAGAAGGCAACTGGTACTTGCAAGATTCATCCTCAAACTTCTTCGGAGTGAGGTTGATTGTGTAGTGTTAAGTGACCGCTTCTTGACGCTCTATGTACCCGACTCATTTATCAGAGCCCGGTCGCATAGGCTTTTTAATGTCACCTCGAGCCGAACCAATATTCTTCGCAATTCATTTTTTTTGCAAGCGCAAACGCTCATAAACGAATTGATGTCGTCCTCACCACATCTGGATATATTTAATACTAGAATGAATGGACTGATGCGTGAATGGAAGGTTCTGCTAGAAAGACGAATGTTAGAATGATACACTTATATTGTTTTGGTTTTTTTTTGCATAAAATATTGTTTTATTTTTATAATACTTGTATTACATTATAACTTAATGGTATCAACTGTCATGTTATCTTGTTTCAATAAATAAAAAAAAAAAAAAAAAAAAAAAAAAATCAAAACTCTACAGAAATATAAATACTTGAAGATCTTATTTTAAATGCTTGTAATTTTGCATTGCATGGACTCAAAATTAATTAATATGAATATTATATAAGTCAATATTTTTCTTTGGCTCTACCCAAAAACTTCGATTTATTTAAGCCCGATTTAATAGCCTTACAATTCAAAATAAATGATCCGTAATAACCGAAAAAAATACTGATGAATATAATAATCATAATAATAATATTCCACTTCCCGGGAATGACAAAACCCTTCACCGCTCCATTCAAATGTTTCACAAAAGAAAGGATGCCTTTCCGATTCAGAATAATAATGAGTCGCCCTCCTTCCTCGGCAGATACATTAATTGTCCATCTAAGCGGATAAAAGCTGAAAAACAATTGAACGGGAATCTCCATCTCTCAAATAGTCTGCGATGACATTAAGCCTATTGTTTTGTAATTTGGTCGTTAGGGGTAGGACGGTCGCTAGGGGAGGAGAAAAGTGAAAGCAACCCCTTTCTCTGAGACGCCCGGCTTATGGGAATCTATGGCTAAGACACCTAGACAGACAAGAAGGTAGCTACCTTCTTGTCTGTCTAATTAAATTACTTAAAAATTTAACCATGCACGCCTTTTCATTTTAAATAAAAAATTGAATCAGTTGTAAGGTAGGTACAATAGGTTTTTTGTTGTTTATTTTTGTACACAGGTACAAGTATTTTTTAAGTAATTGAAAAAAAACTGCTTCTATTGAACGATTTAACAACCAAAAAAATACTTTTCATGAAACTCAAAAAGGTATCCACGTAAGTTTAAATATGACAAAGTTACAATGATGATGCAGTTTTTATAACTAAAGTTAAAAGCTTATAGTATGGGTTTATTTAAGTTTAATATATTTAAAAGAAACTGAGAATGGAAAATGATTTCCGCAAACGTTTTTTCAAAAATACGATACTCACAGTGGAATAAAACAAAGTTTTCCATTAAATTGGTCATAAAATTATTTATTTTTTTAATCAAATATTAAAATGGAATTCCACAGTGAATTCCAAATCAACTATTTGGAAAGTGTATATTATCTCATTTGGCTTGGCTTTAACACTAATTCAAATATAGCCCATTTGATACACCTATGAATTTATGTGAAATTTTCTATCCTGCTTCAAAACACACGATGTATTTAATGCCACATTTTTGTGAGAATACATTTATAGTTTTTTTGCGTCTCAATAAACATGTTTGTTGTTTATTCAGTTAAATAATCTACAATGTTAAATTTTGTTTCGGAAAGAAATAAGTTGCAAGTACTATAATCTATAATCTAAGTTGCAAGGATATATTCATTCAAAGCTCTCAGATGTATGCCCACAAACAAAAACGTGTAGTTCGCGCTTACAAATGCTGATTGTGTACTTACAAATAAAATCCAAACCTCAAATGAACATAAGCCCTGCAACTCTTGCCGAAATTCCCTGAAACAGAGGTGACATTGGCAAAGTGAACCATTTTTTACAGTAGGGGTGGTCAGCCTCATACCAACCTATAAGTCAAGGAATACGAGTAATAAATAACATTTAAGTAAACAACAAAATCTTAAAAATAAATCTATACAAAAAAAGTCAAAAATTTCTTATGCAAAAAATGTAGCAAACTAATAAACCAACATTACAAATCAGCATTGCAGATTAGCCGCTACTTCTTCCTGTCCTTGCATACTTCTTTCATTTCATCCAGAGTCATAACCTTTTTCATACAAGCTCTCCTTTTATTATGACTCTGGATATCCCATTCACTCGCTATTTCAAAAATTTGGTCAATCCATACCTTTCTCGGTCTTCCTCTTCCACGACATCCATCAATTCTTGCAGCATACACTTTCTTCGTCAGTCTTACCTCATTCATTCTCTCTAAATGTCCAAACCATCTAAGTATACTTCTTTTAATCTTTACTTTCACACTTTCTCTTACACCACATTCCTCTCTAACAAAATCATTCCTCACCCTATCACTCCGTCTTTTTCCGATCATACTTCTTAAGTAGTCCATTTTCACTGTATGGACTTTACTAATCTCACTTTCACTCACCGTCTAGGCTTCACTTCCATACATCAGAGTGGGCACTAGTATACCACCGTGCACCGCGAGTCGAACATTTTTTGAAAGATTCTGGTTCTTGGCGATGCTAGCGGTAGCACCCAGTACGCACCTGCCTTTCATTATTCTTCTTTCAAATTCACCTGTCATTCTTCCATCTTTTTCAAACTTACTTCCCAGGTATACAAACTCAGTTACGACATCAACATTCATTCAATTAATTTTAAATTCATAATTCATATTTTCATCATCTCTTTCAAAAATCAATACTTTCGTCTTACTTTCATTCAACTTCAAATGGTTACCTAACAAAGCTTCATTCAATCTAGAGAGCATTGTTTGCAATTCTACTGCTGAATCAGATACAAGAACTGCATCATCTTCATACAGTAGAACACGCACTTTGCTCTCTCCTATCATCAATCCACAATCATTAAGTCCAGCATCTCTGACACACTTGTCCATGACTATGTTAAATAGCCATGGACTCATCACACCCTTATAAACTTCAAACCACTCACTATACTCACCATAAATACGGACACATGCCTTGCTATTTTCATAGTTTGCATGTACCGCACCTAGGAGAGCCCCATTCACTCCGTATGCTTTCAAAACATCCCATAACATACCTCTGTCTACTGAGTCAAAAGCCTTTTCCAGATCTACAAAGGCCGTGAACAGCTTCCGCCTCACCGACAATTGTTTTTCAACAAGTACAATGCCTCAAATAACGCGTGGCGCCTTGCGCAGCTCTTTTAGATAAGATACGAGTATTTTTTATTTTGTTTATTCCAGTCTGACTTTAATAGCTTCATTTACGATAGTTTTCGTAACATGGTTATTTTTATAGGCCGTTACTTTGTTGATGGCCTCGTGTTTTTTTTATTTCCCTATTCTTGGCGACCGTCTGTGAAGAAAAGTTAATTGAATACACAATACAGTTACGTTAGATTATTTGATTACGTCTCGTATAGCAATCTATTGACCCAGATAAGAAAATTACTTTCATTTGGTCTTCATTATCTTATTTTTTCCTTTCAAAGAGAAAAAACAAGTTTTTCCTGTTTTCTGCACATTTTCAGCAATTCATATTATTTCCGCTTCTTCTTTGAATATTTATATCAAATTGATGAACGAATAGGTACGTATTAAATTAAAGTATAAGTCATATGCCACGATCTTGTACTTAATCCAAAGAAAAAACTTTTGATTATAGTTTTTCAATCTTAGCCTCGTTTGAAGAATTATTTTTTCTTAATTAAGTTTAGTAATAAGGTAGAAGAAAGTGTTGAAAAATAAATTAAATGTTATTTAAAAAAAAAAAAAAGTTAAACAATACCTCAATACAATTTTAATACAAATATTGTTTTGTATTTCGAAGCATATGACGAAGATAAACACAAGCTAGTAAATATGTAAGTGCAGCTTATATAAGGTTAATCCGTGAAAGACTTGCCACCTGACTTGCAGACTGTAAAGTACACGCAGTGAGGTAGGACATACAACATAAATGGTGAATAATCTATAATCTATCTATAATCTAAGTTGCAAGGATATATTCATTCCAAGCTCTCAGATGTATGCCCACAAACAAACACGTGTAGTTCGCGCTTACAAATGCTGATTGTGTACTTACAAAAAAAATCCAAACCTCAAATGAACATAAGCCCTGCAACTCTTGAAACAGGGGTGACATTGGCAAAGTGAACCATTTTTTACAGTATGGGTGGTCAGCCTCATACCAACCTATAAGTCAAGAAATAAAAAAATAATATTAAACCTTTCCTAAGTATATCAATAAATAAAAGCAAGCGAAAAAAGAAAATATCATTTGATTTAGCTGTTTAATTCAACATCAATCTACTTTTTCGATGAAACCATCGTTTATAAGAAATTTCTACTTTCCTTTGGCTTATGTTTTTCATTTATTTGTATTTTCATACCATTTCCATAGTAGCTTTTAGAATAAAATCAGAACTCATTTTTTTCTGCGTTACGATTAAAAACTGGTTTATATACATAAGTTATGTTTCATAACCAAAAGAGATTTTCTACAGAAAACGCTACGCTACATATAAATAATGCCCCTCAAACTTTTAAGAAAGTCAATATCCCAAGTATAAAACTGTTCACTTAAACTTAACTACAGCGTTTATTTAAAAAAAGAAAAAGCACCTCTAGTGAGCGTTTTATTTTTCTAGAATTTTCAGTAAAAATTTTGTATACTTGGGGTACAGGTCCCCTCTACGATATGCGTAGAAGGTGCGTACATACTTGTATTTCACATAATACGTTTATTTACCAGCCTTGGGTGGCATCGCTGCACTTGAAAATTATTCTCTTGCTTGTGTTTCTTTGTTGAACGGCATTTAGGGAAGTCTTTGTAGCGTGCCTAATGAAAATAAAATTATCTTTCAAAAATTGAAATGAACATCTGCTGTTTTTCCTGACTGCCTTGAATGGTAAGAGGATTTTTTTTTCGTAGAAGAATAGTGAAAACATGTTATATGTGAAGTGCTATAAGATATAGAAAAGAAATGAATGTTGAAAAAAACAAAGACTTATTTGATACATTTCAGTCAATATGTTTTAAAGAAATGATGGTGACTAAATGAATAGTATTTTATGTGATTTGTAGTGTTTGGTGCTCACACGGCAAAATTCCATTGTATATTTTGTAGCAAATTTATTACAGATGTATTTTTTTTAACCTAAAACACAGGGTTGTTTATTGAAATTCTGGTTTTGAAAATTAATATTTTACACAGTTTTAATTATATATTTTTTTTGTATCTGGAATAAAAAATATATTTTGAGAAGCAGTCGATGAGTATTTTTTTAAGTATCTTTTTATGTATTACCTAACAGGTAAGCTGACAATTTTTGTTTGTAAAAATCATATTCCAGGAAAAATATTTAAGACAATACTTACACCCTTTCAATACTTGTATTTTCTCAGGATGCCTAATTAATTTTTGGCTTTTTTATATTTTGAACTACCTATTGAATATTAGAAAAATCAGCAATACTTTGTTTTGTCAGATACAAAAAAAAATGTCAGATGATTACGAAGGAACAGTCACTCTTAATTTTGGTACAAGAAAATGATGAATGTTTTTGTTCTAGATAATGATGAAAATTTTCGTAAAAGAAAATATTGAAGATTTTTTTACAAAAAAATTATAAAGATTTTTGTAAAAGAAAGTGATGAAGATTTTTTTATTGGAAATTCATAAATATTTTCGAAGAAGAAAGTGATGATGATTTTTGTATTAGAAAATGATAAAGATTTTTGTACAAGAAAATGATGTAGATTTGTTAAGATTCAAACGCATTTTCTACTCCGATCTAAACACACTATATTCCTTGACATTGCATTGAGTGCGCAGGGCGGGGTGCATTGGTGCATTGGTTTGACATTTGAATTGCCGCTAGCTTCATGTACCAGGCAAGGGCGGAGCTTTCAAATCGACACGTGAGCTGCACTAAGAATTATTGCATTTCCCAATCGTGCGCACGTACAATTTGTGGAGGGCTGGACAAACTAGTTGTACTGTACCCTTAGTACGAGTTGCAAAACTTGAGTAATGTAAAGTTTACGGCAATGATTTTAGAGTGATTTCCCCCAAAATCTGCCGTTATTGTTTGGTTGAACTTGATTTTCTTCATCACTGTCTATTGCCAAAACCATAAAGTGTAAGAAACAAAAACGGCAGATTTTGGGATAAATCCCTCTTTAATATTTTCCGTAATTTTTACTTTTCTCAAGTTTTACAACTTGTTCTAAGGGTTCAGGTATGCACAGTTCTTCAAGTATAAAACTGTACATATAAACGCAACCATAAAACATGTACAGAAAACAAAATGGAGCTCCACGTGAGCGTTTTAGCTTAATTTGGTTTTTGTAAAACATATAGATTATACTTTGAGTACTTAGTTCTTATTGAAACAGTTTCTTGTGCCATAAGTGGGTACTTAAAGCACACGTGCTTTCTAATGATCTTTTATTATTCAACTTTGAATTGAAAAGATCAGGGTGAATTGGAAGTCCTTGAATTGTAAAGGGTGTCTCAATAATTAAAAAAAGTGTCAGAAAATCTCACAAAAAACGTCGGTTGCTTAATAGAAAGAAAGACGCTTTGAGTATTTGTTTTTTAACAAAAAAGACAACCTTTTATGTAGGTAATTGTCATTTTAAAATATTTTGTCAATGTTGAAACAATGTGGATTGATTTAAAACAAACGACTGAACAAATCTACTTTTCAATGTTTCATCCTCAAACTTTATTCATTTTTTATTTATTTATATTAGTTTACTTTAACTAACTTATATTATCTAGATTTTCATGAGGTAACTTCGTGAAAGTTCATTTTAATACAATAAAATAAAAATTGCTTTGTTTTAATTCACATGAGTTTATTTTTGGACACGACCAGTTTCGGGAGAAGCAGTACCTCCTAAATAACATCCTATTTCCTAACACTTCACCTCTACTTTCTATGTTTCCTATTATGCCCCGCCCACATACAACTTCCCCCTCCCTTCTGTAATTTAAATCCTTGCTTCGTAATTCTGTATTCTGTGTTAGTTTCTACTTACACCTGAAGATGGGAGGTACTGCTTCTCCCGAAACTGGTCGTGTCCAAAAATAAACTCATGTGAATTAAAACAAAGCAATTTTTATTTTATTGTAACTTATATTAATTGTAAACCCATGCACAGGCTATGCCTATGTGGGTTTCTCTTTTATGTTTTAAAAATGTACCTATATTAAATAAATAGTTTATTAGTAAGAGAAATGTTAGTAAAAAAAAATAAAAAAATTATCACATTATTCCATTCAGACCGCATTTTCTTGCACCCTCGATAAAAACTGATAATATTCCTCCTCGGGGGAGTGGGTTGCACTCGTTAACAATCGTCAGTTAGCACCTCCCCACCCCTGATTTGGTCAACCCTCTCTATCTCGCCCTTCCTCTATTAGCCTTTCCAATAGTAATTTATGTTCCTGTACGCGCCGCGTGCTTCAAATGTGTGACGTCATATTTTACGTTTGGCGGACGTGAGCCGTACCCCAAATACAAAAAGTTTCGTTTTCACTCAACCACAGCATTCTACCAAAAATGCAGTAAAATTAAAATATACACTGTAGGCGCTTTTTACGTTTTTATACATTTTTAGTAAAACGATATGGATGAGTTTAAACGTGAGCACCGAAAATGGCCGGGTTGAATTTTTTTATGAAACTATTCGGTGCGAATTGAGTAATGAAACAAGTAATGAAGCAACATGAGTGGAAGTGCCACAAACATACGGGCTGTTGTGAATTATAGGGGATATTTTACTTCGCACGTCAAAACACTCGTATTTTTCCGACCGGAAGTATTTCTTTTGTTAGGCTCTATTTCACTCAAAACTTTTTGCACAAAAAATATGATTGCCTTCTTCAAAATACGAGAGCTTTATTTTCACCTAAAAAGGGATCAAAAACCGCTGTATGGGATAACAACACAAAGCCAACCGTTTTAAAATAAAAAATCATTTACAAAAAAATTGGGATTTTTGTGACGTCCAAACGATACATACCTATGTAAATAATTGAAAAAATCTTTGAATTATCCATAGTAATCGGTTCATTTTTTTTTACACTTTGTCGGAGAGATTTTTATTTTTACTCATATATTTCGACTACATTACCTTAACCAGAGATTTCAAATTCTTGCAAAAATATAATGAAAAAGTCCTCTGTGGTTCGATAAGAACTCTATTTTTAGTTCAAATAATTGTTGAATGAGTATAAAGTAAAGCTGTAACAACAGTACATGTTTTTGTACAAGAATATTAACAGCCTCTGATGATGAACCGAGCAGGTTCGACAGCGCTTAGGCAGTATAACTCATATGTGAAAATAAAAACTATGTGTTTTTTAAATAAAAAAGTTTTTTAATTATTAAATTAATAAATTTGTCTTACTCCACAAAGTGTCAGTTACTTATATAACGTTTAGAGTTTTTCACTCTTTCGGATCATTTGTAGTGGACCAGCGGACATTAAGCCGTAGACCAGTGAGCTATGTGTCCGCTCGTTGGTTCAGCAGACCGACACTTGTAAAGCAAATAGCTTCCGGGCCGTATAAAATAACGTCTTGCTTGAGAAATAAACTGAGAGTAGAGATCAGTGTTGTGTACTGAGAGTGAAGGTACAAATAATCGGATTATACTGAAAACCCCGTTGTATGAAAAATAAAGATGTATAATTATTTCACTTTTACATCGAAGGAACTTAAGATTATAATTTTTATTTGCTTTGAATGGTAATCACAACTGTTAATTTTTCTCTCTCAAAGTACTTTCGTCTGTTTTTGGAGAAGAATTGACTTTAATGATTATATATTGACCGGTCCGTAGTCCAGGTGGTAGCACTTCGGACTCGTAACTGGAAGGTCGTGGGTTCAAATCCCGGCGGAGCACAAAAAATATACCATTTACCTACCTCTTTTTTTATTTATTTTCTTTACAAGTTCACACTTTTTAATTTTATATCTCTTTTCAACATTTCAAAAAACATGTTGGAAAAAAAATATTTTTCTTTTAAGGAATCCTGTGCGAGAGGCTCCCCAATTCTTGAAAGTCTTGGGGGTCTATGTTACCCTGGAAGGATGCCGCAGAGGTGTTGTTTACCCGCGAACTTTAAATTTACGAAGTCGAGCGCGACAACGACGCGCTCGCTTGACATACCGGCATAGACTGCTCATAACGCGATCGAGATTCTATTTAAGTACTTTCTCTTGCTCAGCGGCTTTCTCTTACTGTGATTAGTTGAGGGCGTGTCTCAACGAGTGCGGAGTTGATATCCCATTATGGTGAGAGAGTTTAAATTTGGCATTCTTACATGACAGAGGGTTGGCTTACTTATTTCAAACTGATCAAAGAGATCAACAGCTGTTGTTATCGTCCCACTAAAGAACTGAAGTCAGTTGTCTGGCTAAAATTACCAGATTTATTTTCCTTGTCACTGAACTCAAAGTACAAGTCATCACGGTGATACGAACATTTTTAAGCTATACAAATTGTGTAACTTTTTGCCGCGTTCTTCTCAAAGGTGGCACATGTAGCGAGTCGAACCTATTTATTTTTTACAGGTAAGGGGGCTGAGATGTACGCCAACCTCTTCAGTTAAAGTGGGTGTTTACCAGCTCCCGGGGGGGCTGGCGCTCATTTCTTGTGAAAGCTGAGTAAGCCTTGCAGGTATTAGCTTAGCTCTATGCATGGAATGCAAGCACTCTACCAACTGCGCTGTCGATCGGACAATCAATACAAAGATGTCGGGGTAATAGCCGCGGGGGCCAAGAGGGCTGATCTTTCTAGCGTGTTTCGAATGGAACAACGTTGGTTCGATCCCCGCTTGGGTCACTTGACTTTAACTTTGACCCTGGTTCAACAGATGTTATTGGGTAATTATTATTTAATAATTCATTAATAATAAACAATAATGAATTATTAAATGATGATATTAATACCTGTTTCTGGCCAGGCAGAATAGGTTGGTGAATTGCATTCCTCTTCACAAATCTATTTTTTTATAAAAAAAAAAAAAATTAAAAAAAAAAAAAAAAAGATAAATTCATAAAATAAAGAGCCCTCTACATGCTTGATCATCACTAAATCTTAATCTAATCTGAATCTAAGCTGCAAAGATATATATTATTTAAGATTCATATTAAACGCATTCCCACAAACAGACATGCATAATTTTGCGCTAACACATGCCACATGTGGACCTACAATATAAAAACCCAATCTCAAATGAATATAAGCCCTGCAACTCTTGCCGACCTTCCCTGAAACAGGGGTGACATTGGCAAAATGAACCACTTTTTACAGTATGGGTGGTCAGCCTCATACCAATCTATAAGTCAAGGAACTAATTGGGCATATATATTTATCAAGACCCAGCTGCTATAAAGCTGGTCTTTGATAACAGTACAAAAACACCGATTGACGAAAATATGTTTTATTAAATTTTCTAATGTTTGCACATTCACCGAGTGAAAATTCATTTTTAATTTAATAATTAAAAAACTTTTTTATTTAAAAAACACATAGTTTTTATTTTCACATATGAGTTATACTGCCTAAGCGCTGTCGAACCTGCTCGGTTCATCATCAGAGGCTAACTGAAGTTTTTAAAATTAAAATACAAGGGTTAGAACAAATACATTTTGGGAAAAAACCCACTTTCTCTTCCCAAAATGTATTTGTTCTAACCCTTGTATTTTAATTTTAAAAACTTCAGTTAGCCTCTGATGATGAACCGAGCAGGTTCGACAGCGCTTAGGCAGTATAACTCATATGTGAAAATAAAAACTATGTGTTTTTTAAATAAAAAAGTTTTTTAATTATTAAATATGTTTTATTTTTAAAAACGAAATAGATTTCCGCTTCTTGTAAAAAATATTAATATTTTTAGGTGGTCTAATTCAAGGGTTTTTATGCTTCAGAAGAAGTCCACTATTTTTTCCACTTTTAAAAATAGTAGAGCACAAAAAACTGAAATAAATAAGTGAATTAAAACTATGTTTTATCCATTTGAATTTTTAAATAATTATAGTTGACTCACTTTTTCTTGCTCACAAAGCTACTTCATAATATCATACCATCCGTACCTGAGCATTTATGTACCTATATGTTATAATTCTAGAAGCAAAAGAAGCTTTGACAGTGATGTAGTGAGAGCCCACAGTGCTGCAGGTCCCCAAGTATATAACTTTACGTTTTAACATAACCATAGTTTTTACGTAAAGTGAACAAAAATTACAACGCTAGCGAGAGACGTTGCTGTAGTTTATATATATTTTTCGGTAAGCGCAATGCTGGAGTATAACGTGGAATTTATACTTGAGGTACAGGTCCAGCGAGATTGTGGTCGCCGAGATTAATCTTCGGGATGTGATGGTGTTTAACTTGCGGGGTATTGTTTGTTCAGGGTGTGACGTCATGAGCGTTTATCAGGTTCTGAATCTTGCGGGGAAAATCTGACACTTCACACACATTATTGGGTTATTTAACTTTGAAATATCACCTCTGAAATTTCATGGACGAATAAAATCTGATAGTTTGTTGTTAGGGCATTATAAATTTTGTTCATGTTTGCTCAATTATTAATTAATGAAGTTCTCAAAGTATACAGTTATATTTTATAATAATACTACTGGTCAAAAACTGTAAGATTTTTTTTAAAGAATATATTTGTACACATGGAGGTAATAAGTACTTAGATATCGATATTTGTACCAGGGGCGTGAATCCCATTCAGCTACCTACGCCTATTAGGCAGGCAATATATGGTAAACAAACATTTAAACTGTATATTAAGATTTAAAAAAAATAATTTAAGTTCGATTGAAAATCATGAAAATCAGTCAATGAAACATGTCCTTTCAATAAAAAAGTTCTATAAATGTTTGCAAATGTTTTTAACGTGAATCATTTATTTCTAGTATGAATTAAAAAAACACATATATGTACGAACAGGAATTCTCTTCTAACTTTATTGAATTTTTACCTCCATTTAGGCTTTGAAAGGCCTAGCCAATCGTTAGTGAAAAACCATGTCCAAATCTTCTGAATAAAATTTAGTTTTCCGGTCGGTCGTCCTCTCACAGTTCATTTGCTCAAACAACAAAGGGTTTGGGGGATTTGTAGGCTTCGCAATCACGACCTGGCGTGTCGTGTGTCATACGTGAAGAAAGGCTGAACGACCAATTGTAGGAGAATGGCGGTTGGCAATTTTGGAGGAAAAATATGTGGAATTACGGTTCAATGGAAGAGATGACTTGTCTCGTTATTTACCATTCATGTCTTGCAGAAATGTTTTAAAATGCAAATCAAAAAATATAAATCGCAATCAGAAATCATAAAATGTAAATAAATAAGTCTACGCCAGAAAACATGTTCTTGGTAAGAAGATTATGAAATCAGTCGTATGGAATCAAATATAGAAATCTAGGATTTATTAAGAAAATTATATAATTATTTTTCTGTCATTTCCTGTGCTTCCACATATTTATCTCATTGTTTTAAAAACTTTAGATAGCTGCCTTTGATTCTGACAGACTTATGCCAACTTTAAAATGTAAGTATCCATTATTATTTGTACCAAATCAAGCAATTGTGTTTTCGAATTGTTACTTTATTTAGTTACATTAGGGCACACAAGCATTCGCTTTCGCCTGAGGGTTAGATTCTAATAACAATGTATAAAAAAAAAAAAAAAAATGTAAATAAATAATGTAATCTATTTTTAAATAATTTTTTTTTTTTTTTTTAATAAGTGTATGAAAATAATTTTACCGACATAAATACGCATGTTGATTACAGGTACATCAATAAAAGCTTTTGAGTTTGTTCATACTTTTATATAAATAAAAAGTATCAGGATTATAACTTTACACTGGCGGCTGCACTTACCGCATTAAATAAATACGACGAAAAAGATGATCACAGTTTTTAGTAGGCATCCATGGATGTTTATCCGTGTTACAACACGCCTTAGCTGTTTATCTGTGCTAGTATCATGTTGATTCAACAATGCACTATGTAAATTCAGAATAAAAAAATACCAAACTTTCCTACTTCCTTCCTTTCCGGAACTTGTAGCAAACATTTCTGTTACTCTGTACACTCTAAGCTCTAAAAATAAAACTTTTTATCGCAGATTAAAAAAAAGACATTAACACAACATTTCTCCGGGAGATTTTATTTCGTAAACTTTTTACATTTTGCAGGACACAATCAGAGCGATAAAGAGTTCCAACTTTTAAAGGCTCAACTGCACGCCAAGTATAAAACTTATCGTTCAAGTGTTTTACCAAAAATGAGTAGAAACTATAACAGCGTCTCTATTGACAGTTTAAAATCTAGTACATTTTTTGTGTGGGTTAAAACGTTGAGTTATATACTTGGAGTACTGTATAATGTGTTTGTACTCTCTGGAATATTTTTATCTTTTTCTGGAGCAGTCCCCGTTGGAACATAAATTTATCGTGGCAGAGTTGCAGGAGGGCTCGTGACAGAAGCGATAGCCGTTGTTTGCGAGGAGGCGGCCAACTTTAAAATTACAGGTTACCCAGCGGTGGAAAATGGACGAAAAAATCATGAGAGGAAAATCAATAAGTTTATAGATTGCGCTTCCTTACAATAGACGATGAACGACTGACAAACAAACGATTTTGTACAAAGGAGATGTGAGTATGGTAAGGTATGAGAGTATGTAATATATGTTTGTTCGAAAGCCAGTGAAGAAAAGACTGAATTAATTTAAGTTCATTAACAAGGGTGTCTCCTGAAGGCTTTGGCTTCTACCCTCACGAAACGTTGACAAAAAAGTGAGCATCACAACAACAGTATGTCAAACAGCTAAGTGTAAACTATTTTTTTTTTTTTTTTAGTTAATTTAAAAATAGATTACATTATATATTTACATTTTTTTTTTTACATTGTTATTAGAATCTAACCCTCAAGCGAAAGCGAATGCTTGTGTGCCTTGCTTAAGTTTAATGTTTAAGTTATTCAAATTACAAATCACTTTTCTTTGATTTGAGTTGCTATTGACTTGCAACAGACTAATTCTCAAAGATACCCGATGAAATACATAATTTATGTGAAAACAGCGCTTTTTTTAATCCTTGGATTTCACAATTATTATTTTCGAAACGATAATTTTTTTTCCTCCGAAATTTGAATTAAACAGGATACAAAAATATTTTTTCAATAAAAATAATAATTCGTAGTGTCACATCCTTGTAATGATTATGTACTTAAAACAAGGTTTTGTCTTTTCTACAATTCACATTCCTATTGTGGATTATTCCATCCAACAGTCATTCCTCCAGACAGAATCCATTAAGCATATTAGAGATTGGCTCCGTTTGGGAATGTAGTTTATCAGACGCTTTCGTTCCCAACTGCAGCATCAAAACTGACGTACTCCTGTTCTTAAAGTATCAAACTTTACGCTTAAACTCAAGCATAGCGTTAACATAAACTGGTGAAAACTTAAACAGTGTCTTGATAGAGCGTTTGAGGTTCACTACATTGTATGACTACGCAGTGGTTGAGTATATACGAAGGGTTTCATGCTATGGGAAGCAAGAGAAGATGTTCCTCGTGAGACATATTGCGGACAAGGCTAGACGTTGATGTATTATACACAAGAAACGAGATTAACACGATGCGATGCTATGGGGTAACGCTAAAAGCGGTTCCACGAACTGAACGACTGTTCTGATCATTTACAATTCGTATAATGCGAGCTATTTATTATACGGTATTATTGTATATTCATTTGCGAAATAAAATAATCCATTGTTACACCTACGCAAAATTTTTAAATGGAGTTCTATAAAGTGTCCGCTGAATCATTTCATAAATAATAAATGAATTTGTAGTTTAACCTTACTATGATGTATTTTTTTCTACGCATACACTTTTAACTAAAATTTCCAATTATTGGAGGGTTTTACTTAACAAATAACAATTCATATTGACTCTTCAAATGTCGCGTCGGCTGTTATTAATAATTTTAACCTTATGGCCTTAAAGATCTTCAAGAAGTTTCCCCTCAAATTGTTGAGTAGTCAGGATCTGCTATTTTGACGTAGGCCAATGGCTAATAATTCTGTGATCAATTATTATCATGCTAAGCTATACGTAATTTAAAAATTGTTGTATAAATGTGTGACAACAGCTGACAACGTAATTCCAATTATACTTTATTGACATTCAATACTTCCGGAACTTAAAATGGCATAGATGGATGCTATGAATGTCTCATCCTATTCGCAGTTAACTTCCTTTAAAAGATGACGACTTTTTTAAACAAAAAAATCCATTCCAAAGATCTTTCGAGAACATTGTATCCGGTTTATATATCCTATTTAAAGACTGAAGACTGATCCTCTGACTGAGTAAGAAACACATTCAGATCAAGAATACCTTAATTGTAAAATAAACTCATTTCCTGATGACCGCGGATTTGAGTCTGATAAAACGTTGAGAAATTTTACCTTCTCTAGTTACGTCACGGTTCGTACAAAAAAATCTGTGAAATATTGAGCTAGCAGTTAATTATTCATTAATGAATATAGTTATTTCTTTACAAATAATCAAGATATGAGATAGAAAAATACAATATTTTGGCCTGCATTAAAGCAACACCCCAATACAATAATCCAGCACTCGGTAGAGCTATGCGATAATCCTGTCAGTTTATTTTGAGCGTATGAGAGTGGTAAGAAGCAGCGTGGGTAATGTGTTCAGCAATTTGTTTGGCTTAATTCCTTCTTATATTGTGATGCGTTCAGCAAGATGGAGTGATCTGTTGTTACAACTTCAAGATGTGAATCTTAATTAATTATAAATAATTAATTATATAATAAAATGGTGATTAAACGTAACAACTTTTATAAATATTTAAAAATATAAATGGTTAAACATTGTTTTAATTCACTTTATTGTAACAACTTTTTGTTACAATTAATTTTCGAAATACTTCTTCTCATGTTTTACATTATAGATCTATTTATTTGGACTTCTTCGTTTTGGAAATATTAAAAAAAATATCACATTATCGTGTTTTACTCCTTTTTCTTAGCTCAGATTGTATATAATGTGCAAATTTGAAAATATAAAGGGTATATTTTTTGTGCTCCGCCGGGAATCGAACCCGCAATCTTCCCATTCAGAGTCCAAAGTGTTACCACTGAACTACGGACCGGTCTGGATTATTAAGACAATTTCATTTAAAGGTCATCTTTCAATCAAATGATGGATAAGCAAAAGAAGCATAGGGAGGACGATATGAACTTTATAAAAAAATCTTCAAAGTAGGTACATAAAAAAGTGTTTACATTCTAGTTTTCCAAAAGGAAGGAGTCGTTTACACAGTTAACTAGCACCTTCAATATTTTTTTGCTGAAAAGGACAAACAGTTTCGCCACTTTTTGTGAATTTTATTTGTTCAGAGTTGAATGGGATTGCATATTTTGTTCTTAATTCGCGTAACCCACTTCACAGTGCAAACATTCTTCCGGCGGAAATTTCCCTTTTTCAATATTTGTATTTTCACCTGGCTCGCACTTTTTCAGAATATTCTCGAACGTTTCCTGGAACACACGGGTACAATAATAATACTAGGGCACGGGCAATCCAGGTTTACAAGTATAGAACTTTACGTATAAACTGAATCATACCTTTCTCACAAAAAAAATGTATTGAGACTCAAACGCTAACTAGAGTTGCTACTTCAGTTTCCATGTTTTTGTGGTTTTACGCTAATGTTGAATTTCAGGGAAAAGTGTTGTACTTGGGATACAAAATTGTGGTATTACATTATTTTAAGGGCAAACAGAAAAAAAATGAAGGGAACGTGGGAACGGCGGTGGCTGGGAAACGTGTCCCGAAAATATAATGTACTACAGGAATAATATAGGCTTGAATAATGTTAAAAAAATATCTCCGTTTATAAAATATCGTTTTATGAGAACGTGTCTTAGGTGGTGCAGAAACGTTGAATTTATTTAAACATTCCCTCCTTTAGTTGAAAATGTTCTTACATATAGCATATAAGTCGCCTTTGGTATGACCAAGAGTCATGAAAAGGCGCCATACAAATCTTGAATTTATTATTAGTCAAAAATAACTAGAAGAAGAAAACAAAAGTATGCTTTGAAAATTCAAAATGACAATGAAATACTGCATTATGGACGAGGCACATTCCAATGGGAGAAAACAATGTGATGTGATATGGTCGGGTCGCTAGGGCAAAGGCAAACTAATATTTTGTTATTGGTTGGACGGTAGTTTCATATAAGTTTGACGTAAGCCCGTTACAAAATATCTTAATTCCAATTCCAAATCTGAGTTCATTGTCCCAATGCAAAATATTTTGCATGCGGTGTAAATTAAACCAATAATTGGCAAACACAGTCAAAGAAAAATTCTAAAACATTTACTTAAAAGTCATACGAATGTTCTAAATTAAAAATAAGTTTGCCCTACTATCAGGTTTCGAAGATATTTTTTTGTAGCAATGTTGTTTTTCGTACACTATTTCAGACGCGTTTTTTTCTTACAGACCCTTAAATATTAATCCTTCCGGGTACAAAAACACAATCCCTTTCCAGTTTCCTCTCTCTCCAGTCCATCCGAGATACATTATTTACAAGTTTCCCACTTACAGTTTTGGCTTCTTCAAATGATATTACAGCCGTCATGTTTTCCTCGCTATTTTTCGAAAGGTTAAGGTGCGAGCAAAGTTTTAAAGAAAGATTTGCACCGTCAATGATGGATGGGCCAACCGCCATCAATTATTCATGGGCCGGCTCTCGAGGAGCCTCCGCGGGTCCGCCCCACCTTAGTCCGCCTTCACGAGGGGAGAGAAAGCTTAGAAAATTTCCGCGAACGAAAAATGAAAGAACCATTTAGCTAACGGTCGATTTTAATTTGATAACTGTACGTTTTCTCATTTTTCGATTTCGGAAAATGGCGAATTTTTGGCGTAGCCTTTTTTTTATCACGTCTTGGAAATTAAATTGAAATTTCATATTTTATCGATGACCTATTTTTTTTAAAGATAATCGTACTTTTTTTTCAGTGATGTTGTATAAAAATGTGAAAAAAACATTCGGTTGAGGATTTTTTAAATTTTAATATGGATTATTGCAAACGTATTTCCTAAATTTTGCCTTTATTTATTTTGTACGTACACATGTAGTACTCGTATGTGTGATTGCGAATTAACGAACGTCTATTTGTGAACATGCATCCAATATGAAGTTAAAATGTGAATATATCTTTGTAACTTAAATTATTTAAAGATGAAAAGTTTTTCACGTGAAATAAATGTTGTGTTTTGCAAAAAAAATAGGAAATCCACTATTTTCTTTAAAACAATTTAAAATTTGTAACATTGTTCATAATTTTAAACAAAAATATTCGAACATAAATTGCTTCATTTTGATGAAACGTTTTTTTTTGTTCACACACAAATGCCGCAAATCTTTTCAGCCATAAATTTTGTGAAAAATCAGTAATCAGGGTAGCGTGTCGAGTCAAGGGAGAAAGGATGCTTAGGGTCTATCAGTGAGCAGAACTAAGACCATGAAATTTCCCCAAAGGCTCATTTCTGAAAAATCCCCCCAAAATCACATTGCGCTGCTATGCTTTATGTTTATTTTGGCCGAAAACGACTTTTCATTTTTTTTAAAGTTGCATTAAGTAATGGGATAAAAAAGAAGATATTCCTACATTTTCGTTCGTTCAACATGTCTTGTTTACTCATTTATTTGTACTTTGAACAAATATTCTTATTTTCATAAACACAATTTTTAATTTTTCCACATAATTACAATGAATTTAAAAAACAACATTATCTTTGTCTTCTACGGACGCCATTTTTCCTGAAATAAATTACGTTTTAAATGAAAAAGTTTGTTGAGGTAGAAACTTTGCGTTTTTTGTATTTTTCCAGCAATATTAGATCAACCCTTCCATAAATAAGGCTGTAAGCGGAAAGTGTGTAAAAAATTAAGTATTATTTTTCTTACAAACTCCGCCGACCAACTCCTTCACTTTTTTCCGTTTTGAAAAGTTGGCAAAACTTTGAACTCGGAGAGGATTCTCTGCCAAATGTTCAAGACAGCCCAGCGATAAATAAGGCAGCTTGGGATTTTTATTGAAAACAGCGTGGCAGGTATTTTGAAAACTAATTTGCTTAAGTGCCAATAAGCCGAATGAGTTTCCAGAATTTTCGTAATCTCCGAAAGATACTCGGCCAAGTTTTCCATTCAGCGGGGTAAAAAAGGAAAACGACGGAAGAGTTTCAACGGTCGTTAGATACAAAGTGAAAAACGTCAATTGCAAGATCCTGCTGGAAAACGCTTAGCGATTTATCGACTCACTGCAATATTATTGATATTATCTACTTTTGAATATTTTTTGTCTGAAATAATACAAAACGTTTTTTACTCGTACTTCAATAATACTTTTTTTTAATGACCGTAAATGCTCGTTAACCAGAAAAAGAAAATTAATAATACTATCTGATACGCTAAAAAAATTTAAATGTGTTAAAATGCACGACAGTTCTGGCGTTTGTTTGAAATAAAACAGCACCACGCCGGTTCAATCTATGCTTGAGACCTGCGCTCAATAATAGCTTTGATACTAAGTTTTTGTTAATAAATAATGCTTGATTGTTTGATTATGTGCATAATTATTTCTGGTCGAACAGACAAAAAGTTAGGGAATTGCATTGCTATTCGCGAATTTATCTGTATCTAAATATTTAAATAAATATGAAGAATTTATTTAATAAGTTTAAGTATTATGATAAGTTATGTATGAAAGATGTTTTGAAAGCATACGGAGTGAATGGAGCTCTACTCAATGCGGTGCATGCGAACTATGAGAATAGTATGGCCTGCATTCGTATTGATGGTGAGTATAGTGAATGGTTTGAAGTTTTTAAGGGTGTAAGGCAAGGATGTGTGATGAGCCCATGGCTATTTAACATAGTCATGGACAAGTGTGTTCGAGATGCTAGACTTGATGATTGTGGATTAATGATAGGAGAGAGCAAAGTAAGCGTTCTACTGTATGCGGATGATGCAGTCCTTGTATCTGATTCAGCAGTGGAATTGCAAATGATGCTCTCTAGATTGAACGAAGCTTTGAAAGGTAATAATTTGAAGATGAATGCAAGAAAGACGAAAGTTTTGATTTTTGAAAGAGATGATGAAAATATGAATTATGAATTTAAAATTAATGGAATGAATGTTGATGTTGTAAATGAGTTTGTATATTTGGGAAGTAAGTTTGAAAAAGATGGAAGAATGGCCGGTGAATTTGAAAGAAAAAATAATGAAAGGCAGGTGTGTACTGGGTGCGACCGCTTGCATCGCCAGGAACCAAAATCTCTCAAAAAATGTTAGATTGGCGGTGCACGGTGGTATACTAGTGCCAACCTTGATGTATGGAAATGAAGCCTGGACGGTGAGTGAAAGGGAAATTAGTAAAGTCCATACAGTAGAAATGGACTATCTAAGAAGTATGATTGGGAAAAAACGAAGTGACAGGGTGAGGAATGATTTTGTAAGAGAAGAATGTGGTGTAAGGGAAAGTGTGAAAGTGAAGATTAAAAGAAGTATGTTAAGATGGTTCGGGCATTTGGAAAGAATGAGTGATGAAAGATTGACGAAGAAAGTATATGTTGCTAGAATAGATGGATGTCGTGGTAGAGGAAGACCGAGAAAAGTATGGAAGGATCAAATCTCTGAAATAGCGAATGAATGGGATATCCAGAGTCATAATAAAAGGAGGACTTGTATGAAAAAGGTTATGACTCTGGATGAAATGAAAGAAGTATGCAAGGACAGGAAGAAGTGGCGGCTAATCTGCAATGTTGATTTCTAATGTTGGTGTATTCATTTGCTACATTTTTTGCATTGGAATTTTTTGACTTTTTTTGTATAGATTTCTTTGTAAGGTTTTGTTCTTTTTTATATTTAAATGTAATTTATTATTCATATTCCTTGACTTATAGGTTGGTATGAGGCTGACCACCCAAACTGTAAAAAATGGTTCACTTTGCCAATGTCACCCCTGTTTCAGGGAAGGTCGGCAAAAGTTGTGGGGCTTATGTTCATTTGAGATTTGGATTTTATTTGTAAGTACACATTCAGCATTTGTAAGCGCGAACTACACTTGTTGGTTTGTGGGCATACATCTGAGAGCTTTAAATGAATATATCCTTGCAACTTAGATTATAGATTATAGATGTATTAATAACGCGAGCATTGTTTTTTTCAAACATTCTAGTACAATTATTTTCACACTAAAAATTAAGTACAATAAATATTCATATTGTGCCAATACAATAACATTAATTGAGCTGTTGTTCAGGAAACCTATTTTTTTGCGAATTATTCGAAGGTGACAACAAAACCTAAAAACTATTTTTTGGTGAATTATTCGAAGGTGACAACAAAACCGGTTATTCGCACCACGCTAGCTGAGCACAAGTAAGATTGAAGGGCCACTATCCCATGTCACATTTCACAAGTGGCCCGCGCCGACCAATTAAAATAACGAATGCGTCTGGAGGTTCTAGCGGACGTCCGTTGGCCTAACGAAGCGTCGCCGCCTATTGCTTCGGGCCTCGCGACGCCACCGTTGACTAATTGCAATCATTATCGTAGTTTTTCCTTCCCTCCCGGACACCTTGCCGCTTACTTAAAAATGTGTGACACCCAGATGGGCTGGAAGCAGCTGGTTAATTGGATCTCTGCGCCGATAACTCTATAAGCGACTAAATTGGGGATCACCTGATTGATACAATCGTTAACGATTTAATTGAGTAATGCTTTTTACGAGCTGAGAGTTTAATTTTCTTGCGTTGGAGATAAAGGAAAGACATTGAGGGGAAATTAATACTTCAAACAATTTTTTTAAGTGTTTGGTTGAACTATACAAAAATTTATTAAATTTGTATTTAGCTGACTGAATGACTTTGATGACAATGGTTTTTCTCTGCAACTTTTGTATCTCAAATCCTCCAAAAAAGCCTATCTCTACCTCTAATATATTTTTTATATTTCCTATTTCGTCAGTCAATTTAAAATTATAATAAAATAGATAAATGAACCAGGAATTATCACTCCAAATGCAGGATTTCTTAAAAACATGCTGATTTTTATGCGACTTATTGACCAATATTCTCACCCTTATACCTTTTTTTGAACGCTTTTTACATTATTCTAAAAACCCTTCTTGCGTAAACAGTTTCCGAGGAAAAATACATTTTTTAAACACTTGTTCAGAACTCATCCGAAGGTTATGATTCCCAAAAAAAGTGGAAGTTTTCAATTACGTCTTACTTCGTATACAACTTGCAGAGAAAAAATACATTTTCTACTAAAATCCACGATATTATAATCCGAACCTATAATAATATCGTCTCTGGATAGAGCGCATCAGCAAAAAGCAATCATCCATTCAAACAAAGTATTGGTTGTACGTCGTTCTCTTTGTTAGAGACAGAACACGAAAGAGGAGTTCCTATAGACTGGCTGGGAGGGCGCCCCGCTCAGCTAGGGGTAATTGTAAGCTTCTGTATGAATTTTATATGATGTGCCTATACAGCAAAGGTTGCTGCATCTATGCTTTGTGTGTGAAGCTATGAATATTTTGGTTGTGTGTACCGCTATGGTTTATTTTACTAGAAGTTTGATTTCTAATCAAAAGATCTCCAAAAATATTCAGATTTTTTGGGTACTTTGGGTGGGATACAAGAATTTAAAGCATCGTAAATTATTAACTGCTTCAGATCAAGCGTAAAAGATTTTTCATTAAATAAAATTAAAACAATATTTCATGGATAAAATACTATGCTTACGGACATTTTTTTTATTATTGTTTTGATAGGTTAATATAGATAGGTCAGTTGTCAAAGCGATTGCGTTAAAAACCAAATATCTGGGGTTCAATTCTTAACAAAGGTGTCAGAAATGATTTCGCGTTCCGGTTTATATATTTTCAAACCTTAAAAAAATAGCTCAGTCTTCACAAGAAAAGAGAACTAGCGTTATAAAAAGCTGCGAAACTCCTTTTTCAAGTGAAGTGGTAGGCGTCGACCCGGCCCCTGTTCTTGTTGTTACCTGCTCAAATAAAATAGGTTCCACAGTCCACACGCTATACGCGACGCCTTCGGAAACAATGCGGTGAGTAATTGTATTATATTTGCAGCCTACTAGCGTGAAAATATTTTTACAAGTTTATTGTTTTAAAAGAAGAATACCTACAGTATAAACATTCTGGTGTCGGTATGTATTTGATTTTTCGTCGACAGAACGCATTGTTACAAAAGTGTTATGTTTCATTGTTATTGTTTAGGCGATCATTAACAATAATATTTGGAGTTGTGTTAACAAAACAACATTCATTTATCAAGGAGCGGACCAAACTTCATACGCAAGCCTTCCTCCCCGGACAGTACTGGGGGAGACAAAAACATGGCGGGCAGGGCTGGCGCAGTGGGGGTCACGGGAACCCTAGAAGGACCAAAGGGCGTTCAATACCCCAAAATTATAATACCATCAGGTTACAAAAATAAATTAAACTAATCATGATAGCTTGGTCACTACACTAAAAGAAAAAAAACTATCAGTGTTATTTATTGTTATGAAATCTGAATCAAAAGTGATTTAATCGACAAAGAAAAAAGTATCTTAGATCTAAAAAACAAACTTATTGTCATTAAATTTTCCATTATTGATAAAATGAATGTATGAAATTATAATAAGAGTTGATATGGTAGTTAGCACAACATATTTTTGAAAACACAAACGAAAACAATAAATGAATTGTTTATTGATGATATTAATACCTGTTTTCTGATCAGACAAAATGGGTTGGTGAATTGCATTCCTCTTCACAAATCTATTTATTATAATTAACAAAAAAAATATACATAAATATATTAATTAGAAAAAAATACAATGCTCAATATTTAATTAATGTTTCTTTTCGGGTTAAGCCCCACATATCCGTAAGTTCTTGCAGATTCCCATGAAATTGTCCCAAATGTAGACACAAACGCTGCTCTATTGTAAGTTGGTTTGGTTTGGTTTATCTAATGATTGTTTGGGAGGTTGGGAGAGAGGGGAGAGGTCTGGCGCCTGCACCTGCTGAGAGGGCTGGACCAAACGGAGGAGAAAGGAGAAGAGCCTAGAGGCACTGTCAACTTAACAAGATACCAAGATTTAAAAAAAGAAAAACTAAAAGTCTCACAGGGCTATTCTTAGTCATTTTAGTCGTCGGTTGAGCCCACGCTTTGACAAACTAATGGTGCCTGCGCTGGAAGTTTCATCAGCACGGTCATTCTTACCTAACGAATTTTGTAATATTTGTATGAAGACAAATCAGCTGTTGCGGCTGACTTGCGGCCATCTTGGATTGACAGGTCTTCATACAAATGCATCATTAGTTTGTCAAAGCGTGGGCTCAACCGACGACTAAAATGTCTAAGAATAACCCCGATAGTATTTTGTTTATTAATTTTGTTACGTTATGCTATTGATGAGGATGACATTTAAAAAATGCAGTTTTATATACACAAGGATAATTTATTTAAAAGATACACATAATTAAAGAGCGCCGTTTTTGTGTGCGTCACACCTCAAGGGTCCTCTCAAATCACGGATAAGATTTTTTGTACGATGCGTGAGTCACGTCAACAAACCCGTTATTTGTCTTCCATTTTTTTAACAGCTCTTCTAACAAATAATTTTAAGCTAGACTATTTTTAGACATTTTGATCGTCCGTTGAGCCCACGCTTTGACAAACTTATGATGCCTGGGCTGGAAGTCTCATCACCACGGTCATTCTTACCTACCGAATATTGGTAATATTTGTATGAAGACTAATCAGCTGTTCACTTACGGCCATCTCTGCCAATATTGGCAGGTCTTCATACAAATGCATCACTAGTTTGTCAAAACGTGGGCTCAACGGACGACTACAATGTCTAAGAATAGCACCGTTCGTCTCTTAATTCTGAGTTAAGGGTTGTACTTGTATGCTGTACTAAGATGATTTAAAATACTAATTAATAAATAAATAAGTTTCATAATAAAGGATCGAGGCGTTAACTCAAATTTATCTATGCTCATTGCTTTCGCAAGTTTAGGATCAGGGCTTTGTCCCTTGTGCATTACGTAAACTCACCTGGATTGCGTTAAGAAAAACAAAATGTATGAAAATTGAATAACTCTATAACAGTGCTAGGAGTTTATCCCATACATTTTAGATAAACGCAATCGAGTTGAGGTTTACGTAACGTTTTATACTCGGGGTATTTGTAAGGGCGTTGAAATACTTATCAATAAATAATGTTATATTTGTTTTAATAAACTTGCGTTTTTTTTAAAGAAGGGTTTAGTTCTACTTAAGATAAGATTATTTGTAAGAACTTAAGCCCAATGACTTAAGCCAGATTGATTCTGAAAAATTATGCAGTAGTCATCATATGAAGTGGCTAAGAAAGCTTACGAAGCGATATACCAAATCGGCCACATGACGTCATGCTAGGCGTGACATTGAAAGCTGCTTTGTTTTGGGAATAGCACTCCAAGGTAATTAATTATTATGTGATAACACCATTAGCAGTCAATTCTGCAGATTAAATCAAACAATAAACATAAAAAAGACTTATTGATTTTTGGAAACTAACCCATTCATAAACTGAACAACAAAAATCCCTTTCATACGTCACATACATGACCAAAAAGTAACAGAACCAGACATAGCACCTACTTTTTATTTCTTTTTTCAGGCATTTATATCAAATATCAACGATTATCATCAAATAACGAAAAAAACGTAGTGATAGAGTCCGGTCGATAGCTCAGGTTGTAGAGTGCTAGCATTCCATGCCGAAAGCTCGGGTTCGAATCCCACCGAGGGTGTCAGAAATGATTTCCCGTTTCGGTGTTTATTTCAAACCCCAAAATAAAATACCGGCAAGGTTTACTCAGCCTTCACAAGAAATGAGTACCAGCACTCTCGGGAGCTGGGAAACCTCCACTTCAACTGAAGTGGTTGGCGTAAGGCCGGCCCCCTTACCTGTAAAAATAAAATAGGTTCAACTCGCCACATGCGACCCCTTCGGGGATAACGCGGCAAGAAGTTAGACTATATGTGTAGCTTAGTTGCGTTGCGTTTGCGTTGCGTTATAGAGAATGAATGAGGAAAGACTGATGAAGAAAGTATACGTTGCAAGAATAGATGGATGTCGGGGGTAGAGGAAGACCGATAAAGGTGTGGATGGATCAAATTTCTGAAATATAAAATGAATGGGATATCCAGAGTCATAATAAAAGGAAAGTTTGTATAAAAAAGGTTATGACTCTGGATGAAATGAAAGAAGTATTTAAGGACAGGAAAAAATGGCGGCTGATCTGCAATGTTGATTTGTAATGTTGGCTCATTAATTTATGTTACATTTTTTGGATGGGTAAATATTGTATTTTTATGTTTAGATTTCTTTTCAAGGTTTTGCTGTTTTTATATACTTAAATGTTATTTATTCTTTGTATTTCTTGATTTATAGATTGGTATGAGGCTGACCACCCATACTACTGTAAAAAATGGTAAACTTTGCCAATGTCACCCCTGTTTTAGGGAAGGTCGGCCAAAGTGGCAGGAATTATGTTCATTTGGTTCGGTTTTAATTTGTTAGTACACATTCAGCATTTGTAAGCGCTAAATACACGTGTTTATATGTGAGCATGCATTTCATATGAGCTTTAAATGTTAATATATCCTTACAATTTATATTATATATTGTTATGTAAATAAGTAATATTAATATAAGTATAGGTATTAGTTATAGCTATGTAATAGGAATCCTCATAAGTATGTGTGGGTAGGAATAATTAAATAAAGTACCTACTTGAAGCGTCTAGAAATAATGATTACTACGTACCTACTTGAATCTTTCCTTAATTCTGGAACTGTCTAGCGAATATAGTTTCTAGATAATACTGTTGTGAAGAGTATATAAGACGCTTGTTGCTTGCACTAGAGTCAGTGATCTGTGAGCTTCACCCATACAGCGAACAAATTTGACCAGTGAACTAAAACCAGTGTAATGGAATAATCGAGACTGTCTTTGTTAAAATAAATTTACATGTGTAAAATAAATAACTGTAAAAGAGGACCAGTGTTTTTAATTGAAAGACTTTTGAACCCCAAAAAATCGGAACAATATTATCGAGCATGACTTTTTGAACATCAAATGTTACAGCTATGAATATAAATTTGGTGCTTTTTGTTTAAATTTTGTTGACTGCCGTAGGTGTTTAAGCCACAATGTACTTCGTCTTCCTTGAATCCTTTTCCTTAATTTGGTTTTGGACGATAAGTTGATGAAGTCTGGTCAATAAAAGTCAATAAAATATACCAGCTCGTCTTATCCAGCAAAGGAATCATCGGATCTTGAAAATGATGGTTGTGATGACGGACCCGAAGGGACACGTGGCATTGGGAAGATTTAGATTAAGTTTTCTTGATGGAGAGGTGGCAGAGTGCCGTGGAGTAGAAGTATGGGACTAGAAGAGGAAGGTATTGGACAGGCAGCGATGGCTGTGGTTGATCAAGGGACCGAGATTCACTCCGGGTTGGCGTGACATCGAGTTGCGTTAGGCGGTATTTCATATTCCTCAAAACATCTTCGAGGTACATACGCTTTTTCTTTTTAATGCGAAAGAGGACATATTTGTTGGGATCCAAACAGCCCATGAGATCTGTTATGAATAATGTTAGGGGCAACACTCATTTCAAACGATTTTATTCTACTTTCTAGTATTTGTATAAGCATCATTGTACCAATATTTCACCCATAAAAAAAACGCTGCATTTTTCCAGCGCTGTTGAATTTTATTTGTTAGTTATACTTCTTCATTCGATGCGCATCATGTCCATTTTTGGCAATTACAAATGTAAAATAATAATAATAATTGCAGTAACAATGATAAATGGGTGTAATTAATGTGCAGCGTCATTTATCAAACTTCATTGTAGTGGGATGCATTTGGCGATGCGCTTTTTTCGCATGTCTGGTTTATGTTTTGTGAGTCCAGTTACGTTTGTATATCACCATAAATTTCGCCAACATATACTGCAAAAAAGTACCGCATAGGTACTATGAATTTCGAAAAAACGATATGTTTCGGATACGAGTATTTAAAATAGTGTCATATGCAAAGCAGAATATTTATTTTAAGACTCGGTTCTTTAACTGAATTGGTATAAGATTGTGACTGACCACACATACAGCAAAAATGGTTCACTTTGCCAATGTCACCCCCCTTTCAGAATGATCAACAAGAGGTTTAAGGCTTATTTTCACTTGAGATTTGGGTTTTTGTTTTGCAAGTACACATGCTGTATATCTTAGCGTGAACCCGTATGCTTGTGGGCATAAGTACATTTAACATGATTCTTAAATTTTAAGATCTCTTTGCAAAATAGGTTAAAGATTAATCTAGGTTAGTATATATAGTATTTAGTCTAGTGGTTGAGTCATCACATCCTAGACTTTTGAATGGAATCGCAGGAAATCTCAAAAAAATATATGGAAAATTAAAAAAAAACCCTATTGGGACAATATCTTAAATTTTATCAGTAAGAACATTCATTCAAGCGTCACCTCTACGGAACTTTTCTAGGGTGACATAAACCCCATAGACTTTTAAGAATTGGGGAGCATCCCGCACAAGATTCGTGTATGAAATGTGTCGAAATGTACACATTTTATCTTGGTTTATGGTTGTATAACTAATAGCTGTATAAAATGTGAAAGATTTTTTAGCTTTAAATATCTGATTTTCGAGCTAAGGTATTTTTCATAAAATTTAAATAATAAAGTTTAAAGATTGCCCGACGAATTTTCTCAGAGAAAGCTGTTTCATTTTCCATTCTTTCAAAGTGAGAAATTTCATCATAATAAAGACAGAATTTGAAAATACATTTTTGTTAGTAGTTAAATGACTTTAGCCGGGTAAATACCGTACTGTCCTCTCTCACAACATTCCTGTAATCTTTCAGTAGCGTTATTCAGAGAATTTTATTTTAAAATTACAGACCCCGTGACGAGCGCGCACTTTGAAATTAATACAGCCTTAAGAAGCACAATCTTGCAACATGAAGGAATTTTCAATTTCTTGCCTTGGAAAAAGAATACCTTTGAGAAAACGGGGGAAACGCTGCAACCAGGGTGGAGTAATGTGCAACCAAAACTTGACACAAGTCTTACAAAAAAAGAACTTAAAAAAACCTGGAGCTGTTTTTAAGAGCAATTTAATTTATTTGTTTTAATGAATAATTTTAAACTATTTACAAACATACGTTAGAAGCACAACAAAAATTCATTTTTTTGTAGGTCTCAGGTGGTTAGGTATTCAGTTTGTTAAAACATTGCAGTCAAATATTACAGAAGTGTTAAAATCCTTTAATCATTTTTTTTCAGATATTTAAAAAAAAAACGAAATAAAGAGAGGTAGAATTTTTATTTAAAAAGTGTGTTCATAAATTTGAAAGTGAAAAGATGTACTTGTAGGAATAGGTAAAGCATTACGAGTGCTATGCTACACTTTACTAAGTGAAAAAGTAAGTGCGGTTTTTTTTTATGAAAATGTTGCGAGCGTTCAACAAAGTTTATGACTTTTCTAAAAATTAGTAAGTGTCTTTAAAATACCTAAGGTATACTTAATAAGAAGATTCTAAATAAGAAACATCCATTGAGTAAAGGCAAATACACTACAAATGAAGACCACAGGGGAAGAACAAGGACTGGCTGTTGAAGAACATTATGAATAAATCAAAATTATAAATTTGTATTCATGGTTATTGCCTGTAACATAGAACCGAAAATACCACCATAAACTGTTATAGCGACTGTTCTTGCACTACAAACTTTGCAGAGCTTTAGATACACACAGATGCCACTAGATTTTTTTTTTTCTTACCAACTTATTTTGTTATTTTTGTCGACATTCCTTGTTTTTTCCCTGTAGTCTTCAAATACACTTTTATACTAGAGGTGCAGTATTTTAAAGTACGACCTTGCGTGTCCCGGCGCTGTGCATTTCCCTTCGTGTATGTATTTACCCTGAAGACGTATTGGCATTCCAGCGAGAGGCTCGCCGCACACACGTGAAATCCAATAACATCGGTATCCGCGGGCATAAACAGATCAATTCCTGCAATAATATTTGAAGTATGAAATCTTGGTCCACCCCATCCCTGTGCACCCCGCGCAGTCCAGACTTTCACAAGGGGAAAGAGATTTTTCCCCGTCTTGCGATATGAAATATTTCTCAATGTTTCCCACTGTTTCATGAAAGTTATATTACTTTCAAAGCTGCGTGATATTTTCATGGAAGTTTGTAAAATTTCGTGGATGTGGTCTAGGTACACCAACAAAATTTAGTCATGAAATATGCCGATGAGTAATATTTGTATGATTCCTTTTTTATTATACCTAGTGCCCTTGCAGTGATTAATCACAAATCGTTACTTTAAATCACCACCTTAAAGATAGCTCTGAATAAGTGCTGGTTCACTTATTTGAGAAATCATGGATAAAACATTTTATTGGATGTAACTTCTCCTAGTAAATGAACTAATTATAAGGCAGTCGTCCAGATAAAATTCTGTGTTTTTTCTCGTAGAAAATATGAAAAAATGTGCATAAGTAGTGCATCTGAGTAGCCGATGTTAGCTTAATATGACACTTATTTAGTTTTACTTTTTCTTGCAAAATTAACTTTGAAGGTTTGTTTACATTTATATATAGGTACTTGTGCTTAGATATTGAAGCCATTCTGCCTGTAACTTCTCATATATGTCGCCATTTTGTTTATCCTTGCACACTGCCTTTACCTTCTCGGTATTTATCACTCTCTTCTTACAGGCTCTTCTCTTGTTCTCACTTTGCAGATTCTAGACATTTGCAATCTCACTTGTTTGATCAATCAATTATTATTTGTCCTCTCTCAACATGTTTACCTTTGGCAGTTGCTTTGTGCACTCTTTTTATAATTCGATTTTTCTTTCGAGAAAAAACTCTTCCTTAAGCCTTCAAAATATTTTTTATAAGTGTTTCATACGATTCACCCTATTTTGGCGGTAAAAAAAGTACTACAAATGAAAATCAAATATTATGAAATTGAATTTAGTGATTTTGAATTTGGCATTTACCGATTGGGCATTAGTTGTATTGGTATTCTGGTTCCAACGATCAATCACCTCCCCGCAGATCTGTCAACGCTTTATACTCTCTCTACCTAGTATTGTAGACCACCACCGCAATATGGCTGATACAAAGCTAGACCACAGCATTCTGGAGCCTCAATCAGTACCCCAAGTATAATCCATCACGCAGAAACTAAACGGTAGAATCGCACTTCAAATGTATGAAAACAAAAACGCTCACGAGCAGCGTCCAGACATTTTTGAAACAGCACATTGGTTAAGTTTAAACGTATTTCTATACTTAGAGATTGGAGTACTGACCTGTGGCTAGCTCACGGAAATATCACATTGATGAAGTGGAGGAATTCTACCCACGGAGATGACATTCAAATTACTCTTCAGGGATTACAGTTTTCATGGAAATCTAGGTAGGTACGTGGGTGTTTGAAAAACCAAAGTGTGTAGCAAAACAGGAAAAAAACAACTGAGCAAAATAGTTGCTTGCTGTCAATGCTGTTTTAAATCATTGGAAATTAATTAACAATTCTTATGTATACCTACATAGTGGATTTTGCAGGAATTTCTTAGTCTTACAGACGCATATTTAAAACAACTGACATAAATCAAGCAAAGTTCACCAAATGTTTACTTGGTAAGCGTGAAAATTAACTAGGATGTTAAGGTTTTTCATTCAATTCATTTTTAAACACGTATATGATACGAAACTTGTTGGTTGTAAGGTAAGATTTTTCTATGTTTGGTTAGATGCACATCCAACGTCAACGTCAGACTTTTTATCTGCGACAATAAAGCGCGAACTCAATTGTCAGAAAAAAATGTTCCTCGAAATTGAAGACTGTTAACCTCAATCTAATTCCATTGGCTTTTATGTGGTTAAAATCTGTATTCTTTATTTAATTTCTCTTTATTTAATTATGGCATTGATATGCTTTCTCGATTCTCCCTATTGAATTAATTAATGCTATTATAGGGAGAGAGTAATCGTCTCCTTTTGCAAGGCGGCCTCTCTAATTATTATTATCGGAACAGCATTGTATTGCAAAGTCCATTGTTCGCGGTAGTATAAAATTTTACCGTCAAATTTCACATAATGGATTATTTACTCTAAAATATAAATATTGATTAGTGTTGAATGAAATCCGAAACGTCTACGTAAAATAAAGAAATAAATAATTTTAATATGTTAATTATTTAAAAACCCTTTATAATATCAAATCAATAATTTGAAAATTAGGGTGTACGAGTATGCTCATCCCATAAAATACCATAGAACCTTGCCTTCAAGAAACTTACTACATGGGAGAGTTCTAGGTATTTTTTTATACATTAATGAAGTTTAAAAGTGCATCAGTTTTGTATTATTTCAACCTTTGCCGTATGTTATTTTTTCTCGTTTGTAAATATATTATTTCAAGAAAAGCCTGCAAAACAACCTAAATATGCAAATTTTTTGAATGACGACCGTAGGCAGTTATGATGCTCGTATACACTTTCAGAATTTTACATTTGTGGTGAATGGGAACATTGAGAATATTGGTCAGGATGATTTTGCGGCGTAGACCAATTTGGTATATGCATACCAGAGATGTACTCTAGACCAAACTGGTACGTGCTGGCCAGGTGTAGACCAATTGCTACGGATCTGAAACGTTCAAATTGATAACATAATATGGTTGGATAGATTTATGATGGCATGGCTCACATTTCTGAATACGCTGTGATGGCATCAGTATGGACCTCACTTTGACGTGCTGCACTACCGTTGCAGGTAAAATTAGATATTATTGATCTTCTGATATCATTTGCAAGTAAATAGGGTGGGCTTACAAAAATGATTCACTTTTCATATGAAATAATGTAGGGCAATGATACAGTTTTTTCTTGAATTATAAAATTCCACACTCTAATTCTTACATATCAAATATCGGTAATATTTATATGAAGACCTGTTAATCCAAGATGGCCGCAAGTGAACAGCTGATTAGTCTTCATGAAAATATTACCGATATTTGGTAGGTAAGAATTACCGTGGTAATGAGACTTCCAGCCTTCTAATCTAATCTAAGTTTTATTTATTTATTTATTTATTTATTAAGAGGTGCAATACAGACAATTGGTACATATAAACAATAAAAAAAAAAAATAATAAGCAACAATAACACAAATAAACAATCATCCAAACTATGCACACTACATCAATAGACACAAGCATACATCTTCACACAAACATCACGCAGGCAATCACAGCTATACAACACTAGAAGCATACACAGCATTCACACCATTCACACCATTCAGACAATATTTCTTTAAAATAAATCTAATACACACATAAATTTGTCACTTGCTCCCAAAGAATTAAAAAAGAAGAACAAAAAAAAATAAAATAAAAATAAAATTAAAATAGAAAGTGAAAATGAAAAATAAAAAATAGAAAATAGAAAAATAGCCCGATACTCAACCCACCCCAGAAACAATATCAGATCCAAAAATAAGTAAACGTATTTGTTTTTTGAATTTATATTTAGTGGTCTCAAATAGTTCACACTGCGAAAAGCTCTTATTATAAACATCACACATTCTATAGGTTGGATTTCTCGAACCTGCAAAGGTATTGGTTTTATGGAGATAAAATGTAAAACAAGACCTAGTGAGATTAGGTAATCTAAAATTGATTTTATTTAAAATATTGGGCGCGTCAAACTCAGATACACACACCTTTCTGAGATTACAAACATCTATCAAAGTTCTTCTTGATTCAAGTTTAGGTAGTGTTTCAAATAAAGTACTATTGGGGAGTCTTTTCTTCATCAATTTAATAAAACGTGTTTGAGTTCTTTCAATCTGATCAATATATTTCTTAAAATGTGGATTCCACACGGTCGAACAGTATTCAAGCTTAGAACGAATAAGTGACATGTACAAAAACAAAGAAGATTCACCAAATTTGAAAGGTTTAGTAGTCCTCAAGATGAAACCCAGTAATTTATTACTTTCCTCAGTGATTTTATTTACATGTTCGTCGAAGATAAGTTTAGAATCAAATGTGATACCCAAATCCCTAATCCTATGAACCCTCAATAAACTGTAGCCATTTATTTTGTAATTGTGGTCAATTTTCACTTTATTTTTTGTAAATGTAATTGAATTACACTTATTGAGGTTCAAAAACAAATTATTATTAAAATAATAATCATGTAATCTATTTAAATCCTCATTAAGCCATTCACAGTCGTATGATGATCGAATTTGGCGGAAAATTTTGAGATCATCTGCAAATAATAGGAACTCAGAATGTCTAAAGCAGCTACCAATATCATTAACGAATATAGTAAACAACAATGGACCCAAAACAGAGCCCTGTGGAACACCAGAAGTAATTACGATGCTTTCCGATGAGTATCCATTTAGTTTGACAGTCATTAGTCTATTAGAAATATAAGATGAAATCCATCTCAAAAGGCTTCCATGTATACCATGAGTTTCCAACTTTCTCAATAATATACGATGATCAACTTTGTCGAAAGCCTTTTGGAAATCTGTATAGATTGCATCTACCTGAACTCGACCGTCCAACGCAGAAAACAGATAGTCACAGTATGAGATAAGATTAGTGACCGTCGATCTACCTCGTATAAAACCATGCTGTTCAATCAGCAGATACGGCTTAAGAAAAAATGTCATTTGTTCTCTAACAATAGATTCGAAAATCTTTGATATGGAAGATAAAATTGATATAGGCCTATAATTCCTTACGTCTGATCTGTCACCTGACTTGTACAAAGGAGTCACATTAGCTGCTTTCCATTTACGTGGAAAATAGCCTTCATCGATACTTTTTTTAAATATAATATATAAAGGCTTAACAATATGACTAGCACATCTTTTCAAGAAAATTGGAGCAATTCTGTCTGGGCCAACACCCTTTGTTTCATCAACATTAGATAAAATTTTGTAAATTTCAGATTTAAGAATTTTGATAGTAGAAAGACACGAATTAGTGCCTGTTGGTTGAAAATCGATTGAAGTTTGGTCGGGTAAATCGTTTGGCGAAAAAACAGAGCTAAAAAAAGCAGAGAATAAATTTGCTATACCCTCCGGTTCATTGCAAGTCAAATCACCATTGTTCATACTTTTCGGATAGCCTGTAGATTGTTTTAAAGAATTTACATATGAAAAGAAGGATTTTACATTATTCTTGAGAGAACACTCAATGTTGTTAATATACAATTTAAAATCATTTGCCTGAGATGACTTGAACTGAGCTCTCAGTTGAGAAAACAAGTTGCGATCAAATGAATTATTATATTTTTTCCATTTGTACCAAGCTCTACCTTTCTTTCTGAATAAATTAATGGTTTTAGATGAAAACCACTTTGGAAATTTTCTACATGATGTTTTTTTAACAGGAGTGTGTTTTTCTATAATATTGAGTATAAATTTATAGAATAAATCTACCATCTCATCAACTGAACCATCGCCCAAAATCACACTCCAATCAACGCTCTGAAGTTCGAAATTAATCTCAGAAAAATTGGATTTGAAGTAATTTAATCTCGGTAACTCACTATGAGACAAATCGTTGACATTAAAAAAGTGAAATCCTATTAAAAGCGATGGATGGTGCGAGTCCTCACTCACCAAAGGAGAGTCACACCTAGACACTGAACATGGAATGGAAGATAAAATCAAGTCCAGCATTATCCCGTTGTCATTTAAAATTTCATTGTATTGGGACAAATTTAGAAATGAAATAGACTCAATTAAAAGTTGAGCTATAGGTCCAGAATAAGAACCAGGAACAAAAAATGAATTATTGTCAGTACCTCTAGTCCATTGAATTGATGGAACATTAAAGTCACCAATAAGGCAAATGTTTTTCTTGTGATTGAACCCAATATAACGCTCAGTCAAGTCTCTAAAAAAATTGTCATAAAGCTCAAATGATGAAGAAGGTGGTATGTACACCACACCAAGTAATAAAGAGGGTGAACCGTTAGAAACGAGAGCCTGAAGCTGAAAAACATAAATCAATAAATAAACTCTCAGCAATACCATTCCAAATAGATGAGCATACACAACCCAAAGCACGATTTACAGCCAGTAGTACTCCGCCACCATCCTTCTTACCACTAGAAACAAAATCTCTGTCTCTACGGTAGACAGTATAATCTATAATATAATCTATAATCTAAGTTGCAAGGATATATTCATTTAAAGCTCTCAGATGTAAGCCCACAAACCAACAAGTGTAGTTCGCGCTTACAAATGCTGAATGTGTACTTACAAATAAAATCCAAACCTCAAATGAACATAAGCCCCACAACTTTTGCCGACCTTCCCTGAAACAGGGGTAACATTGGCAAAGTGAACCATTTTTTACAGTATGGGTGGTCAGCCTCATACCAACCTATAAGTCAAGGAATATGAATAAAAAATTACATTTAAATATATAAAAGAACAAAACCTTACAAAGAAATCTATACAAAAAAGTCAGAAATTTCCTATGCAAAAAATGTAGCAAATTAATACACCAACATTAGAAATCACCATTGCAGATTAGCCGCCACTTCTTCCTGTCCTTGCACACTTCTTTCATTTCATCCAGAGTCATAACCTTTTTCATGCAAGTCCTCCTTTTATTATGACTCTGGATATCCCATTCATTCGCTATTTCAGAAATTTGATCCATCCATACTTTTCTCGGTCTTCCTCTACCACGACATCCATCTATTTTAGCAACATATACTTTCTTCGTCAATCTTTCATCACTCATTCTCTCCATAATATTATATTCGTTAAAAAAGAGTTCATTATCAAACACACCCTCATTCAACCAAGTCTCCGTCAAAACCACAATATCATAGTTATTTGTTAACAAATTTTCTCTGAAATCAATAAGTTTTGATTTTAAGCCACGACAGTTTTGATAAAACACCTTTATATAACCTTTTTCATTTGAATTATTAATGTTAATCGTATAAAAAATACCAAAGGATGATGAAGTGCTTGATCGAAACCGATGGGGCATCGACGTATATTTATTATGTGACATTTTTTATCGCTATTATATGACCACATTAAAAAAATCAAATTATTCATTACCACAGTAACATAATATAATAAATAGTAACTGGGTACATCACAAATTCGGCAATAAAGAAATTCATAGAGTATAGGAGAGTATCGGGGTGCAAATATAGTGCTTACAATATGTAGGAGTAAAAAGAAAAATAAGAAAAATAAGGGCAAGTAACCTAAAGTTGCAAAGATATGTAGCATTGAGGATTCACATTACATGCATTTTCATAAGCAGACACGTACAAGTTCGCGCTTGCGCATGCCGCATGTGAACCTATAATATAAAAACCAAATCTCAAATGGGCATACACCCTGCAACTCTTGCCGACCTTCCCTGTAACAGGGGTGGCATTTATTATTATTCTTATTAGGATGATTTATTTGGTGAGCGCTGTTTTTGTGTGGACATTGGCAAAGTGAACCATTTTTTACAGCATGGGTGTTCAGCCGCATACCAACCTATAAGTCAAGGAATAGTTAGTTTATTAGTGTAAAAATATAAATGTTTTGTAAAATAAATCAAGAAAACAATATTTTAATGGTGATGAATGAAATTAATTTCTGTCGAATTCCTTCTGGCTTAAAATAATGCAGTTTCTCGACATTTAAAAGAGTCATTATATTCAATCAGAGAAGCCTCATACTTTTTATCAATCGCCAAAATAGGCTTGAAATTGTAATTGATTTAAAGTGAAAATAAATAGATTTAATGCTCTTGTTTCCAGACTCATAAAATATTTTGGATTTTTCAACATGCTACGATAATGGAGGTAACACCCAAAAAAATCATATTTTGTGTCCTGTGAACATTAATTTCATAACAATATTTACAAGTAGGTACCTATAGAAAATGGACAGTTTGGGGTCAACTGAGGCCGATTATGTCCTTCATTAATCAATACACCCCCCTCTTCCCCTTAACTCCACTGTCCTTCACTTCCTCTATCTCCACTAAATATTTTTTTACCTCCACTCAAATCCAGTAGATGAAGTCCCGAACAAAAGCCTTCAGGGCTGGCATAGTGTGTTATTCATCCATGCAAGAACCACAGGCGTCAAAAAAATGTCAGTAATGAGAGAAATAGCATTCTTTAAATATTCATAAAAATATATAATCTTCGATATAAGTTGAAAATATAAACAAAAAATAAGATTCACATTTAATGCATGCCCACAAGCACATACGCTTACGCATGCTGCATGTGCTCTTACAGAATATAGACCAAAATCTTAAATAATCATAAGCCCTGCAAAATTAACCGATTTTCCCTGAAACAGCGCTATCAGTAGTAACGTGAATCGGTTTTTACATTTTGATACATTTCATCAACGAATTTTATTTTTACTTTGACACATTAAGTAGCCATTAGAAGTGCATAGAAAAAGAAAATATGTTTATTTTTGTAAAGAATAAAGGAAAAAAAAACATTTATTATTTTTTAAAGTACAATCAATAACTACTGAAAGTGTAATAAATTAATTTAGGAACACGTTAAAATTATAAGCTTCCTTGTTTAATGTGAGAACAATAATTGAAAATAAAATTAATTCATAATTTGTGAGAAAAGGTCAGCATTGAAAAGAGCAATGAATCAAAGTCATGACATTCATCCGTGCGTATAATACGAATAATAAACATATTTTTTAGAATTTCAAATATGTTTTTACGTAATCCATCAATAAAGCAATTTAAATACGAAAGGCAGATCTTAGCTGAGCCCATCTCGGTAATGCATATAACATGTTGAATTTTTATGACTGCTCCCAAAGCGTGCTTTTTAAAAATTGACTTTCGAAGAGAACTGCAGTATATGAAAAAGGGTGGCTTAAATTTTGGGAAGATGTAAAAAAAATGCTTTTAACAAGTGAAGAAACTGCACTTAATTTTTTACTTCGTATTCTTAAAGTACCGCTAAGGTGAAAAAAACATTCTTATAATTATCGAAAAAGTTTGTTTCATTTTTATCTACGTATGAAGGTGAAAAATTACAAATTGAATGCCACTTTAATCAATGAAATTACAAAAATAACATTTACTTGAAAGCTCGCGCTATACTTTTGACAAAAGCTTTGCTACATTTTCACTAAAGGTGGTCAGAACTTTTTTAAATATAAACTACAATGCCAATTGTTTTAATTAATCTTATAGAAACTTAAAAAAAAAAATGTTTCAGCGGAAAAAAAAAAAACGGAAGAGGCCGAAACCGGCCACAACTTATTATTTGTTAAATTACAAATACACCAGCTTAAAATTTGTTGTAAACATTTTTTTAATTAAAAAATATTAGAAATAATAGATGATCCATGATCCTAAAGAATGTCAACTTTATTTATTTTATATTTTGCATTGTTTGTGTATTAACACTGTGAAAATTCATATTGTTTAATTTTATAATTTTTGGATGAATTTACCATTTTTTTTTTTATTTATTCTTAATTTTTTTTTGGAAATATAGCAAAAAATAAATTGTGACATCATAAAATAGTCACTTAAAGCTATGATAATTAAACGTCTAGATGCGGCCCCCGAGCCGTGAGTGCAGATTCGTGTTTCCGTCAATCGCTGAGCAAACGTCAATTATTATTATTCAGTACGTAGCGCTGCATAGGATATAAGTGCAACGTCAAAGCGAGACGAGAGCCAAATATTTGGTGGAAGGGTAGGTATGTTAATTTTCAGAAAAAAGTAAAAAGTCCTATACGTGTGTGAAATCCGTTAATATTGTATAAGAGTATTCATCATTGTACCAACCAGTTTTTTGACAAAGAAAGCCTACTCTACGTATAATGAGAGTTATAATGGAAGGTTTGTAAGGAAACCGATGGTGACATTTTTCCCAAGGTCAATCCTACATATGCTACCGACAGTGGGATCAAGATTCTTTATAATGAATGATGAGGCAATTCAACGCAAGTATTTTGCACATAAAGTGTAATATCTTACCGCATTATCCTCGAAAGAGTAGCGTGTGGAAACTATGTATAGGCAAACGACAATATCTCTTTATTTTGATGGCTTATTTTAAGTATTATAAAACAGTTTGACTGTATTTGAAAGAAGATTGTCCGGTTGTTGGCTCAGTTGAAAGAATGCCTGCGTTCAATGTCAGAGCTAGAATTCGATCCCCTCCGTTTCCGTGTTTATTTACAATCCCAAATAATTGGTCCACAAAGTTTATCTCAGCATACAAAAAAAATACAATCTGCCCTCTTGTGAGCGGGGCTCTGTCATTTCAAGTGATTGGCGTTCGTCCCTTACCTGTAAATATAAATTAGCTGCACTCTCCGCATGCAGCCCCTTCACAGACAACGTGATTAAAAGTTGCACTATATGTGTAGGTATTATAAATATTTCATAAATTTTATATTAGTAAGAATTTTGTTCATTTCGTTTCACAAGCAACTGTATTCCATAGGACGTAGAAAATTATTAATTTTAGTTCACGTTGTATGTTTTTTTCCATTATTTGCTTTCAAAATGAACGTGAAATTCTATTACAGCTGATCCTGAAACGTTTCCAACATTTCAAATTACTTTTCTTTCATTTCCTATTTCATTCGCCGGTGATGTCGGCTGATTTTGTACCTGTAGGCAAAATATTCGTGTTCAAATACACCCGCACATACTGGTAATGTGAGAGTACATGGGATTTGTAAATGAAATTCTGTACTGTTATAATTAAAATTGTTTAGTCATAAGCACTATTTCAAATTTTTTTGTATATTTTTTTGAATATTTAAAAAATATATATGTTAGCGAAATAATTCAACTTTGGTCCTTGAAAGATGTTGTTGATGTTAAAATCAGGTAAAAACCAAAAACTAGCAGTGCGACGTATTTCTTCTTTTATCGCTTCAAGTACATAAGATTGAGAATTATTTTAAACCCTTCAATTTAGGGGTGACCATCACATACAAGCAAAGGAACCCGTGATGTAGACAACATATTATGGTAAGAAATGCATATAACCTTGAAATTGAAATTTGACTATCATCTAAGTTGCAAAGATATATAACATTTAAAGCTCATATCAAACGCATGCCCACAAACAAACACGTTTAGTTCGCGCTTACAAATGCTGAATATGTACTTACAAATAAAATCCAAGCCTCAAATGAACATAAGCCCTACAACTTTTTCCGACCTTCCCTGACACAGGAGTGACATTGGCAAAGTGAACCATTTTTTGCAGTATGGGTGGTTAGCCTCATACCAACCTATAAGTCAAGGAATAATGACTGATTTTTACTAAGTAAATAAATTTCTAAGGTGATATTTAGGAAAAGTGAAATACATTTATTCTGAAATATATTTGTCTATACTCAATGCACAAACGTGCGTGTTAGAAGATTTCTTAATGTTGCTTACGTAATTCATTCACTTTTATACTTTTCCTATTAACTAAGTAAATGATCAATAAAATTTGGTGCAAACACAACACATATTTTTTTTCGATAAAAAAAAATAATATCTAGGTACTCTTTTGACTTCGGCACATAGAAATTTTAAAAACCCAAAAAAAATAAAGATTTGATTAACAGAAATCAATACGATTCAAATTTTGACAGTTCCAATGCAGAATTTCGCGTCAAAGCTCACATTCACACAGACAAAAAAAACATTGAATTCATTCAAAATATCGAAAAGGATATTCGGCATGCTCATATTACAACCATGCCTTGCATGAGTAAAAATCTATATGGCACGTTGATTACGACCCAGGTTCATTTTCACTTATTCAAGTGCACTGTAGCATGCATTTGCTTTACATCACATACAAAGCCGAGTCAGGACGAAATGCAATTCTAGTTCATTCTATTCACTTTTGAACAAAAGTGTTCTGACAAAAACAAACTTTTAATACGTTTTTACTGTCATGCAATTTTAATTATTTAAGCGTATGTAGACTTAAAGTTTCTTTCGCGCGCTTTCAACATTTGCTCATTTGTACGACTTAATTGCGTTTTTATACTGTTCGGAATATAATCATTTCATTCTTTTACATTAACGCTGTACGAATGATATCTCTTTTAATTCATTCTTTCGCAATATCATCAATCCAATCAAGTCATACATTTTTTTTTCCTCTTCATCCTCTCAGATTTCCGGTGTTTAAATACTTTGGAAGTTTATCACATCCCATTTTAATACTTGTCTAAATCAGCTGATCGAATTATTTTGTAACTTCACTTTCACAACTTCCATTTCTCTTTCATCCATTCATTCTCATCTCCATATTTTAGAGTTTTCTTGTCCGCAAGTATTTTATTTCCACCATATATACGTCACTAATTTTGCTGTCACTCGTGGTCCATGCTTCACTTCAATGGTATTTTCAATTATTAGATACGTAAAAACATTGTTCCATACAATTCAGAATTGTAACTTTCTTGCTGCTCTAAGGTAAAAAAAAAGTTGGAATTCGGTTATTTCTGAATACTTTTTTACTAATCGTCCATATATTAAAGAGACTCTCAAAGGGACTTTTAAATGGACGTCCATATATTAAAGGGAATATTCAAAAAACAATATTTTATTACGCTATTTACCTTTAAAATTCTCCTTAAGACAATTCACTCTTCGGTTTTCTACTTTATTCATTTCAAACAACATGTATGTATCTATCAGGTTGCATGTTTGTAGAGGATGTAACACAATTCGAGGCTTATAAGCCATCGTAGGTGATACAAACATTGCATTAAAAAGCAATCTTCAGCCCGCGCTGAACTACAAAGTGCTTGAGAGATTTTCTGTGAGCGAAAGAGCGTAAAACAAGGCGTAAACTCCAATGCGAGACATTCGTAAAGGATACTTTGTGTCACAGAAGTACCATGAAAGCAATTGAAATATCAAACATTTATTTCTAAAGATAGATTGAAAAAGAAACAATGAAAGGGTGTGTTATAAAAAATACGTTACAAAATAATACTAAGAAAAAATAATTGTAATCTTATAAATCTAAAATTACATAAACATATTGTTCACTTCACTGCGGATCCAAATATTTCAAGGATGACTTGACAATGACAATTCATGTGTGTTTAAGATACATTTATTTTCTGTTTATGAAAAATACAATTTTAGCACACACATTTATAGTTTTTGAATGAATTATAGAATTGTATTATTTTGCACTCAAGTTGTGAAAGCATTAAAATAAAAAGTTTTGTGTCAGATTGTAATTATCAAAAACGTAGTTTTTTTTATGGAGCATCATAATTATGTAGCCCAAACGCAATGCAACTGAGCTACACACATAGTGTAACTTTTATCCCCGAAGGGGTCGCATGTGGCGAGTTGAACCTATTTATTTTTACAGGGGCCGGCCTTACGCCAACCACTTCGGTTTAAGTGGGGGTTTTTCCAGCTCCCGAGAGGGCTGTTACTCATTTCTTGTGAAGGCTGAGTAAACCTTGACTGTATTTTATTTTGGGGCTTGAAATAAACATCGAAACGGGAAATCATTTCTGACACCCTCGATGGGATTCGAACCCGAGCTCACGGCATGGAATGCAAGCACTCCACCAATTGAGCTATCGACCAAAGACCAGTGTTATATATTTCATCTCTACTTTTATCTAACTATGTTGGTACACATCCTGCCTTCGCAAGTACAAAATAGCCCGTCACTTCAAAAATGTGACCAAAATTTATGGAATCTGTTTTACTTCCACTCAAACAGTCTTCCATGCCGCACCGGCCCGTATCGAAATAATATTTACCGACCGAGTCCCGTGTTTGTCAACGAATTCTATCGAATTGTTTATGCTTTTTACGACCCTTGGTACAAGTATTTTTTTACGGTAGACTCGAGCACTTTTTTGCTTCGTTACCCACATCCATTTTTTAACACAGGATGAGGGTAAAGTATTGTTATTGTAAGCCATAAACAAACAATGATTATTTATGATGTAAATATAATGGAATACTAACAAATACGGCAATGTAAACAGCCAACATCCCTTGGAGATCCTGGCTTTTAATTTTTTCCCTAAAAAGGGATGCTGCGTTTACTCAACATCTTCGCGATGTTTGTTTTGGGTTTCAAAAAGTAATCTTTTGTTTATTTTTTGTGGAAGTCATTTTTAATAGGTTTTCAAGTGTTAAGGTGGAATTCTCCCAAAAAAAGAATTTGAGATGTGTCTGCACTTTTATGATAAATAAACACAGATAAGTAGACAACCTTTTTTTCTCACACTTTACTTCATATTTATTTTCTTTGATCAACCTACATTATGTAGTCTGTATTTTAAATGTGGCCAACCACCTTTTGCCGTCCTTATTTATAAGAAAATAAAATCAAAAATGTTATGCTGGAGTGATGCTTTCCGGGATATGTTGCCGTGGTCTGTGGGAGATGGAGCTTCCGTATGTTTCGCCCATTTCTACTATGGGTTTCTTCAGCGTGAAGTATGATGATGATGATGGTCTTGATGAGAACTGCGGTGAACGTACGGAAGCTCCAGCTCCCATAGACCACGGCAACAGATCCCGGAAAGCATCACTCCATCATCATCAGCCGGCCGTGTAAGCCTAAAACTCTTATTCAAAAAATGTTATAATTGTGATTATAGCGTTTAATAATTTAATTTGATAAATATCAGACGTTTTAATGTGAAACTGCGTTTCCCATCAAGAAAATATGTTTTCTTCTCGAATTTAAAATACATTTCTTTAAAGCAACCCTATTTTAAAGCATTTTACTGAAACAATGCATATAAGTATGTAAGTACTTAGGTTTTGAAAAAATGTTCATAATTCATTGGATATCTTAGCTTAAAGGAATATTATAAAATTTGTTGTCCTTCGAATGAGGATGACGATTGTATTAAGCTTACAATCATATTGACATCGTTTTTTTAAGATAAAAAAAATAAAGACAGCTAATATCTGACCGTCAATAATAAAATACATAAAAACCATGGTGTGTTCATTCATTTTATCCTCCCTTTAAAACTTTGCCTTATACAAAATGCCCTTTCTGTTCAATGCAACTAAAAGTACAATAGCTATACTAGTCTCTGTCATGCAGGCAGATGCGCCCTACCCCACAAAATATACGCGTGGGGTAGAAAATAAAAAAAAATAGTCAAACGAAAAAAAATGTGTCGGATAGTCATTGACTAGTCAAATAAGGGGTGGGGCCATCCCTCATAAATTTATTGCATATGACACTATAAATATACAGCTCAAAAAATACGTCTGTCCCTTTCTGTACCCCAAGTAAAAACTGTACGCTTAAAGTTTTATTAAAAATGTATTGAAATTTTAACAGCGCACCTACTGAGCGTTTTATTTTTAAGATACATTTAGCAAACGCTTTGGTGTATTTTTTCATACTATGTGTCTAGAATTGAAAATTACACATTTCAATCTATAAAGGGGGAAAGAGATATCATCGACGGCTTTTTACGTTGAATTTTTGTGTTCCAAACATGAAGGAACCTATTTTATTTTAACTATTAAGTACTGGGATATTTTTAATGGTATATTCACTGAATTAACTTAGGCGTTAACTTGCTACAATGGTCGCACATAAAATTGGTTGGCATCAGATAAAAAGCGTTTAGCTTTTCTTTGTTGGGAATATTTTTTTAGAGGGACACGTGTTTTATTCCTTGGTAATTGATATATTTTTTACTGTTTTTTCCATTTCACATTTTCTGTTATTGTAAGGACTATGCCCAATAGAAATTTACAAAAAAAAAACATTACGTTTGATTTGATAATATACACGGATTTAATGTTTGTTTTGAAACTTTTTATCAATATTACCGTGATACCAGGATTTGGCATTTTTATTTTTTAAACTTTAAACTAATTGTTGGTATGAGGCTGAGCACCCATACTGAAAAAAAAATGGTTCACTTCGTCAATGGCACCTCTGTGTCAGAGAAGGACGGAAAAAATTGCAAGGGTTATGTTTAGTTGAGGCTTGGATTTTATTTGTATTGTATGTACACATTCAGCATTATTTTGTAAGCACGAACTACACGTATTTTCTTGTGAACATGCATTTGATATGAGCTTTAAATTTTTATATATATTTGCAACTCATGTAATAGATTATAGAAACCAAGTACTGTCAGTTTTTAAGATGGTGAAAACAATATCTTCATCTATGTATTTCTTCTACTAATCGTTGCCTTAGTTCTTGTTTACCGTATAGACCATTCAGCTAATTTTCCATGAGTAATGTTGGCATGTGTACTGGACCAATGTGTCTTATGAAAACAGGAAATTGATTTCAAAAAGATTTAAAACAACTCTCACATTTTCGAATTTTACGTTTTTTCTTAGCTCAGATTGTGTAGAATTTGATTCTTAAGGTTATACGAGAGCTTAAGAAGATTATTAATATCGGGACTAAAGAACCTCTTTAATAAGTTTTATGAAACTAAAATCGTAATTTTATGTCAAATAACTTTGACTGATCATGGCCAGATGTCGTTGCTGAAGTATATAACTTAAGGTTATACGAGAGCTTAAGAAGATTATTAATATCGGGACTAAAGAACCTCTTTAATAAGTTTTATGAAACTAAAATCGTAATTTTATGTCAAATAACTTTGACTGATCATGGCCAGATGTCGTTGCTGAAGTATATAACTTAATGTTCTTACTCAAGCATTACGTTTCATAAAAAAATAATGTAAATTATCTTGACACTCTTAGCGAGCGTTTTAGTTTTTATAAACTTGTGTTTAAACGCTATTGTTGAGTATTTACGACCGCATGGCTCATATAGTAAGTTATGCATCAAAAATTGCAAAAAGAAATGATTTGATACAAGTATTATTCTATGTTAGAATTATTTAACTTTTTTTGCATTTTGAATCGACACGAAGGACGTGTGCCCAGAGCATGTTTTGTCGTTTTAACAAAGGCATGCCAAAGTACTGTTTCGTCTATCTCACACAATATATTATGTGGATATTTTTTTTCATATATCGCACGCTTCTAATTAAAGAACAATAAGTCCAAAAATAAGAATGATGGGAAATTACGTTTGATGTTTTGCATGTTTGACTTGTTGCACTAATGTACAAAAAACCGGTAAAATGGCCTTTTTTTCTCAAAATATAAGAAATGAATCTAAAAGTAGATTTCAACCTTTAATTTTGTATGGCAATTACCATCACTTGAATTTACTTAACTTTTAGTAATAAGCTCAGATTAAAGTTCTTTACAGATCACCGAAGTTAAGCTACATTGGGCGCGGATGCTACTTGGATGGGTGCCCGCTAGGTACACCGCGTGTTGTTGGCATTTCTTGGACCGGTCCGTAGTCCAGTGGCAACACTTCGGACTCGTAAATGGAAGGTTGTGGATTCGGATCCCGGCGGAGCACAAAAATATAACATTTATATTTCCAAATTTACTCTTCGCTGGGTTGAAAAATTCATAAGCCTTTACCAAAGACCAATTTTACAACAACTGGGTCTTGCTTGAGAATTGGCGCTTTCTACAGCGACGACCAAGCTCGCAGGGGGCTCTTGAGGTGTAATACACACAAAAACAACGCTTACCAAATAAATCATCCTAATATTATTTATTCTTGTTAATGTACCTATTCATATTCGTCCAAATTGAACGACTGTCACATTCCAGCTTTTCTTTTCACATTTTTATGGCGTTTCTACATCAAAATCGATTTTCCCAATTTCGGAGTTATTGCTCTTTACGATTAAGGGTGCGATGCGGATCTTTTGTATATGTACGTATTTTTTTTATATTTTCAAAGTGTAGGTCCTAGCGATAGCAAACCAGTGTATTAATAAAGTTTGGCCATAAAAATATTTTCATTTTATTTATCACTTTTAATCTTCTTTTATATCTTATCAGTCCGTAGTGCAGTAGTAACACTTCGGACTCTGAATGGAAGGTTGTGGATTCGAATGCTAGCGGAGCACACAAAATATACCATTATCCTTGTAATTTATCCTTTGTCGGGGTTATAGCCGCGGGGGCCAAGAGGGCTGATCTTTCTAGCGTGTTTCGAATGGAACAACGTTGGTTCGATCCCCGCTTGGGTCACTTGACTTTAACTTTGACCCTGGTTCAACAGATGCTATTGGGTAATTATTATTTAATCATTCATTAATAATAAACAATAATGAATTATTAAATGATGATATTAATACCTGTTTCTGGCCAGGCAGAATAGGTTGGTGAATTGCATTCCTCTTCACAATTTTTTTTTTTAATTAAAAAAAATATATATATGTATGTATATATATAACCAGTAAATACTAAATATACCAGATCCTCGATTGATAGATTGGTTGATTTTAGGTTTTGGTTTCAATTTGTAAATACACATGCAGCATTTGTTAGTGCGATTTTACAAGTGTGTGCTTGTGAGAATGCACTTTATATGAATCTTAAATGTTAACATACCTTTTCAACTTAGATTATAGATTGTGGTTATCAAGCGCAAAACTTTGCCGGTTCACTTTGCCAATGTCACCCCTGTGTCAGGAAAGGTCGGCTAAAGTTGTAGGGCTTATATTCATTTATATATTCAATGTCTTTCAAATTTCTTCAAATACAGTAAAAAAGTACGAAAGTTCAATAATAATCTGCAATCTATAGTGCAAAGATATATTAACATTCAAAACACATATCAAATGCATGCCCACAAACAGACACTTGTAAGTTCGCACATACAAATGCTGAGTGTGTACTAGTAATTAAAAATCAAAACCTCAAATGAACATAAGCCCTGCAACTTTAGCCGACCTTCCCTGGAACAGGGGTGACATTGAGCAACTGAACTATTTTTTACAGTATGTGTGGTCAGCGCCATACCAACCTATAAGTCAAGGTATGCGTGTAATTAATAACATTCTAATCTAATCTAAGTTGTAAAGATATGCAACATTGGGGATTCACATTAGATGCATTCTCACAACACGTTTTACACGCAGAACCATTTTCTACAACATGGGTGGTCAGCCGCAAATCAACCTATAAGTCAATGAATATACACAACAAATTACATTTAAAAATAAACATCTAGATAATTTACAGTTTCCAAAAAAGGTTTTCGATTTCTATAATAATTTGGAAGCTCCCATTCACCCAATAGAGTAATAATAATAGTATTATTATTTGGTTTCAAAGCCACGCGAACACGTGAAAGTTAAACTCCAAGTATGAAAGTCAACGTTTTAACTGAGCCGCGGCGCATACACATAATGTATCAAGAATAAAGCAGCACCTCTCACGAGCGTCTCAATTTCTATATATTATAATAAAATGAACAATGTTTTACGTTTAAAACACGAGAACTCCTGTGTTAGCAGAGTTATAGGTATATTAGAGTTATATATTATGTCAATGTCGCTATGTCTTTTCACATATGTAGTATGACATTTTACGTTTTAACTCAATCATAACGTAAACAAAAAACCTATTAGGTCTTATACAGCGCTTCAAGTTTGCGTTATAATTTTGATGTATTTTGACAAAACGATTTATTCGAGTAACAACGTTAAGTTTTATTTTCTTGAATATGAACTTTGTAAAGCCAGCGAAATAAATTTTGTTTTGCCAATGCTCCGCGAATAATTATTATTTTCTAAGGTTCCCGGAGCGAACGCATGGCGCTGAAATCAGTCAAAATTGTGTATGGAACTCTTTCTTTTTCCATTATTAAATATTACTTGGAGGAGAAAAAATAAAACAAGTATTGCATTACAAACATAAAAAATATTACTTCAAATCCTAAAAAGAAAATATACCATTATAATGCAATTTTAGCTACACGATCGTATGCAAAATTTGGGTACTTTTTAAATAATTATAAAAAATCAATGAAAAGTTTAAAAAAATAATTTTCATCTAGAAAAAATAAAACTAATCAAAATGAATGTTTTGAAATAAAAAAAAGTTAGGATTTATTCATAAGAACAGTGGAAATCTCCATTTAAGGTATCTCCGTAAATAAAATTATTTTGAATTGGTATTTTATGGAAAAAAATACCTAATTTTATTTGTTAATTTAAACTGCAGAAAAAATACTACCTTACCATTCAAAATATGGGTTATTTCGGTCATCAAAGTTGGGCGCGCTGACCTCTCAATCACCCTTAAGACAACTGCATTAAAAAGTCACGTTTGACAGAATTGGTCTATAACTCTTTACGATAAAGAAGAACTGGGGGAGCGTTATGTCTAATATGGTATGAGAAGGATAATAATAATAATAAGGAGATTTTACACAGCGCTGTTTAGTGGCATTAGCCACTCCAAGGACACTTGTTTCAATCATGATTCATGATGAATAGATCGGGTCCGAACAAAATAAGGCTCTTTAGTGGTATGAACGTGGTGAAGAAACTATTTAGAAAACTTTCCTTTCTTATTCTCCTTAATCACGTATTTTTCCAATGAGAAGCATGAATAAGAAGTTTAATTCCTAGCGCTCACCTACATAGAAGATACAAGGTCTACCAAAATTATCTCGTTTATAGTAACACCTTACCAGTATTAGTCACATAGAACAACAATCAGCTATCTAGGATTTTTTTCGGAAATAAAATAAATGTAGTCAAGACCAAGAGAATTTCATTTTCTGTCCATCCATGTACTCAACCTTTGTTGGAAAAAATGTAGAATATTATGCACGGTTATTACAAAATAAAACCTTAAACCGTATAACAGTGTAGGTTACTGCGAAAAATGAGGAATTAATTTACATTATTGTGTACAAAAGTGACATCAAATTTTAAAAATCTTTCAATTATAAATGTAAGATTGCTTTTACCTTAAAAAAAACAAAACTTATAAAAACTCAAAATGGATCTTAATTACTCACAACTCAAAATATTCTTATTTTAACGCAACAACTATGTAAGTAATATAATAAGAAAGTAAATAAAATATAATAATGCCCTTACATTAAAGCCTTGCATTATTCTCTATGCTACTCCACGGCAGTACATTATTCTGCCCCGAGTTTTTCATAGTAAATTTTCATCGTTCAATTTGCATAAAATGTAATTAAAGCCGATCTTTAGCCGGGCAAGCTACAATAACATTTTTTTCTGTCCGTGCTTTTTTTTCTATTTCACGTACAAGCGCTGTATTTTTCTTTGGGTTTTTGTTAGCCTGCATCTCAAGTATACAACTTTACGTATAAACTAAATCATCTCGTTTCAGTAAAACTGTCGGGAATCTAAAAAACTCTCTGGAGGTATTGTCTTAGCCTTCATACATTGTTTATAAAACGGTACCGTTGAGTTTAATCGTAAATTTCCTTACTTGGAATAGTAGCTTCTCTTGGAGTTTGGTCACGCAGAGTAAACCAGACATTTATACAGAGAACTCCCCTAGGCGAGCTGGGACTCTCAGTGCCTAAAGTAAAGAGTCACAAACTGAACAAATTCTCTACAGAGTCAGTATGAAAAGACTGCTTCTTGAAGTGACCTTTTAGTTTTTATTTTGTTTACTTAAAATGCGAGAAATATCATGACAGCAGCTGAATTAATATGTACTCACGTTTGTTTTTTCGTTTATAAAAAGCTCTCTTCTCTTTGTTGCCTTTATCAAACGGCTGACTTTAAGAAGTAAAGGAATAGTTTTGATGATTTGATCTTGATTTTTTTTAAATATATTTGTGAAGAGGAATGAAATTCACCATCCTATTTTGCCTGGCCAATAGTCTTCATGCGAAAGCGGTAGCTTGTGTGCATGCAATGGCATCTGGTGAACCAGGGTTGAAGTTATGGTCAAATGGGTCAGGTGTGATTCGAACCAACTTTATTCTGTTCCAAATACCCTAGTCAAACAAGCGACTCAACCCCACGGCCATAACACCGACAAAAAAAAAACCAATAAACATCTGATTTCAAAAGATTCAGAAGTCACCTACTCGTGTTAAGTTCATCTATAATCTACGTAAAAAAACATTTTTCAACAAATTTCAGATTAAAATTTGATCCCCACTTATACATGATGTATGTAAATTTACAAAATAAAACCAAAACCTCAAATGAATAACAAGTTTAGAACTCTTTTTTAGAAGGCTTTCAAGGAACTACGAAGACATTTTTTACACTATCAGCCTAGATGGTCAACTTCATACCATCCTAATTTCTACATACATAATATAACAAGTTTTTATGAGAAACTAACTTGAGGAAATAGTGATGTGTCAAATAGAGCTCACACAAAATATTGATATTTTTGTAAAGAAACAATAAAGATTAATAAAATATAAGTTAATGCACACAAGAGCTTTGACTCTTTTTGGTGAGGTATAGCATATAAAACAATTGAATTATTATGTAGTAGAAATAAGTTTAAAAAAAAAAAAAAAAAAAAAGTACTAAAAATGTCTTATATTAAAATAATAAAAAATAAATAATAATAATAATAAGTACGAGCGAATGGAACAATAAATAAGTCAATAAAACATTTAATTAGTTATACCAACGTAGTTTCTTATACTACAATACTAATGAAATTTCCTCATTGGGGTAAACAGCTGTAAATTATCATTGTAGCAGGGAGGTTTCATTTTACAGAGGGGCAGTAACGGTAAATTGAAGGTTGGGGTTAATTGAAGCCCCTCATTGTTTTTTGTATTGGATTTCGTATCTGCACCAATAAAACCCTCGTCCCAACAGCAATGACCCGGGGCGAACGATTTTTTTATTCCCAAAATCCGAGAGCTCAATAGTCGATTGAGAGAAAATGTCTCTCTGTACTAAAAAGTGAATTTAAAGCTTAATTTCATGATAAAAACAAAATAAAAATTGAGTGCGTACTGTGTTTGTTTGAGAATTACATTGTTTTTTTTTGTTGCTAAAAAACTTTGATTTTGAAAGTATTTGAAGGCATTAAATATAATGAAGATATTAAATGAATCGATCGGTCCTTAGCCTAGTGCTTAAATCCGGTAAACCACTGTTACCTTTATTGACAAACGGAGTACAAAAAAACTTTCATTCGATTTTCTAATATTATTTTCGTAGGGTTGGAAAATATATGCATTTGTAACCAAAAACTACTGGTCACCAAAGGTCTATCTTATCTTGCAGTTACTGGGTCTTGTTTGAGAATTAGCGTTGTACATATGTATATGTGTATATGTAGACCACCAAGCTTGCAGAGGGTTCTTGAGAAATTATTAGCATAAAAAAGGGCTCATCAAATAAATCATCCTAATACTTATTTTTCATATTAATTCAAGTGTTCATTGAAAGGTAATCAAAATTCACAATGCCCACGGGAAGTTATATAATATATATGTACATTTACGTACATATCGATGTAAAAAGAGTAAAAAAACACAATTATTTCCTTATAGACTGTTTTTAACTTTTGTATAAAAATGTATTAAAGTCCATAGAAAATTCGGCTCCAGCGCGCTCATTTAAAACAATGTGTAGTTGAAAGTGAGAGGCTATATTCCCACAGGAAGGAGTCTACCGTTGAAGTAATTTTGATCATTTTGTGAGAGCTTGGCACGCGGCCAGACACTTTCTATGTGATCGCCATACAAGCTGGTGAGCCCTCATATCCTGTATTCATTTCCCAAACACAATTACGAGCGCCAACAATAACCTGCAGGTAAAAGTGAAAATAGTGAAGGATATTTTTTACCAGAAAAGAAAATATAATGTTGTTATGATTTGACTTTGGGTTATTTTATTTCAATTGCGATTTAAATTAATTTTTCACAAAATCGTTTACAATATACTGTAATTTCTTCACTCTCTGCTAACAGGCCTTCGAGTTACAATGGTCCAAGAGACTCTGTCTGTCCCACAGAATCTTTGCTCATTTTAAATTTATATGTGCGGCAGGGACGATACTTCCTAGTAGATGGTACTAGAGCAATTTATTATTATTTATTTCATGATTACACTCGTACTAGCAACGTGCTTAGGTACACGTGCAAACAAACTCATACGTTCGTAACAATATGAAATATTACGAAGTAAATGATTTTATTTACTTATTCAAATTGTTGTATCTCCTAATGATTGTAAAACCATTAAAGTTAGCAACAAAAAATAGTGACATTTTGACTCTTTTGTTTTTCTATAAAGAGGTCTGGATTTTATTTGTAAGTACACAATCAGCATTTGTAAGCGCGAACTACACGTGTTTGTTTGTGGGCATACATCTGAGAGCTTTGAATGAATATATCCTTGCAACTTAGATTATAGATATTGTTACGTTTCTTCCGAGGGTCCTTAATTAAAACACAAGTTCAACACAAGTTAGCCATACAGTTTATTTACACAGACTTTCTTACAATAGATTTATTTTAACACACTTATTTATTTCGTACAGATTACAGTTATTTTAAACCATATCGGTCGCCCTAGTAACTAGATCTTGCTCTGTGTGCGTGTCTGTGTTGTGTGTGCAAAATCCGGTCTGTGCTGTGTGTGCAAAATCCGGCACACCTACGTGGCCTCAGTCATCTCTTCCTTCAGGCTGGTCATGTTGCTGTTCATCTTTTCCTCCAGCCCCGTCACCTTCTCCTCCAGCCCGGTCAGGTTGGTGGTCATTTTCTCTTCCATGGTTGCCAGGTCCTCCTTCAGCCCGGTCAGGTTCTCCTGCAGGGTCTTGGCGTTGTCAGCCATCTTCCCTTCCAGGGTCTTGGCGTTGTCAGCCATCTCAGTCTTCAGTCCTGTCAGGTTACTGTTGATGCTGAGGTTCAGTTCCTCAAGGGCGCGGTCTCCCCCAGATGCCATGACAAAGTATGCCGGGTCTTCGCCTGACTGTTCCAAGGCCTCCATGCGGCGTGCCTGTAAGGCCGCCTTCCCTCCTGAGGTCTCCAGGTCCCTCTCCAGAAGCTCATTTTTAAGCTCAGTGACTTTGAGGTACTTGATGTTCACTTTGGTTGCCATTTTTTTTCAAAATTTACTTCAACACAAAAATATTTTCAAATTTATTTAATACAAGTTTTGAGTTTTATATATATAGCGGTTTTAACATGTACTGTAGCAAAATAATAATTTATCTTTATTTCAAAAGTGTTTTGCACAAGTAGGTACGTAATAATAGTCAATAATAATTTTGAATTCGCGAATGTTGTATAGGTACCTACCCAACTAGCAAAAAAAGGTCGTATAAAAGTTGAGAAAACGTTTTACTGCAACTTCTGGTCCGATAAGATTGGTCATATAAACGTTACGAAAACGTTTATAAAATGCGAAAGTGGCGCAAATTATACGACCTATTGGTCGTATAATGGTTAAATAAAGGTTTTATGATAACAACAAATAGTTGAGTAAAGATAGTATAAAGGTTACAGAAATCCCAAAACGTTGTATAAGAGTACAGAGAAAACATTTACATGACCAAAGAGTCATATAAAGGTTTAAAATAACCAATATGTTTTAGTGTCAAAAATTGGACAAAGTAGACAATAAGGCAAGTTAAAATGGTTTATTATTAGTATTAATATTGAATATGTGTTGAGTATATGGTAAAGATTGGATTACGTCTGGATTTCTATGGGAATGTCATTTCATTGGTATTATATATCATGATACTAAGTTATTTACTGTCGCCCTCTAAGGATAATCTAATTTTTGACAATTTTTAAAAACATTTTTAAAACATTTTATATCTTTATGGTCAGCCATTTTAGTGCAAGTCATCGATACACCGTTATACGACTGTTATATAACCTTTGGTCGAATAAACGTTTTTGAAAGACTGCGTGATCGAGCGCCATATTGTTTTTTGTTTTAGAATTTCTAAAAACTTTATAATGGTCATATAAGGGTTTTTTTAAAACGTTTATAAAACCAACAAGTTGTATAGATGTTATCCAAATGCTCTTATACGACAAAATTGTCTTTATAAAAACCTTAAACGACTGAAATGTTTATACGACTTAGGTTTGTGTTGAGTAAACGTTTTAATAAAACCATTATGTGATAGTTTTATAATTATGTTGTTAAAACGTTTATTAGACGATGTTATACGACTATTTAGTCAGACGACTTAACAGTCGGATGTACAACGTCTATACGACGAACAGGTCATTTAATAACTGCTATACAACTCTTATATGACTTAAAGTCGTATAACGGTTTTTTTATATGACTAGTTTGCTTGTTGGGTAGGTAGTTAGTTACGCACAATAATTACAAGTTTTATAATGTCCACGAAATATTTTAATATTTAAAACATTGTCAATGCAGATTTTTTTTTTTTTTTAATAGTCTCAAGCACAGTTTTTACTTGGTACTTGGTTAAGTACTTGGTTTTAAACTTCACACCGACACCATTTGTTACGTTTCTTCCGAGGGTCCTTAATGAAAACACAAGTTAGCCATACAGTTTATTTACACAGACTTTCTTACAATAGATTTATTTTAACACACTTATTTATTTTGTACAGATTACAGTTATTTTAAACCATATCGGTCGCCCTAGTAACTAGATCTTGCTCTGTGTGCGTGCTTTGCAAGACCGCTCGCGCCAGCCGAATGTTACCCCCTCCAGCTCCCCCTTGTGCTCAGGCGTGTCCTTCTTTTATATAATTGTTACAATATTATAGGCCTAATTTTTTTTCGGTTATTTTTTTTTCATACATTCTATATCCATTCTTAGACACAGCTTTCTTTGAATTATTTTTTTGCTTATTTAAGCACATGTTTATTAAACAGTGTGTTTTCTTAATACATGCTATATCTTCACCATTTTCACCCTCTTAATTTTTCTCTTTTCGTTTTAATAACTTTTCTCTTCAGTTTATTGGACACCTGAAGGTTTGATGAACATTTTTATTGAAAAAAAATAAAGGGTCTTTAAGTCTACTCATTTATATATGGATTTCTTGCATGAACTTAATCAAACGAGAAAATGACCTGTATTTACCTGAATATAACATTCATTCATGTGTTTTTTTATAAATTCAATAGGTAATACATAGTTATACATAGTTTTCATTCACTTTTACAAATTTTTTTGCTCAAACGTTTTCGCCTTATAAGGCATCTTCAGGAGCACAATCGTTACAGATATGTTAATATCAAAAAAAATGTTTGAGCAAAAAAATAATTAAAAGCGAATTAAAACATTGTTTTTCCCATTGAATTTATTAAAAAAATTTAATGGACTTTCACTGCTTCAGCAGAAAAACCTTTAAAAATTAATTCATGTGTTCTGAAAACTGCTTCAAAATTACTGGATGTCTTATTATTTTGTTCACTCAATACAAAATGCAACGATTTAATTACAATCCTATCTGTGATCATCTTTAAAAGGCGATGCATTTATTTTCCATAAAATTGTTGCTCTGGTATTAAATTAAGGGATGCTGGGGTGCATCTCGTAATTTATTATTTACTGATAAGAGTTAATAGCTTGACTTCAGGTGGCCATCAATTTTCCAGGCTACTCTGTGTTTTCCTTTTATACCACCCCTCCCTCTTTCACCCCAATCTCCCTCAATACACCCCTTGGCAGGCAGACTTTAGTTGGAAACGGTCTTATCTTAGGTGAACTTTGGTTTGGTCCAAACGAGGCTTTACCTTTAGTTACTAAGGTATACATATTTACAATGAAATATAACGTATAAAACACATCTAAGCTGCAAAAATATTCCAACTTCTTACAGCGTTGTACCGGAAAGGGTCGCATGTAGCATGTAGACATATTGCGGAACCTATATATATTCACGAGTAATGAAGACGACCTTGACAATTTCAATTGAAGTGGAGGTTTTCTAGCTTCCGTGGAAGGTGCCTCTCATTACTTGTGAACGCTGAGTAAAACCAAGCATTCTCCTTGAATATCGACCAGTTTAGAATAAAAATTGCAGAAATGTGTTTTTTTACGAATCAAAAGAATAACAATGTCAAAAGGTTGTAAAGAAAGTTAAATTTTATGCCCAAATTTGACATAAACTCGAATGTAACCAAATCGTTTTGCCTTACATGAAAATCGTTTAATTAAGCCACGGGCATCATTTCTTACAAACACATTTGTTTCAACAAATTTTGTTTGACTTTATGTAAATGTCTTAAAATATTGTTAAGCTAATTTAAAACCATTTAAAATGTGTTTTCTTGCCGCAATGAAATATGAATGAAATAAATTTGGTTATTCAAATTTGTTATTGAAAAAAAAATTACATATCATTTTGTTTGCTGATCAATAAACTCATTTTTGTAATTAGCAACATTAAAAATGTTATGTACCTACAGTCCTACTAACGTGGTTGAAATTGAAAAACCTGCCTGTGGACAAAATAAATTAATTTATTATTACAATTGGGCTACATCGGATGCTTTGTAAATTGCAATCTCAAAATTGTATCAGTCTTTCAAATGTTATTACATTCTGTTGATTTGGAGGGTTAAAGCATTAAATGAGTTATAGGTAGTAATATTGAAGCAATTTCAGGGTGATTGATTTGGCAACCACTGTTTTAGTGTAAATCACACCTTCAGAGAGATCCAGTTGCTGTAAGGCTAGATAGATCTTAGAAACCGCTAATTTGTTCTTGGAGATAAATTATTCAACCCAATGAAATGCACATTTGATAAAAAAAAAATTATGCCGCGTCGGGATTCGAGTCCACTTCTTTCCGGTGAAAATTCCACAACTTTAATCTGTAAGCTACGGACGTCGCAATAGAATGTTCAATTTCAATTATTATCCAACATTGTTTTGGTCTCAGTTATTTTCTGTACAAGTAATTAATTAAGTTTTGGTAGATAAATGCTAGTTTTTTTTGCATTTTTTTTTAATGTACTACAATCAGCGGATAAGCCATGGAATTGTGAGTGTGAATAACACCGTTAATGTGTGAGAATAAAAAAAAAAAACCAAATCTTTATTTGCGTTGGATGGACTATAAAACATAAAATTGTCAATTTTAATAGAATTGTAACTCAGGAATGATTAATGGCTTCTGTACTTTGCCCCAGACTTCCAATGTATCTACTCGTAAAACACTTATACGTTCTAAAAGCAATATTTAATATTGCTCATTTACTACACGTGCTTACTCATTAGCAAGTAGTAAACGCAATAGGCTCCATCTCTTTTGCATGCTAATTTTCGATGATTCAACGCTTTATTGACACAAGTTTCATTTTTTAGTATTTCAAATAAAACTGGAAAATTCTAAATTATGTAAGAAAAATAATTCAAAAGTATATGTTGGGTGTAAATACATCTCTAATAGTTTACGTATTAACACTGAAACTGCATTATTATTTCAGATATATTTTAAGAAAATACATTATTTACTCATGATACTTTTTATTTTCAGAACTTTTATGTAAAAAAAATCAAACTTTTTGATGTAGTCTTCAGACCATCATCAGTCACATAACTTTTCTTTTACTCTGTTTGAAATAAAAATATTGTTTCAAACATATGAGTTCGTGAGGCTTACTTGTGAGTGTGTGCCTGCCTCTAGCATAGTCTACTGTGAGTTTGTGCGTGTGCATGTGCCTTGGCACGTTATTTGTTGGTATACGTACTGTACTGTACTGTATCATGCCGCCGTTCCACTAGGGGTGGCCGGTACCTCCGCAGATGCGCCTCCACTTTTTTCTGTCCTTACAAACCACTTTCATTTCCTCAATATTCATCACCTTTTTCATACATACTCTTCTCTTATTTTCACTCTGCAGGTTCCATTCTTTCGCAATCTCACCTATTTGGTCTAACCATTCTTTCCTCGGCCTTCCCCTTCCGCGCTTTCCTCTGACATTTCCTTTGTACACTTTCTTCGTTAGTCGTTCATCATCCATTCTTTCGAGATGTCCGAACCATCTCATCGTACTTTTTTGTACTTTCATTCTCATATTCTCTTTTATACCACACTCGTTCATCACCCAATCATTACGTACTCTATCATTCAGTGTTTTTCCAGCCATTGCTCTCAGGTAAGCCATTTCAACCGTACATACTTTACTCAGCTCACATTCATTAACTGTCCACGCCTCACTTCCATACATCAATGTCGGAACCAATATGCCATTGTGGACCACCAATCTCATATTCTTCGTAAGTTTCCTATTTCTTGCAATTCTTCCAATCGTTCCCATTACACTTCTTCCTCTACTAGCACGCTTTTCCAATTCTTTCGTCAATTTCCCATTTGACTCAAACTTGCTTCCCAGATAATCAAATTCTTTCACGACCTCCACTCTTGTTTCATTCAGTCTTATCTCAATTTCCTCGCATTCCTCAGTCCTGTCAAACACTAATACTTTCGTCTTACTGGCATTCACTTTTAAACCGTTCGTACTAAAAGCATCATTCATTTTGGTGAGTATCATCTGGAGCTCCTCTGCTGTATCAGCTAACACTACGGCATCGTCAGCATAGAGAAGAACTCCAACATTCGTCTCACCCACTTTCACACCATAATGAGAAATTTCTGCTTCTTTCATACAATTGTCCATGATTATGTTAAATAACCACGGACTCATTACACACCCCTGTCGTACTCCCTTGTAAACATCAAACCATTCGCTACATTTACCATCCACTCTTACACACGCCAAACTATTTTCATAGATGGCGCGTATTCCATTCAGAAACTTGCCGTTCACACCGTACTTTAGGAGTACTTTCCACATCATACCTCTGTCCACCGAGTCAAAAGCCTTCTCGAGATCCACAAAAGCCGCGTAGACCTTCCGACCCACAGCCAGATGTTTTTCAACAATCTGTCTGAGAGTGAAGATCTGGTCTACACACCCTCTTCCTGGCATAAAGCCAGTCTGGATATCAGAAACCCCATGACCGGTAGACAGTCTCACTTTTTTTTATGAGAACCTTACACAATACTTTACCAGCTATACTGAGAAGACTTATGGGCCTGAAATTTTGGCAGTCCTTTTTGTCACCTTTTCCTTTGTAGATAGGAACAATGACCGCCTTTTTCCAGTCCATCGGCACTTTACTCTCTTTCACACACATCTTGCACAGTTCAAACATCCATTCAACAATGCACCTGGAATAATATCAAACAGTTTAGAGGTGTCTCGTTAAACCTACTATAGAATAATCCAGAACAAGCAAGAATCGTTCCTTTTGAACCTATATAAACGAGCCGCAATGGTACAGAGGACAGGTCGATTGAAACATTGAGCCGTGAAGTTGACAAATTAAGAGCTAGAAAAAGTGATCAGTACATTGTTAACCGACATTGCACAAAATAAATAAATTGCAGTTTGATTAAAAGAACCCAAATAAATCCATAACAGTATTAAAGTCGTCAAAATTTAAACGGCCGAATGATGTTTACCGGATTTCAGAAAGGAAGTAACAAATGGAGCTTCTGAAAAGGAATATGGGAAAAAGCATCCAACTGGGATTGTAAGAGATCTACATCTAGTATAGGATTGTCCGATTCAAAAATAAGAAAATAAGTAATTTTGTAGCTTGTATTGTAGACAGCTGGAGTCTTTTATGAAATTGAAAAAGTGTACTTTAGGACATAAAGGCTTTATTTTGCTTAGGCTTGAAGCGGATTGGACGAGGTCTACATCTAGAATAGGAAATACCAATTGGGAATGAAGAAAAATAGTAATTTTGTAGCTTAACTTGTAGAGAACCGGAGCACTTTATGATGAGGAGAAAGTGCATTTTAGATTTGATGAAGGTTCAATTTGGCTTATGTTTATTGAGAATTTGAAGAGGTGTTTAATCGAGATAGTATAAAACGATTGAAAATAAGAGAAAGAATCTTTATGAGGCTTTTATTGTACAAACTTGAGTATTTTATGATGTGCAGAAAGTGTACTTTGGGAGTGATAAAGGTTTAATTTGGTTCCGCCGGCTGGTTGGGCGGCGGGCCGTGTCCGACAGCTGGTATGTATCAAACCCTGATGGACTGGTATGGCAGCGCGGGAGGCAAACGCAACGGGTAATAACTCCTGTGAAACAACAAAAGTGTGAAGCTGCAATCCAATCGCTACTTTAACCAGGGTCTGCAATATCCATAAAAATATTTACACCAAGAATTCAATTTACACAATTTAAACTATTTTTTATTGATCAAAGCAATGTTTTTTTTTCTCTAACTGTCCATTTCCGTCCGTTTTTTTTAAATCCTACACTCATATTTAAAATATTGCATGAAGTATATCAAATTAAATACAACCACGAAAGGTATGGTAGTATGACCATTCGTCTTCTTGATCACCGAAAAGATTTATATCAGCTATTATACAGTTGCCGATTATTCGCAAAACTTTCCAGGCAGTTGTAGATTGTTAAAAAAAACTGTATATATCGAGCCACTAACGCCGAGATTCTTTCCCGTACGAATAAAAGAACCGTACTCAAGCAAAGAACTAGTTTATGTTGGTCACTTTGCCAATGTCACCTCTGTTTCAGGGAAGGTCGGCAAGAGTTGCAGGGCTTATGTTTATTTGAGATTAAGTTTTTATATTGTAGGTCCACATGCGGCATGTGTGAGCGCAACCTCATACATGTCTGCCTGTGGGAACGCGTTTAATATGAATTTTAAATGATATTTGTCTTTGCAGCTCAGATTAAGATTTAGAAAAGCGAAAAATTCACTCCTTCATGTCATCACTGTGGACGAGCTTCAGGTTAAAGGAGAACATCTTGGTTGAAGAACCTAAAACAATGGTTTGCCGCAGCATAATATCCCTCTTTCGACTTTTCGACTTTGCCACAGTACTGAAGGGCAAATCGCTGTGATGATCGCCAGTCTTAACTGAAGAGGCAAAAGAATAAAAATAACTTATGGATCATCGATACTGCAAGTTCTTCTTTCCAGGACTAGAAGTCTCATCCCCACGGATATTCTTACCTACTGCATATCGGAATATTTGAATGAAGACTAATCATCACTAGCGGCCATTTTGGATCGACAGGTCTTCATACAAATATTACCGATATTCGGTAGGCAAGAATTATCGTGCGGATGAGATTTGCAGCCCAGGAATGGTTCTTGCATGGACATCATTCCTCCAGGCTCGTCATGGCGGCAGGAGGCCAGTCACCATAAATCGTGCGTCCACGCGCGACGCTGGCGTAAATAACAATGAGGATAAATCCCGCCCCCGCCCTTGCGCCCCACCGCCCACCCTGCCCGACCAGCTGAGTAACGGCGGCAGACACTCGACACGGGGCATGCACGGACGCCCTTGAGCGAGGAATACTAAAACTCACTGAAAATGTTACGAAAATTCTGCAAAAATCCTGAAAAACTACATTCAATAGTCATTTTATGAACATAAGCCCTGCGACTCTTGCCGACCTTCCCTGAAACAGGATGACATTGACAGAGGAACCATTTTAAACAGTATGGGTGGTCAGTCTCATATCAACCTATTAACCCTTTACTGCGGGTAAGACGCATAGGCGTCAAGTGTAGACTTCTTTGAACTTATCCCTGACATCTGTGGTCAAGAATTCAAAAAACTGCAGTCTGCAAGTAGGATTATGTGCTAAGCCTGTGGTTAATTTTTGTTCATGAATAACTAATACATGTTAATACTTGGACCGGTCCGTAGTCCAGTGGCAGCACTTCGGACTCGTAAATGGAAGGTTGTGGATTCGGATCCCGGCGGAGCACAAAAAATATACCATTTATATTTCGAATGTGCTCTTCGATTAGTTGAAAATTTCATAATCCTTTACCAAAGACCGGTCACTAAAAGGTCCATCTAACCTTACCACAACTGGGTCTTGCTTAAAAATTGGCGCTTTCTACAGCGATGACCAAGCTCACAGAGGGCTCTTGAGGTGTGATACACTCAAAAACAGCACTCACCAAATAAATCATCCTAATATTATTATTATGTGACTGTTACATAGTTTGAAGTGTTGTCAATCAATCAAGGTAGGAAATCAATAAAAGTTGTAAAAAATGTATGGTGGCAGGTTAATTTACCCCGAAAAGTAATTTCTTTACCCCGAGTACAAAGCTTGGCGTAAAAAAGAATAATGTATAGTGAATACAATTTAAGTATATTTCGTGTGTGATTTAGTTATCATACATTTTTTTCGGTTTACGGAATTGATGCAAATTTATGCAATGTACAATATACTTGAGTTACTTGCCTGTATTCTACGCATGCATCTTTTACTAGAATTTCAATTACATTTAGAACTTGTTTTGTCTGTGCTTAGTTCACCCTCATTTTTAGGCAGCTTTATAGCAATTACAATACCTTTTTATGACTGTTTTTCTTCGCCTAAATGAAATATTTTTCTTCCAAGAAATTGACAGCGCAATAATAATGTCAAGTAATCTAAATACTGTTACGAGCGTATGGTAGTATTAGTGTATGCGTGATTCTAATCACGCTGGTAGAACAATCTGGCTATAGTGTGATGGTGGTAGTATTACGAACTATGAAATTAAAGTACCTACGCGCAGATATACATGTACGATAGTGTAGGAGTAGTGGATAGAACGGTGTCTGGTATGAGCGAGATATCTAATAATCTGGACTACGCAAGAACGATCTCTTTTGTACCTATATAAAAGGACTGCAGTGGGGCATCAGCAGAGTAGTCGCTTCAAATACCAATAAGCAGTGATTGTAAATTGTGAACCAAACCGTGTAAGATCTATAATCTATAATCTATAATCTAAGTTGCAAGGATATATTCATTTAAAGCTCTCAGATGTAAGCCCACAAACCAACAAGTGTAGTTCGCGCTTACAAATGCTGAATGTGTACTTACAAATAAAATCCAAACCTCAAATGAACATAAGCCCCACAACTTTTGCCGACCTTCCCTGAAACAGGGGTGACATTGGCAAAGTGAACCATTTTTTACAGTATGGGTGGTCAGCCTCATACCAACCTATAAGTCAAGGAATATGAATAAAAAATTACATTTAAATATATAAAAGAACAAAACCTTACAAAGAAATCTATACAAAAAAAGTCAGAAATTTCCTATGCAAAAAATGTAGCAAATGAATACACCAACATTAAAAATCACCATTGCAGATTAGCCGCCACTTCTTCCTGTCCTTGCACACTTCTTTCATTTCATCCAGAGTCATAACCTTTTTCATGCAAGTCCTCCTTTTATTATGACTCTGGATATCCCATTCATTCGCTATTTCAGAAATTTGATCCATCCATACTTTTCTCGGTCTTCCTCTACCACGACATCCATCTATTTTAGCAACATATACTTTCTTCGTCAATCTTTCATCACTCATTCTCTCCATATGCCCGAACCATCTTAACATACTTCTTTTAATCTTCACTTTCACACTTTCCCTTACACCACATTCTTCTCTTACAAAATCATTCCTCACTCTGTCACTTCGTTTTTTCCCAATCATACTTCTTAGATAGTCCATTTCTACTGTATGGACTTTACTAATTTCCCTTTCACTCACCGTCCAGGCTTCACTTCCATACATCAAGGTTGGCACTAGTATACCACCGTGCACCGCCAATCTAACATTTTTTGAGAGATTCTGGTTCCTGGCGATGCTAGCGGTAGCACCCAGTACGCACCTGCCTTTCATTATTCTTCTTTCAAATTCACCGGTCATTCTTCCATCTTTTTCAAACTTACTTCCCAGGTATACAAACTCATTTACGACATCAACATTCATTCCATTAATTTTAAATTCATAATTCATACTTTCATCATCTCTTTCAAAAATCAATACTTTTTTAATAAGATAAATTCTCTTAAAATAAATAATTGCAGTTTAATTAAAAGAGAACCCCAACTAAAGTCATAACAATACAAACAAAATCAATTCTTGCTGTTTGTGTCATGAGTGATAACTTTTACCAAAGAACTGCTTGTTTTTATTTAGTGAAAAAAATACATCATTACATTACTGTTTTGAAATCTTTTTGATATCAGCTGAGCGTTTCCCTGTGAAATGAATACCCGAGGAACAAACCTCCCTCTTCCCCCCCCCCCCCCCAGGCCGTATCTACCCTTCCCCAGCACCCCCTCCTCCCCCTAAAGCTCCACCTGGTACAGAATGGCCACTTTATACCCGAGATCACCTCCTATTACACGTAATTTACTTTCTGGGTCAGAGGTGCGTCTTTAAAATAGGTTCAGGAGAGAAATTTAAGAGGAAAATTCAACGACTAAAAGCACATTTACCTGTAAGGTCTGTAATGGCTTAGTTTGTACAAAATATATTATTTTTTATTACCCACCTTCAGGTAAAATCTATTTTTCTTAGTATGAAATAATTTATGTTTATATTTTTTTTTTTATAGGTCCGGTCAATAGCTCAGTTGGTAGAGTGCTTGCATTCCATGCCGTGAGCTCGGGTTCAAATCCCATCCATTTCCTGTTTCGGTGTTTATTTCAAACCACAAAATAAAATACCGGCAGGGTTTACAAGGTTAGCAATGAGTACCAGCCCTCTCGGGAGCTGGGAAACCCCCACTTCAGCTGAAGTTGTTGGCGTAAGGCCGGCCCCCTTACCTGTAAAAATACATAGGTTCAACTCGCCACATGCGACCCCTTCGGGGATAACGCGGCAAGAAGTTACACTATATGGGTAGCTTAGTTGCGTAGATGCGTTTTATATGAAAAAATCAGCTTGGACCATAACATGTAGGTATAAAAGTCAAATGTATTTTTTTTCCTATAAAGATTAAAAAGCACAATAAAAAACAAATAAAAAATGTAGAATGTATTTCTTATGGGAATGTTAGTAACAAGGTGAGAAACGTGAATTGAAATGAAAAATTCGGTCGCCACGTGGCTGGATTACTAGCGAAAAGGCAAACATACATTTATGTGATTGCTTGCTAAGGACGGTAGTCCCATAAAACACTGACGTTTGCTCGCCGAGAAAAAGTTCGAACTAAAAAATGTTCCGAGTTCATACTAGTATGTAGGTTTTTATAAAAATGTTTCATATTTAAAAATAATCACTTAATACATACTTTGGAATATTATCGGTGCTTTTAAATTTTCTTGTAATTTTAATAAAAACAGAAAATATTTTTCCACAGCTAAGTATAATAATAAATAATGCTTTAAATATTTTGCCTCTCAATTTTCTTATAATCTGATGAAATATTTTTCAATATTGTACTTTATATAATCCTGCGCAGTTCCAGGTAACATTTGATAACGTAATATCTTTATGATTTTCAACGCAAGCTTTGAAATCCAAACATATTTGCGTCTTCCTTTGAAACACGATCCACCATGGAAAGCAATACATTATTGGATAAAGAGCGGGGAGAGCTCCGCAAGAAAAATTGAATGGAAAATGTAATACACTCACGTAAATCAAGCTATTAGGTACTATGACCAAGGCAAATTTACATCATATCAATTTCATCAGATGAAAACACTTCATAACTCATCATTTTCAGTTGGTTTTATTAGAAATTTTCAACCCAGGACCAGATTAAAGGTATATCCTCCTTTGGTGACAAATTATAAAAAATATATTTTTCAGCATGATTTATTCAGCGGCCGCTGTTTTTGTGTTAAAAATACCTAAATAGCTCTTTCCATATTTGCTTGTCACTACCCGGCGCCAATTTTGCAAATATGGCCCAGTTCCTGTAATGTTAAATAAACCTTTGCGGCCAGTTTTTTTTTTTCAACTCATCGAAGAGAAATTCCGTTTTTTTTTGTGTTCCGAAGGGAATTTCTCTGAAAACCTTATGTGTTTGATTTTCTTGTATAATCCACCATATTACGGACTGGTTAAATTCAATGAAAATTTTGGAAAACATGTGAAAGCGATTTTTGGGATAAACAGGATTATTGCGTATTTATTGAAATTTGTATTTTTTTAATTTTTCCATAAAAAACGTTGTTATGTATATTGCTTGACATTAGTAAAAAACTTCTAGAAAAGCTAAAAATCTTTATCCATTTGCACTTAAATGATTTATTATTTATAGTGCATGCCATAAGGAGTATGATTGCAGAGACTTAATATTTTTTGGCAATGCAAAAAAAATCTGTGTTAGCGTCATAAGTATTGTTGTGATTGTGTAATTTTGTGTCTGTAATGTCTCTAGATGTAGGTACTTAAATCATTGTACCTATTTGTATTTGTTCGAGATTGTGTGAGTGTTCACTCGAATATTCAAAGTGGAATGTTCTGGTGAGGTGTCGCATGTCTTAGTTCTCAATGCTTCGAGAATAACTCATAATCCCACCTATAAATAGAGACCAAGATGCTGTAGCCAGACTAGTATCTAAGCCGTCGAGCTATACAGTCCAAAAGCAACTCTGTGTAAGAATCGAAAACGACCCATATCTTTATAAATTGTGCAAAATAAAGTAAAATCATAATAAAATGTACATTCATTATTTTTTGTTACAGATAAGCATTTTTTAAATGATAATTAAAAATCAAGACTAGTAAAATACTTTAAGAAAAAATGTTTAATGAAATCATCATAAGTCAGTCCATAACAGTTTATTTTCCCCACAATAGTAAAAAATAAACTACATAGAAGACGCACTACGATATTATGCTCACGTACGCTGGATATGAGGACCATGAAAAAGCATCGCTGCTAGTTGTAATAAGCTTTTGATCTTGTATGAGAGTAGACATTACCGCGTCACCCCACAACTGTACCAAAAATATTGCGTAAATACTCAAATATCGCGTCAACAGAGAAAAATGTTTGAAAACGAAAACACTCACGTAGGGATCTGTCGTATTTTCGATACATTTTGTGCTTACGCGATGGATGAGTATTTACACTGTGTTTTGTACTCAAGAGTGCAGGATTTTCTGAAGTGGAGATGCGAGAGACACATACGAAAGAGGAAAAAAATAACAAGAATAAGTAAAAACTCGAATGGAAGAATGAAGCGTGGAATTTGTGTGGGGAAGACAAGTACCCCAAGTATAATATTTTACGTGAAAACTCAAGCATAGCGTTTTAGAAAATTGAAAATAAACATAAACTCTCACCAGAAGCGCTGTTTTAGTTTCTATAGGTTTTTTTTAATAAAACGCTTCTGTTGAGTTTTAATGTATTACTTGGGGGAAAGGACGAGGAAGGCTCAGGACAACTGACGAGGAGATTTGATTACGCCGCTCTGTGTGAAAGGAGGAATGAAATTTTTTACTCGAGTTTTTATTTTATTTTATTTTTTTGTTATTGTTGTCACAGAAAACAAGGTCGAGGGAACGAAGAATCCTTGGCACAGTTATTTCTGTCGTGGATTTAATTAAATGAGCGTGATTTTATTGGATTTTTTTAAATGATGTACGAGAAAAAATCAACTGTTTTGTTTGTATTTTTGTTTGTTAAAAATCGATTCAGTTTTTTTTCCGGAAAAAAGAACCTTTACATGTTGGAGGAAAAATGTAGAAACTTCATGTTTAATTTGGAGAGATAAGAAAAATCTCAAATTCAATCCCATTTTTATGTTCTAACAACTATTGATCATGAAATATTGGACGTACTAGCTAACATAAAAAAAAAATTTTTTTGAGTGAAAAAAAGTGTATATTTTAAATTTAAATTCTCTGCATTATTTTTGCTCAAAAATATTTATTATACGTACATTTTAATTATTACCCTTTTTTACTGTTTTGTATTTAACGTGTGTATAAAGAGATTTTATTTTTATGGCTGGTCACATATTGCACCCTCCGCTTGACGGGGCTAGAATAATGAGTTCATTGTTATTACTATTAACTAAAAATGTGCCAACAAGTTAGGATACTGACATCGAATCGTGTTTAAAACAATTAATTAATATTTTTGCATCTACCTACTGACCAAACATTCAAGACCTTATTACCCTAATCGTAGCAGTGTTGCCCGTCTGACTAGTTTTTTTCTGTTTTCCACTTTACTTTTTACATGAAGATGTGAAAGAGAAGCGGCAAAATAAATGGCGGCAATCTCTGTCACGCATGTTGAGCTAAATTGTCTCGTGTAAGAAGCTCCGAGGCGGGAATAATATAACGCGATATCATAATGGCCTTATTTTCTTTAGTTTCCTCTACATCCATTAATCAAGGCGCCACGGGTGTCCTTACAGCCCTGAAGGAACGAGCTGGTGGTAAAAAGATAACAGCCGTGTATAGCAGTCATTAAGTTTATTCAACGCCGGAGAAAGAATGCGTCTTTAAAAGAGGTGTATGATTAAGAAATAAATAACCTTAAAAAATAGATTACTATATAGCTTTGATCCTCCATTATTTGTTGCAACTAAGGTGTACATATAGCAGTGACGAAGGATGCCATACTAGCCGGTTCCCGTCGGCTTCCCTTTGAAAATGATGTAACAAAGTAGTTAAAAAATATACGAACAAAGTCAAAAATTACATTGTACACCAAAGAAACAATGCGTATTTTTTCCCCATTGAAACCATGCAGTCTACTTTATTATCATTTTTGCCTCATTTTAAACGGGAAACCGATGGGAATCGGCTTGTATGGCACCCTTCGCCACTGACATATAGTACAACTTTTTACCGCGTTGTCCCCGAAAATGTTTCTTGATGTGTGCATTGGTCTTGTGTTAGATGATCCTCCTTTTAAGAGGAAAAAATCGTACACATAAGAGAACTTTAAGCTTCACTTTAAAAAAAACAATATTTATTTCACAAATATTTTACGAACTTGTGGCCGAAATATTAAAATAATCAATAGTGCCTACGCTTAAACTTGCTACTGAACCTAATCGGCCTTATTCATTGGATTGGTTGAACCAAAAACCAGAGATAAACGAGTTTATTAGTATGGGAAATCTGACTTTATGCTATAATAATAATAATCTATAATCTAAGTTGCAAGGATATATTCATTCAAAGCTCTCAGGTGTATGCCCACAAACAAACACGTGTAGTTCGCGCTTACAAATGCTGATTGTGTACTTACAAATAAAATTCAAACCTCAAATGAACATAAGCCCTGCAACTCTTGCCGACATTCCCTGAAACAGGGGTGACATTGGCAAAGTGAACCATTTTTTACAGTATGGGTGGTCAGCCTCATACCAACCTATAAGTCAAGGAAGCCCACGTTGGGCGCCAAAATGTGAGGGTTTTTCTTTTGATAGTATTCAATTAGGATGTTTGTAATATGTGAGGATATTCACTGCTAACTTTTCGTTCGTTCAAAATCCGCTTCAAGACTCAAGCCGTGCTCAGGAGAACTCTCTCACACCATTTGTGGCTCTGCTACAAATCACTTAATAATATCACTTATAAAACAGATAAGGAATCAAACATTTAAACACACTTTATTATTCCACAATCACAATATTTATATAATTATTTATTTTATCCACAATCACAATGTATATATAATAAACCACAGCAATATTAATTATGACCAAATTCACATGCTTGTGGCTCTCCCGCCAGGGAAGCTTCTTTTTTTGTCTTTCTGCATTCTTTTGTTTTCCTTTTTCCATTCAAATTCAAATCTCATGTTCCATTCCACCAAACAAACAAATTCATCCCGTTACAATATTGTTATTATAATTAAGCGTAGTGCCTACGCTTAAACTTGCTACTGAACCTAATCGGCCTTATTCATTAGATTGGTTGAACCCGAAACCAGAGATAAACGAGTTTATTAGTATGGAAAATCTGACTTTATGCTGGTTTAAAAATTAAAACCTTTTTATGAATAAGGGGGAATATGTTTTTCTTTCACGAGGAAAGTCCTTAAACATACCTACCTGTATGCCGGATGTAAAATCTTGATCTTCAATTTATCCATTAAAACCAATTTATATCTAATCATATATTTCTTATAATATTTATTTGAGATCTGAGTTTATAAAATTAAAAAAAAAAAAAGTAGGCTGATTTATTTGGTGAGCACTGTTTTTGTGTGTATCACACTTCAAGAACCCTCTGGGAGCTTGGTCGTCGCTGTAGAAAGCGCCAATTCTCTCTCCCTCCAGTTGCTGTAAGGCCGGATGGACTTTTTGAAGACCGGTCTTTGGTAAAGGTTTATGAATTTTTCAACCCAGCGAAGAGAAAATTTGAAAATATAAATGGTATATTTTTGTGATCCGCCAAAATTCGAACCCACAACCTGCCATTTACGAGTCCGAAGTGTTATTACTGGTCTACGGAGCGATTTTGTAAGTAGGAAGTGCATATGCGGCATAATATGTAAACACGAACTTACGCGTGTCTGCCTGTGAAAATGTAATAAAAAATAATCTTAAATGTTAGCATATCTTTGCAATGTGAAATATAGATAACTAAGAAAAGTCATAAAATAACTTACGAATTTAATTTGACATCATAGCAAAACAAACACGTAATATCTTTTAATTATTCTTACATTCCCATGTATGTACAATTTATTTGAATTTCCTGAACTTACAAAAAGATTGACATGGATTTGAGATGATAAAAAGTTTTTTTCCTCTGGGCGCTCTAAATGGTCTTCTAAAGGGGCTTTTAAGATTTCAAAGTAAAAGCCAACTTGACCGGGCCCTCGAGCGGTGGAACGACGAGTATGGACGACCAGGAAAAGGCCCTTGAGATCCATATAAGTGGACCTCAGAGAGAGTAATAGCTCGCAAATTTGGAATGTATGTATTTAGTTACGTAAATCTTCCTGCAAATTTTATTTTTAAATAATCTTTATACGAAGTACATGCTTTAAAAGGTTAATTATGTTTTTCTTTGTCAAAAAACGTTTATTAAAAAAATAATATAATTTGAACAGATACTTTATAAAGCATTTCTTCCATAATAATTAAGTTGCAAATAATATATATTACATTTGAGATTTATATTAAACGTATTTCCACAAGCAGACACATTTAAGTTTGCGCTTAAACATGCCGCATGTGGACTTACAATATAAAAACCTAAATCTCCAATGAACATACACCCTGCAACTCTTGCCGACCTTCCCTGAAAGAGAGATGACATTGGCAAAGTGAAGGATTTTTTACAACATGGGCGGTCAGCCACATACCAATAAACGAATAAAAATGAAAAAAAAAAACATTTTTCATTACTTTTCAAAACATTCTATATATTTTTTTCTTTCTACATTTCATCCATCATTTTTGTTAATCCTCCGACTTTTTTCTTATCCATCTTATTTTGTTTTCTTGGAATCTCACATTTGATATACTTCTTGATTAAAAAAAAACATTGTTTGTAAAGCACTTCTTATCGTAAGAAAGTACTTAAAATTTGTAGAGTGTGAACTATGTACACAAATATTTGACAATAATACAACCAAAGTGAGTAACGTGACACTTTGTTTTCCCTGCTAGCAACCATTTCTGGTAGAAAGAGACGGGATAGGGATGAGAAGGGTGCAAGAGAGGGCAATATGTCAGTGACCACTAGCGACACCTGCAGTTGACCACTCTACTGGAAGCAAAATGAAGGGGACAAACCATGGGACACACCCCCCATAGGCAGTAACAATAAGGCTAGCTATATCGTGAGGATGAAGTACGTACGTCCTAGGTAGGCTTCTTCAGAAAACTGGGAAAAACTTTGCGATGATTTATGGTTTTTGGTATTTTTGGGGCAGGAGAGAGGTCATAAAAAATATTGCCCGGGGGTAAAAAATATAAGTTTGTTTCACGTGTTTTCTATATCGTTTTTTCATTGGAAAATCATTCCTTACAAAATAAAGATAGCTCTAACAAGATTCAAAGTAAATTGTGATATTTTTGACTACAGCCCATGTTTGCAGACCAATTTTACTACAATTTGAGAAAAATCAGGTAGCAAATATGTAGCTACAAATAATTTCAATATATCAGAGCATTTGGTAGTTGGTTCAAGGCATGTTGTAAATTTCAAATTCTTACCACTTGGAAAAAAATGAAGATTTATTGAATTACATTAACAACACTATGTTTTCTGTAGAGGCTGCCATCAATTGTAAAAAACTGAGCAGATTGCCGGGAGAAAAACATTTAAATTTATTACACTTAACAGGAAACTAAAAAAACGATGAAATAGGAGATCGATGAACTTTAAAATAGTTACGTTTCTTTACAAGGATAGGATTTTTTAATTATCTGGTGTCTCTGGCCACCCTTGTGAACAGTGTCAAAAAAGCAAAATACTTGAAATACCAATACTTTAATTTTTTTTTAAGTTTTCTGAATTACTTATCAATGAATGAATTATGCCAATGTCACCCCTGTTTCAGGGAAGGTCGGCAAAAGTTGTGGGGCTTATGTTCATTTGAGGTTTGAATTTTATTTGTAAGTACACAATCAGCATATGTAAGCGCGAACTACATGTGTTTGTTTGTGGGCATACATCTGAGAGCTTTAAATGAATATATCCTTGCAACTTAGATTATATTATTATATTATATACTTAGGCAATACTATCCAAGCTAATATGCAGGGGCCTACAAACAGTCACATGCGCCTAATAGGTAGGCAACATATAGTAAAAAATCATTGAAGCTTGATACTCAGATTTAAATTTAAAGAAATAAGTTTGACTGGAGCCGTCACATCGTAAGAACTTCAGTCAATATCAAATGTACGGACCTGCTTATAAGTATAGGTACAATTTAATCCTAGCTGCTCATTTTCCTTCAATTCCCAAGCTTCAATTTCCAAGACTCTTAATATTGGATTCTAAAATTCACCTCTAAGTCCAATAAAACTAGAGCAAAACTATTTTTGAATCCAAGTTCTACAATAGTGTTCCACAAGTCCGAGGTTTGGCTGTCCTTAATGAACAATCTATTACGTTTCCGCTAATGTTAGTTTAACGTGATTGCCAAACAATATGGTAGCTGTGATCTTGAGGTGAGCCGCTTTCCGGCGAAGTGGGAATATTTACGAGACGAAACTTTGCTCGGGCTGAGCATATTGTGTTTGTTATTGGGCATTAGATACTGCTGGTAGCATTTGTATGCGATACCCCGCAATAATTTAGGCCGTAGGCAGGAGCAGCGACCACAGTAAGGCATAGCTTTTTGAAAACATCCTTTGAATGTATCTAAATTCAAATAAATCGTCATGATTTATATTATCATAACGAACTAAGCATTTGAAGTGCCCACGTGCGCCTGAACATGTAAGCTAGTGTGTAGAACAATCTGGATCTGATATGATGGTAGTAGTAAGGTACATAGAACGGTGGTCTGGTATGATGGAGAGATGGAATATATGATGATGATGAGTTGATGATTTCTTTATAGCGCCGTTTCGTGATGTAGTCACTCCAAGGGCGCTGGTGCAAACGATGCCAGAAATTTGCTTGTCTTCAGTGCATTCCGGAACAGAGGGCCAGCAAATGCAAATGCACGCTCTCCAAGCACTGTGTTAACTCTTCTTACGGAATGATCTGGAATATGCAAGAATGATCCCTCTTATACCTATATATACGGACTGAGCAAGGCATCGGTGGATAAGTCTCTCCAAGCATTTTTTCTGGACAAATATAGGTAGTAGATTTGTGTTTACTTGAACATACGAATCGGTCTTTTGAATAAATTTTAGTTTGAGTCCTCACTTACATCAAAGTTCTTATAAATGATCAGTTGTTATGATACGCTCTTTCTAAACTTAGACTTCCTTTAGCTGTTTAAAGAATGGAATAGTTTTTCATGGCTTTTGACATGTTTTAATATTCCATAAAAAAAAAATACAAAATACAAACAAAACAATAACAAATCGCATACAACAATGAATGTTTTGCAACAGTATCGCTAAATTAACACCTTATTGCTGTTCCATTGATTGTACATAGATAGCACCTTTAATCTATATTATATAATCTAAGTTGCAAAGATATATTAACACTTAAAGCTCATATCAAATGCATGCCCACAAACAGACACGTGTAGTTCGTGCTTACAAATGCTGAATGTGTACTTACAATTAAAATCCAACCTTTAAATGAACATAAAGCCTGCAACCTTGGCCGACCTTCCCTGAAAAAGGGATGACATTGGTAAAATTAACTATTTTTTACAGTATGGGTGGTCAGCCTCATACCAACCTATAAGCTAAGGAATACACAATAAGATATAACATTCAGGTATAAACAGGTAAACAACAAAATCTTAAAAATAAATCTTTACAAAAAAAGTCAGATCCGCAAAAAAAAGATTGCGAAATACGAGTAAATACAAGCGAAAACAGAAAAAATGTGGTATAATTTTATGTAAGAATTTTTTGAGTCTGTTTTCGAATAGTTTTTCAGGGAGCAGATCGTGTACGAGACACATTTTGGTGGCCGCTGCAGCCTCATTTGGGTTAACCTTAAGGGCGGAAGTTGCTGAACGGAACTAATCCGGCGGCCGGTGAAGTTTGGCGGTCGGTGGGGGTGCATGGGAGAGTAAGGGGTGGCAGTGGGAGGAATGGACTATCTACCCCCTCCACCCTCCTCCGGCACCCCACAAAGCTCTAACCCTCCCAAATAAAACAATTGACCAAACATCATTTGCAAACTTATTGAAATTTGCATCCATTTAAATTTGGTAATTTGTGTGAAGCCAAGCTTTTGAAAGATATTATACATTTATATACAAGCATATATTTTTAAAAAATCCTGTGCGAGAGATTCCCTAGATTTCAGACACTCTAGTGTTCTATGACACTTGTTGTAGTACTCCAGAGGTGTTTTACGAGCTTGGTCATCACTGCTAAGTGCCAATTCTCAAGCAAGACCCAGTTTCTGTAAGGCTGAATGGACCTTGAAGTAACTGGTCATTGGTAAAGGTTTTACGAATTTTTCAACCCAGCAAAGAGCAAGTTTGAAAATACATATGGTATATTTTTTTTGCTCCGCCGGGATTCGAACCCTCAACCTTCCATTTACAAGTCCAAAATATTGCCACTTTACTATGGACCGGTCAATAATAATGTAATCAGGGGACAACCAAATCGTCTCTTGATTTTTTTGTTTTTTTTTCCTGCTTCAGTTCTTTCAATACTTCCCAGTGCATTCTTAATGCAACTTAATTTATAACTGCGCAGTTCGTCAAGTTCTGTAAAATAAAACATCCGATAATGTTTTAAATTTTTGGCTTAGGTGTAAGAGTCGGTTTTTTGTTGTTGCAAGGATAATCAAAATTTGTTTTTTTCTAAATATACAAAATAACAAGAAATTCCCCTAGCACGTGCGGGTGCACGTGTGACGTCACAACTTGTACGTTTTCAAATATTTGGACTCATTTTATGAAAACAACAAAAACAAACGGTACTTAATTTAAATACATTCTGTATACGTGCATAAAGCTAGTGTTTTTTTTTAAATAAATATTTTATTCAACTGTTCATATTGAATCATTAATTCAAAACTATTGAAATTTTAATAATGAATTCAAATGTTGCAAGCGTCATTGCTCCTCAAGATGCTGTTTTGAGGCGAAAATATTTGAGTAGAAAGAAAAAAAATGAAAAGTGATCTAAAACCGTGCATTTAAAAAAAAATTATATACAATGGACTTTCACTGTGTGGACCATCAAACCCTAACAAATATAATGAATTTTAATGTTTGAATAACTTACAGACTTCAAAATCATATTTATTTAAAGTTATCACAAAAATATTTCAGTAACATTGAATCCAAAAATGTGTTTCTGTTGAAATGGGCGAGACGGTTTGCCCACAAGTCAGAGTATTTTCTACCGCGGTGTGTCCGTGCGGTGGAATGACAAACGAGGCTGTCTACCTCCTGGCGCACCCTCTTGGACATATGCCTCCCAAAAACCTCCCTTCCTGGGCAAACGCCTCCCTACAGGGACTGCTGTTTGCTTTTTCAAATTGCATTACAATATACAAGCAGTCTGTTTTATAGCAACGTCTATGTGTGGAATCCATTTGCAACGTAAGCAATTCACAACTAGAGTATAATATTGTAGTTATGCGTTGACTGATTCTGAACTAAAACCACGGAATGTCATATATCGTTTAATGTTATTGTTTCTTTTTTCTATTACTAAGGGTCAAAATTACAAATAAAGTAAAAATAAAATCAGAAGATGTGCAAAAAATTTAATGAGTATGTTTTCAGTTCTTATGAAATATTTATATTTTGTATCTTAAAAAAATACACAGCTTTAATTCACTTACAATGGACTTTCATTGTCTGGACCACCAAACCCAAAGAAATATATTTTTTACAAATAATTCGGCGGTACAAATAATTGTCGTACAATAATTGGCGGCACAAATAATCGTCTTACAAATAATTCGGCGGTAGAGTTTTTTTTTCAATTATAAATAATAATAACATTAGGATGATTTATTTGGTGAGCGCTGTTTTTGTGTGTATCACACCACAAGAGCCCTCTGTGAGCTTGGTCGTCACTGTAGAAAGCGCCAATTCCCAAGGAAGACCCAGTTGCTGTAAGGCTGGATGGATTTATAGTGGCCGGTCTTTGGTAAAGGTATATGAATTTTTCACCCAGCGAAGAGCATATTTGAAAATATAAATGGTATATTTTTTCTACTCCGATGGGATTCGAACCCACAACCTTCCATTTACGAGTCAGAAATGTTACAATAAAACCACTAGACTACGGACCGGTCAACATATTTCATTTTAATCATTAATGAAGAGAAAAAAACTACAATCCATTTTAGTGAATGTATTTTGTTTCATTGACTTTGGTATGAGGCTGACCATCCATTTATAAAAAAAGGTTTGATGAAAATATTAATGCACCATCTATGAAAGTATTCGTATATTGATAGGAACTACGGTTTTACCAGAAAATATGAATTCAAATCCCAAGTATATCTACTATTTTTAATGAATAAGGGCATTCCTGATAAGTTTTTTTGCATAGAATACTCTTATGTGATAGCTAGAAGGCCGTCACTGAATTTTAACGTCAAAGCAATTTATAAACTTACCTTCATACTCGTTGATAACACGTGTATTGTTTTGATTCTTTTTTATTTTTATTGCATTTTTTGTGTCTAGGTCGTTAAATATCACATCTAAATAAACACGTAAGTAGGTCCTTTAAGTAAAAAGTATATAGATTTTGATTATGTACTTCGTTTTTAAATATTGTCAAACCTTATTTAAATAAGATAAGATATTTTATTTTGTTAACCGGTTTTCACACAAAATTGGCAACGCAAACACAACTAAGCTGCACATATGTTGTAACTTCTTGCTTGCGCTATCCCCGTCGTGGTTGCACGTGGCAATTTGGGACCTATATATTTTTACAGGTAAGGGGACCGGCTGTATTGTGAAGGTTGAGTAAACCTTGCCGGTATATATTTTGGGGTTGAAAAAAACACCGAAACGGGAACTCATTTCTGACACCGTCGGTGGATATGGAATCCTTTCTCTCGGCATGGAATGCAAGCACTCTACCAACTGAGCTATCGACCGGACTTTTTACGAGCTTAGTGGTCACTACAATCCTTAAGCAAGACACAAAATTGGCTATTGAAAAAAAAAGATCCAGTTCTTCAAATTTTGTCATGCCACATCAAATGACATATATAATTTTGAATGTGTGTTTTTGACTTAAGTGCTAAAAAAAATAAAAAAAATGTGTTTTAAAAAGTTTATTCAATCTGCAACATTCATAATTAAACAATGTTTTTTTTTTTTCATTTACTCAAATATTTACAATGACAAAAAAGCGTTCATATTACATATTTCTAAAGCCTTTCTTTATTTTCACATCAAAAGAGTTTTCATGCATTAGTCTCATCATTATGTTTTACGAGTATATTTAAAATGGCGCAAACTGTCTGAAGAAAAATTCTATAAACGCCAGCAGGAGGGCTGGTTCAGCCGCCACTCCTGCTTCTCCTAATCCGAATCGCTGAACTGCTCCTGTCCTCAAGAAATAATTACCTCTGGCATTCAAAGACACCCCATACCCCATGTTGACCCTCGGAGCAGCTACGCAACCTCCAAGATTCAGCTTCAACTGGTTCTCACAACTGGCAGCAGGGAAAGAATTCTCATCGACCACACTGTCAATGTACAAGAACCAAGATCTCTTATGGCTGTTAAAGAATTCCCATGTTCCCGGTTGGTTTTCGCCACCATTAGGGAAGAATGTTGCAGTTCCGTATATGTTGCTTGAGCCTAGAACTCCAGCGTCTGTGTAAATGATGTCTACAAAGGCAGCGTCTGAAGCGTCCAATCTGAGGTTTGATGTAACTCCGTTGTAGCAAGGCCCAGCTGGATCTAATGCAGAGATGCGGTCTACTTTTGCACCTGTGAGGCTGTTGTAAATTTTGGAAGCTAGTCCTGCTATGTGCCCTCCAGAACTCTGCCCGATCATGTGGATTTTGGTCACTCCTCCTAAAACATGTGTTATCAAGTCATTTTGATTTTATTCTCAAGTTACAGAATTTCTTAATAATCATCATAATTTAAAATCCAGACAATTAATGAAATGTTTCAGCGACAACTTGGTGGAACTCCATTTTTAATAGAAAAAAAAGAAAATAAACTCTATTTGATTCTACAATTTTTGTTGTTGTTAAAAAACAAACAAAATATCGGCTTGACCGGTTTCAGCCTCTTGGCCATCTTCAGATTAACTAAAGTCCTAAAATTAGTGCGAGGCTGTAGATGGCCAAGATGCTGAAACCGTTCAACTCAGTATATTGTTTGTTTTTTTAACAAATAAAATAAAAAAATAGTAGAATCAAACAGAGTTCATATTTAGATTTTGTAGGGTTTGTATATTTACACAGTGAAAATTCATTTTATTTAAAAAAAAATTTTTTTTCTTAAACTTAGTTTAATTTTCACGATAGTATTTTATATCTCGAGCACTTTCGACCTTCAATACTCAGGTCATTATCAAGAGTGATGTACTGGGTACTGAAGGTCGAAAGTGATCAAGATATAAAATACTATTGTGAAAATTTAACTACGTTTAAGAAAAAAAATAAATATTTTGAGTTCATATTTATTTATTTTATTTTAAATCCAGATATTTTTCCAAATACTTTTGATCCATAAGTCAAGGAACGCAAGACTTACAAACAAAAAAGAAATCAAAAAATACTTTCCCATGACCTGGATATTTAACCAAAAACACATAAATCGTGAAATCGAAAGCTTGCGACATAAAAATATAAAACTCTTAACAATGATCGCTAACAAGACATCGCTGTTATAACATAATCGCTTTGAAGTCAAAATTTATAAATGGTAACATAAGTCTCTTGGTTACAAAGCATGATTCATGTCTTCATCTTCTTCGATGGCGCTACAAACTATTCGAGCTTTGGCCTCCTTCGACTTCTGCCTACAACTCCGCCTGTCCTCTGACGTCGCTGTTCAGTTTGCTTGTAAAAGCTGAATGTTAAATATTATATTATTTATTTTACCTGCATTGAGTCTCTGCATAGCCTTTCCTAATTCAGGGCCGATGAATTTGACGTTTGTAGTGCAGACGAAGTAGTCTACAAATGTCAGATACGCGTAGTCCACGATCACCACATTCACATCACCCTTGCTGAGGAGTGCCGCGGTCAATTGATTACTCCATTCTGCTACAATTGGGGTTATCCACCCCGGACAGATGAGGACCAGTGGAAGGGAAGGGTTGTAAAGAGGAGATGAGAGTAAGGCAGAGGTTTCGTTGATGAAGAAAGTCGTCTGAAAAGTGAGACATCGAATAAAAATCTATAAAAATAGAAATGAAGATTTGGTGAATGTGCAGATTCCTTATGTTTCTTCAATTTTGTTGTTTTTATTATTATTAAACTAACACATTTTATTGTATTTTATTCAAAATGTTAATTTCATTATACGTAACTATAATACATTTTGAATCTTACATTTCTGTTAAATTTTGTTAATGAATTTTGTTTTTGTTTTGAAAAAAAAAATGTTTTGAAAATTATCTTATAAAAATATTTGTACACATTCTGCTCCTGAAGATGCCTCATTAGGCGAAAATGTTCGAGCGCAAAAAAAGAAATAAATAAGTGATAACAGTGTCGGTACAACTCTGCTTTTATCGATTTGAATTTTTAAATAATTAATGAAAAATAGATCTATCTAGTTTTTTTTCGCGTGGTAGTAAACGGTAAACAACGGTAGTAAAACCGCAGACAGATGTTAAATGGTTATATGTTAAAGATTGCTGACATTTTTTATTCTGGATATTACCAAAGTCCATAACTGTTTTCGTTCTATCCTTATCAATTATTAAACAAAAAAAACAGTAAACAACGGTCAAGACTCGAAAGATCAATTTAAACCATTTGAATACCGGACACATAAGAACCAGTTCTAATCTAATTTAAGATTGAGAGACACATGAGAACCAGTGGAAATAAAAAAAAGAGTTTTATGCTGACACGGTCTGCTGATGACGCTGGAGATTTTTTTTCCTAGATCTGTTTCCGTGTTCTGTGGGCAACAGATCCCAGAAAGCCAATCTCCAGCATCTTAACAAAAATGTTTACAGATGAAATTTGTGGAGTTTAATAAAAAAAAAAATATTCTGCTATTCAAAAAATTATATTGTTTCAACTTCGATTCGTAAATTCATTTTTTTTATATATGTATTGTATCAGATCCAATAGTAACGGACGTAACAGTCGGTAACGAAATCTTATCCTACTCTACTTATTTTAAGTTACGCCTTCTCTACGTCTGTTACAAAATAAAACATACTTTTATTCAGTGTTAAAAAAATCTTGGTATATAAGCAAGTATTTGAAAAGAAAAACATTAAGCTTTTACCTTAGAACCGGACGCCGAGTATAACCAAAATTTGATAAACGAGGTATCGGGAGGGTTTCTGTTCACCACTTGGTTATAATGTATGTTGAAGAAATAAGTTATATAATCACCTGAAATAATTTAAGATATTTAATAAAAAGTATTGAGTTGTAAATATTTAATGATACATAACACAAAAAAGCTGCAGGTATCGCAACTTTTTTCAAGATATTGAAATATACATACTTACTATATTTATTCAAAATAATATTGACTTACAATTATGAAGAAAAGTTCTAACAAATGTCTTTTCGACAATACTCCCTCCAGACGCATTGTCAACTAAAACAAAAAACGCAAATAAAAATACAAATATCTTTTTCCACACCATTTTGGGTAGAATCTAAAAAAAAATTTTTTTTTTTCAAGTCCTAGCTTTAGTGAAAAGCAGGACAAGCTGCGTCTACAATGGATGTTTTTTTCACACTGCTGATTTTCAGTGAATTTTTTTTTTTTTTTAATTATGTCAATATCAATTTACTAACTTGGTTTTCAGCTGAAACAATAATTGCTGAAAATTATGTATGAAAAAATGAATTTATAAGCAGTTATATACAATGTAAATTACAAAAACAAACACGCAAATACACACATTGTCATTGTCCAAGTACAAATTAGGCAAATAAATTCATCATACTTGTTTGATAAAATAATTGAGTAATGGGCAAACTCATTTTTTTAGACGGACGATATTATTCAAAATTAATGACTTTTAAATACCACGCAGTATATAATATGAACTCAAGGATTTTATAAGAAGATTAATCTATATTGAAAACATATTTTTCGTTACGCAATTGTTGATTTACTGGAAACTTTCCATTTTAAAAAACCCTAAAAAACTGTTTTTTGTGATTTTGTTTCATGTTTGAGAACTTTTATTGAAGATCAGCAATTATGTATCATGGTTATTTAAATTGACAAAGCAAAACAATTTGAAAGAGCTATATCAAGGAGAAGACAAAATTTTATAACAATTCCTAAATTTAAAACAAAACAATTCGAGAATAATTTTATCTGTAGGGGAATAAAATACTATAACATATTGCCAAATGAAATCAAAATAATTAAGGATGTTAAAAAAATTAAGTTTAAAATAAAAAAATATATATATTCATAGTTCTACTTATTGATTGGTTGTTTCTAATTTTTGTTTTTTTTCATTTTTTATATTGTTAATTTATTTTTTGATTTATTCTTGTATATTACCTATATTTTTTTCCTTTAAGTATTATATTAAGTTTTTATCTCATTATATTATATAGAATATAAATTAAGAACATAATTTATTTAAGATAGCTGCGATTCCCTCACCAAGCACAAGAGCTTGGCTCTTCAATTGGTGAGGAAATAACAATTAAGTTTTTATTATTATTTAGAAATATTACTTGTTTTAAAATAAATTTGTATTTATATTTTGTTAAATAAAAAAAAAAAAAAAAAAAAAAAAAAATTTTTGCATGATAACTACAGTTTATAACGGAAATGTTTGTAACCGATTTTCTAGGATTTTCAGACATATTTTTTTGGGGGGCGGTGAATCCATCTCCCAATCAATATTTCCTTGTGTGAAGAGTTAAATATTTTACAGTCTTCATAATGCGTCCCAGGTACATAAACATTCTCTTTTCGACGGTTTGCAAGAGTTTGTATTAGTGCTCATTGGTAGCAGGTTACTGCTCTAGGGATACATAAATAAATAATATAAACTCATACGAACTTGATTGGGTATTTTTTAGGTTGAGTGCGTTTAAGCCTTTCTTCTGCTTGTCGGTGATTTTAATTTGAAGTTAATTTTTGTCCATCGGCCCGTTTTGGCCCCAACTAAGTATAAAGTACATAATGGTCTTGGTGTCCACCTTTTCGTATGAGTTAGACTGACCTGACAAAATAAACAAAATTAAGGTCTGCTTCTTCATTGTTGTGTGTGATTGGAAGATAAAGAGTGCTAGAGTCTCAATTTTTTTTTCTCAAAATGTCTTCATTTTTCCCTTGAAAAAAGATACATACCTACATAATATAATAAGTATGTTGAACTTATAAATAAATAATCTATTTAATTTTTTATATTTTTTGACCTATTTTCACACTGTTTGTTGCAGGAGATTTAGAAGAAGTTTAACGTCGAAGGTTATTCGAACGGCCCGTAGTCTAGTGGTTAGCACTACGGACTCGTAAATGGTAGGTCGTGGGTTCTTATCTCTACGGAGCACAAAAATACACCGTTTATATATTTTTAAAATATGCTCTTTGCTGGGTTGAAAAATGTATATACCTTTAACAAAGACCACTCACCAAAGATCGATCCAACCTTACATGAACTCTGTCTTGCTTGAAAATTGGCGCTTTCTATAGCGGTGACTAAGCTCAAAAAGGGCTCGTGAGGTGTGATTCACACACAAACAGCTCTTACCAAAAAAATCAGCCTAATATTACTTTTTTTTTTTTAATTATCGAGGGTAATACATGGTTACCTTATGTTTCACTCCGTTTTCAATAATTAGCATAACAATAAAAAAAAAAACATCAAATAACGGCGCAAAAAAAATGACTAAAACAACAAAAGGCTTTTCATAATTTATTACTCTTCAGACTTTGGTCTTATTGATGTACATAATTGTTTTAAATTATCATGTGACACGTTTAAGATACTAATGTACTTGAATAATTGGCCCCTTATTGATATAATTTAATTATTGATACACGATTCCTTACGTATACGTAATACGTAATACGTATTCCTTGACTGATAGGTTGGTATGCGGCTGACCACCCATACTGTAAAAAATGGTTCACTTTGCCAATGTCACCCCTGTATCAGGGAAGGTCGGCAAGAGTTGCAGGGCTTATGTTCATTTGAGATTGGGTTTTTTATATTGTAGGTCCACATGCGGCATGTGTAAGAAATTATGCATGTCTGCTTGTGGGAATGCATTTAATATGAATCTCAAATGATACATATCTTTGCAGCTTCGATTTAGATTTAGATTTAGATTAAGACATATTTTACGAAATTGTGAGTGTGTGAATTTTCTTTTAATAAAAATATTGGAGATGTACCTACCCAAGGAAATTTATCTTCGCAATTTGCGTTTTTTTATTCATCCTACTAGCTTTTTAAACTATTTTTTAACTGAAAAAAAATCGCCAAATTCATGATATGAGTTGAACCTGAAACTAGTTATAGGTACTTGGCTTAGTTTAAGGTTTAAAATTGACTTTCAATACGATTAAAAATGATTGCATTTATTGAAAATGCTAGATTTTTTTGTCATATTGCACTAATTTAATCTAAGGTATAAAGACATTTACAATTCATATTAATTGCACGTGAAAGTTCTTGCTTACAAATGTTGCATGTGTACTTACAAATTAAAATGCAAACCTCTTATGAACATAAGCCCTACATTGCCCATAAGGCATTGGCAAAGTCAATCATTTTTTACATCATGGGTGGTCAGCCTCATACCAATCTAAAAGTCAAGGAATATGATAAAAAAGGGTGTTTTTCTTTCTAATATTTTAATTAGTTTATAAAGGGCATTACAGCGTTCATTTTATTTCAGTTAAATAACAAGGTGACAAACTTTTATCTTAATTTATGTATAAAAATTACCATAATTTTTTTTTTAGTTTTACAAATTAAAGTGAAATCAATTTCAATACACGCACTTTTTATTGTAAATACATCCCCACAACAATGCCAAAGGATCACCTTCAGCCTTGATTCCATCATCTCCCAAATTGTAACGAGGAAGAGATCCAGTTCGTAAGTAATAATTTCCCCTTGCAGTTGTGGGGGTCCAATAGCCCATATTTACCTTAGGAGTTGCAGTAGCACAACCCCCAAGATTCAGTTTTACAATCCCATCACAGGGCACAGCTGGAAAAGCTGTAGGATTGGCTACGCTTTCAGAGAAATATTGAATGGCTCTGGTGTGACGCGAAGCAAATTCGAAGGTTCCTGGTTGGTTATCTCCTCCATTGGGATAAAATGTCACAGCTCCTGGTAGATTGACGGCGCCAGTAACTCCAGAGTCTGTGTAGATTACATCTACAAAGCTTGCATCAGTTGCTGCTAGTTTGAGATTGTTTGGTTCTGCGTTAAAACAGGCGCCGCTTGGATCTAGTCCACTGATTCGTGAGATCTTTGTACCGGTGAGGGTGTTGTACATTTTCCCTGAAAATCCAGCAATGTGAGCGCCCATACCGTGTCCAATCAAGTGAATTCGGTTAACGCCCCCTGAAAAAAACATATGATCATAAAAAATGTTGGAGTGTAAAAACAGCTCGCTTGTTTAAACATTGTACCTACAATTTGACAGATGAAATTTACAAAAAGAAAAGCTCAAAGGTATTGACAAGTAAATTTTATATTAATCTTTCTGTGACTAGTCAATTGCCAAAAGGTTTACATCGAAACCAATGGATGGAATGATAGTATATGACAACCCTTGCATCTATCAAAAAGTAACAAGTTGTAATACTGAATTATTTGTATAAATACACTTAAAAGATTAAGGGATGTGATGGGATTTCAAAGCAATAATTAAATTTAATTCAATGAAAAAACAAATACAAAGGCAAAATATTTGTAGAAAAAATAGTAACCCCTGCAATTATATTCATTTAAAAGATTATATTTTATGGTGTTATTTTACTCCTTGACTGATAGGTTGGTATGCGGCTGACCACCCATACTGTAAAAAATGGTTCACTTTGCCAATGTCACCCCTACTTCAGGGAAGGTCGGCAAGAGTTGCAGGGCTTATGTTCATTTGAGATTGGGGTTTTTATATTGTAGGTCCACATGCAGCATGTGTAAGCGCGAAATTATGCATGTCTGCTTGTGGGAATGCATTTAATATGAATCTCAAAAGATACATATCTTTGCAGCTTAGATTTAGATTTAGATTTAGATTTAGTGTGTGTATTAACACTGTGAAAATTCATGTTGATTGATTTATGTTTTTTAAAAAAACTATTTTTTGATTAAAACAAGTACAATATCGTGTGTGAAAATAATACAATGTTTTAATCAAAAAATAGTTTTTTTTTAAAACATTCATCAATCATTTAAAAGAGCTTAATAGATATAGGAGATAAGTGATAAATTTCGAATACTCAGTAGGTACTCACTTGCTTTAAGTTTAGCCAATGCTTTTCCAAATTCGTCTCCTATAAACCTCACATTATTTGTTGCTACCATGTGGTCTACAAACATCAAATACTGATAGTCCAACACAACAACGTTAATATTCTTCAGGTTTGTCAGAGCAGTTGTGAGTTCTGCAACGCTTGGATTGTCGATAGCGGTGGCCCAATCAGCCAAAACAATGACCAGGGGAAGAGAAGAATTGTATGAGGCAGACGACACCATAGTTTCTACATCGCTCATTGGAAAACTTGCCTAAAAATAAAAATAAAAAGCCTTATTACATTAAAAAAGTCGCTTTCGAGTAGATGTATAATTAAAATAATCCTCTCACCGGAGATTCCTGTTGTTTTTGTAGCATCAGTTTAATCAAAGATAAGTTTGGTGGATTATTTTTCACCTCATCCCATGTGGTTTTGGCATCAATTTTAAATTTGGTACCTTAAAACAAAGTTGTGAATTATTATTTATATTTCTGTTTCAATGATATCTACTTAAGAAGCTCTGATGAGTAGGTACTCAAGCTCAAAACAAATCCATTCTAATTTAAAAATTAATTTCTGATAACTTCAACCATCATCTGCAGAGAACAAGTTTGGGTGGAATGACACTTATGCTGTCAATTCGTGTACACTTTTGCTACTACTAAAAAATATTTTCTTTTTCCATTTATGCACCTTATCCATTTTTGCTTAGTCATTTTTAACGATTCGAAATTCTGAAGTAACATAATACTTATTTTTTTTTTAAATACTTACAGTTATAAATAAAACTTTTCGCCAATACTTTTTCTGCCTCGGATCCATTTACATGATTTGTGGTAAAAATTGCAATTATTGCAACACTAATAAAAATACTTCTTTCCCACATTTTTAGATTTGAAAAATGAATCTATGTTTCGGAGATGCGTGGGCAGTGAATGAAAAATTTAAACTGCGATCGCAGTTCACATTTTTTATTTCATTTAAAATCTACATAATTAAACATCGTCATTGTGGACACTTGTGATAACACAGAGAGCTGATTAGAATATAACAACATCTGTCAAAAGAATTTTAAATATATTAACTTTATAAATTTAAAATCAATATGTGCCTTTCATATATTATTTACTTATTATTAGCTAATTAACGTACTTGTCCTTCGCAGGAAACAAGAGACAAGTTAAGTCACGCTGCAAAGATCAAGCTACCAAATCTGTGAGAAAATTGGAATTAATTGATTTTAATAAAAATCACGAAAAAATTATCAACTTCTTTTAACAGGATCAAAGGATTGACAGTAATGGTTTGTTTTCCTTTAAATATTCCCTTTATTTTTTTATTACTTTCATAATGATTGAGAGTTTTTTCACCAATTATGAAAATACATAAAAAAAAATGTTAATAGTTACAACATAAAAAAATTTGCTTCCGTACACGTTTCATATTCAAAATCTCATTTCAACACCAATTTTATTAGAAAAACTTCTTTCACATATCTAACAACAAAAAAAACCTAATCATATCACATTTTTTTGAAGAAATCAAATCGATTGTCTGTGAAAGAAACAGATAGTTTATTTTGAGATTTTTTATCCTACTAAGTCATCGATCTAAATAAAATATATAGATGGAGCATTAGCGTATATTTCCGATACACATCATGTGTGCCCTAAATGATAGTGTATGCCCCATTTACAATCAGTTGTTTACCAAGCGTCGGGAAGGAAACATCGAGGTACCTACATGTAAATTGAAGACGAATATCATGCGAAGATAGCCTGACAGTTCCATCAAATTTTCAAATTTCCCCATATAATAGAAATATGTTAATTTATTGAAATAAAACTCATGATAACCATGACAACCCATACTGTCAAAATGGTTCACTTTGCCAATGTCACCCCTGCTTCAGGGAAGGTCGGCAAAAGTTGCAGGGCTTATGTTCATTTGAGATTGGGTTTTTTATATTGTAGGTCCACATGCGGCATGTGTAAGCGCGAAATTATGCATGTCTGCTTGTGGGAATGCATTTAATATGAATCTCAAATGATACATATCTTTGCAGCTTAGATTTAGATGTAGACGTCCATATGGGAAATGTGTAAGAGCGAACTTATACGTGTCTGCTTGTAGGAATGCTGTAATATATCTTTGCAACTACTTATTCCTTGACTTATAGGTTGGTATGAGGCTGACCACCCATACTGTAAAAAATGGTTCACTTTGCCAATGTCACCCCTGTTTCAGGGAAGGTCGGCAAAAGTTGTGGGGCTTATGTTCATTTGAGGTTTGGATTTTATTTGTAAGTACACATTCAGCATTTGTAAGCGCGAACTACATTTGTTAGTTTGTGGGCATACATCTGAGAGCTTTAAATGAATATATCCTTGCAACTTAGATTATAGATTATAGATATATTATAACTACGATAACAGATTTAAATCCATTTTTATTTTGATTGTTGTTTTTTTTTATTTGTATCAAATAAAAAAAAATATCGTAAAAAAATAAACTTTTTAATTTTGCCGCTTGATGTCTATATTGTCTTTATACATTTTCATACTTTTCAATACAAAGCAAAAAGAGGTCTAAAAAATTGAGGGAGATTTTTCAAAAATACTTTCAGAAATTATAATTACTTCTACTAAAAACTACTGTTTTACGAAAAAAAAAAAAAAATTGTAAATATTGATAGAAGTTACATGATATTATAAGTTTATCGGAATGTGCTTCTCAAACACATACGTGAATGGTACTGTTTTGCAGCATATATACAAAATTTGATTTGCCATACATCGGGAATGTATTTCATCTGCTGTGATGGCATTAATTTTGAAAACCGAAACTCCAAGCAAATGACAACCAGGAAGGACAATATAATTAAGAATAAGTGAGAATAGAATAACTATTTCTTATACAGGATGGGGCAGAATAATGGGGCCTTATTTTTGAACGAATGTTCTGTGATCGCAACCCAGCGCGCCTTTCAGAATTACTTTAATTTAGGCCCGTTGGCGCCTGTTCTGGGCTGGAAATCAATTGTCATGTAGGTCACAACGTTGAGACAAACTGCAAGTGTGACAAGACTGAAGTGGAGTCTCTCGTCTCTTTAGATCACCTGAGAACATTCAGGCAATGAGAGCTTCAATGTTGCGATCACCACGGCGTTCTGCGCGCAAACATGCATCTACCTTTGGACTTTCTGATCGTTCTGTGAGGAGAATTCTTCATGATAGTCTCCATTATAACGATTGTGCAGGTACTTTCTAAACTTGACTTTAATTCAGGAAACACTACCCAGAGCGCCTCATCTCTATGTTGTGCGATTTGGAGTGGCCGGCCCACTCTCTTGATTTGTCCCCTTGTGATTTTTTTATATGGGGTTTTCCGAAATCCCGTGCTTCTGTGAACCGTTCAAGGATCTTACAAGATAAAAACACCAAAATCCCGGAACAAAGAGCTGGGATAACACCTGATATTCTGGCAAGAGTCATGACAAACGCCAGAAATCGGTTCACTCAGTGTATGGAGAAAAGGGGTTACTTACCTGATTTGATCTTCAAAACCTAAATAAAACAAAATTTTAGGTATGTGTCTACATTATGAAAAATCAATTAATAAAATTTGACTCATACAGCTGGATTTATTAAGTTTTTACAAAAAGAAGTTATGCTGCCCCACCCTGTACTTAATATTAATGTTTTCATAAGCAAAAATCTTTAACTCTTATTTAACAAAAACCGTTGATCTTGAAACATAGTATTCAAAAGTGCATTTTTTGTTTGTATTAAATTTATTAACTTCATATTTTAAGAGAGTTCTAACTTTATTTTTCTTTTTTAGTCAACTTAGGTCATATAAATTTAGCCTTTCTTACCTGTAAAAATAAATAGGTCTTACTCACCAGATGTGACTCCTTCGAAAAGAACTCGACAAGGAGTTACACTATATGTGTAGCTTAGTCGCGTAGTCACGTCGCGTTCGCTTTTAAAAAGCTGAAAGTTGTAAATGCGATTTTCTGAAAAATGGCTCCAACGATTTTTTTTTAATTTTCAGTGTGGTAGTTGCTTGATATGCGGTTACCAAAATTAATTCTGGCAACACCCTTGCTAACCTGCATCGTTGAGTTGCCAAATGAAAGAAACAAACAAGTGTGATTTTCTCAAAAGTCGAAGGGTTGAGAAAAAAAATATTTCACAATTTTATACAAAATATAAATTTCAAAAAAAAAACATAATAATTAAAAATATTAATTAAATAAGAACATTACATTAAAATATTAACGTAAATTACCATGTGCACGATATTAAAATTTTACTTATACTTTTATGCTTATTTTGTTTTCTGGTAGAGACTAATCCCGGTATTATTAAAGGATACTTTGTACTTCTATCTGAAGCGGTATTCTCGATCTTCGGTTGCACTAAGGATATTAGTTGTCGGTGGAAATTAATAGCCCTTGCGAAAGAGTTCCTTTGCCGTAATGCGATTCTCGTTCCTACCAGACCTTCTGACTATCCTTACAAGGGACAACAATTGGTTTTGTAAGTTTTTTCTCGATTGGCCAGACTGACGAATGATCGGTGTGATAATCGTCTTACATGTACCAGCTCAAAGGGTAAATTTCTCTATATATTTAAAAAAAAAAATACGAAAACTTCAAAAAGTAGTAAAACAGTAATAAGTGCAAATAACTACGTAACAACTGAATGAAAATACATAAAACTACATTACAATGTAATGAAAAACTCAGTTCTCAACAATACAATGTTTTGTGAAAACTATTGTTTGTTTTGCACTTTTATTACTTCAACTTGTTAAAACTAGTACAATTTCTTTCAATTAAAAAATCTAAGGGGATTTATTTATTTCAAATATGCTAAAATTAGGAAATGATTATAAATAATATTTTATATGAAATTATTTTTCCTTAGATTTTGGGGGCAATTCTCATAGTTCTCAGCTCTCGCTGTCTAGTTGGTAAATCAGGCTCACTTCACGCCTGCTGTCAACTGACATTTGACAATTAAATCTATGCTTACATTTTTGTAAATTGAGCGTTATAATGATTGAAAATCACTTGTAAATAATGATGTTTACAATTTATCAAAAATGAAGATGAAATTATGAAAAAATAACGCAATTTTTTTATGCAAATTTACTGTAGTCTAAAGCATAATTATTATCTGCATGACGTACCTACTTTATAACAATGTCACGTGGATCACAAATAAACATAAGGAATGAGTTTGCCAATACATTTATCTAGGTCATTAAAGAAAATAAGTCATATATTTGTAATAATCTGACAATTTTCTGTCCTTCGCTGCACCGCGCGGTAAATTAGCCGCGTTATATTTTATTCTGACAGTTGCCAGAGATTTCTCACCTTTTAGAGGAGATATCCTTCAGTAAAATTTTAGAACAAGAATCACAATTCACCTTTCATTCGGCAACGAATCGGTATCAGTCGCCTTCGACCTCACCTTGGAGATCCAGAATACTACCTCTGAACTCACTGATTATTATTTATCAAATCATATGAATTGTAAATCTTAAAATAAGCATGCCCACAACAGAGTTGAAAATGCTTCTTTTAAAAATTATATTTTTTTAAAGTTATATTTTTATTTATTATTTAATTAGTTATATTATTTAATTTGCATACAATATTAATATGTTAAAGATGATTAAAAAAAAACCTTTTTTGAAAAACTATAATAGTGTTTATTGGGTTCTGGTCGGTATTGGCTTGGGCTATGTTAGTTTTCATGTATGTCATCATTTAAATACTGTTTTTAAAAAAAATGTAGGTTTGTTCTTTTATCACACTTAATCTTAATTTATAAAGAAAATGTAGCGTATTAGGAAACATATTATGTTTATTATGAAAATCTAGAGCAATCGACCAAAATCGATTATCTTTATCAACATTCTTTGGAACACATACCTGAAACATTCACGATAAAATCAAAAGGTTTTTATTCTATGATAATTTTTTGGAGGAACTTAGGTACTTTAAACCAACACTCAATAAGTCGAAGATTAAAAAAATAAATTTCGTTTCTTTCTACTATATTTAATTTTTTTGTTTGTGTTTTAAAAAGCTCAGCAAAGTGCGCATCGATATGAATTTATTCATATCGACGAAAGTACATAACTGTTAGCCTCATTTCTTCATCACTCATATATTCTTGCAGATCAGCTTCAAAACCCATCTTAGGAGTTGGTGGTATAGTCAAATAGAAGATTCCAGAAGCTTGTCTATCCACATTGTATCCCATGTACACCGGGTTTTCCATGGAACAGTTTCCTGATGTGAAGTGTTCGTAGGAGTCGCACGAGTAAGCGGGGTATGCAGTGGGGTTCTTGAAGGTTACGAAGTACATGTAAGGTGCCATTCCATGGGAACATAAAAAGTTGGAGCAACCTGGTTGATCTTCGCCTCCGTTAGGGTAGAAATTGGCGGAGACTGAAAAATACAATAATTGATGACACTTCATTTTTTATTCGAAAAACAACTGTTTATCCTGGTTGCCTATATCCTTTATTTGAAAAGTGAACTATTTGTTACAGTATCAGTGGTGAGCCTCATAATAACCTACAAGACAGAAATTATTTAGTTACGGTCTATATAATCAATGTTGCAAAGAAAAGTTACATTTGATATTCATATTAAATCTGCGCTTACACATACTGCATGTGGACTTACAACATAAAATTAAATATCAAATGAACATAAGCCCTGCAACTCTTACCGACCTTCCCTGAAACAGAGATGAAATTTGCAAAGTGAACCATTTTTTACAATATGGGTGGTCAGCCTCATACTAACCTATAAGTCAAGGAAATTATTTAGTTTAGTTCTATATAATCTAAGTTGCAAAAATATATTACATTTGAGATTCATATTAAATGCATTCCCTCAAGCAGACATTTATAAGTTCGCGCTAACGCATACTGCATGTGGACTACAACAACATAAAAACTCAATCTCAAATGAACATAACTCCCGCAACTCTAGCCGACTTTCCCTGAAACAGAGGGGAATTTTTTCAAAGTGAACCATTTTTTAACAGAAAGAGTGATCAGCCTCATATCAACCTATAAGTCAAAATTTTCAATAATTGCATACACTATCGATGTGTATATTCTATTAATGTATAACCATTTACAGTGCGGGATATTTCCAGTGTTTCTTTTCAATGGTGGTTATTTTTAAATTTATTTTATCAAAGCCAAAGAAACCTAAACTTTCTCCTACAAAAACTGCATGTTTTTATTTTATATGTTTTCTAATACGTCGAATTTTAGCGCTAGAAAACAATGCGCAATATCCACATTCCCCAAATGTTAAAGGGTTGGGCTATCAAATTAGAGGCAACGCCCCTAATTTGATTATATTGCAGTTGAACACTTCTCCCACCCAAACAGTTTTAAACAGCTCTTTTACAATTGCTTGATTTTCTGGTTCCGGGTTTTGACCGTGATCCATGTTTTTGCTTGTCTTCTTCTTTTTTCTTTTTATTCTTTCTTGAAGACTTTCAGCTTACGTTTCGTCTCCTCTGTGGGCGACTTCTTCGGAGTTCTGCTCGCTACTGAGGTCTGAACGATGGGCGATGTCTTTTATACGTAGATTCTAAAAGGGGCGTGGCTTAATTGTTAGGTATAAAACTACCCTCTTTCATAACTTCAATTGTACTCAACCATGTTTTGTTTAGTTTCAAACACTCTTCTTTCCTGTTAAAATTTTTATTTTTATAAATTTCGATGGCTTCTCTATACAGCCGTGTATAATATCCACGAGCCTTAGCAATTATTTTGGTGTCATCAAAGTTTATATCGTGGTTGTCTAACAGGGCGTGCTCCGCAACGGCAGATTTCTCTGTCTGCCCTAGTCTGCAGTTTATTTTATGCTCCTTAACCCGTGTGTTTATAAATCTTTTTGTGGTGCATACATTAGATAAACCGCAGCTTCACGGTATTTGATATACACCAGGTGAGTTCTTTTACAATTGTTTGTCAATCCTCAAATGCTCAAATATGAGTGGTTTTATTGTAAAATGTACAAGAAAGAAACTTTTCTTGCAGTGAACATTTGGGAAAAATGACGATTCACAAACTTCTACTAATTTCCATGAGCAAAAACCCACCTTTCTGGAGGAAAATGTCCACACAAAAATGGAGTATATTTGGCAAACAAAAGACAATTCGGAACAAACTAACAAGCAGGTCAAGACCTAGATGAAGACAATCTACTTTTTGGTAAGAAAAATCATCATTAACAAAGTTTAAATATTTTTAAAGCTACATATTTAAAAACATATTTAACTTTATTTTTCTCACCGGGCAAGTGCTTTATCCCAAGGATCGCCGTGTCGCTATGGATGATATCCACAAAGCTCGCATCTGTCTTCTTAAGCCTCAGATCTTCTGGTTCTGTGGACCAGCACAGTGTTCCAGGGTCAAGTGCACTGATGCGGTCCAGAGGAAAGTCCAGCACCTCATGGAAGGACTTCCCAGCGAAACCAGCCACGTGAGAGCCAAGGCTTACAGTGACTATGTGGATAGGTTGTATTCCCTCTGAGGACAATGGACGCGCATTTTTCTTTACGTTTTTTTTATTTTAAGAGCAGTCGATATACTATTTTAACTGTTTTTGGTGTAATTCCTGGCATCTTTATTCTTAACCATCTATTACGGTTAATTAAACTCAAATGATCGATCCATGAAGTTTACATCCATGATATTTACGAGTATACAAGTTGTTTTCTTCTAGTTATGTTTTAAATTGAAAAATTTCATCGTTATTTGGTTTACAGTTTAGACTAAGGTATCTAAATGCACACGGATCAATTGTGATACAGAGAAAAATATGATGCCATTTTTTTTATAAAATCGAAAAAACAGATTTTACGTACCCGTAGCGTGGTATAAGTACGGGTCGCTCAACGTTTCAAAAACTTAGTTGTTTTTGTTCACCTCGCTATAATCTACATTAGGTCTTATCAAAATATCTAACGAATGATACATTGTTTTTTTCTCGGATTGCAGTATTTAAAAAAAGTTCAAGTATTCAATTTCTGAGCCGCCATAAAGGTTCAACCAACTAAATGGTTGTTTACCCTTGAATAAGAAACAGATGACAAGCAATAGTAACTTTTTGTACTAACTAATAAACTAATAAATACTTCAATAAACAAGAAAAAAGAATAATGAGGCATCTTGGACCGGTCCGTAGTCCAGTTGCAACACTTTGGACTCGTAAATGGAATGTTGTGGATTCGGATCCCGGCGGAGCACAAAAAAATATACCATTTATATTCCAAATGTGCTCTTCGCTGAGTTGAACAATTCATAAACCTTTACCAAAAAACGGTCACTGAAAGGTCAATCCAACCTTACAACAACTGGGTCTTGTCTGAGATTCGGCGCTTTCTACAGCGACGACCAAGCTCGCAGAGGGCTCTTGAGGTGTGATACACACAAAAACAGCGCTCACCAAATAAATCATTCTTATAAAATTATTATATTTACCATTATAGAATTCAGCTAGAAACCTGCCTAAAGCCTCTCCAACGAATCTGACTGTGGTAGTTGCTCTTATGTAATCAAATCCTATAAGAGCCGCATAGTCCAGACTGATGACATTCGTGTTCCCTTTGGCCACAAGTCCTGCCGCCATGAAAGGCATAGTGATGAAGTCTTTCCAACCAGGAACGTAGACAGTCAGAGGAAGAGATATGTTAAACTCAGGGTGGGAGGTTATGTTCTTGGCTTGATCTATGCCAAAAATAATCTAAAAAGATACATGCACTGATTAATAATGGCAAAAAAAAAAAATGATGTCTTCCTTGATCAAGCGTAACCAGAAATGACTGGCCATTGTTTTTTCTTCTTTATCTTTTTATTTAGGTTGCAAAATTATTCACATTAATTTTTGATGCATGTTCACGAGCAAATACGTGCAATTAGACCACACCTTAAATGAACATTCACCTTGCAATATCATATGTTGAAAGTTGGTATTTTTATTGTTTTATCGTTATTTAGTCCTTGACTTATAGGTTGGTATGAGGTTGACCACCCATACTGTAAAAAATGGTTCACTTTGCCAATGTCACCCTAGTTTCAGGGAAGGTCGGCAAGAGTTGCAGGGCTTATGTTCATTTGAGATTTGGTTTTTTATATTGTAGGTCCACATGCGGCATGTGTGAGCGCGAAATTATGCGTGTCTGCTTGTGGGAATGCATTTAATATGAATCTCAAATGATACATATCTTTGCAACTTAGATTTAGATTTTGATTTAGATCGGATATGATCATCCATGAGAGCGGCAAAGTATGCTTAACATAATGCGTCAATAAATCTAGTCAACACTGTTTCAGGGAAGGTCAGCAAGAGTTGCAGGGCTTTTGTTCATTTGAAATTGGGTTTTATGTATATCGTAAGTCCACATGCGGCATGTTTAAGTGCGAACTTAAACGTGTCTGCTTGTGGGAATGCATTTGATATGAATCTCAAATGATTCATATATTTGCAACTTTCATTAAAGATTAAAGATTATGAAACAAGAGAAATAAAAATATATTTTACCATTTCAGAAGAGGTCAATAAAATGATCTCTACTTTTGACATATCTGGTTGATATTTGGTATCTTTCATTTGATCATACTGTATACCAAATATTGTCTTTTCTGGGTTACCTAGAAAAAAAATTACAACTTATATTATTTTCTTATTTTTATTTTAACTTATACTTGAAATATCTTAGTAAAAAAATACTTTTGTTTTCAAGTAAAACTATGGCACTACGTTCACATTTTCAAGGAATAAGTTTTTATTACCAACTACAAGTTTCATTAATTAATTAAAAGAAGTTTAAGAGCAACAACATTTTATGAAAGCCTTTGTGATTATATGTTTCTTTGAGTTTGATACCATTGTTGCTATTTCTTATTTACATTTCATACAAGATTCCTTTGTTTAACACAAAAAAAACTCTCCTGTCAAAAGTAACGTTTTGCGCAAAATAAATAAATAAAAATAATCTGATTTCACTTACAGTCAAGGAAATTGTTTTCAGCCAAGTATTTTATAAGAACAGTTTCAGAAGGTTTGTAGGCTGCTGATATCAAGTAATTTGACGCAAAAAGAGCCAAGTAAAAAAATTCCCTCAAAGCCAGCGTCGTCCTGTAGAAGAAATCTGAAAATAATGGCACGTAAATAGAGAGCAGAGCAAATAGGTAATAAATTTATATTGAGGAAGTTTTCAATGTCATACTCCAACAGTTGAATTCATAGAGGATGTTTTTCGTCCGGCCTTCTGTCTGCACAACATTGTCCAACATACAGTACCTACCCAACCCAGTTCAAGGAGCTATTTCAGACGAGTTGCATTATTAAGTTATTAACATACAACAATTGTACTCGTATTTTAAGCGATATCTGCACTTGAAGCAATAAAAAATAATAACCGCTCCCACGAACTGCCATACAGTACAAATAATTAATACAAAAAGTATTAATAAATCAACTTTAAAGTGAAGTTACGGGCGTTTGACATATTTACTGCATAAAATTAAATTTCATACCTCTCGACATTTTGTTGGTGCCGTAGCTAACGCCTTTATGAGACAACCTTTCTGCACGACGATTGATTATAATACGTCACAAATTATTGTTTTCCTTCGTTCATCCTCATCGTCAATCATCATCGTGTTCAGTTCATCCTCAATCATCATGCAAAAAAAGTGCCTGCTGAAGAAATTAGCAAGATTGCCAACGAAACCACGAAATTTATGTAAGTTCTTCCACAATGGTTCGTCTAATATCCGAAAAGTGTAAAGCTAAAACCCAACAGTATGTCATCGAATTATTGTTGCATGTGCAACGCAAAAACGCAACTTAGCTACATATATAAAGTAACTTCTTGCCTGCGTTATCCTCGAAGGAGTTGCGTGTAGCAGTTTGAGACCTATTTATTTTTACGGGCTAAGGGGCAACACCAACTCACACCAACCATTTTCAGTAGAAGTGAGGGTTTCTCAGCTCCCGGGGGGGGGGGGGACTAGTTTTTATTTTTTGTGAAGGCTCAGTACACCTTGTCGGCAGTAATTTTAGGTTTGAAATAAACACCAAAATGGGAATTCATTCGCGACACCCTTTGTGGGGATCTAACCCTTGCTCTCGGCATGAAATGCAAGCATTCTACCAACTGAGCTATCAGCCGGAAATTTTACGAGGTTGGTCGTCGCTACAAAGCGCCAATTCTCAAGCAAGACCCAGTTGCTTTAAGGCTGGATGGACCTTTGGTGACCGGTCTTTGGTAAAGGTTTATCAATTCATAGAATGTGCTGTGACTTTAATAAATACTTTAATGACTTAGATTTATTTCAAAAGGGAAGTACTCCTTTAGTTGTTACTTAATTAATAATACAACACTCAGGGGGGATATTGGCAAAGTGGGTTCAATTCCCGGCGGAGCACAAAAAATATACCATTTATATTTTCAAATTTGCTCTTCGCTGGGTTGAAAAATTCACAAACCAATACCAATGACTGGTCACCAAAGGTCCATCCAACCTTACAGTAACTGGGTCTTGCTTGAGAATTGGCGCTTTGTAGCGACGATGATCAAGCTCGTAAAAAGGTCGATAGCTCAATTGGTAGAATGCTTGCATTCCATGCCGAGAGCAATGGTTCGATCTCAAAAAAGGTTTACTCAGCCTTCACAATAAATGAGAACCAGCCCCCCCGGGAGCTGGGAAACCCCCCACTTCACTGAAGTGGTTGGCGTAAGGCCGACCCCCTTACCTGTAAAAATAAATAGGTCCCGAAGCGCCACATGCGACCCCTTCGGGGATAACGCAGGCAAGAAGTTACACTATATGTGTAGCTTAGTTGCGTTTTGCGAACCATTTACCAGTATGGGTGGTCAGCCTCATACCAACCTATAAGTCAAGGCGTACAAATAAAATTTAGGTATATAAAAACAACAACAAAAAGTCAATATACCTGTACAAAAAAATTAACATATAATTCAATTCGTGATTTTTTCAATTTACGTTTAAATTGAAAACAGCTGTTGTTTTTCTGAAATAAGTGAGAACTTGGTTAGAATAAAAAAACATCGGCAATTTATTTTATAAAAATTAAAATGAAATACGGCTTAAATGTAAGGAAAATAAATGCGGGCTTGAACCTTGTACCTTTATAATTAAAACATCGTAATAAGACTGCAAAAAACCGTATGTGTCATTGAAGAAAAATAATTAAAGCTATCACTTTGCAATTAAACATTGATTTTTGAACCTTAAAAAATGACCTTACTGTCGGCAGCTGACTTGTTTTTTTTACTCTTTATTATAAATTTGTAAAAGTGATGCTGCAAAAATTGTAAAATTTCCATGCTCTATGATTTTTTTTTATTGAAAAAAATTCTCATCTGTGAATAATAAGTAATAGAGCCTTGAAATCTAAATAAATAAACTTCCGCAAATTATGCAACTTACGTTTTTAAAACTTCATTTATAAACGGTCCGTAGCCTAGTGGTAACATTTTGGACTCGTAAATGGAAGGTTGTGGGCTTAAATCCCGACAGAGCACAACAAAATATCATTTATATTTTCAAATATACTCTTCGCTGCGTTGAATAACTCAGAATCTTATACAATCTAATCTAAGTTGCAAAGATATGTTTTATTTTATTTTATTTACATTGGGAATTCACTTTATATGCATTTTTACAAGCAGACCTTCCCTGAAGCAGGGGCGACATTGGCAAAGTTAAACATTTTCTATAGCATGAGTGGTCAGCCGCATACCAACCTATAAGTCAAAGAACACACACAAAAAAATATATTTTTTCAATCAAAACATTCAAACAAATACAGAATACAAGATTATAATTTTAGAAACCCTAGCCCTAGCGGCCAACATAACAGATCAACCGCCATTTCCTTCTGTCACATTCACATTCTTCTCTTACAAAATCATTCCTCTCCCTTTCACTCCGTTTTTTCCCAATCATACTGATTCGAAAGTATATTTCAACAGTATGGACTTTAATAATTTCACTAAACCTTTACTAAAGACCGGTCACCAAAGTTTCATCCAACCTTACAGCAACTGGGTCTTGCTTGAGAATCGGCGCTTTGTAGTGACAACCAAGCTCGTAAAAAGTCTGGCCGATAGCTCAGGTGGTAAAATATTTGCATTCTATGCCGAGAGCAAGGGCTTGATCCCACCGAGGGTGTCAGAAATGATTTCCCGTTTTGGTGTATATTTTAAATCCAAAATAAGTACACAAGCAAGGTGTACTTAGCCTTCACAAGAAATGAAAACCAGCCCCATTGGGAGTCGGGAAGCCCCCACTTTAACTGAAGTAGACGTGAGCCCGACTACGTTACTAGTGAAAATCAATAGGTCCCGAATCGCCAAATGTGACCCCTTCGTGGATAACGCAGCAAGAAGTTTCACTATGTGTTTAGCTTGATTGCGTTAGTAGTGATGATTATCCAGTCCATATTTCCCAGTCCATTACAGAATGTTTAAAATTCTAAATTAAATTATAATATTTAAGATTCGCTACTTAATTTGTATTCAATACTAGCTGTCCCCTGCCACACTTTGTAGTGGCTCGTCTTATTACTGTATCATGCCACCATACTGTTAGGGTTGGCCAGTATATCTCTGCAGATGTGTCTCTACTGTGATGCGTCCTTGCAAACTGTTTTTTGTAAGTTATTTGATTTGTTGGCGTCTATCTATTGCTCTTGTAATGAAAGTGTGGCATGAACGATTGGTGTAATAATACTCGTACTACAGATCATTATAAAAACGACAGTTAAATTTCAATCAGAAGGTAACAGAGCTCCAAAGAAGCTACGCACAGAAATAATGAAAAATAAGCAAAAGAAAAAAACGCCATAAAACACACTCGAAACCTGAAAGAAAAATATCAAGAATCTTAATCTGGCCATGAAAGCCTAAAATCATTGATTCTGTTGTAAGTCCTTGACTATAGAAGAGAGTCCCGACCTTCCCTGAAAGAAATATCAGGGAAGGTCGGCAAGAGTTGCAGGGCTTATGTTAATTTGAGATTGGGTTTTTGTTATTGTAGGTCCCAGTGGCGAAGGGTGCATACAAGCCAGTTTCCATCGGCTTCCTTCTTAAAATTATGTAACAAACGGTGTTATTCTTACTTGTCATATTTCGGCATCGGCCTAACTGGCGACTACTAAATCTGGGTACAACGCCGGACTAGACCTAATTTGAAATATTGATTCTCGTTCATAGTGTAACGTAGGAACAGTTGAGCCTGCGACCAAATTTGGACGGCTGAAATTACGTCCGTTCAATGTCGTATTTAAAAAAAAAATCTGTTCTGGAGATGTCACTTTATAAATATTATTTAAAGAATAGGGAATTTTCAGTCGTTTTTAAATAATTATTAAAACAATAACCATTGACAATAACGCAAAAAAAGATGAAAAATAAAAGCAAATAATCAGTTTATAAATTTGTTGTGCAATTTATAATTAAAACAACTTTGAAAACAATTGATTAGCCAAATGAATCCGTATATTTTTTGTGGATTGGGAAAAATAAACCAAATGTGGGGAATATGCGTTTGGGATGACCACACAAATTGGCCGCGGCACGTCTGTCATCGCTGACGTCACAATGGCGGACGTCTGGTTGTTTTGTTTGTAATCAAATCAAATGTCGTCCGAAATGCATCTAAATATTTTATTTCAGATGGAAAAAGTGTCTCATATGTGTTCGTAGAGTGTTAAATATCCTTTTCACTTATTTTAAACTATGTATATACATAACTTCAGTTTCGCGGCAAATTTTTCATATTGAGAAATTTGCCGCGTGCCGTGATGCAATCTGTCAAATGATTTCTTTTGCTTTTTAATTTTGTGTGTTTTGTGCCTCAAAAAGCGATTGATTAGCAAAAAAGTGCTGAATTCTATCAATTTGACCAAAATGACAAAAACAAATCGCAAAACAAAACAGTAATAAAGCAAATATTTACGATTTAATATTAAATACGGCATTTGTCAAAATCGATTGTACCACAAAACCCTCTCCGAGGCGGCTTTGTCTAGGCCTAACTTCGCATACATTTGGAGGTTAGATTTGGGCGGGCGTTGAGCTTGAGACGCAAGCCTAACTACTTCAGAAATGTTCAAGAATCAAAATTAAGCAAAACCTGGGTTCAAAAGGCGACGAAAATGTCTAAGAATAACACCGAAAGTAGTTAAAAAGTAAACAAATACATTTACAACCAAAGAAACAAAACGTATTTTTCCCCTATTGAAACCATACAGTCTACTTAATTATCATTTCTGCCTCATTTTAAACGGGAAACCGATGGAAACCGGCTTGTATGGCACCCTTCGCCACTGGTGGATCCACATGCGGCATGTGTGAGCGCGAAATTATGCGTGTCTGCTTGTGGGAATGCATTTAATATGAATCTCAAATGATACATATCTTTGCAACTTAGATTTAGATTTAGATTAGAAAGTGCACATTTGGCATGTTTAAGCGCGAACTTATACGTGTGTGCTTAAATTAAATGGAAAGAAAATAAAATATGCGTTATATTTCGTGGACACGTGAATAATATGTATTTTATTATACTTACCTAGTTTAAAAATGTACCTACCTACGCATATTCAGGAAATATTGTTATGAAATTTGAATTTGGAACACATTCGGAATAAAAACCTAACAAATAAAAAATGTGTTCTATTTTGTGAACACATGAAGAAATTATATTCTACCTACCTATGAAATTTGAATTTGGAATAAAAACTTGAACAACCGGAAAAATAAATAAAAAGATATTTACAGATGTCAAAATTGTGCATAAGGGGAAAACATTTTCACTTATTTCTGCTTTTATTTCCTTTATTGGTCTAGTTTTTTTTATACAGAATACTAAGTTGGCATGTGAAAAATTAATCATGTACATAAGTGTCATCGCAATCTGTTCAGTAGTTTACAAGTCCATAAGAGACATACAAAGATACATACATCCGTTTGATTTTATTTATTTAGATTTTAAACGTCACTTGGTTTCTTGACTAATAGGCTGGTATGAGGCTGACCTCCCAAAGTGTAAAAACTTATTCACTTTTGCCAATTCCACCAATGTATTTGCCAATGTTGGAAAAGAACATGGAAAGGAACATTGGCAAATTGCAAGGTATATTTTATGTCAGGTTTGGTATATTGAGTATGTAAGTACACATCGCACGTTTAATAATAAAGAGCAATAATTCAAAAATTGGGAAAATCGAGATTTTGTAATAAAACGCAAGAACAATGCGAGAAGAATAGGTATAATGCGACAGCCGTTCAATTTGGACGAATATGACCGAGATAAAACATCTGTCGCCTTTTTCATCCCATACAAGTTGTATTGGTTGTCTGAACTTCAAACGTGATTTCCCAACATTCTTATTTTTTGAGCTATTGCTCTTTATGATGAAGCGTGCCACATGCATTACTTGTGCCCTTATATGGGCATGCATTAAAGATGAGCCTTCAATGTCAACACATATTTGCAATGCTTACTTAACGCAACTGAATTAATTAATCAACTTAGATAATAGATTATTATTATAGATCATTTACGAGTATATACGATCAAATATAAATTTTATCGATAGGGAAAGGCTACAAACGATTTTTATTTAATTTGCAAAAATTAATAAACAAAAAACATTATTGTTAACAAATAAATTTATATACCGTCCATCATGTTCAAATTCTCTAAGTCATTCAGTTTTGAAGTCGAATCATCAATAGCCGCATTAGCGCCAGAATTATGCCAAAATATACCGTTCAGAAACAAAAATAAAAATAAAAGTTTCACTAAACAAGACATTTTTTTGAAGAAAAACATGTTTACTTTAATTCCGAAAATTCAAATATATTTAATGCGAAATTCGATATCGGTCTTTCACTGTTCACACACGTTAAGGATCTGAGCCAAAGAAGGATACAAATCGTTATTTTTAAAAATATTTATTTACGTACGAGGTCACTTATATTTACAAAAAAACAGTTTTTTCTCCTTCTCACATCTAAATTATTCACAAATCCAAACCATGATAATATTTTATATGAATATAAAAAAAACACGTGTCAAAGTTGTAAACATAAAAGTACATCGTTACATAATATAAACACTGTATATTAATACCCACACAGTTTTATATATTTTTTATATTATACGGAAATCAACAGCACTAATAAATTAGTACATAAAAAAAATACTTAACAAAATTTAAGGCCAATTTATTTTACAAATTAGAAATATAAAAAATATACCAGAATAACAACAAGAGTAAAAAGAAAGTAAACAAAAATAAAAAGTGAAAACAATTTGACAAAATCAGAACCAATTAAAAGCCTCATTCTAAGTTATAACAAAGAAATAAAGAGTTAAAAGATAAGAAAAAACTGAAGATAAAAAATTAAATAAGAGCAAAAGGGATGGGAAAGATTATAAAGATAAAGGAACTAGGAAAAGGGCACATATTAATAAAGGAGCTGCAAAAGCAGTAAGTTAATAAATTAAATACATATAATACCCACTGAATATCTACCACTCCAACAACAGTGCCGCCCTTACACCACCCAAGAACATTGACTTAGTTAAGGCGTGTTATAAAGCTAAATCTGCCATTTTTGTTTCTTACACTTTATGGTCTTAGCAAAATAGTAACATTAATGAAAAAAATCAAGCATGTTTATTTATTTTTTTATCTTAATTATAAAGCTTAAACAAAATATATAACTTAAGAATTGCTACCACAAAAAAATATTTAAAACAAGCGTTTTTTTAACATTTTTAGCTTTTTTTTTCGTGTGTGCTGTATTTTGGATTTTGTTTTTGCTTTTTAATTACTGAACTATACATTGTTTAGGTTCTGTACTCAACATTTTTTTTTATAATGTCAATAATTTTTGAGTAAATATGGAGAGTAAATATGGGCATTTAGTTGAACAAAGAAGTATTCTCAAAGTGTTGAAAGGTGTATGTTTGATAGTGAACAAACGGATTTCAATAGTGTTTGGTCTAAGAATTTTAATAGTGTTTCGGTCTAACCTCAAAAATATAATAACCAAATTATAAAAATGCCGAAGGACGAAGACTTGTTCAAAAAATTAAAATAATTCTTAGAAGAAAGATTACAAGAAATCAAAGAGGAGATCATCTCAGCGATAGATGAGAGATTTGAGGAATTAAAAGAGAATGAAAGGAAGCCCACATACGCTGATAAAGCAAAGAGGCAAACTGAGATCACGATAATAAGGCCCAAAAAGGAACAAAATCACGAAAAAACTATTAAAGAATTAAAAAAGATAAAATTGAATGATCTCGAGATGGCTGTAGATAGTATAAAGAAATTGAAAAATGGTTCAGATAGGAATTAACATTTATAACAAAAAGGATGCTGAAAAGTTAAAGAAGGAAGCAAAAAAGGTCATCGGCAAGGAGTACGAGATTGATATTGCAAAAAAGCGTAAACCTAGAGCAATTATTCTAAATGTGGAAAAAGACATAAATGAAGAAGATGTAATGGATAACATAAGGAAACAGAATCCATATCTAGATGCAGACAAAGAGATGAAAGTGATTTATTTTAAAAAGAAGGAAAAAACAAATGACGTGACAATTGAAATTCATCCAGAGAAATTTAATACAACCATAGAGAAAGGATATGTAAATATTGGTTGGAAGAGATGCAGAGTGGTAGAGGACTTTCAAATATTAAGATGTTATAAATGTCATGGATACAACCATAAGGCAAAGAATGCAAGAACAGAAAGAATTGCAGAAAATGTGGAGAAATCGAACATACGTCCACAGCTGCATGTGAAATAATTGTTTGTGTGAACTGTAAGAAAATTAAAGAGCATCTGAAAATTGACATAAATATTAATCATGACCCCTATGACTATCAGAAGTGTGAAGTCTTTCAAAAATTTTTTTTTTCACATATTATGAACATTTTCCTAATCACATAACATTTTTTTTAAGAAATAAAATCGATCGTCTGTGAAAGAAACAGTTAGTTTGTTTTGGGATATTTATCTTCTAATAGTAGATTGGAGGCCTCTTATTCTTGTTTCTCTCAAGCCATACGGAAGATAGCTATTAGTCCTTAGTCCTTAGATAATAAGTTCCCTTAGCAGAACTAGATGACCCATATCGAATGTAAACAATAGTTTCATCGGCACATTCTCCACGATTCAGCTTTTCCAAGAGACAGAAAGAAAAGCATATTGGTTTTTTATACTTTTAAAGAAGTAAATGTATGATCTAAAATGTCTGTCAACTTTTTGGCACCCTTGAGATGGTCCTGGACCATTAAATGGCGCCACAGGAAAGAAATCATCCATCATCATCATCAACTGCCATAAAAGTTCTAGGTTGGTAGAAACCACCATAATATGGTAAGAATATTGCAACTCCTGGGAGATCGATTGCTCCATAAGTTGCGAGGTCTGTGTACATGAAATCCACACATTCGGCATCAGTTGCTTCTAGGCTTAGTTCCGTTGGTGCGTTGGTTCGCATTGTAGCAAACACCACTCTGTTCGAGTGCTGTAATGTGTAATAAAAATTTTGTCTCTGTTATGCTGGTAAATGTTTTTCCTGTTAGACCCGCCAGATGACAGCCTAGATTTTGTGAAATTTAATAAGGACGACACCATCTGTGAATTTCAACCGGAAACAAAAGGAATTTGTATTTTACTTTTATATAAATTATATAAATAGAATAATTTCCTTTTTTAAATTCGAGCCATTCAGTCGGTTGATGTCGTAGCGAAGCGCTAGTTGTCTCGTTCGAGAGGTGAAACTTTAAAATTTTGTCTTGAAACAGTTTAGTTGCCATCATGCGTTGGAATAGTGAAAATTGTGCGTTTGCCGTTGAGGCCTGCTTTTTGAACGAATGTTCTGTGATCGAAGAACTAGAGGCTCTCTTCCCTTTAAATCACCTGAGATCATTGAGATAGTGAGAGCTTTAATGTTGCGATCTCCACGGCGTTCTGCGTGCAAACATGCGTCTGCCTTTGAACTTTCTGATCGTTCTATGAGGAGGATTCTTCACGATGGTCTCTTTTTTAACGATTGTGCAGGAACTTTCTGAACGTGACATTAATTCAGGAAACACTTCCCAGAGCACCTCATCTCAATGTTGGGCGATTTGGAGTGGCCGGCCCGCTCTCCCGATTTGCCCCTTGTGATTTTTTTATGGGGTTTTCGGAAATTCCATGCTTATGTGGACCGTATAAAGATTCTACACGATAAGAAAACCAAAACCCTGGAAGAAAATGCCAGGATAACGTCTGATATGCTGGCAAGAGTCATGACAAACGCCAGAAATCGGTTCACTCAGTGTATGGAGTAAAGGGGATGTCACTTACCTGGTTTGATCTACAAAACTTAAATAAAACAAATCTTTAGGTATGTTTTTACATTATAAAAAAACGAATAAATAAAAATTTACTGGTTTTATTAAGTTTTGAAAAAAGAAAGATATGCATATAACCCTGTACATTATATAAATGTTTTCGTAATGAAAAATATTTTACTCTTATTTAACAAAAACCGTTGATCTTGAAACATAATATTCTAAAATGCATTTGTTTTATGTATTAAATTTATTAACTTCATATTTTACGAGAGTTCTAAATTTATTTTTCTTTTTTAGCCTTAGATCTGATTAATTTCGCCTTTCTTACCTGTAAAAATAAATAGGTCTTACTCGCCAGATGTGACTCCTTGGTGGAGAACTCGGCAATAAGTTACACTATATGTGTTGTTTAGTCGCGTAGTCACGGCGCGTTCGCTTTCGAAAAGCTGAAAGTTTTAAATGCGATTTTCTGAAAAACGGCTCTAACGATTTTTTTTTTAATTTTCAGCTTGGTAGTTGCTTGATGTACGGTTATCAAAATTAATAATGGCAACACCCTTGCTAACCTGCATCTTTAAGTCGCCATATGAAAAAAACAAACAATTGTGATTTTCTCAGCAGTGGAAGGGGTGAGAAAAAAAATAATTCACATTATATAAAAAACTAGCAGTACCCGGCGAGTTTTACAACGCCATTTGTGCATGTGGAATCAATTTATTTCCACAGATAAAAGAGGCAGCATTGACCCAACAACAGAACCACAAAAATATTGTTATTTAATCGGAATCAAAATTCACAATTCTTTTCTAGATAAATATTCACATTTTCTGAAAAATTGGTCTAAAACTGTTAAGCGGTAAGGCCAGACATAAAAAAGCACAATTACGGTGCTTCCACTTATATTTAAAATTAAAATGAACATACACCCTGCAACTTTTCCTGACCTTCCCTAAAACTGGGGTGATATTGGCAAAGTGAACCATTTTCTACATCATGGGTTGTCAGCCGCCAATGTCACCCCTGTTGCAGGGAAGTTTGGCAAGATTTTCAGGGTGTATATTCATTTGAGATTTGGGTCTTAATATTGTAAGTTGACATGCATCATGTTTAAGCACGAAGTCATACGTGTATGCTTGTGAAAATGCATATAATGTGAATCCCTAATGTTACATATCGCACGTTTAATAATAAAGAGAAATAACTCGAAAATTGGGAAAATCGAGATTTTGTAATAAAACACAAGAACAATGCGAGGAGAGTAGGTAGAATGCGACAGCCGTTCAATTTGGACGAATATGACCGAGATAAAACATCGGACGCCTTTTTCATCCCATACAAGTTGTACTGGTTGTCTGAACTTCAAACGTGATTTCCCAACATTCATGTTTTTTGAGTTATTGCTCTTTATTATTAAACGTGCGATATCTTTGCAACTTAGATTAAGGCGTGTTATAAAGCTAAATCTGCCATTTTTGTTTCTTACACTTTATGGTCTTAGCAAAATAGCTACAGTTATGAAAAAAATCAAGCATGTTTATTAATTTTTTTATCTTAATTATAAAGCTTGAACAAAATAAATACCTTAAGAATTGCCACCACAAAAAAATATTTAAAAAACGCATTTTTTTTATATTTTTAGCTTTTTTTTTCGTGTGTGCTGTATTTTGGATTTTTTTTTTGCTTTTTAATTACAGAACTATACATTGTTTAGGTTCCGTACTTAACATTTTTTTAATAATGTCAATAGTTTTTGAGTAAATATGGAAAAACTGCGTTCTTTGATTTAATTAAAATTTAATTCATTTAGTAGTTTCAGCTTTTCCATATTTACTCAAAAACTATTGACAAAATAAAAAAAAATGTTCACAAGGGAACCTAAACAATTTATAGTTCTGTGATTAAAAAGCAAAAACAAAATTCCAAAAGAAATGCAAAAAAATGTAAAAAAAACGCGTTTTTTTAAATATTTTTTTTGTAGCAATTCTTAAGTTATATATTTTGTTTAAGCTTCATAATTAAGATAAAAAAATAATTAACATTCTTGATTTTTTTCATTACTGTAACTATTTTGCTAAGACCAAAAAGTGTAAGAAACAAAAACGGCAGATTTAGCTTTATAGCACGTCTTAAATCAGAAGGTAATGCAAATGGAGCCTTTTCCATTGCTCGTCCGCGAAAAGGCAAACCATTACTTTTTATAGGTTGTTTAGGACCATTGTCGCATAGAAGAAGGACATTTAAAAAAAATGCGTTTTTTTTAAAACAAACATAATATCATGAAACTTGATTGAAAGTATGAACGAACCATCTGGAAGGTATCCTTTATTATATTACCCTTCATCGTCGTCTTTCGTCGTCACTCGCTTTGAGTTTCGATTTTCAAAACTAATGCCACCACAGCAGATGAAATACATTTGCAAACATAGAAAAGAAAATTTTGTATTTATGCTGCAAAACAGGACCATTCATGGATGTGTTTGAGAAACGCACTCCAATACACTATAACTTCTTTCAATATTTACAAAAAAATTTTTTTTTTTCGTAAAACAGTAGTTTTTAGTAGAAGTAATTATAATTTCTGAAAAAAGTATTTCTTAAAAAGCCGCCACATTTTTTTAAACCTGTTTTTGTTTTGTATTAAAATGTAAGAAAATGTATGCAAAATGGAAAAAAACTAAATAGACATCTAGCGGCAAAATTCGAAAGTTTTTTTTTTTTAGGATTTTTTTTTTTTATTTGATACAAATCAAAAAAACAACAAACAAAAAAATTAAAATGGATTTAAATCTATAATCTTAGTTGCAAAGATATATTACAACATTCTCACAAGCAGACACGTATAAGTTCACACTTACACATGTCCCATATGAACCAAAAAACCCAATCTAAGATATTATGTTGAGTTTACAGATACTATAATATAATCTATAATATATAATCTAAGTTGCAAGGATAATTTATTCATTTACAGCTCTCAGATGCATATCCATAAACAAACACGTGTAGTTCGCGCTTACAAATGCTGAATGTGTAGGTACTTACAAATAAAATCCAAACCTCAAATGAACATAAGCCCTACAACTTTTGCCGACCTTCCCTGACACAGAGGTCTATAATCTAAGTTGCAAGGATGTACATATATAGATTCAAAGCTCATATACGATGCATGCCCACAAACAAACTTTTGCCTGTAACTTTTGCGAACCTTCCCTGGAACAGGGGTCTAATCTAATTTAATCTAAGCTGCAAAGATATATGTCATTTCTGATTTATATTAAATGCATTCCCACAAGCAGACATGTATAATTTCGCGCTTACACATGACGCATGTGGACCTACAATATAAAAACCCAATCTCAAATGAACATAAGCCCTGCAACTCTTGCCGTCGTTCCCTGAAACAGGGATGACATTGGCAAAGTGAACTATTTTTACAGCATGGGTGGTCAGCCGCATACTAACGTATAAGTCCAGGAACATACACGACAAATTACATTTTTTAAATCAACAAATAATAATATGTCTGGACATCAAAACTAAAAACAAAACCAATTCCTATTTAATTTTTAATGTTAAGTCTTCTTTTACTTTATTTTAATTTGGATCTGTTATGTGTATAAGTAATTAAGAATTTTTGTAAATCATTTATATTTTTTTGTGCTCCTTAACTGTTGGTGTGAGGCTGACCCCCGTGCTGTAAAAATCGTTTCACTTTTGCCAATGCCACCCCGGTTTAGGGAACGGCGGCAGGAGTTGCAAGATTTATGTTCACGTGAGGTTTTGTTTATTTTTATGCACACATGCAAAATGTGTAGGCGCGAACCTACATGTGCCTTTCTGTGGGCATGCATTTAATATGAGTCTTAAATGTTAACATATCTTTGCAGCTTAGATTATAGATTATAGATAGATAGCCGCCAAAATTACAGATCAACCGTCATTTCTTTCTGTCCTTAAATATGTACTTCTTAAATTTCCTCCAGAGTAATAACCTTCTTCATACAGGCTCTTCTTTTGTTGGGTGACATTGGCAAAGTGCAACATTTTTTAACAGTTTGGGTGGTCAGCCTCATACGAACATATAAGTCAAGGACTATAATGGAGCAAATTAAAACCGGTTTCTTTTTTTTATTTGCTTTTAGTTTTCTTTCTTTTGTTAAAAGACTTAAAAAAAAAATTGTTTACAAAAACTGCATTTTTTTTACATGTTTTCTAATGATTGATTCCCTAGATGCAAAACTATGTGCAATATACACATTGCCTAATGTTAAGGGGTTGGGCTGCGTAGCAGCCAGGGGCGGAGCCCCTAGTCAATTAAAATGCTTTATTTAAATACAGTCTCCTTCTGGTTGGTACGTACTAACTTTTGTTTACCGTGTGTGGTATTTAAAAAAGCTTACTTACATTTTTAAAATCCTACTTGTAGTAGATACTTTATTTTATGTTTATACTTAGAACATTTTTGAATTGAGAACTTTTGTCTAGGCGAATAAATGTCAGTTTTGTACTCTGCAGTCTTAAGTTACCAATAAAATAATGTTTTTTTTGTATTTTCCCTAGCAGGACGGCCGGCTAAAGTAACAATATTGTCTATGCCAATCCATGTGCAGACCTCATTACGATTGTTTGACATTTTGTAGACATTATTTTTGCGAACCGCGATAAAGAGAAGATCAGGGTTTTCAGCGTTTCGACAAAGTCGTGTCCAACATCATCAATTAAGATCGTTAGATATTTTGTTTAGAATTGAAAACCAATTTTGCGAACCATTGTGAAGAGAATAGCAAATTTTTCAAGGTTTCGTGGAAATCGTATCTAATTTCATAATGAAATGTATATCTTCCATGACGAAGAAGGTTCTTGCTCGTGTTTGAAGATTTGGGAACAGAAATGCAATACGCCTATCTATTTTTCCTGGCCAGAAAAAGGTATTACAGAATCAATAAATAATTAATTCACTTAAATTAAAAATAAAAATATTTTTTTCATAAACGTAGTTTTATTTTCACAATAATTAATATTATCCGCCTCGAGTACTTTCGACCTTCAAGTTTCAGGTCATTAGCAAGAGTAATGATATTTAAAACATCAAATGCAACAATCATATATAGCGCGAAATTAAATTTTCCAGCTTGTGGGTATGCATTGAATTTGAATCATTAAGACCTTTTTTTGCAACTTTAGATTTTACATTAAGATTAACGTTGTTTAAGGATTTTTCAAACTCAAATTCCTTGACTTATTAGGTTGGTATGAGACCGACCACCCATGTTGTAAAAAATGGTTAACTTAACCAATGTTCCCCCTGTTTCAGAAAAGGTCGGTAAAAGTTGCTGGGCTTATGTTTATTTGTGGTTTAGATTTTAATTTGTGAGTCGGTATACATGCAACATTTGTAAGCGCGAACTCACTTGTTTCTGCTTGGGGTCATGCATTAAATATGAATAATAAAAGTTAATGTTTTAATAGTTGGCTTATACGTTGGTATGAGGCTGACCACCTATACTGTAAAAAATGGTTCACTTTGCCAATGTCACCCCTGTGTCAGGGAAGGTCGGCAAAAGTTAAAGAAGGTAGGCGCGAACTACACGTGTTTGTTTGTGGGCATGCATTTGATATACATATTCTGTAGGATTTTGGTAGGTTAATAAAAGTACCTATAAAAACTGTTGGATTTATAATTGTGTTCAAAATAAAGCACTTTTTTATTTGTTAGGTTTTTATTCCGAATGTGTTCCAAATTCAAATTTCATAAGAATAATATTATTATTGCAAGATCTTGGTAGGTTAATAAAAGTACCTATAAAATCTGTAGGATTTATAATGTGTTCAAAATACAGCACATTTTTATTTGTTAGGTTTTTATTCCGAATGTGTTCCAAATTCAAATTTTATAAGAATAATATTATTGTAGGATCTTGGTAGGCTAATAAAAATACCTACCTATAAAATCCGTAGGATTTGTAATGTGTTCAAAATAAAGCACATTTTTATTTGTTAGGTTTTTATTCCGAATGTGTTTCAAATTCAAATTTCATGTTTGTGTGCTTGTTTTGGTTTAACAAAAAAAGGTGCTGTAATCGATCATGTTTATTTATTGAAAAAACAACAATTTTAAAACTTTTAATGATGCAGTTGCACATCCGAAATTCTGAATAATATTTGTTGTGAATATGATGTGCATCTGTTCAGGAGTTCTTCAGTTAGCTAACTATTAACGCACATCAATTTTGTATGGGGAGGCCGTTGCTTTTTATAATATAGTAGAAGTAGATAGATAGATAGATAGGGGGAAGGGATAATTTTGAAATGAATAAAAAATATAGGTAGGTAGGTACTCAACGGAATTCAACCGAAAAAGAATCGACTTGGCAATGGCAACGATGGCAACTTTGAAGCCTATGTTGAAGTGCTGGCAATTTATTTGAAATTCGAATGTCAAAATGAGTTTTGTTTCTCGCATAGGTTTTACATAAAAAGGTGTTGTGATTGATCATGTTTATTTATTTAAAAAACAACAATTTAAAATCTACTAATGATGAGGAAGCACATCCCAAGTCCTGAACAATATTTGTTGTGAATATGACGTGCATCTGTTCAGGAGTTCTTCAGTTTCAATGCCATTAACGCACAATTATTTTGTATGGGGAGGCCGTTGAATTTTATATTATAGGGGGATATAAATTTCTACAAAAATAAATTAAAAGGCAGCGAAAGAGTTAATTAAAAAAATGTTGTACAACTTAAAAGCCATTATATAGACCTACATTTATGTATCATTATTTTTTTTTTTGAAAAATGAATTAAATGATAGCCCTCAGAGAAAGTGACTAATTTCCATACAAAAAATAAATTGTAATGTTGATGGGCATTATCAGCAGTTGGCTAGTCGCTGTGATCTTCTTACAGGATCTGATCATAGGAGCAATAGGCGAAACTGTCCGGAAAGAATCAACCAGACCACGGCTACATACCCCGAAAAAAGTGATTGTTATGTCAAAAAAACCGGTCCTTCAATGTACAATTAAGGTTTATATTTATTACTAGGCTACGATTCTTAAAATTTAATAAAACCCCATTATAACCAAACCACTTTTTCCTAAATATTTATGAAAAGTATACCTACATACGAAGTGTTAGTTTTGATACAAAAGGGATCAATGATCATACTGAAAAATAAAAATGACTTAAGGGCCCTGTCCCGTTTGAACAAAATCAAAATTTAAAGTTTTTCGAATCTCGAACAGACAAATGTTGCAACGCATAAAACGACAAAATTCTCTAGTCCAGTATTTGTACACACTTAAAAAAATGATACAAATGTCAAATGTGTTTGGGGGCACCTTCCAATAGCATATACAGTTGTCGTTGAATCTTTACACACGATGTCCCATTTATTTTTAAACGTCGATCAAGCCAAAACACACTCACTGTTTATACTCTGTCTCTCTTTCACCCACGCGATACATAGGATAAGGCTCTGCGCTCCTCACACAACGACGCAAAAAGTGCAGTATGGTATAACATTTTGTAGATGTCATGTCGACGGGTAATAAATACATCGTAGAGGAAAAATGAAAACAATTTTCAAGACCTATGTTTTTTAGGTTTTTACTTTTTTCTTTATAAACTGTTTTTATGGCTATGTCCAGAGTGCATCAATATAAATATATTTTATTTATATCGATGTCAGAGTGCAAATTACAACTAAAAAGAGGGAAAATTCTGACTCTTTTCACAGTTGAATCACATTCATCTTCACCAAAAACCTCATTAAAATATTCTTTCCATCTCTTTTTTAGAGAGATTTCCATCTCGTTTAATGAGAGTCATCCACTTTGCCTCAGCACGACAAATGTCAATCATGGGCACAATTTTTCCACACAAAGAAATCCACAAGGGAATGTGGAAGTCTCACGATGGTACGCAACGCAAAAAACGCAACTAAGCTACACATATAGTGTAACTTCTTGCCGCGTTATCCCCGAAGGATTCGCATGTGGCGAGTTGAACCTATTTATTTTTACAGGTAAGGGGGCCGGCCTTACGCCAACCACTTCAGTTGAAGTGGGGATTTCCCAGGTCCCGAGAGAGCTGGTACTCATTTTTTGTGAAGGCTGAGTAAACCTTGCCGGTATTTTTATTTTGGGGTTTGAAATAAACCCCGAAACGGGAAATCATTTCTGACACCCTCGCGCTCGGTAGGATTCGAACCCGAGCTCACGGCATGGAATGCAAGCACTCTACCAACTGAGCTATCGACCGGACTCATGGTAGAACAGTGAATCAAATTGACCACCTTTTCGGTGAAAGGACACATCTAAGAATGATTCATGATGTTCGGAGCTATCGGGGGGCAGACTGTGACACAGATCACTTCCTGTCTGTGGCAATTTTCAAAGAAAAAATACTGAGTCATAATAAATCAAAACCGTCTACAAGACTAAGATATAATCTGGACATCCTGAACAATAAAGAGGGATTAGAAAGGTATAGAAAAGGCATCAATGACCAATTGCACAACCTGGGTGAGAGTCAGGTGGCAACTGAAGAAATAACTGAAGCCAGTGATAAGTAACCAGTACTCGGAATTTCAGATGTCTCAAGATGAAGTCTCAAGTGTGGAAGAAAGTGATCCTACAGCAAACCAGCTGAGGGTTGAAGAGTCTTGGAAGCTAATTATGCAGTTCATTAAGCAAACGGCTGAAAAGGAGATTGGAAAGATGGATCAACATGCAAGTAAGCCATGGTTTGATGAGGAATGCAGGCGTGCTGTTATGTGGTGGAAGGAACTCAGAAACTGTCTTCTTCAAGGAAGTAACCAAAACCTGGAGAATGAATGGAAAGGAAGAAAAAGACAAGTACGAAACCTCCTGAGAGCCAAACGCTTACATCATAACCGGCTGATGGAGAAGCTTGAGAGTGACAATATGGATGGAAGGAACTCTAGGAAATTCTTTGATTCCGTCAGAAAGGCGAAGTGTGGATTTCAACAGCGTAGTAGCCAGATAAGGGATAAACAGGGAAACATCATTGCTGATCGAGATCAAATACTTGATGTGTGGAAGAATCATTTCACTGGATTGCTGCGAGGTGAGAGTCCGGATAATCCTTTGCAAACATCTAGAGTTCTCACGGTTGAACCCGAAGTTCCTCCACCAAGTCGAGATGAGGTAGTACAGGTAATTAAGAGTTTAAAGAAATCAAGAGCTCCTGGAAACGATGATATCCCTGCTGAGTTACTGAAATGTGGCGGAGAAGCCTTAGAAAATGCTCTGTGGGGTCTTTATCAGGATGTTTGGAAACATGAGGTACTGCCGGATAGCTGGAAAGTTGCACTATTGTGTCCAATACATAAAAAAGGAGACAAAATGATATGCTCTAATTATAGAGGTATCTCACTTCTCCCAGCGGCATACAAAATATTGTCTAATATTCTGGGACAATTGGGATTTGTGGCTTCCTTTTTGTTTTCTAAATATGTTTTAAATAATAAAATGTCATGTTAAAGTAAAAGCAATATACAGGAGACCTATGTCTAGCAGTTAATTGTAAGAGATTTACAAAAAATATTTAAAACATATTGCATTTGAATAATACGATATGTAATATTGACATTACGCACTTTCAAAGTTACTTGACTAACTGTGATACGCGGGAGATCTCCGACAGACAGTGTAAAAATACGAAATATTGCTTTTATACAAAGTTATAATTGATTTACCGTTTTAATTTATATATATTTTGTACATAAACACCTTCTAAAACATTGCTGAGGTTTTTTTTTACTTTTTCATATCGGAATTTTGATTTTAAGACATTTTTTTCCCCGCAGAAATGACAAGCGTGCTCTCCCTTCAACGCTTCATCTCCAAATGAATCAGTTCGAGAATATTTGGCGCTTATATTTGGGGCAATTCAACTCATCTTTCAAAAATCTTAATAAAATACAGAAAATGATTTTAATTAAAAATTGATACAGAAACTGACAGATTATTATATGGACTTTGATATTTACAGTAAAAAAAAAACAGAAAACAAAACAAAAAAGCTAGTTTTTGAGCACTCAAAATTGATATTTTCGGCACATTTTTGGGGTTCCTAAAAGTGTTAATATTAGTATCAATTTACAAAAAAACAAAAAAATCGTCAATTAGGTTAACAACAATATTTTCTAAAATATTGTAGAAAATTTAAAATACAAAAAATTGACGTATGTACTTGTTAATGAGGGTTAAAAAATGCCTATTTTGTAGAAATGCGTAATTGACTACCCGTATTTAATTTTTAGTATTTTAAATTGAGTTTATTTTTTCATTCTAAAACCAAATAATTAAAGTTGATACTTGCCATTTTCCATTTCTACACATCAAAATTTATTATTGTCGTTACTAATGTACATAAATAAACCTCGAAAACACTCAAAAACGCCGAATTTCTACAACTGTTCGAAAATATTGAGACAGCGTCGTTAAACAGTACCTTATGATTATGGGTCCATGTGTTTTTGCTTAATTGCATATTATGTTATTTATAGATAGATTATAGATGTGTTTTTAGAGTATAGACGTAAGTATTCGATAATTGTACCAACTCTTATTTGTTTGAAGCGTCAGCTCGAGAAGCTTCTCGTATGGTCTGGTATATGTGATAATAATCTCTAGTCATTCTGTAATTATGATTGCGGTGCTTTACAATTAGTGTCAGTACTCCATTTGTACGCGAGCCTTAAAACAACCAGTACAGGAGATTTAAAGTGTGACCCTAATGTAAGCAAATTGTAAAATGAATGCAAGCGAAGTTTTATTAAATTGAACCCAAACTAAATCGTAGCACTATTATAAATTGTATACAATAATAATTTGACTGATTGTTTGTCTTTTTAAAAAGCAGTAGAAGTTTTTTTTTCAATATTTTAAATAAACGGACGATTATAATAATCTGGTATAAAATTATTTTTTCTTTGTAATTTTTTTCAACCAAAAAAAACGATTCACATGAACATACTTATTTTGTTTTCTGGTAAGGACTAATAACGGTATTATAAAAGGATACCTTGTGCTTCTATCTGAACTCACTGATTATTATTTACCAAAATATATTAATTTTAAATCTTAAAATAAACATACCCACTATTAAGTTGAAAATGCTTTATTTAAAAATTTCAAGTCCTTTTTTTTAATCCAAATTACAATTTTATTGAAAAGTATTATATTAATTAATTTCCGTACAATATTAATATGTTAATATGTACTTAAATATGTAGTTAAAAAAAACCTTTTTGGAAACTATAATTTTGTTTATTGAGTTTTTTTGGTATTGGCTTAGGCTATGCTTGTTTTCACGAGTGGCATGATAGAAATAGTTTTTTTTCTATATAATGTATGTAATTTTATCACACTTCATCTAAATTTATACAGATAGAGAATGTAGCGTATTAAACAGATTATGTTTATTATGAAAATCTAGTCCGGTCGATAGCTCAGGTGGTAGAGTGCTTGCATTCCATGCCGAAAGCTCGGGTTCGAATCCCACCGACGCGATGGTGTCAGAAATGATTTCCCGTTTCGGTGATTATTTCAAAAACCCAAAATAAAATACCGGCAAGGTTTACTCAGCCTTCACAAGAAATGAGTACCAGCACTCTCGGGAGCTGGGAAACCTCCACTTCAACTGAAGTGGTTGGCGTAAGGCCGGCCCCCTTACCTGTAAAAATAAATAGGTTCAACTCGCCACAAGCGACCCCTTCGGGGATAACGCGGCAAGAAGTTACACTATATGTGTAGCTTAGTTGATTGATAGAACAATCGACCAAGATTTATTATCTTTAACAACATTCTTTGGAACACATACCTGAAACATTCACGAATAAATCAAAAGGTTTGAAGCATCGATATAAATAATATATTTTACTTATATCGATGATTTTTAGTCTATGATTGATTTAAGGAGTAACTTAGGTACTTCAAACCAACAATCAATCAGTCGAAGATTACAAATTTAAATTTCGTTTCTTTATGTTATATTTAATTTTCTTGTTTGTGTTTCAAAAAACTCAGCAAAGTACACATCAATATGAATTTATCCATAACGAAAGTACATCTTTGTTAGCCTAATTTCTTCATCGCTCGCATAAACTTTCTGGTCAGCTTCAAAACCCATCTTAGGAGTTGGTGGGATAGTCAAATAGAAGATTCCAGAAGCTTGTCTATCCACATTGTATCCCATGTACACCGGGTTTTCCATAGAACAGTTTCCTGATGTGAAGTGTTCGTAGGAGTCGCACGAGTAAGCGGGGTATGCAGTGGGGTTCTTGAAGGTTACGAAGTACATGTAAGGTGCCATTCCATGGGAACACAAAAAGTTAGAGCAACCTGGTTGATCTTCGCCACCGTTAGGGTAGAAATTGGCGGAGACTGAAAAATACAATAATTAATTGATGGCACTTCATTTTTTATTCCATAATAACTGTTCATCCTGTTTTGCCTATTTGATTAGGTATATTGCAATTGAACACTTCTCCAACCCAGACAGTTTTAAACAGCTCTTTCACAATTTTATGTTGATCCTCAAATGCTCAAATGTGAGTGGTTTTATTGTAAAATGTTAAAGAAATAAATTATTCTTGGAGTGAACATTTAGGAAAATTGACGATTTACAAACTTCTACTAATTTCCATGAGCAAAAGCCCACCTTTCTGGAGGAAAATGTCCACACAAAAATGGAGTCTATTTGGCAAACAAAAGACAACTCGGAACAAACTGACAAGCAGGTCAAGACCTAGATGAAGACAATCTACTTTTTAGTAAGAAAAGTCATCATTGACAAAGTTAAAACATTTTTACAGCTACATATTTTAAAAAACCTTTAACTTTATTTTTCTCACCGGGCAAGTGCTTTATCCCAATGATCGCCGTGTTGCTATGTATGGTATCCACGAATCTCGCATCTGTCTTCTTAAGCCTCAGATCTTCCGGTTCTGTGGACCAGCACAGTGATCCAGGGTCAAGTGCACTGATGCGGTCCAGAGGAAAGCCCAGCATCTCTTGGAAGGACTTTCCAGCGAAACCTGCCACGTGGGCGCCAAGGCTTACGGTGATTATGTGGATGGATTGCACTCCCTCTGAGGACAATGGACACGCATTTTTCTTGACGATCTTTTAATCTAAGAGCAGTTAATATACTATTTTAACCGTTTTTGGTGGAATTCCCTGCATCTTTATTCTCACCCATCTATTACGATTTATTTTATTCAAATGAAAGATCGATTAAGTTTGTACTTCCATGATATTTACGACTATACAAGTTGTTTCCTTCTTGCTATGTTTTAACTTAAATACTTTCATTGTTAATTAGTTAACGGTTTAGACTTAGGAACCTTAATGCACACGGCTCAGTTGTGATACAGAGAAAAATATGATGCCATTTTTTTATAGAATCGAAAAACCCGATTTTACGAACCCGTAGTGTAGCGTAAATACTGATTGCTCAACGTTTCAAAAATGAAATTGTTTTTGTGTACCTCACTATAATCCATATTAAGGCTTTTGAAAATATCTAATGAATGCTACATCGTTTTTTCCTCGCATTGCAGTATTTTAAAAAGTGGTGTTTAATTAAAATTTTGTGTATAAAAAACATCAAGAATCAATTATTTAAAAAAAAGTTCACATACTCAATATCTGAGGCGTCATAAAGGTTCAACCAACAAAATGGTTGTTTGCCCATGAATAAGAAACAAACAATAAGCAATAGTAACATTTTGAAAACTAATAACGGCTTTAATGGACGAGAAGAAAGAATAATGAGGCATATTTACCATTATAGAATTCAGCTAGAAACCTGCCTAAAGCCTCTCCAACGAATCTGACTGTGGTAGTTGCTCTTATGTAATCAAATCCTATCAGAGCCGCATAGTCCAGACTGATGACATTCGTGTTCCCTTTGGCCACAAGTCCTGCCGCCATGAAAGGCATAGTGACGAAGTCTTTCCAACCAGGAACGTAGACAGTCAGAGGAAGAGATATGTTAAACTTAGGGTGGGAGGTTATGTTCCTGGCTTGATCTATGCCAAAAGTAATCTAAAAAGAGACATGCACTGATTAATAATGGTAATGAAAAATAGCCTACGATAAATTATGTCTCCCTTGATCAAGCGTAACCGAAAATGACTGGCCATTGTTTTTTTCTTCTTTACCTTTTTTTTAGGTTGCAAAATTATTCATATTAATTTTTTATGCATGTTCAAGAGCAAATGCGTGCAATAAGACCACACCTTAAATGAACATACACCTTGCAACTTCTGTTGACTTCTCTGAATCACGGGTGACAAGTGATCTAAAAAGTGAGTCTTTTTGTTGTATGATCGGATATGATCAGCCATGCAAGCGGAAAAGTATTTCTATCACAATGCGTAAATAAATCTAGACAACACTGTTTGGGGGAAGGACGCAAGAGTTGCAGGGCTTATGTTCATTTGAAATTGGGGTTTTATATTTTAAGTCCACATGCAGTAATGTGTAAGCGCGAACTCATAAATGTCTGTTTGTGGAAATGCATTAAGCATTTTATATGAATCTCAAATTTAATATACATCTTTGCAACCTAGATTAAGGACTATAGATTATGGAACAAGACAAATAAAATTATTTTACCATTTCAGAAGAGGTCAATAAAATGATCTCTACTTTTGACATATCTGGTTGATACTTGGTATCTTTCATTTGATCATACTGTAAACCAAACATTGTTTTTTCTTGGTTACCTAGAATAAAGATTACATCAAATATTATTTTCATTAAAACAACTTTTTTTTATACTACACTGCTTTATTTTTACATTTTATTTAAGTTTGTATTTTTTTTTTTTTTATCTTCTGGTGAAAAAGGTTATGAAATATCTGAATTGTCTTAGTAATAAAAATACTCTTTTCCTTGTTTTCTCATAAAACTTGAGTACTTCGTCTACATTAACATTAAGTTGAATACCTATATTGCAGTTTCTTATTAAAATTTCATACAAAAACCTTTTTCTACTCCCATTTGTTAACTTACTAAATACAAAACTGGCAAACGCAATCACAATGCCATACATTTCTACAGCTGTTGTATGTGCCATTATTTTGGCTGCGCCTCATGGCACAAACTAGCACTCGTGTTACAAAGCCTATCATTACTAGGCAGTGGCATAAATAACTATTGTTTCACACAAAAAAAACTCTCCTGTCAAAAGTTACGTTTTGCACAAAAAAAAAAAAAAAACTAATTATACTTACATTCAAGGAAATTGTTTTTTGCCAAGTATTTTATTAGGACAGTTTCAAAAGGCTTGTAGACTAATGATATCAGGTAACTTGACATCAAAATCGCCAAGTGCACAAATTCCCTCACAGCAAGCGTCGTTCTGTAGAAGAAATCTGAAAATAATGGCACGTAAATTGGTAATAAATTTATATGGAGGAAGTATTCAATGTCATACTCCAACAGTTGAAATCATAGAGGATGTTTTTCGTCTGGCCTTCTGAGGGCTCGCCTAAATTTCGTGAGATAGTGTTGTGTTTTATCACATAGAAGAATACATCTGCACCCAGAATCATGTCAATTTTTCCGGGACTAAAATATTTTTCATCAGCCAAACGTAAGGATTGTAAATATTCTAAATTTTCAATATTTATGTAAGGCGGGTATTTTATCAGTTATTTGATTAACCACCAAATGCGACAGTTTGAAATTGACCGATTTCTCGAAAGAAGGGTAATCGTTGTAACTCTCTTGACAGGATTGACAATATCCCCTATTCCTGAAACAAATTTGTCTCGCGTCGTCTTCACTTCAAGATGCAGTTCTCGACAACACGAGGCCGTTACTATGTCTCGCTGTAAAGCACTGTCTAATGTAGCGCAAACAGTGTGTCTTTGACCCCGCTTGTCTAAAATTACACAAAAAACTGTTCCTAGTAAAACCGTAAATTCTACATAATTATGGTTGGTATGAGGCTGACCACCCATACTGTAAAAAATGGTTCACTTTGCCAATGTCACCCCTGTTTCAGGGAAGGTCGGCAAAATTGTGGGGCTTATGTTCATTTGAGGTTTGGATTTTATTTGTAAGTACACATTCAGCATTTGTAAGCGCGAACTACACTTGTTGGTTTGTGGGCATACATCTGAGAGCTTTAAATGAATATATCCTTGCAACTTAGATTATAGATTATAGATTAGAATTGGGGCCCATAGCACAAAGCGCTAGGGGCTCCACGTTTTCCCGGGCCGCGGCTTGCGAATTCAAGTTGAAATGCAGGCTATTATGGTGGGATCGATTACAAACGCTACATCTTCCCTGTGATTTACAATTATTGAGATTATGCATCGTCCTCAGACAATTCGCTGCCTTAGTTCTTGTTTATCGTATACGCCATTGAAAAAAAATTACATGAGCAATGTTTGCATGTGTACTGGACCAATGTGTCTTATGAAAACAAGAAATTTATTTAAAAAATATTTAAAAGAACTCTCACATTATCGAATTTTACGGTTTTTCTTAGCTCATATTGTGTAGAATTTGATTCATAAGACAACTGCATGAAAAAATCATATTTGACAAGAATGGCGTATACGATAAACAAGAACTGAGAGAGCGAATTGACACATAATTTCTTTGATTTTATAAAATTGTACTTTTCCCGAGCGTCCAGGATAGTGTATTTCGGGCACTGGTACAACTTTGAATGGTTGTTGTCTTCGCACAACAAACATTTGTACACCAAAGGTCCATCCAAACTTACAGCATCTGGGTCTTGCTTGAGAATTGGTGCTTTGTAGCGACGACCAAGCTCGTTAAAAGTCTGGGTGATAGCTCAGGTGGTAAAATGTTTGCATTCTATGCCGAAAGCAAGGGTTCGATCCCCACCAATGGTGTCAGAAATGATTTCCCGTTTTGGTGTATATTTCAAATCCAAAATAAGTACACCAGCGAGGTGTACTTAGCCTTCACAATAAATGAAAACCAGCCCCATTGGGAGCCGGGAAGCCCACACTTTAATTGAAGTAGACGTGAGCCCGACTACGTTACTAGTGAAAATCAATAAGTCCCGAATCGCCAAATGCAAATGATAGCTCAGCATGAAGTTACACTATATGTGTAGCTTAATTGCGCTAGTAGTGAAAATTATCCAGTTCATATTTCCCAGTCCATTACATCTATAATAATCTATAATCTAAGTTGCAAGGATATATTCATTCAAAGCTCTCAGATGTATGCCCACAAACAAACACGTGTAGTTCGTGCTTACAAATGCTGATTGTGTACTTACAAATAAAATTCAAACCTCAAATGAACATAAGCCCCACAACTTTTGCCGACCTTCCCTGAAACAGGGGTGACACTGGCAAAGTGAACCATTTTTTACAGTATGGGTGGTCAGCCTCATACCAACCTATAAGTCAAGGAATATGAATAATAAATTACATTTAAATATAAAAAATAACAAAACCTTAAAAAGAAACCTATACAAAAAAAGTCAAAAATTTCTTATGCAAAAAATGTAGCAAACTAATAAACCAACATTACAAATCAGCATTGCAGATTAGCCACCACTTCTTCCTGTCTTTGCATACTTCTTTCATTTCATCCAGAGTCATAACCTTTTTCATACAAGCTCTCTTTTTATTATGACTCTGGATATCCCATTCACTCGCTATTTCGAAAATTTGGTCCATCCATACCTTTCTCGGTCTTCCTCTTCCACGACATCCATCAATTCTTACAGCATATACTTTCTTCGTCAGTTTTTCCTCATTCATTCTCTCCAAATGTCCAAACCATCTAAGTATACTTCTTGTAATCTTTACTTTCACACTTTCTCTTACACCACATTCCTCTCTAACAAAATCATTCCTCACCCTATCACTCCGTCTTTTTCCAATCATACTTCTTAAGTTGTCCATTTCCACTGTATGGACTTTACTAATCTCACTTTCACTCACCGTCTAGGCTTCACTTCCATACATCAGAGTGGGCACTAGTATACCACCGTGCACCGCCAGTCGAACATTCTTTGAAAGATTCTGGTTCCTGGCGATGCTAGCGGTAGCACCCAGTACGCACCTGCCTTCCATTATTCTTCTTTCAAATTCACCGGTCATTCTTCCATCTTTTTCAAACTTACTTCCCAGGTATACAAACTCATTTACGACATCAACATTCATTCCATTAATTTTAAACTCATAATTCATACTTTCAACATCTCTTTCAAAAATCAATACTTTCGTCTTACTTGCATTCAACTTCAAATGGTTACCTAACAAAGCTTCATTCAATCTAGAGAGCATTGTTTGCAATTCCACTGCTGAATCAGAAACAAGAACTGCATCATCTGCATACAGTAGAACACTCACTTTGCTCTCTCCTATCATCAGTCCACAATCATTAAGTCGAGCATCTCTGACACACTTGTCCATGACTATGTTAAATAGCCATGGACTCATCACACATTCTTGCCTCACACCCTTATAAACTTCAAACCACTCACTACTACAAGGCTACAAAGCAATGATTTTTAATTAATTTGCAAAAAAATGTTTAAAAAAAAAACATTATTGTTAACAAATAAATTTATATACCGTCCATCATGTTCAAATTCTCTAAGTCATTCAGTTTTGAAGTCGAATCATCAATTGCCGCATTAGCGCCAGAATTATGCCAAAATATACCGTTCAGAAACAAAAATAAAAATAAAAGTTTCACTAAACAAGACATTTTTTTGAAGAAAAACATGTTTACTGTAATACCGAAAATTCAATTAACATATTTCATGCGAAATTTAATATCGGTCTTTCACTGTTCACACACGTTAAGGATCTGAGCCAAAGAAGGATACAAATCGTTATGTTTAAGAATATTTATTTACATACGAGGTCACTTATATTTGCAAAAACCAGTTTTTTCTTCGTCTCACATTTTAAATTATTCACAAATCCAAATCTTGATAATATTTTATATGAATATAAAAAACACGTGTCATAGTTTTGTACATAATAATATATAATATCTACATCGTTACATAATTATTATATATCTACACTGGGTGTATTTACACCCACACAATTTTATAACAAAAAAAAACGCAACTAAGCTACTCATAAAGCGCTACTTCTAACCGCATTATCCTCGAAGGGTCTCGCGAGTGGCGAGTGGAACCTATTTATTTTTATAGGTAAGGGGCCCTTACGTCAACCATTGCCTTGCCGGTATATAATTTTGGATTTGAAAATAACACACCGAAATGAGAAATCAATTCTGACACTCTCGGTGGGATTTGAACCCGAGTTCTCGCCATGGAACGGAAACATTCTACCAACTGAGTTATCGAACGAACTATACAGTATACAATTAAGTATATTCAGTAAGGTGGATCGCTGTATGTATGGAAAAAATTAAAAATCATTTTTTCGTATTTGCGTTGAGCATAACAGTTGCTCTATGGGGTGAGTATCTGATATAAAAAAAAATCTTATCAAAATATTAATTAATTATACTGCCCCAAGTCATCAGAAAAATTACAAAAATACATAAAACTACTCATTTTTACCCCTGCGTTTAAGAATCAAGTATTAGATAAAATCAAACGAAATATAATTTTGTTTCTTTAAAATGAATGAAATAGTTATCATTACGTGTTTGGTATCTTGTAATTTAAGAGGGGTGGGTGGAGGCACCCCCTAACTTTGTTACTCCGCGCAGATGCGCGTCACCAATTCGCTGCTCTCAGAGATGTAACTATAGTTGTACGCTACTCATATTTTTTGCAAATACAAATTTACGAGAGATCCTAAGTGTATTTTTAATATATCAGCGTGTTAATGCAAAAGATTGGCTTCATTTAACTATGCAAAACATCTTAAAGTACCGATAACTGAAAGATATTCTGATTGATCAAAGAACCAAAAGATTAATGATCATAAGGAGTGTTGATTTGAAAACTGCTGCGGGAAATTGAAAAAAAAGCTGAACCGAAAACAGAAATATTAACCATACAAAGAAAAAACTACAAGTTCATTGCCAAATCTGTCTGACCTATCAATTGATGTCTCTCAACAGCCAGTCTTAACAGTTATAGTAAAATTAGCACTTCAGAGACCGCTACCTCAAATTTTGTATTCATATTCATTAAAAAATATTGACCTTGGCATAATGGAAAAACCTGTGGATAAATTTGGCATTTCCAATAAGGCTGAAGCTGCTCTTGTTTTGGCAACAAAGCGTTGGTATTATTTATAAGTTAGTTTATTAAAAATAAACACTGGAAAACTAGTGCATTCAAGATGGCTCACAGAATACTACGGATTTATGTTTTTTTTTTTTAACCATCTGACAAACTGTTAATATTATCAATTATATAATAAAAGTGGATGCTCTTATGTGGTCTTACATCAAAACTAACCACATTGCATTAATAGTGCTAGACACTTACACAAGACAATCTAAATGTCGCGATATTTGACAGATAATTTAAAGCAGATACTACATCCTGTTATACAGAGAAATGGATATTTCAATCATACAAAAAACATCTTACTTTCTTTGCCTTTTTATGAATTATAGCCTTGTGAAGAATATTGAAACGCGACAGGAAATAATTTTGAGAATTCGAACTACGATCGGCCAAAACTTGATTTTGATGCAAACAACTATAAAAAAAACCTTATAAACTGGCACGGAAATAACGTGGCTCAGCCGCTTGTTACCAAATTTATGAACGGTGAATTAACATTACGTTGTTAAGAAAATCCACCGCTTGTTGACGAACTAATCTCAAGCCATTTTCATTTTCCTTGCTACACGTTAACCACTGAAAGATTAGTAAAAATTGTAACAAAAACTTCAACTTCTGTTTGCGGTCTTATCAGAAGAGATAGATTCATTAAAAGAAACCTGGAATCCCGACAAATAATGCCTTTTTTTCAATTTAAAGAAAGATTACCAATTCTCTTAAAATCACTTTTTTCTAGACTTCTGTTGATTGCCATTTTTTCATTTTTTTGCCATGAAAGGGTCATTATCATTTATTGAAAATTATGCTTTGTGCTTAAATTTGAACTTCATTATACTACAATTCTTTTTTTCTTAATAAACAAAAAAAAATGTTAAGTATATAGCAGTTTTTATGATTTTTATTAACTTTTCGAGGCTTTGGGGCAGTAAAAGATCAAATATTTCGACCTTATGGTGTTACAATTTATTGTTTGTATTGATATAGAGCAGCTTTTGGCCAAACGCAAAATCGAAATTCCCAATAAAACGATTTCGATCCACCTTAATATTCAGTGATTTGCAATATTTTTTTTCTTGTTTACTTTTTCATGGTTTTGGAAAGATAACCTTAATTATGTGAAGTAGGTATAATAACATTGGAGAACCATTGCAAGTCATGTAAAATTTTGGTTGTTGTTGTCGTTCTTCTTAAGCAGACACACAAAAATCCATGTATATTTTACACAAATTCTGTATCCATCTATATGTCATCATCATCATCATCATTGGCACGACAACCCGGCGTGGGTCTTGGCCTCCCTCAGCAACCGCTGCCAGCGCTTTTTTTTTAGTTGCGTTGCGTTCTTCGTTGGGTTGAAAAAATCATAAAACTTTACCAAAGACCGGTCACTAAAGGTCCATCCAGCCTTACAGCAACTGGGTCTTGCTTGAGAATTGGCGCTTTCTACAGAGATGACCAAGCCCGCAGAGGGCTCTTGAGATATGATACACACAAAAACAACGCTCACCAAATAAATCATCCTAAAATTAAAATGTATATTTTTGTTAGTGAAAAGGTTGAGGCATAAATGTGAGATTAAAATAGTGAAGACATTGACAACTGAGTAACCAAATTCATTGATTCATCATCACGGATGACGTAATAATACACTGTAACTGTAACTGTAACTCTGTCGCCATTCCGCTAGGGGTGGCCAGAGCCTCTGCAGAGTTGCCTTCATTTTTTCCTATCCTGACATACCTCTTTCAATTCCTTCATATCCATCACCTTTTTCATGCATTTTCTTCTTTTACGCTCACTTTGTATATCCCATTCTTTCACAATCTCTTCAATCTGATCACTCCATACTTTTCTCGGTCGTCCCTTCCCTCTTTTTCCTTTCACACTTTCTTTGTATACATACTCTGTCAGTCTATCATCATTCATTCTTTCCACATGCCCAAACCATCTCATCACATTCTTGTGTACTTTAACTTTTACATCCTCTTTCAAATTACATTCTTTTTTTACCCATTCATTCCTAACTCTATTTTTCAAAGTTTTTCCTGTCATACTTCTCAAATGCTTCATTTCCACCGTACATACTTGACTGATAGGTTGGTACGAGGCTGACCACCCGTGCTGTAAAAATCGGTTCACTTTTGCCAATGCCACCCCGGTTCGGGGAACGGCGGCAGGAGTTGCAAGGTTTATGTCCATGTGAGGTTTTCTTAATTTGTATGCACATATGCAAAATGTGTAGGCGCGAACCTACATGTGCCTGTCTGTAGGCATGCATATCATATGAGCCTTAAATGTTAACATATCCTTGCAGCTTAGATTATAGATAGATTATTATAGATACTTTATTCATTTTGCTATCATTAACTGTCCATGCTTCACTTCCATACATCAAAGTCGGTAACAATATGCCATTGTGTACCGCCATTCTCAAATCCATCGTCAATCGCTTGTTCTTTGCTATTCTTCCTATTGCACCGACCACTTGCTTTCCCTTGTACACCCTATTCTCAAGTTCTCTTGTCATTTTTCCATTCTTTTCAAACATACTTCCCAAGTATCTAAATTCATCCACAATTTCAACTTTCGTACCATTCAACATGAACGTGCATTCTTCAGTTTCATCCCTTCTGTCAAAAATCAGTACTTTCGTCTTACTTGTATTAATTTTCAACCTGTTTGCACACAGAGCATGGTTCAAACTAGAGAGCATTGTCTGGAGTTCCGCTGCTGAATCATCAATTAATACTGCGTCATCAGCATAAGACCCTGGTGAATGCCTTTGTGATGTCACGAGTTGACTATTGCTCAACGCTGTACATAGGTCAGCCGAAAAAGCAGTTCAACCGCCTTCAGTCTGTGCTGAATTCAGCGGCAAGATTCGGGATGTCTAAATTTACTCGCATTACTCCATTGTTAGGGAAACTGCATTGGCTTCGTTTTCCGGAGAGGGTGGTCTACCGTGTTTGTCTGATGGTGTATAAGGCTGTAAATGGTACAGCTCCTTCATATTTGGCTGACATGTTTACACCCGTTGAGAGGGATTTGAGGCGCCAAACGCTCAGATCTGCAGGGGATGGCGTGGTGGACTTGGTTCAGCCACACCGTCAGACACGCACTAATTTTGGGGACCGTGCTTTCCGGTTTGCGGGACCAATGGAGTGGAACAGACTGCCACCTAATGTGAGGAAGGCAAAGACTGTTGGTGTCTTTAAAGGAGCACTAAAGACACATCTTTACAAGAAATCTTATCCGTGATTTGAGAGGGCCCTTGAGGTGTGACACACACAAAAACGGCGCTCTTTAGTTATGTGTACATTAAAATAAATTATCCTTTTATATATATATATATATATAAAGCAAAACTACGACTTTTCTCTCTCCAATTTGTATGCCATGTCCTTCCAGATTCGCTTGTTTAACACAATGATCCATGATTATATTGAATAACCATGGGCTCATTATGCAACCCTATCTCACACCCTTGTACACATTAAAATACTCGCTGTATTCTCCATCCACCCTGACACACGCCCTGCTATTTACATAGATGGCGCGTATCGCATTCAAAAGTGCTTTGTTTACTCCATACTTCTCTAGCACACACCACATCATACTTCTATCCACCGAGTCGAAGGCTTTCTCAAGATCTACGAAAGACGCTTAGGCCTTTTTATTTACAGCCAGCTGTTATCGGCTATCTGTCGAAGTGCGAATATCTGGTCTACGCAACCTCTTTCTGGCATAAAGTCAGGTTGTATATCTGAGACCTTCTCCTGGGTGGATAATCGTACCCTAAGGATAAGAATCTTGCATAGCACTTTACCTGGCACACTAAGAAGGCTGATCGGTCTGAAGTTACGGCAGTCTTTTTTGTCGCCTTTACCTTTGTAAATTGGCACAATGTCCGCCTCTCTCCAGTCCGATGGAACCTCCTTGACACTAACACACAATTCGCAAAGCTCTTTCATCCATTCAATCACACATTCTCCTCCCGCTTTCATCATCTCAGGTCTCACACCATCCACACTTGCAGCTTTCCCATTCTTTAATTCCTTTATGACCTTTCTTACTTCTTCTTTCGATATTTTCAAAACATTACCCTCATCATAATCTCCTTTTACAGTTAAATCACATTCTTCTTCACCAAAAACCTCATTAAAATATTCCTTCCATCTCTTTTTTACATCTTTTTTATTCCACAGAATGTCTCCGCTGACATTTTTGATTCCCGGAGTTGTGGACTTACAACTTTCGTTATTTTGTCTCACCCAGCTCCAAATCATCTTTTTATTGTCAGAGAAGTCATTCTGTGTTTTTTCACTCAATTTCTCTCCCATACTTCTCTTACTCATTTGAACTTTATTCTTCGCTAGCCATTTTTTCCTCTTGTACTCGGTTTTTAACATTTTATTCTTTCTACATATCATTAATCCATTTTAAAAAGCTCCCTTTCTTCTCTTTCACTGCTTGTTTAACCTTATCATTCCACCATTCATTGCCTTTTCTATGCCCAATCGTCACTTCACCACATACTTTCTTTGCAATTTCAACCAAACATGTTTTTCTACTCCCATTTGGTAATTTACTAATTACAAAACGGCTAACGCAATCACAATGCCATACATTTCTACACCCGTTGCATAATGTTACATTATGCAACCGGTAACCGTGTTAAAATGAACATGTGCGCATGCGCATTGTCAGAATTGGAACCATTTTTTAATTTCAAATGTCAACCTTGTATGGGGGTATGAAGACCTGTCAATCCAAGATGGCCGCAAGCAATCAGCTGATTAGGCTTCATACAATATTAGTGATATTCGGTAGGTAGGAATTACCGTGGTGATGAGACTTCCTAATAAATAAGTATATTTTATGTGTAGAGTCAAATAAAAATTGTTAATAGTGCTAAAATTTATCGAATTTATTTATCGGATTGCTCCAAATAAAGCTTTCCTTTTTTCAATGAAAAATAAAACGCTTGAAAGGAAAACAATACAAAAAAATTCACCGCAAAAAATAAACAAACTCAAAAAGTTACTTGGTTAATAGGTTAGTATGAGGTTGATCACCTATGCTGTACAAATTTGGTTCACCTGCCAATACAACTGCAGGGCATATGTTTATTTGAGTTTTGGGTTTGAATGTTTAAGCTTATATGCAGGATGTTAAAGCGCGACCTTATACATATGTGTCGGCTTGTGGGCATGAATTCAATATAAAACCTAAATATAATTTATTTTTACAACTTAGGTTAGATTAGATATTCGAAGGGAATGATAAATCACACGTTTTGACAAAGGTAAGGTTTTAATTACTTCAAATGGACGAGTACATTATAATGACAATTATTCACTATTTTGTTAATTCTCTCATGGTCGTAGAAAAAGTATTGTATGCCACTGCACGTAATTAGTCTTTGTAACACTCGTGCTTTCTATTGTGCCATTCGGCTGCGCCTCATGGCACAAACTAGCACTCGTGTTAAAAAGACTATCATTACTTGGCAGTGGCATAAATAACTATTTAAATGTTTCCCACTTTGTTCCTACACATGCATTCTTTGCCAGTTCCTTGCATTCATCCGATTTCAAAATCTGGCTTACTTCCACTTCAAAATCTTTCCTCATACTTTCATCATCTAGTTTTTCTACCTTTACTCTATTCATCTTAATAACTTTCGTTCTTTTCAACATTTTCACTTTACTTATCATTACTGTGGCACACAAGAGATGATGGTCTGATCCCACGGGTAGACCTTGGTAGACTCTGATATCTCTTATGGCACCTCTCATACATTCTGCCATACATATGTAGTCAATGAAAGTGCGAGTATTTGGCCCATACCACGTATATGTGTGCACGTCTTTATGTTTAAACCAGGTATTTGATACAAACAAACCATGCTCCACACACATGTCGACAAGACGTCTCCCACTGCCATTGATGACACTTCTTCCATTTGGTCGTACGACCCTCTCATATTCATCCTTTCTTCTACCTACCCATCCATTCATAAATGTCACCAAAAAGCAACAACTTTTCATTCTTGTCTTTCATTCTGACTGTGTCATCAAGCATATCCCAGAATTCATTTTTAGTCTCCATGCATTCTGAATCTACTGGCGCATAGCATGCAATGAGTAAAAAGTTCATACTTCCATACCTGATCCTCACTAGAAGAATCCTAGGAGAGATCCATTCGTAATTCCTAACATAATTTTTCCCGCTCTCACTTATAATCACACCAACACCCTGTCTAGGGTATCCATCTTTCACTCCCGAGTAAAGGAATAAACTACAATTACTCAGAACTTTCTCCCCTTCACATTTCATCTTGGTCTTAGTCACACATAGAATTTTAATCTTCCTGTCATTCATCTCTTTCTCTAACTTCTGTTCTTTGTCCTTCATTCCTCTCACATTTAAAGTTCCAATTTTCCATTCATATTCTTGCTTACGTCTACTGTTACCAGACGGAAGTGATTTTTTCAGTCTGTTAAAAGCTTTGGCAACCCTGCAGGGGCCATTTGACACTCCCCAAATAATCACTGCGACGCGACAGAACTTGTCAGATTTTGTGCGTTGTCCTGTTATGTTAGAATTCAAAGGTATCTTCAGGATACTTACATCCGGCTAGCTCTCATCAGCATCACTCTCAGGGCGTGGGGTTCTTTCTTCGGCATTGCTTACTTATATCTTGGGAAGGTTGTATAATTAAAAGATAAGCTTAACATGAACAAAGAAGGGTTTATTTACTTTACTAATATGGGGAAAAAGGGGAATTTAGGGAATGGCCAGACCTACAGGTTATCACTAGAACACTCCCTATTCCGTTGGCTGGAGTTCTAAACGGAAGGCCTGGGGCAGCGCCCCAGGCTAGCGGCGGCTCACAAGGCGGACGCCTCCACACGTTGGAGCCCCTGGGTGGGCGCTCCTATACCTCTGGTCCACAAGGCGGGTGCCTTGCTGGCAGGAAATCCAAGTAGATGGGGGGGGGAAGGAGCTCCATTGTAGTGCCCCCTCTTGCACCGCTTGGTGCTTGGTCGCTGACGTCTTAATCGGTTGACATCTTGCCGGGCACTGACGAATGACGGCCTGATTAGTTCACACGGTGCAGTTCGGCCGTTTCCGTGACCGTTCGGCCCACAAACACACACTGCACACTTCGGGATTGTTTTTTTATATGTTACTAGCTGACCCGGCGAACTTTTTTCCGCCTTAGAGGCAATAAATGAGCAGACTTTTGATTTCATCACGGTCAATATTTTATTTGGATAATTAATATAAAATTAAAAAGGAATTATTTTAATGATTTTTTATTGGCCATGTACATATTTTAGTGCATGGATTCCACTCTTTAGTGGAGCATCTTGTGATACATATACATGACATTTTTCGTTTTATCATCAGGTGCAAAAACAAATAATGCAGATGGTCTTCCGAACCGTGAACATACCACATATAATTGACCATGGGAAAAACACGGATTTTCTAGATTGAGACCACAAATTTTTAAGTATTGGCCTTGTGATTTGTTGATGGTCATGGCAAATGCAAGACAAATCGGAAATTGAAGTCGTTTATAAACTCAAACGGCATGTCAGTTGGAATCATCGGGATCCTTGGAATGAGAACTTCCTCCCCTTCGAATTTTCCCTTAAGTATCGTCGTGTGAATCACATTTTTCATCAATTTCCTAACCACCAATCGTGTTCCGTTGCACAATTTCGGTTGGTTTATGTTTCGAAGTATGATTACTGCGGAGCCAACCTTTAATCGTAAATTGTGCGGTGGTAAGCCCGGCACATCCAAGGAGTTTGAAAATTCAATTGGATAGTTGGTGGCTTTATCTTCATTTATAACACAGTCAATTGATTTGAAAGAATGCAGTGTACCAATGATCTCATTCTGAATTATGAAGTTTAAGTCTTCTACATCTTTATTCTTAGACGCCAAAATTGCTCGCTCACTCAACCATTTATTATTTTTGTGATTAGTAATGATGTTTGGGAATACTTTGTTGATGAGTTCTTCTTTTGATGAGACAAAGTTACATAAATTCTAAGGAAATGAAATCAATCCGCTCGATTCGTCGACAGGTACTCGACCATTACCGAAAGTCAGTAATTGCTCAGAGAAATCTTCAGCAGATGTATCGTTCAGCAATGCAACTCTCATGTTTGTTGACAGCTGAAGTTTTCTTGGAATTACTGGCAGTGTTTGGCAGAAATCTCCAGACAGTAAAATCATTGCGCCCCCAAAACATCTCGAGTTATTGCGTAGATCTTTCAATGTTCGGTGAAGTGCTTCCAATGCACGTTTATGCGCCATTGTGCATTCGTCCCAGATGATGATTTTCTATGCTGATAAAACTTTGGCCATTGCGGAGTGTTTTGCAATATTACATGTTGGTTCTTCAATAGTTTGAAGATTTAACGGTAATAATTTTAATGCTGAATGAGCCGTACGGCATCCTTCTAACAATGTGGCTGCTATTCCAGAGAAAGCAACTGCAACCGCTATGCTGGATCTCGCACGAACAGTGGCTAAAATTACTGACATGAGGATTGTCTTACCAGTTGTACCAGGGGCATCCAGGAAATATAAACCACCATATTCATCATCAATTGCCTTCATCAATGTATCATAAACTTCCTTTTGTTGTTGATTTGACAGGGGTACATTTGTTTGAACTATTAAATATAATTCCTGGTGATCATATTCTCTTTCCCGTTCAAATTCTAGATTAAATTAGTCTCATTTATTTTACGATTTAGCGCTTTCATTCCTAATCTGACTAATAAATTACCGCACATGAGGTAACACATGTCTTTGGTCAAGATCAAAGCCTGATTATGTATCTCCTCATTCATTTGAAGGTCGGGATTTCTTGAACGAATTTGATGTAAAATGTCTTCCGACATATTATCCTTGTTTTTGTGCCACAGGTTAGATGGGTTCGATGAAAACCATGTCGAAATGATGATAGCAAATAATGTGCGTATCTGACTTGAATATGCAGAAATAATTGCATCAACGATTGTCGTCTCCCAATGGGTATGCACATGCAGCACGATATGTTGGGAATACTGTAGCATTAACAGTCCGAAGTGAATCAAATGACGTTGGCCCACGCACATTTACCAGCAACAACCGCAAATAGAAACATTCATCATTCTTTGGATGAACTGTATATATACGACCAAGAGCATCAGTAGAACGCGCATCTGGATAAGCAAGAACCGCATCGCCTTGCTTGCGTCTTAGAAAATTCCTCAATGAAGCATTCCAAGTATAATAACGTGGCATCTCAGAGTAAAGCAAAGTTTGTGCAAACGGATCTCTTTGGCAGATCGCAAAAAAACTGGTCAGTGTTGTCGCTGGCGTGTTTCAGCACGTTGAACAACATTCGAAGCCGTAAAAAATACTCTTTGACCATTTTCCAGATGCACCGCCAAATGCACAACAGGAGGATGACGTTCATGAATAGGGAATGCGAATATATGCTTTTATATTTCACTTTTATATTTCCGGTCCGTAGTCCGTAGTCCAGTGGTTAACACATTGGACTCGTGAATGGAAGGTTGTGGGTTCAAATCCCGGCGGAGCACAAAAATATATACCATTTATATTTTCATATATGCTCTTAGCTGGATTTTAAAATTCATATATCTTTACGAAAGACCAGTCACCAAAGGTCCATCCAGCCTTGCAACAACTGGGTCTTGCTTGAGAATTGACGCTTTTTTCAGCGACGACCACTCTCTCAGAGGGCTCATGAGGTAAATAACAAAAATAGCGTTGAATAAATAATCCTCATATATATAAAGGGTTCATCAAGCCTGTACAAAAAAATGGATCTTGCTTGAGAATTTGCGCTTTGTAGCGACGACTACCAGGCTTGTAGCAACACCTCTGTGGCACCCTTCTTGGGTGATATAGACCCCCAAGCCTTTCAGGAGTTGGGGAGTCTCCCGAAAAAGGTCCCCTTAAAAAATATATATATATTGACCATTCAATGGATTTTTCATTTTGATGGTCCATAGTGTTGAAATGGACTTTCTAAGAAGTATGAAACACGGAGTGACAGGGGGAGGAATGATTTTGTTAGGAAGAATGTGGTGCAAGAGAAGTGGGAAAGTGAAGATTAAAAGAAGTTTGTTAAGATGGTTTGGGCATATGGAGAGAATGAATGAGGAAAGACTGACGAAGAAAGTATATGTTGGTAGAATAGATGGATGTCGTGGTAGAGGAAGACTGAGAAGGTATGGATGGACCAAATATCCGAAATTGCGAATGAATGGAATATCCAGAGTCATAATTAAAAGAAGAGCCTTTATGAAGAAGGTTATGACTCTGGAGGAAATGAAAGAAGTATGTAAGGATAAAAAGAAATGGCGGTTGATAATGTTGGCGGCTAGGGTTTATTAAAGTGAAAATTGTTTTATGTTTTAGTTTTTAGATGTCCTTATATATTATTATTTATTGATTTAAAAAAATGAAATTTGTCCTGTATGTTCCTTGACTTAAAGGTTGGTATGCGGCTGACCACCTATGCTGTAAAAATGGTTCGCTTTGTCAATGTTTGCCCTGTTTCAGAGAAGGACGGCAAGAGTTGCAGCCTGGTGTATCTTCATTTGAGATTTGGTTTTTATGTTGTAGGTTCACATGAGGCATGTGCAAGCGCGAACTTATACGTGTCTGGTTGTGAGAATGCATGTTATGTGAATCTCCAATGTAACATATCTTTGCAACTTAGATTAGATTAGATATTGAAATCATATCCGCTCTGATCACGACTTTGTAGTCATCATTTGGCATGTGTTCCAAAACACTCTTAAACAGCCTGACCAACGCATGATGTTCATAAAGTAGTTGCTGTAGATCTTGAAGAATTGCTCTTTTCATTGCTGCATTCATCTCTTGACATCGATCAAGTTGTTTCCCAAATCGCTTCATTGCAGTTCACATACCGACGCGGCGCTCTTCACGCGCAATTTCTTGTTCTTTTTCACTCATTTCACTCGCAATGTTTCGAATCCTTAATGCATTACAGCTTCCTCGGGAAAGATTTGATCGCCTTGGTGGTGGCATGGCTTTCTTAATATTTTTTTGGGTACATTAGATTCATAGAAACTTGAAACAAATCGGTCAACTTCAATTATTCACAGACTCCATAATGTTTAGCTATCAGTTGCATTTTGTTTTTTTTTTTAAAAAAAGAACGGCTAGACTGTTTTTTACGGATTGTTTTCAGTTGATTTTTTTTTATTTATACCTACCACGTTTTATGTCACTTGAAAAAACGTATTTAAAAAAGTATTAAAAGGATATAAAAAGTTTGTCCTTTTCCTGGTTCTAAGCTACCTCCCTACCAATTTTCAGCCAAATCAGTTCAGCCGTTCTTGAGTTATGGATAGTGTAACTAACACGACTTTGTTTTATATATATAGATTTTAAAATAACATAACAGTCCCTCCATCAAACCATCATAATCCGACAGACTCGATGGAAAGACCAAATTGCCATAATACAAAAAAATATGTAAATAAAATCTAAGCTACAGTTACAGTTATGTTATGTGTCGTTTGACACAAGTCTTAAATATATAAAAAATAACCGCTAAGAGCGCCTCCCTCTCCTGAGCACAGTCAGCAGAGACACGCAAAGCAGACATAATATTTATTAAATTTTTTGGGTTATTCATTACATATTTAAATTCAATTCTGAATAAACGTTTTTGTTGTTTTATTCTAACGGAGTCATTGGCATAAAATGCTTAACTCCATTATTTGAAAACATGAATTTGGTTTCGTCAAACAGATTTTTAGGGAAGCAAAATGATGTATTGAATAAGAGTTTTAGGCTTACGCGGCCGGCTGATGATGCTGGAGTGATATTTTCCGGGATCTGTTGCCGTGGTCTGTGGGAGCTGGAGCTTCCGGACGTTTCTACGATGGGCTTTGTGAGGGTTTTTCCTCTGTCCTGCTGATTGACACAATTAATAATGTAACAGCCACTTTAATATGTTTACTTTTATTCCTTTCACAATGTATACATAATAAACCACAGCACAATAATATTAATTATTCTTAATTACACATGCTTGTGGCTCTCACGCCAGGCAAGCTTCTTCCCTCTTTCTGCATTCTTTTGTTTTCCTTTTTCCATTCAAATTTAAATACAATGTTCCATTCTACCAAACAAACAAACTCATCTCGTTACAATACACCTCCTTCCTCTCATAAAAAAAAAAACATTCCCAATTTTTTTTTTTTCTTTTACAATGAGTAAATAATGTATCATAATGCTCAGCCGGCGCCACATATTTTGTTTTATTTTAAGGATAAATTTCAAAAATATGAAAATAAAAAAAAAAACCTGTTTCTGATACATTATTCAGTCATTAATACCTTTTTTAACAATACCAATTATTTTCATACTAAAATTAATATATTTTTTTTTTTTAACACAAATTTCATATTCAATATTATAAACAAATATTTGTTTTTTTTTTTTTAATACTTAATTCAACAATTCAAAATAATCAAATAACAATGCATAATAAACATTCACCAGTTTATTAATCAATTCATTAAAATAACTTTTTTTTTTTTAAATACTTAATTCAACAATTCAAAATAATCAAATAACAATACATAATAAACATTCACCAGTTAATTAATCAATTCATTAAAATAACTTTTTTTTTTTTTAAACATGTATCACATCTTTCCCAATATTTAAATTTATTTCAAATTTATTTTTCATTAATAAATTTATCAGTCCATCAATTTTTTTTTAAAAACTTTACCTTCATATGTAATACTTTGTTTAATTTATGTTTCATACCTTCATTCATGCAATGTTTCATAATTCATTCTTTCACTGATCACTTTTATATCAACTTTCACCGTATCATGCATCACCTCAAATTTTTCATACACATGAAAATATGTTTTTTTTTAATCTAATTTGATTATGTCCTTGATGTGATATTTATTTATAACATTTGTGTCTATATCTTTTAATACATAGACTATCTTGCTAACTTTCTTTTCTATTCTGGCTTTGACAAATTTTGGAGCCAACTTTGTACAGAAGTATTTCCCTGCGCATGAAATTTTTACGCCATACAATATCCCCTTGATCATAGACACGATTTGATCTACCTTTATTATAATAATTTGCATTTTTATTATATGCATCCCATAAATTTTCTGTTACAATTTTGTATAATGTGTTTAATTCCTTCATTTTATCTTTATGCATATCTCTATATTTATCTAATTCTTCCTTTGATTCTATTTCATCATTTACTATTTCACCATGAATTTCACCATTTAGTACAATCTCCCTACCTCTTGCTAATACATTAGGTGTGTATCCTGTTGCTAAATTGACTGTATTATTTATTATGCTTTGTACTGAATCTAAAAAAGTATCCCATTTTCTTTGTTCATTTTCAACAAAAATAGCTAATGTGTATCCTATTGTTCTATTATATGTCTCTACATTATTGCACATGGGAGTATATAAAGTTGTATAAAATATTTTCTGTACTCCATATGAGTACATAAAATCTTTAAATGCATTAGACTTTAAATTCTTTCCATTATCTGTTATTATCGTTTGCGGTACTCCTTCTGTTAAAAATATTTTATTTTCTATTAATTTTACTATTTCTTCTGTATTAGCTCTTCTTAAAGGAAATAACCAACAATATTTGGTAAAAACATCTATTATTGATAATATATGTATATAGCCCGTACTTGATTTTGGTAATGGTCCTATCAAATCAATACTCAGCATTTTTAACGGTCTATCCACTCTTTTTCTATTTTCCATTTTTCCTGCTGGAGGTAAATTATTCGGCTTATACATTTTACATTTTTGACATTTATTTATAAAACTTTTTATATCTGCATACATATTTTTCCAATAGTAACATCTTGATATGTATTTATAAGTTTTAAAAATACCTACATGTCCATTATCATGATGATTCTTTATTATAGTTAATCTATTGTCTATAATAGGTATCTCTTTCCAATTATATTCCTCTGTGAAAGGATTATCATCATTTATTAGTTAAAATAATTTATTATCTACCATTTTGAATTTTTTGTATTTGTGTGGTGTTTTTGTACATCCTTCTGCGATATTATTATACCAAGGATCTGCAATATTTGAATTTATTACTTCCATTTCTTTAGTACCAGGAATCCTAGATAATACATCTGGCACTGTATGTTCTTTCCCTTTTCTATGCTCAATCTCAAATTCATACTGTGAAAGTCTCATGGCCCATCTTGCTAATCTACCTGTTGGATTTGATATTTTATTCAAGAATTTTAATGCCATATGATCAGTTATTACCTTGAATTTCATCCCATCTAGATAAGATCGAAAATGTTCAATTGACTCTACAATGGCAAGAAGCTCACGTTCTGATGTCGAATAGTTTTGTTCTCTAACTGTCAAACTGCGTGAAAAATATGCTATTGGCTTTTCGGACCCATTGATATTTTGGTTTAATACTGAAGCTACTTGATTTTTACTGGCATCAGTGTGTAAAAAAAAATCTTTTGTGAAATCCGGACATATTAATACAGGGGCTGTGCTTAAGGCTAATTTTAAATTATTAAATGCATCCTCAGATTCTTTTGACCAATTAAAATTGTTCTGACCTTTTTTACCTCTCAATAATTTATTTAGTGGATATGATATCTCACTGCAGTTTCGTATAACTTTTCTATAAAATCCTACCAAACCTAAAAACATTCGTAGTTGTTTTAAATTTTTCGGTGAAGGATATTCCTCTATAATCTTGACTTTATTTGAATCTGGCCTTAATCCATTTTCATCAATAATGTATCCCAAATATTTTAAATTATCTTTGCAAAATTCACATTTTGAAAATTTTACCGTTAACCCTGCTTCTTGTAATATATTTTTAACTTGTTTTAATAAATTTAAATGTGAATTGAAATCTTCGTTAATAATAATTAAGTCATCGATATAACAAAATATGTTAGTATCAAATTTAGGTCCAAATAATTTGTCTAATAAACGCTGTGTTTCAGAACTTGAATTTTTTAAACCGAACGGCATTTTTGTGAATTGAAACAACCCTCTATTTGGTACGACGAAGGCAGTTTTTTCTTTGGACGATTCTTCTAGTGGAATTTGCCAAAACGCCTTGCTTAAATCTATTGAAGAGATATATTTGGCATTTCGTAAATTTGCTAAAACTTGATTTAAATTTGGAATGGGATAGTTATCTCGTTTTGTTACTTCATTGAGTCTTCTAGAGTCCAAACAAAATCTAGGCGTTCCATCCTTTTTAATTACTATTGTATGTCGTATTTGTTCTGTTTTGTATATTTATATTTCTGTTCATTTTTGTTTTGTCTGTATAATCACTTTTTTTATTTTTAACAAAACAATCTTTTTGTACATGTCCTGTACGCTTACATGAGTAACAGATTACTGTGTGTTTTTTAAAATTTCCATTTTTTATAAAACAATTTCTTTCCACATGTCCTCTTTTATTACAAAAGTAGCATACTATATTATTTGTGAAACTTCTACATTTATTCTGTATGTAATCTAATTTTCTATTTTTAGTCCAACAATCTATTTCATCATGTCCTAATTTATTACAAAAATTGCATTTTTGCATTACATTTTTCTCTTCTGTGTCATTCATTACATTTAAATTCTTACATTCATTAAATTTGAAAAATGATTCAAACTTGCTACATATTGTAGATAATTCCTCTGTATTTTTAATTTCAGATGTTGTCAGTAAAGTTGCATATTTTTCTGACAATCCATGAATTATTATGTCCATAAGTTCTTTATCATGCATTCTTTTATTTAATAAATTATTTTTTGATTTTACCTTTAAAATATAAACAGATGCATTATCATGACCTTGTACCATATTTAAAATTTATAACTTAAGATTCCTTTGAAAGTCATATTTTTCAATATTTTTCAGGGTTCGGTGGTCATTGTCCTGAGGATGCCTTTTTAGGCGAAAACGTTAGACATAATTTAAATAAAATAAAAGTGAATTAAAACTGTGTGTTATTTAATTAATATCATATTTTTCAAATTGTTGTAAGAATTTGGTTTTAAAAGTTTTCCAATCAAATTCACAGTTAATTGCTCTGTACCAAGTTAACGGAAAATCTGTTAAAAATATAGGCATACACTCTACCAAATAATCTAATTTTAATTTGTAGACTTTGGCTAATTCTTCTAACCTTATTATAAATTCATTTGGTTCACTTTCACCATTAAAAGATATTTTTAATTTGAGAGGATCAAAATTTATGGACTCCATTGTGTTACTTTCTAAATCCTTTTTATTATTTATTTTTTTAGATTTCGTCATTTGCTGTATATTTTCAATTTATGCAATTAAAAAAAATCATTTCATTGAAAAAAAATTTTTCATACAAATTAAATATAACACCATCTATATATATTTATCTAAACTGATTTGAAACAAACTGGTTCATGTCCAATCTTTTTTCTTCTGGGACGTTCGATTTTTAAATCTTCATTTCTTCTGAACGTAGTGTAGGTAATTTGAATTCTCTCACCTTCAATATTTTCAAAACCGCCTTTGAAATCTTGCAATTTCTTGTTATAAATTGTATAAGTTGAGTTTTTTAAAACATTTTAAACGTGTTGATGCTTTCACAACCATAAATCTGTCCAATTTTAATTATTTCATATATTGTATTGTTTTCAATGTCATTTGTTGAAATCGACTGTCATTTGTTTTTGTTTGTGAAAAAATTTTCTTCATAGGAATTTCATTTACAGATTTTTTCTTTTACGTTGGGCGCCAAAATGTGAGGGTTTTTCCTCTGTCCTGCTGATTGACACAATTAATAATGTAACAGCCACTTTAATATGTTTACTTTTATTCCTTTCACAATGTATACATAATAAACCACAGCACAATAATATTAATTATTCTTAATTACACATGCTTGTGGCTCTCACGCCAGGCAAGCTTCTTCCCTCTTTCTGCATTCTTTTGTTTTCCTTTTTCCATTCAAATTTAAATACAATGTTCCATTCTACCAAACAAACAAACTCATCTCGTTACAGCTTCTTCAGCGTGAAGTATGATGATGAAGATGATCTTGATACCTAAGAACTTCATGTATTTTATTGTAAGGATTACTAATTAGGGTGGAGCGTGAACTTTTTTTTGGGATTTTGATTTGGGCGGAGTGAGGAATTGGTGCTCCATAGGGATACGAACAAAGACACTTTTACAAGATTTCAATATTTTCAGTGGAAATTGTGCCACAAAACCACTGAAAAAAACAAAAAAGTCCAAAAACAGGGGTTCTAATTAAATTCAGTAAAAAAAAACTATAAGTATTTTTACATATTTTATATATTAATATTATTTGTTGACTACCAACAAAAGAATAAAGTGAAACAGTTTACACAAATAACACAAGATTTTTTTTTTTAAAATGGTTGAAAATACGGTAAATTTCTAAAAATTACTTAGTTTTGTATTCTCTCTTGGTATTGAAAATCGGCATAATTTTACAGGATTCCAACTTATTTTTTATCCATCCTTCCCGTCTTTCGGGGCCACATACAGCAGAGCACGCTTCAGTGACAAGTTTGATGCATCTTTCAGTTGCTTGAGTGTGACAGGGCATTTGGCGAAAGAGTATCAAAATCTGAGTTTCCACTATATCTGGATTGACGATGGCATCCTTCAATAATTCGGTGCTAATTTGTTTCAGGACTGGTGGTTCAGAAACTTTGTCCCATTCAATCAGGTCATAATATTGCTCTGCGTTGAAGTTCAAGCTTGGCACCTTGAAGACTCGGATAAGAGAGAACCCCGACGTTTGTTCCCTGATCTTCACGATTCGCTTGACAGCTAGTTCTCGGATGTGGCTTCTCTCGTCGTTCAACATTGCAATTATTACATTTTCGCAGTGACCGAAATAACCATTCCTTTGTATCACGGGGTCGACAATTTCTTTCAAGTGTGTTAAAAGATACCGAGTCAATTTAATGGTTTCGTGTAGGTGTTTTGCCCCGTAAACGCACAAAAGTTTTGTTTTAATGTGGAACCACATCGGTGCGTAAACCCTGTAAGACGAATTCAGTCACAGTCATTGTTTTTCAGTCGGATTATTGGTAGAAATGTATAGCCTGAGAAGTGAGTTGGCTGTCGTCAACCAACGCGAATGACATATTTTTCCTGGAGACTTCTTAGCCAAGTTTTCATCACAATGTCCTGCACTAATAGCTTGACATATTTCCAACAAATAAAGCTGGTCTGTGCTTATATCCCCGCGAACTTTTGTAATGTCTGGCAGGTTGCATGTTATTGGTATAAAATCAACTACTGGGAGGTATTCGCAGTTTTTCAGCTGTTTTCCCAGCTGAACGCTGAAGCTCTTGGGTCCTGTTGTCGTCCCATCGATAGATTCAAAAAGGTGACGCAGGCTCAATTCATTCGCATGTAACTGACACACTAGCCACTGGAGCGGTCGTTTAAATGTTTTTTCTATAAGGCGTATGATACTTGAATGAATTCCAGTGTTAACGGCAGTACCGTCGCATTCGATGGTTGTGATTGTAGTTGTATCGATCGATTTCGCTACAAAATAAGCTAAAACTTTGTTGGCAATAGTTTTAGCATCGCTTGACTTGCATATAATGTGGCCAATGTATTGTGACCCAGGCTATTTAAAACGAGGGATGTGTACTTCTACTACCAATATTCTGCGCTTGCCTTCCATGACTAACGTTTTATCCTTTCGTCCGTCAAATGAGATACAAATGGACTGCCCTAGGTCAAGCTGAGTGGAAATCTGCACGTTCCTAGTTTGAGTACGGGCTCGGCGGATCTTACTGCGATCTACAACATTCTTGCAATCATCTTCAGTCACCAATCCGATATCTTGTAATGCAGCAGACACGATGGCAGCTCCTGCCCGATCGGAAACGCCATAACGATCCAGTGTTCTGGCTACAACTGGCAAATTAAGTTTATTGAGCTTCTTGCTTGCTATAGCAGTAGCTGTAGTAGCTGTATCCGAGTTTACTACAACTACTGGACTGCCAGACGTGGATGGTTGATCTCCACCCGACAAGTTTTCCCTGTTTTGAACATAGCAAATTTGCGCGAAAAATTACTTAATCGACAACGATATTTCGCGGGTAAACACATGTTTTTTTAGGATTTTTTCACTATTATTCTTTAGTTGTGTTTATCGTTCGTCAACAACAAGTGAGAAATTGTATAATTTATGGTTAGAATTTATACGAAACCAGTTATTGCACTACCCACTTTTTTGAATATTTGTGATATTTCAAGGGCTTTGGGGCACAATTTGCAGATAAGATATTGAATCCAAATTTTCTGTGCTTAATATGTATGTACCAGAGCACCGATTTCGCACCCCGCCTTTTTTAAATTCGAAAAAAAAAAAAAACTCCATACAAGCACGCTCCAACCTATTACTAATCTTTTCAGGAACCCCCAAGTATTACCCATCTTATTCAATTGATATATTAGTAGCTTACTCCATTTTTTTTTCGACTGTTTGGAACCCCAAATATTATATGTTGTCCATATTAATGTTATTGAAATGGTCTTAAAGAATCTCATTAAACAGCTAAACTTTCGTAATATACTACATTTAGATGGTTATTCCCAGGCATTGAAGTATTATGGAATACGGTACCTGGAGGTGAGGAAAAATATGGTAGATACAAACTTCATCCATAAGTGCGTCCCTCACATTAAGCCTTCTTCCGTTGCATTGTGCTGTTAGGATTTATCGGCACACATCCATATTTTATGTAGGTGTAGCCACGACAAATTATATTCAGAATTAATCTATAAACAGAGCCTGCTCTGCAGTAAACATTGCTCAAAGGTTTGATCCAGAGTTGGGCATATTCTTTCTCTATCAAGAATAATAAAAAAGATTCTAAATCTCGCAGGATTCAACTTTCATTTTTTTTATTTTAAAACGTTTTTTTTATTTTTTTTTATTATTTGTTAAATATAGTTCACGTCTTTGGTATGCGCATTACATTTTTATTCCCTTCCCTTTCTTTTCCTGTCCTATCATGAGGACGAGATATTTTTATTACTTTTTTTTTTGCTTATTTAGTATGATTTATAATTTAAAATATAATACTGTAGAATATTTTACTTGGCACATTGAATTCTTTATAATTGTCTTATTTATGTAAAAAATAATAAATTAAGCTTTAGTATTCTTGTTCGAAATAAAATAAAATAATAATCAAATATAAATCAAGATTCTCTTCATTCACGCTCTTTTTTCTCACTCTGTAAATTTCAGTCTTCACTGTGTCAAAAATTGATAGTGTTAGTTTTACTCGAGTCTCACAAAAAAAAGTTGAATAAAATTTACTCGCAAAAAATTGTTCACGTCAGATTTTTTTTTAATATTCAACATCGTAAAAACATCTTTAATCTTTGCAGTTCAAGGTTTGCTGAATTTTTATTCATATAAGGTATTTTAAATGACAAAATTATAATTAAAAAAAACCTATCAATTCTATATGCACAAGTAAACGGCACTCAGAGGATAAAAAACCGTTTTGTTCACTTATTATAAAAATTGACTCATATTTAAATTAAATTTATGAAACAAGAACCATTGGATTAGTGCCATAGTATATTTGGCATCGACTTGATATTTTTATATTTAAGTACAAGAAAGAACATAATTTATAAGTCACCAAATTGAAGAACAAAACAAAATGAATAGGACACTCCATTAGATATACTTAGCACTTTTATTAGCAACATCTCTGAAGAAAAAATATTTGCAAAACGAACGAGAAGTCACCCAAAAACTTCATACTGACAGGATTTGAAGTAGCTCATGGATGTCTCGTCTTATTTGCAGGTCGAGAAGACGGCAAACAATGGAGACAGAATATGGCTGGCACATCTGCCTTTAGGAGATGATGATGGCTTACGTAATTTGTTGGTCAGTTTGTCACTCTAACACAATGTAAGGAACTAAAAAAGCATAATCTTCATTCCATTGACTCTGAATCTTGTCGATAAGGTAATTTGGAATTCGTTTCAGAAGTGCTAGCGTTCCTGGTGAAGTCACACATTTTGAAATCACGTTTTTAAAGTGGTGGAGGTAAAAATGAAGAAAAAAAACATGTGCTGTACACTTTAAAAATAAAAATAAAAATAAATAACACTTATTTACCGTCAAATAGTTTATTTTCACACTTTCAAGCATTCTCATTACATGATAAATAAAATGAATTTACTTACATTTTTCAATACTACACAATTGATGTAATCACAATAACAAGATAAGTCTTCAAGGTCTTATTTTTATAGAGGAAAAATGTGACTTCAACCTTCTATAAAATACTTTTTATTGTTATTTTTATTACATCAATGAACTAAAGACTAAAAAAAATCGAGTTATAAAGTTATGCTTAACATAACTGTTTTGTTTTCAAATATGGTGTGTGAGATTTTTTTTTGACCTCGAAAAACTCATATAATGCTGATCGATTGACTTATTTTCTCTTTATAAATACTAATATTTTTAATGTACAGTGAAAATCAAAATAAATCCTAGAAGTAAGTTTTGAGCACACATAGTAACTTACATAATATTATTGCATGGCAGCATTGATTTTTTTTTTTTTTTTTTTTTTTTAAGAAATCCTGTGCGGGAGACTCCCTAGATTCTAAAGACTCTAGGGGTCTATGACACTTGTTGTAGTGCCGCAGAGGGGTACGAGCTTGGTCGTCGCTACAAAGCGCCAATACTCAAGCAAGACCCTAGTTGCTGTAAGGCTGGATTGACCTTTGGTGACCGGTCATTGGTAAAGGTTTTTATGAATTTTTCAACCCAGCGAAGAGCACATTCGAAATATAAATGGTATATTTTTGTGCTCCGCCGGGATCCGAATCCACAACCTTCCATTTACGAGTCCGAAGTGTTGCCACTACGGACTACGGACCGGTCCAAGATTATTAGTCCTAAGATTCATTCTCTATGTCAACAAGTAAGTTTTACAGATCTTTTAGGATGACTGTAACACTAGATTATAATTTATATACAAGTCTTTGTAATATTTGTATCTTGTATAATATTTAATATCACATAAACAAAATTAAAAATATGATTTCAAATAAAAAGGAAAATTGTATGAAATAAAATCCTTAGTAATTTACCGAACGAAATTTTATACGAGACTCATGGCTTTAATTTCATGAGAAAAATTCAAAGAATTACCAAACCACATATTTCATGTTTATTGTTTTGTTAAAAAATGGGTTCGACTGGTAGAAAAACTTTTCGTTTATTATTATAAACATCAAAGTACCATACAATGAGATATAAGAAATGCAAATTTTTTATATAGTTTAAAAATATGCGTAAGAAAAGAATGAAAAAAAAAAGAAGAATTGTTGTATTTTGTAGGATTTTTACGTATCTTTGTCTTCATATTATGAATAGATTTAAATTCCAGCCACGTCACCATTTTAGGGATAACTTTTGTGAAAAATATATAATTTTAGGTTTTTACGTAGGTAGGTATCTAATATTTGACTTACCAAAGTATTTTTTATACAAATTCTTACAGTAATTAAAGGATATGTTACAATTCTTTAGTTATTTCCTGGCTCGCTACGGGTGGAAGAATGATATTCAGGTTTTGGATGAGATGGTGATTTTAGGGTCGAAAAACTGGAAAGACCATTTGCTTTCCCAGTTTTGAGAATAGTAGGTCGTGAGTAATGATGATTGATCAACTTCATTGGTTGAACATTGGCAAAATATTGTTTGTCATCGCAGTCATCAGGCATATCGGTTAAGCGACAATCATTGTCATCAACGAGACCAAACGTTGGATTCTCCTGTGTTCTTATTTCATGATATGTATTTGAGCCATCAGCATTAGACTCTCTTCCATTGTTATTTTGTGGCTTTGCGACTTTGAGTCGATGGCTTCTTCGGATTGTTCCACAAGGTGTATGTGGCACTGAATAAACCCTTTCTTTGTTCTTTCTCCCTGATGTGTTTTGGAGATTGCTGTTATTTACAGATTGGGTGTCGTTGCTTGCAGTTGGACTTGCATCAAATTTGAACATGCTTGGTCTATCAGATGAGAAATATGAATCTGTGAACACATTCCTATTGTAATAGCCTCCATTATTTGATGGATACACTTCTTCGTCGGGATCCTCATTCATCTTATTTTTGCTACCAGTGCACATTTGGATCCAAGCCTAAGTAAAACAAACACATTAGAAATTAAACGTCAGAACCTAGATAGAACCCATAAAGATATAAAAGCTTAATTGATCTTTGCATTAGCAGTACTTACCATTGTGCCAGGTTGATTCCTTGGATTTTCAACCAAATTCACTGGTGGATACACTGATGATTCTCCGTTCAAACTTTGTTGACGATAAGAAACCATTGCTGCATCGACTTCCGCATAATCGGGTACACAATTCATTGGATTGATTTTATCATATTCTGGTAAATTTGGATGATCATGTGATTCTTTGCCATTGTGTTTCCAGGAACTTGGACGATTGTCCATCCACATTAAAGAATCAGTTTTAGTTATGTTACTTTGATTGTAAGAAGACTTCAGCCCAGGACTAGACTTGATGTTTAAATGGGTAACTAAGCTTGTTGTTCCAGTAGATCTTGAATCTGTAAAATGATTAAATTGGTAAGATAACCAAATACAAATGTGAAATGCAAAATGGTTTTGGATATGCAACTCACCATACAAGTTTGTTAGGACTACTTTTTGTGCCAAAATATGTTTTCTTCTAACAAATAGAGCTGCCATAAACAAAAAACTCATCATTGTGATCATTGATCCCAACAAAGCCAAAAACCAAGTCTCTGTCATCAAGTCACCAGGATCTACTTGGCGTGAATTCTGGTCTTGGAGTTCCCTAAAAAGATACAAATATGTTTAATTTGGCTGACTTTATAACATGTACTCAGTATAAAAGTAATTTTACGATTAAGAACGATTGTTGATTGAAATTTTAGAAGTATGAGAATGAAATCAGATCAAAGACTTAATTATTGAATATCTCTCAGCAGGTTGACGTGATATGATTGACAAGGGTCCTTTGAAAATTGTGATTTAATTATTTTCTGTCATTTTCGTTAATATAGGCCAGTAGTTTCACATGAAGAAAAAATTGTTTCCGAAAAAATATGTTAAAAAATTGGGTACACGATTAAAAAAAAAGTTTATAACCTGTTGAACTGATCCAATATTCCTTGTCCCAGAGGTAGTCTAAGTGCCGCAGGTTCACTATAGGGTCCTCTGCCCTTGGTTGTAGCAGCAGCTAGCTGCAACCAGTAAGTGTCTCCTTCCCCTTGTCCTCTACCAAGTCCTAGTCCCGCCAGCCTCATGCTTCCTCCCACCACAGTGGAGTTGTGCACCACGACAGAGCTGTTGGGACTTCCTGCCCGCACCACCACGGAGTACTCCTGGATCACACCGTTGGCTGTACCAGCAGGTGGAGGCTTCCACTTCAGGTAAACAGCGGTGGAGTTTAGAAGAAAGGCTTCGAGGTTTGTAGGTGGTGCAGAGGGAACTGCGGATCAGAGAGATATTTTGTATTTATGTTCAAGGTCAAAGCCAATTGGCATCAGGTTTGACTGAGTTGAAATATTTACATTAATAATAACTACAAAGTTAAAATTTATTAATCGGTTATTAGACGAACCGTTTTAAAAGAACTAACATTATTCTTGACGTTTCGTTAGCGGCGTAGCTAACGTCTTCAGAAAACACCCTCTCTGCACGACGACTGAGGATGAACAGTTCAGTTTTATTTTTAATTTTTTTTAAAAAACACAACCAGTTTCGGGAGAAGCAGTACCTCCCATCTTCAGGTGTAAATATCAACTAACATAAAATACAAAATTACCAAATTAAGCAAGGATTTGATTTGTAGTACTGGTGGTGGTAAGTGGGGGGCGGGGCTTAATTGGAAACAAAGAAAGTAATGGCGAAGTGGAACAGTTCACCCTCGTCGTTGTAGTCCAGTGGTAACACTTCGGACTCGTAAATGAAAGGTTGTGGGTTTGAATCCCGGCGGAGCCAAAAAAAATGTACAATTTATATTTTCAAATTTGCTCTTCGCTAGATGAAAAATTCATATACCTTTACCAAAGACCGGTCACTAAAGGTCCATTCAGCCTTACAGCAACTGGGTCTTGCTTGAGAATTGGCGCTTTCTACCGCGACGAACAAACTTGCAGAGGGCTCTTGAGGTGTGATACACACAAAAACAGCGTTCACCAAATAGATCATCCTAATATTATTATCATTTTTCTCTTATAACGGCCGTCTAATACCCGATTAGTTAATTTTAGCTTTGTAGTTATTATTATTGTAAATATGTCAAACGATCATAATTCCAACCTAAATCTAACAATTAGTAATAATATGACATTGAGTAATGCATTGAGTAAATAAATAATGATTTATCAAATGAAATCGAGAAAATTTTGCATTATAACAGAACAATCTTGGTTTCTAGCTGAAAGAAAACGGGTTAGTGAATCGTTTTCCACTTTACGAATTAACATAAAAAATGTTGGAAATATGAAAAAAAAAAACTTTTTTCAGTTATAAATCATTGATTTTTCACTTGTTGCGAAAAAAAAAACTAAATATATTTTTACTGATTAATACCACAAAACATATTGAGCAAAAAAAAAAGTCTTACAAACAAAAATCCTGTATTTTGTTTGATGTTAAGGTCAACAAAATTAATGCGGCAATATTTTTTCCAAAGTAAAAAAAAACTCTGCAAACAAGGGATAAAATTTATATTGAGCGAAAGGATCTCATAATATTTGACAAAGAATAATGTAAGCGAAGATTGAAACGAAAACTATCAATTCTCTATTGTCTCATCGAAGATAAGAAATAAGACAATAGGGCTCGATAGCAGGAATGACCCAATAACGTGTGGCGACGATATTATGACGCGTGCGGATGGAGCGTGGAGTTGGGACGCCAAGTGTTTTCATTTGTCATTATCAGTTTTCTTTACTCACCATCTTCGAGCGTTCGAGCAATCCTCGAGTTGGAAGGGCGTCCGTCAATGTTTTTGTAGAATGGCACCAGGAAAAACTCGTACTCGGTATATTTGTTTAGGCCCGATATGGAGAAGTCAGATGTACTGCCTGAATAGAGAATAGTCTGCTGGGTGTAGCTGCCGACTGTTATATTAACTCCATCCAACGGGCGATAGTAAATGTAATAACCATCCAAGTTGAACGAGTTTATTGTCTGAAATATTTTGTTAATATCAATCTAGGAAAGTATTATATCACTTTAAACAAAGACAACTTTAGAGATAAAAAGAAAAAACACTTTGTATTCGATTACTATGAGTATTTTATTTAATTTAATACCACAACCGGTTTCGCAAACATCCGTTCGCATCATCAGGTGGATAAATTAATACATTATATTAGTATTAATTTATCCACCTGATGATGCGAACGGATGTTTGCGAAACCGGTTGTGGTATTAAATTAAATAAAATACTCATAGTAATCGAATAAAAAGTGTTTTTTCTTTTTATTTCTTAAGATGAACGATTACAAAGTAAATGCCTCTACAATCAATAAAAAAGACAACTTTCATTACCTCCCATGCTAGTTTCACCATAGTAGACTCTACAGAAATGACATCATACAGTTTCACAACTTCCTCTGCTTGTAAGCTTGCTCTCGCTTCAGCTATGAGCGCTGTTCCATCAGCGTCATCTCCTCTCATGATAACCTCATTATCTTCTCCAGCAAGTATTGTTTCAGAAAGTGGGCTCGGGGGAGAAAATCCATGGGCATTCTCAGCTCTCACAAAAAATACAAATATACCTCCTGCTGATAGTAAACGCTGTGTGTAGCTTGTTTCTTGGACTCTTTTAGCAACGATAATCCACTTGGCTTCATATTTTCCTGATCTTGAGCTGTCACGACCAAACATTTCAATCTGATAACCTAGTATTGATGATGACCCGGATTTGCTGTTTTGGTTCCATGTCAAGGTCACGCTTGATTCAGATTGGTTTCTAATTTGAGGTCTGTCAGGTGCGCCAGGCAATGAAGACACTTCCGGTCCTTTGAAAAAGTTGATGCTAGGATTTGTTGGCATATCAACTTTAAGCGTTGCGCTCCATACATATTTTCCATTTTTGTTCGAAGCAACACAAGTATACAACCCTGAATCTTCTTTATCAAGGTACAATATCTTCAAATTACCACTATCCGATATATTTACTTTTCTTGATGAGATCAAAGGTGTTGTTTTGTGATACCAAGATATGACAGGTTCTGGCACTCCAACTGCGCTACAAGGAAATTCTGCAATAGATTTTACTGGAAGAGTTTGGTTTGAAGGTCCTTGTAGAATAATTGGTGGTGGACTGTCATCTTCAGATGTCACCAACAATTTTGCTCTTCCTGTAACTGCACCAGCCAAGTTCACAGCTGAGCATACAACAGTTGTACCTGAATCTGCTTTGCGAGCTGCTTCCAAAGTAAGTTTGGATGTTCCATTTGGTGAAATTGATGATTCAAATCGATCCCATACTACACCAGGGAAAATAAGAGAGTTGTTTCCTTCAAATGACCAGAATAATGTTGGTTTAGGATTGCCAGCCGCGTTGCACTCGTAAAAGGCTTCAGATCCCACTTCAACACTCTGTGAGACTGGCCTAATTTTTAAGGCAGGAGGCGCTGTAAACAATTATTCCAGTTAAAATGGTGGCAATAAAAAAAGTACCTTACACAATTTAAACAGAAATGATAACTTTAAAAATAATTCCTGCGATTGACATAACAATTGAGGTATTTTTAATAATAAGGACAATAATCGTTCAGAACATTATAATTTATTTATTTTTATTTTCAGGGATATGAAAATAACTTACAATGAACAGTCAGAACTCCTGTACTGGTAACATATCCATACGGGTTCTTCGCTCTACATATATAATCTCCTTCATCAGCTACTGTGACGTCATCCAGTCTGATTCCACTGTCTTCTTCATCTTCCTCCAGGATATGCACCCGTCCCACTGGCATATTCCCTCCTCCAGCAGATCTTGTCCATAGCACTTCTGGTAAAGGCTCTCCCCCAACTCGGCAATGGAAGACAACACTTGATCCAACTAAACCAACGGTGTCAGAAGGACCCTCGATGAGATAGGGTTTTACTAGATACAAAAAAAAACAAATTAAACAAGGATTTCAACTTCATTCAAGAATCAAAGATGACTGGTGGCTGAAGATCTTTAGACTTACCCACAACTTGCAGCAGAGCAATATCAGACTCTCTGAGTGCAGCGGCATTCTCAGCTACACATGCGTAATTTCCACCGTCAGACTTTCGAACGTCCTGGATTATCAAATTACCTCCATCCACGATGCGGATCCTAAAATCACTCCAAGCATATGTGACAACAAATGCAAGCTATCTACGCACTTTGAATGAAGAATATTGCTTCATGACAGAAAAAAACCCCTCCATCTAATCTAATCTAATCTAATCTTATCCAAACTAAGCTGCAAGGATATATATCATTTTAGATTTATATTAAATGCATTCCCACAAGCAGACATTTATAGTTTCGCGCTAACACATGCCGCATGTGGACCTACATTACCGCAAAAGGCAAAAAATACTAAAACGTATTGTTATGTAAATTGAATAAGTTATCAAGTCATTCTGTCAAGTTTTTGCCTTATTTAATAAAAAAAATAGCCTTACATTGTTGAATTGAAGTTTTGCCAAAAATTACAACAAAAACATTGCAGTACATTTCTGAATATAGACTAAGGTATTATTAAATTATACATATAAATATTTTGTACTCTCCATAACTCACACTTCATGAGGTATACGTATTCCGTAATACAGGGCCAGCAGTGCCAAATGCACGATCAAAATATTATTCTACATAATATTGACTTATCGCACGCTTAATAATAAAGAAAAATAACTCGAAAATTGGGAAAATCGAGATTTTGTAATAAAACGCAAGAACAATGCGAGAAGAATAGGTAGAATGCGACAGCCGTTCAATTTGGACGAATATGACCGAGATAAAACATTGGCCGCCTTTTTCATCCCGTACAAGTTGTACTGGGTGTCTGAACTTTAAACGTGATTTCCCAACATTCTTGTTTTTTGAGTTATTGCTCTTTATTATTAAACGTGCGTTATGTCTCTTTAGAGTGGACGCATCTGCTATATGCGACTCAATTTTGAGTTGTGAACCTTATTGTTAAATATCCCAACATGATATATATTTCTGACCTCTCGTTGTTGGTGAGATCCATGACTTGGTTGTTCTTCTTCCAGCTCACTACAGGTTCCGGAGATCCTCGTGGGGGACTACACTCCAGTAGAACTGTCTCTCCAGCCATCCCCCGGGTGAACTTGGGATTGAGCCGGAAATCTGTCCGCAAAACTAAAAAAAAATACGACTTCTGTAGAATTCCAAGAAAATTAAAGTAGGTTTTCTGATTCATTTACGAACAATTGGCAATGTTAATTTTTTTTTACCTAAAATCTGTTACGAGAAATTTGTGATTCATTCTTTATATAAACAGTAAGTTTTCATTGAAATTTTTCATGCATGTTTCATGTTAGTTTTCATGGAATTTGAATACTAAATAGTGAACAAAAACCATACCTGTGTTTAAGTTATCAAAATTAAAAATTAAAATCATCAAAAGATCTTGTAACAATGAGATTTTAATACAAATTTACATAAAAGGAGATTTAATATCGTTTCTTTTTTATTACTTTATCTTTTGATGTAACGGAACTACGTATATACTCAAACGACTATCGTTTAGTACAATATATTTTTTTTGCAAAAACTAAATCATATTTCTACTCTCAGTTTAGCATTTCTCTGAATACTATAATGCTTTAAAAGTTAGAGCTCTATCCAAATTTCCCATTAAGAAATCATGAAAGATAAATTAATAGCTTCACTTTTTCAGTTCCGTGGCAACATTTTATGAATAGCTCTGGTGTGGGAAAACTGCACATGTGATAGAAGGAAATACCGGCCGAAGCAGATGAGAACGAAAGAAAGAGAGAACTCTACGCCGCAAAGATAAATCTCTACGATAGCGTTTATATTCTCCAGGTATTCTCCTTTATATGCTGCTGAATGTTTTTCTTTCAATGAAAAGAAAGCTGTTATCAATTTCCCGGATGCGGCTGATTATCTTGCTTTGAAAGTAGGGAATAGAAAATTGCATCTCGGAAAAGAGGCAACGAGTCCATTGTTGGAGAAAATATGTTCATTGTTCAGTATTATTGTGAATTTGAAAATATATTTAGTATACCATGAATAGAAAAAATATAGTTATTACTTTATCAACAGAAGCACTTTTTTTATGATACGTCAGAATACAATAAAATATAGTAACGTAAGCTTCTAGAAAGAAATACAATCCTAAATATATTTTTATTTACGTTTTTTTTTTTTTGCTCCCATTAATTTTTAGGTTATTTTTCTCGTCAAAAATTCCAAAAGTGTTATTTATTTTAAATTTACATTAACTTTTTAATTATATGTGAAATGACCGCTATTCTAGTTAATATATTTTTTGACAAATAATTTATTCTAAATATTTGCCTAAAATCGCAAATGTGTACTAAAATTATTGTATCTGCAATTTAATGATTTTCCTTCCGTATCGTCATTCATTTTCAGCTTTCTTGAAATAAGATGAACGAGGGAGAGAAAAGTAAAAAAAAAACGGCGCATTTTTAATTTAACTTAAGTGACATTTACGGATATTAAGTTTGGCCTTTTGAATGTCTCCCACCTGGCACAGCGGGACGAGAATCCCCCATCGAGTCTTATCATTTCACGCAAGCCTTCTTCCCTTCTTCCCTTCTACCCTTCTACCCTTAAAGCCTATACACCCCTCTCACCTCCGTGTTATAATGTGGCTGTGATAAATTCATGTAACAATTGTACACTGAACTTTTGATCATCTGTCAGTCATTCAGAAAAAATATATTGTGTATTTTAGCTTAAAAACATGGAAACTACACTTTTGTGGGTATGAGTTTTAAATTGGGAAAACAAGATATTTTGCTTCAACTAGTGTTAAAAAAAAAACTTTGACATTTTCCATTCATAGAGATAAAAACATAAATGCCATGTGTATGTAAAAATAAACACAAAGCATAAACTCTTGTCAGAAAATTAACAACAAACGAATGATTGTTCTTGTTTTATGTGTTTTTAACTAAAAGGCTTATATTCTATGACACTAAAGTCCTCTACGTTAGTTTCACATCTGAAATTTTGTAATTTTTTAGTGAAAAAGTTCATTGCTCCAAAAAAACATTGATTTAACGGTAAATAAATATGCGATGGAAAAAAACTACAATCTCGCTAAAAGTGTTGTTTTACTATTTATAGAAAGATTTAAAAGTAGTGAAAGCACATATTTTTTCGATTTTCCTATTAGCTTTTTGAATTTTTTGTCGGGTATGATTGGTCCGTGAACGACTTCTCGTATAGCCTTTACAAGCAAGCTCCTACCCTCGTAGGCCCCCCCGTTGTAGGATTCTCAGCGCCTTTTGTTGGGCGGGCGGACAAAAGAAAACTGTAAGGGATTGTGTCGAAAACTTGTTACAATTTTTCATTCCTTCACTGCTGTGATTACAATTATCCTAAAGGAAAAGTTTTTTCTTCGCCCTTTCATTTCGGGAACAAAATAAACTAGGACGTTAATTAAATTTGATAGCATGTTTCTCAGAGTTTTTCAGGGAGTTTCAAAAAGTTGTACAATATTGTGTAAATTCTTGGTAAAAAAAACGGAGGAATGGAATCATTTCATTTTTTTTTCCTTTTTTACAAATCCCCGTGGGAGATACATCTTTTACAAATAAATAAATTTCAGGTTGATTTTTTTAGTGAGCGTTGCTATGTTTAAACTGCGCAACATAAGCCTTTGTCATGCTCGGTCATTTGCTGTTCAGCGCCAATTTTAAAATTTCAACGCGGTCGCTGTGAGGTTGAATTATTTTTTCGTCTTAGGTCTTTCATAAAATTTTCAACCCAGCAGATAGAATTCATGAAAAATAAATGACACATTTTTATAAAATCTTCTTGGAATCGAAAAACTTTCCTTTTCAAATTGCGGACAACCGGCTACAAAAAACTGGTATTGTTATCTGTATTTTTTGTCTTTCCAAAAAGTTTCAAATTCCCCTAAATGTAAGTTAAAAGTAAGTAAAAGTTAAAAGTAAAAAAAAAATGTATGTAAAAAGTTGAAGCTCATATGACGAGATATGAAAAATTAGTAAAAATAATTACTAGTAAATTAAAACCATCATTAAGGTTTTTAAATTTGAAAATTCTTTTCACGATTCAATAGTAACTTGAGACAGGGTAATTTTTTGGTTTATTTTTTAATTGGTTTTTACAATACATTTTTAAATGACTCTACGACGTATTTTCATAACATAACATTCCCTAATTTTTTGTTCACTCTTACCTGCAACTTGTAGTGTTGCATTCCTGCTCCTGACAGTGCCATACATATTGCTTGCCTCGCACCAGTACACCCCAGCATCCGAGTCTCTCTTGGACACATGGGCATGCAGGATGAGCAGACCTCCATCCGTCAGGAGGGTCCGGCGATCAGCAGGGTGCAGAGGACGACCGTTCTTGTACCACTGGACAGTGGGCGTGGGATGGCCTACGGTGCGACATTGCAAGGTCACTGGTTTCTGACGCTGCACCACTAAAGATGATGGCTGCTCAATGATGCGGGGAGGACCTTCGGAGTAACCTGAGGGCAAAATAAGCATAAATTGAAACCTATTTTAATCAAATTAAACTACTTCATATTTTTTAGAATTCAAAATTCCTCTACAATGCATTAGAGAATGTAGTGCGTTCAATTAACACAAATTTAATGTGAGAATATGTGTAATTCTGGAAATTATTATAAATTTTCAACTTGGAGCATTGATATACTAGAGAGGGAAAGAAAAAATATCAATCTAATGTAGACTAAACAAAAACCCCGGAGGAAAAAAATTTGAAACATCTGACTCTAATGTCAAAATGAATTAAATCAGTATAAGTTCCTTGACTTATAGGTTGGTATGCGGCTGACCACCCATAATGTAAAAAATGCTTCACTTTGCCAATGTCACCCCTATCTCAGGGAAAGACGGCAAGAGTTGCAGGGATTATGTTCATTTGAGATTGGGTTTTTATATTGTAGGTCCACATGCGGCATGTGTTAGCGTGAAATTATACATGTCTGCTTGTGGGAATGCATTAAATAAAAATCTTAAATGATATGTATCTTTGCAGCTTAGATTAGAGTAGAGATAATACTAGTGTTGATTTGTACCACTGCTTCAGAATAGGTTACAAGATATACAGATTTCATTTTAATTGGTGTTCCAAATTACTTGGAATAAAATCAATGACTGTATATGCCTTAAGGTACACGGCTAAATACGTGGATGTATTCCTTTGGTTGCAAATTTATGGCTAAAACTTTGAGAGTTAGTTTTAATATTCATTTCAATTCGAAATATTTACTGCACATGGTACCCAGTATGCATGGAACGGCATTAAGGACGGTGGTTTGAGCGAGAAATTAAAAGTCAAAAAGCAGAATGCGAATCACAGTGTATGGTGCGGACATATAGCAAGTATAAGTGTACAAATGGAATATCATCGGTAGGAACGAAAGGTAAAGATGAATCATCAAATAGGAAAATTGCAAATGAGTGGAATCTGCGGAATGAGAAAAAGAGAATATCATGCCTGAAGATAGTTTTGAATATCAAGCAGATGTGTGCAAGTATTAAAGGTCTGAACATAGAGAAGACGCATCTGCAAAGGTACTGGCCACCTCTTGTAAAATGGTGGCTTAATACAGTCACAGTAGTATTACTTATCTAACGGTATAAAATATCCAAGATAAATTTCAGGTCAACATTATCAGAGAAGCGTATTTTTTCCAAACGACTAAAACTGATGTTAAAAATAATCCAATTGAAGTAAAACGCTTTCCGTTATCCGGACATAGCTGAAACTAAATGGACTTGAGGTAGGAGCCAATCAGAGGTCTCACTCTCTCTTACCTAGTTCAATATGCTAGCGAAAGGGATAAACTTATGTGTAATCGATCCCCCGAGAGGAAGGCCTAACGAGAAAGTTATCAGGGAGCCAACATCTGTCGGGGAAAAAAGTTAAGCGATGGCTGTAACGGAAAAATAACTAGAAAACGAAAACATCATTTATGATTCGTGTTTCCTATACTTCTAATCAAGATAACATTTCTTGTCTGCGAAAATATATAAATTGATAATACAAAATTTTGGAATCACGTTTTGGGAAAATATTTCACATTCGTGAGCTTAATGACTGAACTCAAAAATGAGCCTAAAAATCTTAACATATTTTTAACGCTGTCAAAGCTAAGAATCTATAACCCAACACAAGTAGGCAATAATCTGATGTTTTCCGGTTCCTGTTTGACCAAATATCAATTCATTGAACAAATCGGTGCATGTGAAATTTTACCAGTATCATTAAAAAATATTTTGAATCAGTTTCCATATAAAATCTACTCAATATTTTTTAAGGCAACAACCATTTGCCTTATTTAAATTTGGGCCAATAGTCAACCTTAATCGAACAAAAGTATTTCTATAGACAACCAAAAAATACCACTGCAGGTTGACAACTTAGGATTTTAAACGCCTGAAAAATTATGTAATAATTGTACATTTGAGAAATAATATTTTTGTACTACTTGTGTTATGCTATTTTCATGATGATAAAATAATGGTGTACTGACTCGATATTAATACTAAATGTAAACAAAATGCTTTTTGTTTTATCTAAAATCTAAATCTAAGCTGCAAAGATATGTATCATTTGAGATTCATATTAAATGCATTCCCACAAGCAGACACGCATAATTTCGCGCTCACACATGCCGCATGTGGACCTACAGTATACAAAACCCAATCTCAAATGAACATAAGCCCTGCAACTCTTGCCGACCTTCCCTGAAACAGGGGTGACATTGGCAAAGTGAACCATTTTTTACAGTATGGGTGGTCAACCTCATACCAACCTATTAGTCAAGGAATCATCACCAAGTAAATACATGTACGATATTTAAATTATGCATCCATCCTTAAACGGAAACACCTACGCCTCATCATATTTCCACGTGCTACATACTTTTGCATGTGCTACGAGCTACGACGCGGCTTGTGACAAACACAAGGCCCTCTACGCCTAGCAAAGCGCGTAATGCACTTAATGTGTCGGCGAGAAATTCTCTCCTCTCGCCTTCTTGGCTCCGCGTTGGCTGCTCTTGAAACACTTTTGTGCCGGGTAAATGTGGCGTAGACCCTCTACGAAACGCGCTTACAAGGACGTAGAAAAAAGCGTAAAAATCTTCTTTATGTCCGTGTTTTTGTGAAAAAATGCAGTAGAATATGACGATGTATATATAAAAATAAAATTTAATGACTAAAAAATAGCTGTTCCTGTTTATCTAGTACCATTTCAAATGTAGTGAGATTTTGTGTAAAGCGGATCTTAACTTCCCTCTATTATTGTTTATAATTAATAATTACATACATATATTTAATATTTACAATGTTAAAGTATTACACAAAATCCTTTTTTTTAAATATACTTAACTAAAACAACTGACGTATTATTTATACATATTTTGGCCCATTTAATTATTTCTACGCGCAACTTGTTGTGGACTTTACTCATGTATTTGTATTTTTTAGAAGTCTTACTTTCGTTTTTTATGTTTATAAAAATAAACTTGTGTATTTTGTTTGTAATTTATTTTGCAATTGTGTCACATAAATACAAAATATAATCCCATTATACATGCAACATAATACTTATAGTAATAAATGCATTATTCTTCAAAACGAATATTTAACATTTGGAATTTTATAAACAAACAATCTCAAACAATCTCACACATTAAATTTATTTCATGTGTGAAATTGTTTTGACAATAGAAAAAAGTATATAAATTATGTACTGGATTTGTCTCCACGTTCAGTACGCGCCTGGGAAGTAGGCAAATTGTTTCAATATTTTGGAAGATTGTTACAAATGAGAAGAAGTTAGAAAGTCATGTTTTTAACATTCCTCATTAAATGTTTGGAGACAAAAAAAAATGTTAATGGATATAATAATGAGTTATATTCACGACGCATTATTATTTTGATTTATTAAATAATGAAAATAAATATGAACAATTAACTTTCATGCCACCTGCTCCAACTATTTATGTTCCCGATTATAATTTACGAGCCCTTGTTAATACTTCCGATCCTTCTATCGATAATAAAATATTACTGCGCCAAGCGAACTGTTCAAACTTTTTCTTGTTTTTTTTTTCAGTGCTTGGTTCTACGAGTTCGAGAGTAAATGCGACACTCGTTTCATTAAATTTAATACGACATATAAATTAATGCGTTTATTTATTGTTTGTGTTGAAAAGAAAATGACATCAAAATAGTGTGACAAATTATTTTTTTACGCTTAATAAGATCTATAGCCTATTTGAGTTACAAAGAACTACCTAATATGGGATTTGTTTTACAAAAAACTCTTAAATGACCAACTTTGGTTCAATACAACTCATTTGAAATGTGGTTAAAAAATCACACTCTAAATCTAAATCGAAATCTAAATCTAAGTTGCAAAGATATATATCATTTGAGATTCATATAAAATGCATCCCACAAGCAAACACGTATAAGTTCGCGCTAACACATGCCGCATGTGGACCTATAATATAAAAACCCAATCTCAAATGAGCATCAGCCCTGCAGCTCTTGCCGACCTTCCATGAAACAGGGATGACATTGGCAAAGTTAACCAACTTAACACACACCCTTAAACAAAACGTTGAGATGAAGCATTAAAAAGAAAGGCACTGAAAAATAAAAATAAAATTCATGTATCTCTTGATCAATGACATGATAAAATTTTACTTTAAAGGGTATCAGCTTTTTTGCCAACTTCAACCGGTTAAGTATCATTTTAAGCTCTCCCTACACGGGCTAATCCATAAAACGTTTTCCTCAGCCTTAATTAGCCATAAAAATCAAACTTTCCCAGCTTAGTGTTGAGTTTAATTAAAATTGAAAACTGCGAAACCCGTCCCATTACCGGCACTGACAATAATGACGGGGAAAATTGTATTTTGTTTCGTCGAATACCGGTAAATACCGATTTTTGCCCAACAAAATTCAAGTTTCAAATTTAAGTTGAATGAGTATTTCTACATATTTTTATGACAAGCAAAAAATTTAAATTTTCAATTGCAAAATGTTGGCTATACATATAATCTCAAATTGTTTGACTTTTTTAAATATTAGACACGAAAACAACAACAATTTTATATGCTTCGCCATTTTTGGTGTAACACTGACTTTAGCTATTGACATGCTTGTAAGATAAGTATATATTCATATCAGGCATTAACACAAAGTTGAAATAACAAAGAGTTTTAAATTAAATCATATCAGATTTACATACATTCTAGCTAATAAAATGTCGAAACAAAGGTTAATTTTCCGAAAATGTTGTAAGATAACGGGGTATCTTCATCTCAGGATCCGTGAACTGATATGATTTTTTTGGGTCAATCACACATCAAAATAACGGAGAAGAAAAAAAAGGATGATGCCTTTTAAGGCGAAAACGTTCGAGCATAAATAATAAATAATAGTTAAATGAAACTGTGTTTTTTTTTTAGTAAAAAAAAGTTATTATTTAATTTGAAGAAAGTAATACACGAAATAAAATAAACATTAAGCGAGGAGTTCGACAAGGGGACACTATATCTCCTAAATTGTTTACGCTGGCCCTGGAGAATATTTTTAAAATGATGAATTGGGACAACAAAGGGATCAAAATTGATGGAGTTTACCTGAACCACCTCCGTTTTGCCGACGACATAGTGCTTATAAGCAAAAACATCGAAGAGCTAAAGAGTATAATCAAAGAACTGCATGAAACCTCTCTGAAAATTGGTCTTGAAATGAACATCAGTAAAACAAAAATTATGAGCCCAACAAACGAAAGCCTAAACATCAACAACAAACACATAGAGGCTGTAAACGAATATATCTACCTTGGACACAAGATCAAAATGGGAAAGGAAAACCAAACTGCAGAGATACCCAGACGAATAGGATTGGGCTGGGCAGCTTTTGGAAAATTAAAGCACATACTCGAAAATAAAGACATCCCAATGAACCTAAAGAGAAAGATCTACGAGACTTGCATCCTCCCTGTGACAACATATGGCCTAGAAACCATCTCGCTAACCGCAGTGAGCGTCCATAAATTAAAGTGCTCACAACGATCCATGGAAAGACGGATGTTGGGAATAAGTCTTAAAGATAGAAAAAGAAACGAAGACATCAGACACCTAACAAAAGTCACAGACATCATGGATCGTATTGCAAAACTAAAATGGCAATGGGCAGGCCATATGGCAAGACGAGATGACAACCGATGGGCAACGAAAATCCTAAAGTGGCGACCATGGGAAGATAAAAGAAGCGTTGGCAGACCACAAAAAAGATGGTCAGATGACATTGTTCCAGTCGCGGGGCGGAAATGGATTCAGAGGGCACAGGATAGAAAGGAGTGGAGAAACATGGAAGAGGCCTATATCCAGCAGTGGAGAGATGGCTAAGGAAGAAGAAGAATACACGAAAACACTTACGGAAAATAAAAGTTAAGCTCGTCTCAAATTTGTAATTGAGTTGACTTTAGTCAATAACTTTAAAGAAAAAACAATCTATGGAGAAATAAATCAATATTTCAACACTGTTATCTTGATCTATTGACTGTTACAAATTGTTAAAAATCAGGAGAAATGGAAATTAAATTTTTCCAACCCTATACGTTTCAGTTAGCACGGGTTTTCATGCTATATAAAGTTGCGTGTTGGTTAGCCGTGGCGTGTCATCGGAATGACATTGATTTAGTATTGAGTCCGTATAGCGTACACAAGAATACTGTCTGGAGCAGTTTAAATTATCAAAAACACATTGTCTGTAAGAAGTTTTGTGTTGTTGTCATATTTCTCGGAATGACATGAAAATTTATATTGAAGTTGATGTTAGATTCGTTTGTTTTTAAAAGTTTTTCATTTTTAATGAAGAGTGGTTATATACATCAAATATGACAAAAACACAATGCATTGCAAGTATTACAACATCGACATTTTTTTGGAATTGCTTAGCATTTTCATTAAAAGAGAGTTATGTCTTTCGTAATATTTTTTTGCTTTAATAGATTTGTGAAGAGGAATGCAATTCACCAACCTATTCTGCTTGGCTTTTTTTCACCCTTGAGTATTTTTTTATTTAGAAAAAAAAGCACAAAAGAACAAATATAAAAAAAAAACGAGTCAAAAACATAAACAGCAGATTAATAAAATAATAAAAAATAAATTTGAGAACAAATTGACGTGCAAGAGTAGGGAAATGAAACACGATGAATAAAAAATATTGAGGACTTTTTAGAAAAAAATCATAACAATGGTTTATAAGACGACGCAATGTTAATGTTTCCAATCAAAATTTATGATTTATTTTATTTTATGAACGCTTCTTCTATACTTTCTCATATCTCTAATTAAATTGAATCGAATCTAAGTGGCAAAGATATGTAACATTGAGGATTCACATTATATGCATTCTCACAAGCAGACACGTGCAAGTTTGCGCTTGCACAAGCACATGCCGCATGTGAACCGTCAACATAGAAACCTAAATCTCAAACGAACATACACCCCGCAACTCTTGCCGTCCTTCCCTGAAACAGGGGGGAAATTGGTAAAGTGAGCCATTTTCTACAGCATGGGTGCTCAGCCGAAAATAACAACTTTTTAGTTAAGGAACATACACAACAAATTACATTTTTTAAATAAACTAATAATGATAATATGTAAAAACATCAGAAGCAAAAAACAAAATCAAAATTATATTGATTTTAGAGGCATTAACTTTGTAATCGTCATCATCAGGTTTTATCAGGTGGATAAATTAATAGTATTAATTTATCCACCTATAATTTATCCATCATCATGCGAACGGATGTTTGCGAAACCGGTTGTGGTATTAAATTAAATAAAATACTCATAGTAATCGAATACAAAGTGGTTTTTCTATTTATCTCTCACAATTCTAATTTAAAAATAAAAATAAAATAAAAGCTATAGCCCTAGCCGCCAACATTACAGATCAACCGCCATTTATTTTTGTCCTTACATACTTTTTTCATTTCATCCAGAGTCACATAACCTTAATTATTTAAAAATTCAAATGGGTTAATAGATCAACACTAAAAAATATCATTTAACTTTCTTTATACAAGGTCTCATTTGATTATGATTTTGGATATTCCATTCATTCGCTATTTAGATATTTGGTCCATCCATACCTTTCTCGGTCTTCCTCTACCACGAAATCCATCTATTCTTGAAACACATACTTCTATCTTATTGCCTTAATTGATAGGATATTTTATTTTACAACGCGAACCGATTATAGAGCAAAAGATTTATTTTCATGTACATTGTCCATAAACCATATCACAAGTCACACTTTGTTAGGACACTTCTCGAGGCAGACCGTTATACTACAACATAGCAAGTACCTTGAGTAAGAAACTTCCCCCTCAAATTCAACAACAGCATATTCTCAAACATACCTGGAGATTGAAATGACGTCTCTGGCGTGCATTTCACTTTTCAAACATTTTTGGTAAAACGCTAGTGCTTAGTGTAAACGTCATATTCTATACTTTGGAGTCTAACGGTCTTGTACTTATCACTAAAGGAACAAGCAACCCAACAAGAGACCAACTTTGCTATCTTTTGACTTGTCACGTAACTACTTTAGATATTTATTGCGCTGATCTTTTCTTGTAAATATTATTATCAATTTATTTTTTGTAATATTTGTGTAAACCCTTGTATAATAAAGTACAGCAAAGCTAACTAAAACATAGTTTTATGTAAAGTTTTCATAATATTTAAATCACCGAATTTCGCGAGTAAATTTGAGTTAGTTCACTAACATTTTCAAGATAGGCCTTGTCTCTACTGAGAGCAGCTATTTTTTTTTTGTAAATATATTAAACATATTGTCATTTTCTAGCTTAATAAAGGCTAGAAATTTGATTTTTGCTTTTGTATGGCATTGCTATGATTTATTATTGCTATCTCATTACGTTTTCACGGCCGGTGATTAGCATTGGAGTGTTTTTGTTGTTGTATTTATTGCCATGACAGGAGCGTGCACAAGTTTTCAGTCGTGAGTAGGCAGCAATATGGAACTGCGTTACTTCGTTAGGGCACATATTCACATATCTCTTCACTGGCTCAAGATTCATGAACGGGTCCAGTATAAGATAGGGTTGCTGGTCTTCAAGAGCCTGCGTGGGACCGCACCGAAATATTTAAAGTATATGATAACTCCAGCCACCACAAGCAGCAGAACAGCAACACTGCGATCAGCAGCATCATGTCGCAGTCGGCTAGAGTTTCCAAGAAGGAAAAAGAAGACCGTTTTTGGAGATCGAGCCTTCAAGGTGGCTGCTCCAACGATATGGAACGGCCTCCCAGATGACCTGCGCGAAATGGATCTGGAGAGTACTTTTAGAAAGGGGTTGAAGACCCACCTGTTCGCGCGCTCATATGAGCAAGCGCCTTTGGGATGACCAAGAGTCATGAAAAGGCGCTATAAAAATACTGTATTATTATTATTATTATATTAATTTATACATAAAAAACAGTGCTAATTATGCACTAACCTTGCGTTTCAAGATCCAACTAAATAAGTTAGATTTTTTAATTAAATTAAATTCGGCAACATGTTTGTGTTTTTAAGTGTCGTGGTTCCTTAAACATTATAAATTCCATAGATGTTACCTATGTCCACGACAAAATACTTCCTGGGATTCAATCCTAAAATGATACTTTTTCAATCTATTCTGATGCGATTTTTTTTAAATAAAAAATGCTTAGACGAGAAGCTCGCTTACTATCTTTTAACCTGCTTTATATTATTTTTTTAAGTACAATTTTTTCCACATTCCAGTATTGTGTTGTTGAGAGGGTGTGGTTCACACCGTACATCTATCAAGCGAGATTATCATCGTGGCTCAGCCCCAAGTGGGTGCGGAAAGATCGATTTGTATTTAAATCTGGCCGTTACTCGCGTACCCAGTTTACTGCAACTGAAAGGTTATAATTTGCCGTGACCTGGATTTTAGTAAATCAGGTGAGTAACGATTCCCGAGAAAGTAACAGTTCAGCCCATTGAATTAAGAACGTGTTTTATTTATAAAGGTAAAGTAAAACAAAAGCATTTGAATGCATGTTTTTAAAAATAAATAAAATTATAAAAATACAATGGTACCTACTACGTAAACAAAAATGAGATGCAAATAAAAAGATAAATCTGAGGAACATTGAGTTACGAAAATGAAAGTATTAATAAGGTTTGGCTGTTTGGTTTTTCTATTTATACATAGTATTGTTATGGTTCAGTTGTGGTTTGAGTTTCGATATATTCTGTATATTTCTAACCAAACTAATATTTCCTATGGAAGATTTTTGATTTTATTTTGTGAGTACACATGCAGCATTTGTAAGCGCGAACTCACACGTGTCTGTTTGTGAGCACGCATTTAATATGAGTTTTAAATGTGAATATTTCTTTGCAACTAAGATTATAGATATAGAGTCATAATAAAAGAAGAGCTTGTATGAAGAAGGTTATGACTCTGGAGGAAATGAAAGAAGTATGCAAGGATAGAAAGAAATGGCGGTTGATCTGTGATGTTGGCGGCTAGGGTTTGTTAAAGTGAATTTGGTTTTATGATTTAGTTTTTTATGTCCATGTATATATTGTTATTTTTATTCTTTGATTTTAAAAAATGTAATTTGTCATGTATGTTCCTTGACTTATAGGTTGTTATGCGGCTGACCACCCATAATATAAAAATTGGTTCACTTTGCCAATGTCACCCCTGTTTCAGGGAAGGACGGCAAGAGTTGCAAGGCTTATGTTCATTTGAGATTGGGTTTTTATATTGTAGGTCCACATGCGGCATGTGTTAGCGCGAAATTATACATATCTGCTTGTGGGAATGCATTTAGTATAAATCTTAAATGATATATATCTTTGCAGCTTAGATTAGATTAGATTAGATTATAGATTTTAAAAGGCTTTTTAAATCAAGCTCATTTAAATCAAGCTAAGACAAGCTCATGAAGTATTTGGAGACCCACAAATTGCTCAGCGACCATAATAATTTTTCCGCAATCGTTCTAGTGGGGACTTACTTACTTATGTGACACACATCTGGGGTCAACGCCTCGATCAGCTGGGCAAAACTCAGACTATCGCACTAGATATATCCAAAGCCTTCGACATGGTATGGCACTCCAGCCTCCTAAACAAACTGACGGCTTTTGGACTTCCACCTCCACTAGTCCAATTGATATCTAGCTTTCTGAAAGGCAGATCTATTCAGACGGTTATAGATGGCTGTACATCGGGTCAGTTATCGATCAACTCTGGTGTCCCGCAAGGATCTGTCCTATCTCCAATACTATTTCTTTTGCACATCAATGACCTTCTGTCCTGTGCATCGATTCACTCCTACGCTGATGATAGTATCATTCACGATGGCTTCTTATTTGACAAACCCCAAAGCATCTCAACCCTTTCAGATGCCTACAAACATTCAACATCAAAGATCAACACTGACCTCAAAGCTGTCAGCCACTGGGGAGCTGACAATCTCGTTGAATTTAATGTTAAAAAAAACGCAAGCATGTCAGATATCCCTGAAAAGGGCTCCAAACCCCAATTTCCCAACTTTTGACAACGTCCCATTACCTAACCAAAACCACTTAGATCTTCTCGGTGTTTCTCTTTCATCAGAGCTGAAATATCAAGACGCCATCTCATCTCGAACCACTTCGGCCTTCCGGCGACTAGGCGTACTATATAGAGCTCGTAGATTTTTTACTTCAGCTCAACTTCTGACTCTATATAAATCCCAAATCCGTCCAATTATGGAGTATAACAGCCATCTCTGGTCCGTTATACCAAAGAGGCTGTGTGACCAACTTGATTCTGTGCAAATAAGAGCGGTGAAGCTGATTGATGATCCCATTCTCACAGCCAACCTACATTCTCTTGAGCACAGAAGGAAAGTTGGAATGATCAGCCTCTTCTATAGGTACTACAACGGCGTCTGCTCTGATGGAATATCCTCACTTATACCTCCTCCTCTCGTCACAACAAGGGCAGCTCGTAGAACGGCTCACATTCAACCATTTGCAGTCGATATCAAAACTATGAGAACTTGGTGTTTTCACAACTCATTCTTCTGCCAAACTGCCCGCTCATGGAATGAGTTACCGGTATCTGTGTTTCCATCCCAATTTAACCTTGCCCTTTTCAAATCCAATTTCAATCGCCATTTCCTCTCAGTGTCTCAAAACAAAGCAACGCCACACACACCACAGCACTGCGCAGCTAACGGCCCTGCAACCGGACATGGACAACTGCCACATCACCAACACCTCTGCGGCACTATAACAAGTGTCAGAGACCCTTAGAGTCTCTCGAATCTAGGGAGTCTCCCGCATAGGCTTTCTTAAAAAAAAAAAATACATGCCAAAATTTCAATCATAATATTTTGTTTTCTCTTCATACCGAAAAAAACGGTCTGTCTACAATTTTTCATGATTTTAGGAATACCAGTCAAATCAGAGTTATAACGACGTATGTTATGGTATAAATATATTGTATCAAGCACCAGTTTTCCCGTCATGACGTTAAACTGTGCGTATTTTTGTTACTTTTGAGGGACAAGAACAAAAGCCGGAGTCGTAAAAATGTTTGGTCATAAAAAGTGATCGCATTTGAGTGTTCTCTTTACCCCAAGTATAAAATTTCGTGTTAAAACTTAACGATGGCGTTTACAAAGAATGTACCAAAATTCTAACGCTCATTGAAGGCATTTTTATAGTTTGTATGAATTTTCAGGTCAGCTTAAAAAAATGTATGTGAGGGCGCGGCAGTCTAGTCGGCTGTCGATCAAAGGGAAACATCAATCTCTATAAAGCCTAGTACTTCGAGGTAGGAGAAATCATGGCCGGTTGCCTGACTACAGTCTATCATTTCACAGTCTGTTTTCCAATAACAAAAACAAATAAAAAATAATGGACAATAGTGACTGCTGTAATGTAGAATGATTTGAATTTTTAGATTCTGTATTATAAGAGGAAATTTTTTTTTTTTGATATTTTAAAGGGTATTTATGTTAACACAGTGAAAGTCCATTTTTTTAATATAAATTCGATATGATAATTTTATGCTCCATCGTCACAATTATGGTTCTGAAGATGCTTTACTAGGCGAAAACGTTCGACCAAAAAAATAATAGAAGTGAATGAAAACTTATTGAATTTATAAAAAATATAAACTTTTTGAGTTGTTCTTTTTAGTCGCCAATTGATTTTTTTTTAAATAAAAATCTTTGAAAAACATCTTTTTTGTCAGGTGTACAAAATTTCAATCGGTTCAAATAAGTGTTTTTTTTTTATTTGCATGAAAATTTGAAATTATTTATTTGAAAGTTATTTCTTTGTTTTTTTTTTTCAAAAATAAATCTTATGAATTTGACCATGCATTGAAAAAAAATGTATATATTAACTTATTTAGAAAGTTACAGAATAGTTTTTTTTTCAAAAAAAAATTAAGTGTACAACAAAATTTAATTGTATTTACAAAGAAATTGGCACGTTATCCCGTAAAATGTAATTAAATAACAATGAAAAATATCAATAACCAAACAGTATTGAACGCAAAGCCGTAACTGAAAAACAACTTTGAATGTCTGTAATTTGATGTTTGAACTGCGGCGGGCAGACTGTACGATCCATCAGGAAAATTAAAAATAAATATACCTGAAGGGAGTTTTAGTTTGGGGTGGTTTCCTTTACTATGGTCTATGTATTCACGATACTTTGTACGTAGAATCTGCCTGTCTATGACGAGGCTCTCTTTCCATTGCGCCTGTCAGAAAACACATTCGATTTTTAGTTTAGTTTTTTGTTTGTTCTTCGAAATGAAAGTTTATTTCCAACTTTAAATTGAATGACATTTTATATATTTTTTTTCTTTGACCGGTCCGTAGTCTAGTGGTTACAATTTCTGATTCGTAAATGAAAGTTTGTGGGTTCGAATCCCGGTGGAGCATAATAAATATGAAATTTATATTTTCAAATATGCTCTTCGCTGGGTGAAAAATTCAAATACCTTTACCAAAAACCGGTCATTAAAGGTCCATTCAACCTTACACCAACTGGGTCTTGCTTGAGAATTTGTGCTGTTTACAGAAATGAAAAAGCTCGCAGAGGGCTCTTGTGGTGTGATACACGCAAAAACAGCGCTCACCAAATAAATCATACTAATATTATTATTATTCTAAACGAGCGCTGTTGGCATACTGTTTTTTTTTTTTTTTTAAATAGATTTGTGGAAAGGAATGCAATCCACCAACCTATTTTGCCTGGCCAGTTGTCTTCATGCGAAAGCAGAAGCTTGTGTGCATGCAACGGCATTTGTTGAACCAGGGTCGAAGTTATCGTCACGGGATTCGAACCAGCGTTATCCGGTTCCAAATAACCTGTCTTGATCCCCGCGGCCATAACATTTTCATTCAGTGTTATTCACAAAACGTTTAAATCGAAGATAATTAACGGATCATCGTTTGTTTGTATGGAGAACATAAAAAAATATGTTTTTGAGACTTTTATTAAAGACAGTTTTGTAACGAAAACAGTGAACACTCCTTCACATTAGCAATTCATTCATTCATCGATTTATTTACACACGCTTATTGATTCACTTGGCAACTTCATAAAAATGCATTAAATCTCTCCCTGTGTTTGCCCACTTGCCATTGTTCCCTTTCACCTGCGGACTTTCCGCGAGCTTCGTGAATAAACAACAGAGGGTCAACTCGCCATGGGTAAACTCTGTCTAGCATTGCAGTGTGGAGCCTGAATTATTGATGAACACTGCCTACCTTGAACTTCTACGTACATGGAATAGATTAATTCACAATTTACAGGTGATTTCGAAAAATCAATGAGTTTTGTGTCGGCTAAGCGTGGTTTTTTTTTTCAGAAATCCTTTGCGGGAGCCTCCCAAAATTTCAGAGATTCTAGGGGTCTATGACACTTTTTGTAGTGCTACAGATGTGCTTACGAGCTTAGTCGTTGCTGCAAAGCGCCAATACTCAAACAATACCCAGTTGCTGTGAAACTGGATGGACCTTTAGTAACCGGAGTTTGGTAAAGGTTTTATGAATTTTTCAACTCAGCGAAAAGCATATTTGAAAATATAAATGGCATATTTTTTGTACTCTGCTGGGATTTGAACCCACAGCCTTCCATTTACGAGTCCAAAGTGCTGCCACTGGACTATGCACCGGTTCAAACATTGTAAAAACATTGAAACTTTTAAAGTATAATGTGAATAGTATGTTTTTCTTAATAAGTTGTTAATATGTATGGTATAAACATCATAAGACAAACACCGTAAGACACGTTAAAAAAGATAAATACTACACTGGAAAAATTTAGAAAATGTCAATTTTTTTATTTAAAAATTTCTCATAATTATGCAAATGAAAAATTTTTTTTTTTCTACCATACTATATTTATATAGATTTAAAACTGTACAAAACTCATCTATTTAAACGTTTTAGGTACATTTTAACAAAATATAATATTACAGTGATAATTTACCATCATTTTATTTGAACTTGCACATTCCTACGTTACATCAAATGTCTGGTTAAATTTCGCGTCAAGTTTTTTCATGAATTTGAGGTGTTTCATTTTTAGCATTATTTTGAACGACAAAAGAGGGATTTTCAAATTTCAGATTGTGCATTGTTTTCATTATAAAATGAAAGCCGATATCTCCATCAGCGGCGGCTACCAACGCAACGTCAAGCTTACCCAGCTATTGTATGCAGTAACGTAAGTATAACCCTTGACGTTTAACATGAACCTTAGTGTTCTCCAATACTGTATGGAAACTAAAACTCTCACAAGATGCGTTATTTTACGCTTTGGTTGAGTTAATATGCACAGTTTTTAACGTGTACCGTTCTTTGGTAATGTTACGCCGTAGAGGTCTAAAGCTCTACGCCAAGCGTAGACCACGTAATTCTGACAAGTTGTGCCACGGAATATAAAACAATGCAGCTGTATGATGGGCTACGGTGTGTGTCATGTAATGAACTTAACAACAAATTTTATGATGAGGAATTTGGAATGAAATTGTAATGTGATATTAACTTCTGCTTCGACCACTTTATGTTTAACATATTGTATTTTATTTCTGTTAAAAATATATTTGATATTTTTATTTATCTTTTTTTTAACTTGCTTTTAACTTATTGTACAAAAGCATTAACAAGGATATAAATTTTAATACATAAGATTTTTTTTTCACACACATTTTGATAGGAACGTTAACTCTTACTTATTATTAAAAATGCTTACAATGGGTGTCTAATTGAATATACAATAAAAGTTTTCTTACCAAAGCCACGAACTGTGAAAACTGCCAAAAGAAGAAGAGGAAGTATCATGTTCATCTCTCTCTTAACCATGTTTGTCCCGCTCCCTTATTCTTCCCTTCCCCTTCATTCCCTCCCCACCCCACCCTGCACTTCACATTTTCTTCAATAATCCAACTTTTCACTTTTCACAGATATATTTTTACCGTTGTTATTTTTAAACCGATCTCCTTCTCGTCTCTCTCAAGTCCAAACTTTGCCGAGGCAATTAATCAAACTCAATTTTTCAATTTGTTGCCTTACTTAAGGCTTCTGCTCTCCTTTGAGTTGGAAACAAACGGAAAAGTTAACAAGTTAATTTGAGGTTTTTCGGCAAAGAGGGAAAAGCCGAAGGAGAATGATGTCTGGCCTCTGTTATTTCTGGAAATAAAAACCAAACATCTTTATTGAAGGCAAACAATCAAAATATAAAATGATCTTTTATGAAGTAAAATAATAAAAGTTAAAGCCAGAAAAACGAATGACTGAAAATCACGACTTGGAATAGAATTTAATATTTTTGATTTAAAAAAATGTGTAAATCTGTAATCTTAATAAAGGATGCAAAGATAATTAACAAATTAGGTTTATATTAAATTCATGTACAAAATTAATTAGCGCATAGACATGCTGTATGTATACTCACAAAATGAAAGTATAAATCTTAAATAACTTTTCCGCTCTACCCTGAAAAAGGGTGACATTAGCAGAGTGAACCATTTTTTTTCAGAATGGGTGGTTAGCCTCATCCCAAATTAGAAGTGAAGGAACCTTTAAAGTGTCAAATGTAAATGACAAAATAAGTAGTTAAATGATTCAAGATCATCCCCTCATCTATAAAGGGTAAGTAATGAGTTTAATTTGGGGCTATTAGGGGTGTCGTGTTCACTTTAAATGATGTAAACTAAAGTGTTCTGTTACAAGACAATATTCCACCCAGCACGACCCCCAAAAGCGCAGTATTATTCTCTGCCGCCTTCTGTTGCTAGGGGTGATTGGAAAGAGGAAGGGCGTGGGCAGGTAAGAACGGTGAGAACACGTGGGATGGAGAGGAAATGTAGTTTCCTTGAAAAGGTTACATTCACTCAATGGTAATCAGTGTATCGTATAAAAGAAAAATATTTTCTACCGAAATTGTATATTGGGTATGTTAATACTGGTACATTGATTCGAAGATATTTTAGGGGCTGATTTTATAAAAAAGAAAAAAAAACGCAATGAAGCTATATATTGGATAGTGTAACTTCTCGCCTACCTTGAAAGGCTGCATGTGGGGATTTGTGACCTATTTATTTTTACGAGTAATGAGACCGGCCACACGCCAACCATTTCAGTTAAAATGGGAGTTTTCAGACTCCCGAGGGGGCTGGTCCTTATTTCTTGTGAAGGCTGAGTAAACCTTGGCGGTTTTATTTACGTTTGAAAACACCGAAAAGGGAAATCGTTTCCGACACCCTCGGTGGGGATCGAACCGTTGATCTCCGCATGGAATGCAAATATTCAACCAACTCAGCCATTGACCTTCCATTTAGGAGTCGCATGCGTTACCACTAGACACGGACCGGTCTTAAATTCATGCAAACGAAACAGAATTAAAAACCAAAAGTTTTATTAAAAAGTGTATGAAACAATGGTTCTTGTTTTAAAAGCTTACAAGCTCTTTTATTAACCCATATAAATACTTTTCAAATATTGCATTAGCAATTTATTTTCTAAAAGCGAATTATTGTACTGAAAAATCTAAGTTAATCCATGTAATTATTTATGGAAAATATTTCCCTTAAAATGTACAACCAAAGAAGGCAAAGGAGGCAGCTCTGCAGAGGCTCTGGCCACCCCTAGCGGAATGGCGACAGAGTTACAGTTACAGTAAAGAAGATTTTTTCTTTTGAAAAATCATTCAAAACAATCACTTTCCAGTCGAAAAGATATTACAACTTTTGCATTAAGAATCACATAAAAGATCATAAAATAGTTCAACTAACGAATTCAAGTGACATCTACATTAATCAAATGAATTTATGATAGACAATTTTATGTAACCGAAATTTTATGTCCCAGCTTTATATTATTCAATTTCACCACATAAAGAAAATTTTGGAAGGAATAATAATTTCGGGCGTTCGTGACCGAACTACATTAGACGTTTTACATTTAAATGGCGTCTATTTGTTTTTACATGGGTCGCCGGATAAACGGAACGTTAAGTCTCCAAACATGGTAATTTTGATGCCAAATTGAGATTTCAACTTATTGCTGTTGGTGGTGAAAATATTTCAATGCAGAACGTGAGCTTTAATTTAAATTTCAAATTAGTTCTTTCAATGCATATGTTTGTTTAATTTGAATAAAATACCTATTTATTAAAAAATATTATTGTTTTATGAATTCACAAAATTTCTTAACACGAAAATTTTAAAAGAACTAAGTTTGTATGAATTTGAGATTTTTGCAAAAATTGTACCAAAAAGAAGTGAAATGCTTTTTTAACATAACAATTTAAGTAAATATTTAAAAATATAAATGGTAAAACATTGTTTTAATTCACTTTATTTT